>CM048854.1:15907729-17107729 GCA_026545225.1 Cornus controversa | reverse complement strand
TATGGCCATATTGTAAAATTTATGAATGGCTTGCTGAAGTATCCATAGTGATAATTCAATTTTGTATTCTTGGGTTGTTGTTTGGTGCAGTGGGGTGGGGGTGTAATCTGCAGGGTTCCGAGCACGTTTGTCAGGTTTAGGAAAGGCAGGGCCCTCTTGCAGTAACCTTCACTTCAATGAGGCATGATCCCGGCCACTCATTCTGTCCCTTGGGTTAATTTTCCTTAATAGGTGATGTTGATTATTGTCCATATGGAATTTGAGCTGATAGGTTGATTTGTGCGTTCTTTACAGTGTGGATCTTGACTTTTAATCACTTAGTGCGGACTTTCATTTGATTGGTTCTGCATTGGCAAAGTGAGAACTACTTTGGGTGTTGAATCAGGAATTGGGACATGTACATGTATGTATTTGTGAAAATTATCCATATGATCTTTAGGACCGTTGAACATAACGAAAAACCTTCTATAATATAAATGGGTCCATCCTGATCTTATTGAACTTGAAATTTAATATTCATGCAAGGCAGTGAATTTCAGTGTTGGGTAGGCCTTGGTTGCTCAGGTTGGTTGTTATGTTATTCATGCTGTACACCATGGTTTAATTTAGATTTTGATTAAAACCCACCCGACCTGAATTGATTTCTGCCCATAGCTGTGGCTCCTTGCTATATCTATAGTTACTTCGTTGGGTGCATTTAGAATTTAGATTGTTGACTTTCTTGATCTTTTTGGACTGCATTGCAGATGAGAGTGTAATTGCTTTGGCAAATAATTGCCTTCATCTGCGATCCCTTGGCCTCTACTATTGCCAGAATATAACAGACAGAGCGATGTATTCATTGGCTCACAGCCGAGTGAAGAACAAACATGAAATGTGGAAGTCTATGAAAAATAGGTACGAGGAAGAAGGGCTTATAAATCTGAATATCAGCCAGTGCACAGCCCTTACCCCTCCAGCTGTTCAGGCAGTATGCGACTCATTTCCTTCACTTCACACCTGCCCAGGAAGGCATTCCCTCATTATTAGTGGCTGTTTGAACTTGACATCAGTGCATTGTGCTTGCGCTTTTCACTCACACCGAACAGCCAGCACCTTTTATCATCCTGCTCATTAGACAGAGTATTGAAGTATAAATTTCATGTTTTAGTTTATTGGCCCAAGAAAGGAAAAAACTGTGGCCATGTACATATTGTTGTGTTGAACACAAAGAGGACTGTTTGGCTGCGTGTGGTAGCCTTTTTTGTTGTTGGAACCCATATGTGTGATCTCGGTTCGGTTTTATTACAATGACATATCGTGGTTGTGTTCGCTTTTTCAGTATGTGGTAATAAAAAAGGGTGATATGTGTGATCATTTGAGGCAAAACCCTCTCTCTCTCTCTCTCTCTAGCTCTATGTACACAGACACATGTATATTAGGCTCTGTTTTGGACGTTTACCAGTTAAATGTAAGGAGTCATTACAAAACTCGTCTCAGAAGTGACTTGGGGTAAGAAGTTGGAGACTTTGTCTCTCTCTCTCTCTCTCTCTTAATATGTATAATTAGAGAGGGGGGTGAAATCCAGTGTACTCGTAGGGAAAATATCTGGTGAAAATATGTATTCTTGGCCATGCAACATGATTGCAAAATCCTCTTCTTCTCATGTTGTCTTCCTTGGAAATGAGCTGCAGCTGCAGCTTGGAATGTTGAATAAGACCAGTGTGAGTGGATTTGCTGCTTGTTTAGGGTGCAGCAAGGCAAACACTTCCTGTTATTGTACTTCATTCTTGGCAAAATGTTGTCTTTTCTTTCATTTTCAACTTTCTTATTTCATTTTAATACATTTCTTGCTTCTTTTTTTACCCCTGTTTTTGTTTCTTCCTTTGTCATAGTCTCATGGATATAGAACATATATCAACAATTTTATGGTGACAAATTGCCAGTAGATTAAGCTTATTCTGAAACACCATAGTAAGTTCCCTTGTTTCCCTTGTATATTGAAGCATACTTACTAGGTGTTTTGTCATTCAAACATATGGTGGCAATGGTAGGTTTTTACCAGAATTACAGAAACACACACACTGCACAATTACATGGCTTGTGCCTTTTTGATCTCTTAATACAGACAGTATCATCAGTTGAACAACGTGCTGTGCTGTGCTGTGCTGTGCTTTTCGATCATATCAAATGTTTTATGTTGAAATAGATTGCATGTCTTGAATCTCAAAGAAGCCAATTGTTGTTAATCCTTCTCATTTGCTCTTGTACACAATCTCTTCATCATCATCCACATCAAATGCTGGATTACAGAGACACCTGAAGAGTCTTCCAATGCCCTGAAGTAACACAAAATTTGTCATGATATATGGTTTTGAAACTCCATGACAACCCAAGTTGAGTCCTACTTGACCAAAGTACATTGACAAGAATATTTATGACACAGTTAGCTATTTGGTGTTCATGTATATTGATGAGTATGCATCTGTTGTGTTTTTTTTTGGTAAATTCACTGCCCAGATGCATGTATGCAAGGTCATAGGAGGCAAAACATACATATCAACAAAAATGTCCTTTTGGGGGAAAAAAATTGAAAGTTATACGAGCCTACACAAATTTATGTTCACGAGTTTACGTTCATGAACCTATACAAGTCTATGCTTATGAACGTGTTCACGAGTCCTATACTATCTTTATACTCACGAGCCAAGCACAATATTATTCAGGATTGACTCATTTGCTAAATGAGCCTAGAAATTGAGCTCAGCTTGTTTGCTTAACAAACGAGTCCAAACCCGAGCCGAGCCTTAAATGATCCAAGCTCGAGCTATTCATATGAACAATTCGATTCATTTGCAGCCCTATGAGCAGAGACACTTGTAGGAACTGATAAAATGTGAAAGGTGCATGCACATAATATACAAGGTTCAGAGCATGCCTGTGTGATCATAGGAGTTCGATAATTAAGTGTTCTTGGTGAATCTTCATCATCACTGCTATCGGAACTGCTTCCATCTGCATTTACATCAGAACCAATTTTTTTCTTCGACGTTCCACCACTTCGCATACACTTCTCTCTCTGAAAAAATAAAGCACCATCAGATCACTAGTTGTAAAAGCAATTACTTAGCAACACACCCTGTTCTCATTTTTGAGCTAAATCACATGACTCCACACTACTGGTGTATTGATGTTCTCTCATATTCACAATTTTCATTTATCCACCAAGAAATAATGGACTAAGTGTCTATTAAAAAATTTAAAACATTGGACTAGCTGGTACACTCCAGTATCAGCAGAAATTCAATGAGTAGCATAGGAGTGAAAATTTATCACGTATATATATATATATATATATATATATATATTTAGCAGTAAAGACATAATATATGGTTATGTACGTGCTACATTTCACAGAGAACTATAGATCATTTCTATAAGAATTTTAGTCATAACATAGTATTCTTCAAAGTAAATAAAATGAGACTTTGATAATAGGTGATATATATTGCACCTGAAAAATTTTCCCCAGAATTTTTAGAGCCACGGCACGTGCTTTAAGTTCTTCCTTCCTAACATTATTTTCTTGCAGCACCTGTAACCAAATAAAGAACCATTAGATTAATCTTACTCTAAATCATTCTAACAGATATTTCTTTCCTTTTTTGCTATATTTTTGTGTAGATGAGAGACAATAACACATTCTTAAAAGGGGTTTCAGTTACTGAAAGAGAAAGAGATAGAGATAGATAAACCCACCATTTGACACACATGTAAAAGGGTTATTTCAATGTCCACTACATTCAATTTCCACAATGAGTTCATCAGTGTGTCCTTGTTTCGCCTTAAATGTGATTCAACATCATTTCCATGGCAACTACCATCCATTTTAAATTGTCGACGAACGTCTTCTTGAAGTTGCAGCAATTGGAAAGCACCTGCAAGTTATTTTCTCAACAAAATTAGGCGCGCACACAACTTTCTAGCAGGAAAGATATGAAGATGGCTGATGTGTTCCTCACTCAATTTGCAATATACCTTTTGCTGCAGTAATCTGTGACTTCCAGAAATGTCCCTTGTTGCGAACCCACTCAGCCAAAAATGGCACCCCAAGATAAACGGCTTTCTTTCCGAGCTCTTGTGCTGCTTGTCTTGCATATATGTAACCGATAGTATGTAACAAATCAACTCCGAAAGCTGTAGTTGCAGTAGATGAGAAACTTTCTTTTAGCAACACCAATTTAACAATTAAATGAATACAGTTTATGCATTAGTATTCTGTCTATATAGCCTTTTTGAATGTATATATTACAACAGTTTAAATACAGAATTACAGATATATTAGTACACATGTCTATGTAGTCAAAAGCTAAGAGCCTCAAGAAATTGTTGCCCCCTTTTCATTAACAGTACAACACACAAAAATGCCATCATATGTGAAGCAAACAACGTAGAATTCTATCATATATATTGCCAGTATGCTTGTGGTAAGCCACAACTTGGAGAAAAGCAGTTTCAGCTGAGTGCCCTGAAATTTTTGAAGCCAACAGCCACCTTTCTTTTAGCATATATATATATATATTTCAAGAATACGACAATAAAACATGAAGAGGAAATGGGCTGCAAGTTAACCTGCATGTGATAGCCGTTCTGCTTCAGATTCAGCACGGTGCAAGAATCCTTCTCTGTCACCTCGAACATATTGGTGAAGAAAATTTTTCAGTGTTCTAGCAAGTTTTTCTTCTCTTTCTTTCTGGACAGCCTTCATGAATTTACAAGACAACGATACTCAAAACAATGATGATACTTTTTCAAGAGGAGAATGATACTATTAATCAAAGGCTAGTCACAAGTTAAAGCTAAACTTCCTGTTGAGGAGGCTTCAACCCCCAAGATGGATCATACCGAATTAGAGCGATTTTGCATGCCCAACCTCTAAATAAACAGGTCCACAGGGGCTACAACAATTTGAATTGTTTTAAATTTTTATAATTCATTATCACAACAATATGAGTCAGAAAAATGTCTTGAGATATTCTGTACACGATGCACCATTGAATTCTCAGATATACAGTATAGAGTACATAAGAAAATGAGGAAAAACAAAACCTGGAACAAATTCAGTATACATATAATATTCTCTAACACTTGATAAATATTTATCTGTAAAAATGGAAAAGAAAAAAGGGAAAACTGAGGTTATGTCAGTATTGTGTTGATTGGAGCTTAGCTTCTCAGTTCTCAATAGTTCGTAACCTCCTTAAGGAAGTTAAGACTTCTTATGACACAAATAAACGACATCCATATCCACGAGCAAAATTCATAACTTTTAATGATAGCAAACATTTCAATTGTCACCATGTCAAACATGTATGCTTTGTAATTCAGAAACACTTATTCCCAAGAGTAATCAGGGATTGTAATTCTTCTACAAGAAAGATTTTCTCTCAGGATATTTGTAGGAAGACGCGGGATGACACAATCTAAAATTGGCAGTAAAATTTGAATTTGTTGTATGAGGAGGAAAAAGAACAGAGACCTTTTAGTGTCACGGGACAACACTTCCATTGAGAAATTCCTGAAACATAAAAATAAATCGGCTTGCACCTACCAATGTAATATAAAATGGAAGGAGGAGGATATGCATACACTCTCATGAAATGTGCCCATGCCTTGGTTAAATGGATTTTACCACTGTTAACTCGAAAGAAAGAATTTTCAAGGACTTCTTTTTCGGTAGGTAAGTGACACATGCGCACCCATTGGAAGGAGGAGGGCTTACTTGGGCTAAAGCCATTGGTTTTTCTAGGACTTTCATGTCATGAAAATTACAGTATGTTTCATGTGGGCTAGGATGTAGAAGGAGGGAAGGTCATTAAAGGTTGGTTCTCACGAATGATGGGTGGAACAAACTCTATGGAATACATGAACGAGGACTAAACAAAGACTAAAAGATATTAATAATATGCAAAAAATAAAGTAAAACCTTTGTCTTCTTGCATCCAGAAAAGGAAAAAAAAATACAAAATATGAAAAAGTTTTGTGTAATATAATCCTTATCACAAGTATTCGAAGTGTTGATTATGTAATTACAAGATGGTCACAGCTTTACGCAGTTGGAACAAAGGTCGTTTGCTAATGATTATGATGATGATAATGATGGTCTGTTTTAAACACTGTTCGTGAACACTTGGAATTATCTTTTGAAAATCCACCATGTGGATCATTCTCTTATTATACCTCTTTAATTGACTCCTAAACTACCAAGAACCCATTCCTCAAGCCCCTCTTCCACCTGGGGGAAGGGGAGGGGGGTGTGCATACATGCCCTTTCCTCCACAAAGGGGATTCTCCCTGAGGTACAACTGTACCATGATGCTTCACAATTGCCCAGATTGAGAGCAAGGTCAGGACTCAGGAGGGCCTAAGAGGATTGATACTTGTAAGTATGACTAGAGTTCATGGTGCTGGTCATCAAGATACTCAAGTTGGCGTGGTGGCTAGAGCAAGTGGCTAGCCTCTGACCTCTTGAATCTGAAGGAGATTTAACATCTCCTTGATGACACATGGCATATGTAGCCCCTTTTCTGGGACATAAGGATGGGGGATCCTGGCCCAAGCTTGCAGGTCCAGTGCCCAGTGATAGAGGCAGACAGTCTTAACTATGATATGTTGGGCTGTAGACTGGATAACCTAGCTGGCCCCACGACTCTCGGAGCACTATATAAGGTCAAGAAGTCCATTCATTTTTAATCCTTTGAGAGCCTTTAGACTAGAATTCACTTCCTTAGCACTCCCATTGCCATCTCTCTCATCTCTACTAGCTCTCTCTCTCTCTCTGGTCTACCCAACACTCATTGGAGCCCAACTCTCTGGAGTCTGGGCACTTCATAAGTACCACCTCCTAGACTAAAGACCCTGGCATGTGCAAGCAACAAACTTAGATTCTCATTTAGATAGTTGTTCACAATGATTGCTCAACCTTTTCTTGATATAACAGAAAGTCATGCCCTTTTAAAGGATGTATGAGCTGGGGGAGAATTTGAATAGTGCAACCACATAGCCTTCGCACCAAAACATTAATTAATTAGTATATTTAGAACAAATCTGAGGCAGCATGTTGACTCTCGGTTTCACACACTGCTGTCGAGAAATATATAAACAAACTGCTACTTACAAAGAAAACAATTTCAGATTATGATGAATCTTGGAACATACTTGCCTTCAACCTATCATGTAGTATTTCGGGGTTGTCATTTTCACCAGCCAATTCAGTGGAAGCCATTGATGCCACAGCTAGATGTCCTATGTAGTCTTCAAAAAGTTCACTCCCAAAAAGAAGAGCAAAGACAGCAGTGGGATCAAGGATGGTTTCCCTGAAAATCGAGACATTTGACATTATAAGAATAAGAAAACATTATCCAGGAGAAATGAACATCAGTGAAAGAAGCCATCTCAAAGGTGATCAATTGATCATGCAGATATACACTTAAGCTGTCAAGAGAAACTAAAGAAGAAGAAAAAACTGATAAGTCAAAAAGGTTATGTGCAACTATATGTAATTCTTCACACATTAGCGTGGTATACATGCCTGTTATTTATGTGATTTAGATTATGTTGAGCTGATACGTGTGCTGTGAATAAAGAGAATGAATCCCACATCACTCCTATGCTATCATCATCTCTCTTGACCAGGAAATTTTTGTTTCAGCACAATAACTTGATAATTACATGAATACCTTCATGTAAATTCAGGTATGAATGTGTGTGTACGTATAATAAACTAAGAAACATGGTGCAGAAGTTACTCGAGTATAAGCTTCACTTACCATATTTAGATTGGTTACATTAGGAACTACAAAATGAAAACTAAATGTCCATTCTATTCAAGCATTAGAGGTTTTCGGGTATTGCTCACTCCCCTCTTCCTTTCAAGTTTGCTATAGTTAAGCAAAGCCAGAAATCTTTGACTCACTGCCACTTCCAAGGTAAAACCCCCAATTTATTCTTCTCTGCTAGTTCACATTGATTCACCCCCCAAGGGCATGTTGGTGGGGAGAACCACAACAAATCAACAAATAAATAAGCTGTCAAAGTAGTTGTAGGAGAGCTTATAAGCATCACTTTAAAGACATTAAATCTTTAGAAGGAAAGTTTGCATCCACACTGAAAGAGAGAGAGAGAGAGAGAGAGATCAAACAGATAAGTGAAACCATTGGATCAAATTTATCATTTGCTTTTAATTTCAGTTCATTCAATAGCAGTTGGGTTGTACATTCAGGAAGTTCCATGATTTTTTAAAACTATTTAAAAGTAAGAAGGAAGGTGAGATGGTCCTGTGTTGCAACATTTTCACAAAGAAACTATGCAAATTGCAAGCTGAACAGTGTCTTGAGAACTTAGTCCACAAACCACATGATAGCTAAATTAGCCTAGTAAGAAAGCTAGGAACGAAAATGGGAACTTTATGCATGAATTGTATTACAAACAATTGTTCAACACAACTGATTCAACTCAACACAGCCTCAATATATCTATATATATATATATATATACACGCATACATAAATTGAAAGTGCAAAATGATTACCTAGATATGCAATACTTTCCATTTCGATCATATGTTTCTCTTTGCACTGGATCACTCAAAACCTGATACGCTTCACCTAATACCTGCATCAGTTGATAATCACAAAGGATAATGTTATAAACTGAAGTGTGATAGACCAATTTAACAATCAAGAAACCTTCTCTCATAGTTAGTGATTTCTCTACTTCAAGAACAAAAAATTACCTGGGACGAATGCAGGCAAGTTAAATAAATGTTTAACAAATTTAATTTTGTAAAAGGAAGATGAATATGAATCAATGGACTTGCCTGAAATCTTTCAGCAGCCTGAGGGTCATTTGGATTTTTATCAGGATGAACTTGCCTTGCCTGTACACATAATACCAAAAGGATTTAAATCCAATGAAAACCATGTTTTACATTAAATTCTTGGTCTTGCATATAACAATTTGAACAATACTTGCCTCCAATTTTTTTAAGGAGATACCTTCTTCTCACAGTTTGAACAATACTTGCCTCGCAAGCGCCCTCGCAGGCATGTCATATGACTCATAATATTATAATTTGTCCTTTATAATTTCAAGAAATCAAAAAAGAAAAAAGAAAAGAAAAGGTAAACAACAATCAATTAACCTGTTTCTACTTTGGTCAAACAGAACAGAAATTGGTTAACCCATTTTAACGTGATCAGATTATACTGTTGACAAATCAGCTGTCTTACAGGGTTTTGGGGCAATTATTTTCCTAAGAATTTCATACAATGAAGCCAATATAACAATCAACCGCCAAGAGGACATGCCTGCGAGGGCGCTTGCGCGCGCACACAGAATTATGTATTCAATAGAAAATTTTAAAGTTATATTTTTAGAAAATATGGTGTAAAAATTGCATAAGCAATAGAAAAACATCTAAAAAATCAATACAAAATTTAAATCCACAAAAAACCACTCGAGATTAATAAAACAACCTTAAAGAACTATGATCACTTGTATATCAGTATAACCTAGCTTAAAAATAGGAAAATTCACAAATGGGAATTTCAACAAACACAATGTGTTGGTGACTTGGTAACCAACCCTTCAATTACCCACACTCATTTGACAATTACCTGACTCTGATTCACCGGTCCTTTAAAAGCAAACCATTCTGATTTGTTATCAAACAAATCGAGCTCCAAACAAGGAACGAAATAGAAATCATCATACCAATTTTTCGATACTGGACAAAGTCAGATTGTACTCTGAAAGTTAAATATATACTCTTTCTAATCTAACTAGAATAAAATTTTTATTGAGATTTATTATAAGCTCAATTCAATTATGGTATAGATTCTTAAATAATATATTTAATACATCATATTAGATCGCATTCTCCACTCTACATATAACCATTACACTGCAAGCATCAATTCAAGATTTCCAAAGAAAGTAACTTATGGGAGTAACAGTAGCAATTCCCACACCATGTTTAAGTTGATCATTACATACATACATACATATATATATATATATATAAACCATCAAATTACAAACATAAAATTGGGGTTTCCAAGATCAAATTTGAAACCTTGAGATAGTAAGCCTTGCGAATCTCCTCCTCGGTAGCGGAAGGATTGACCCCGAGAGCATCATAGTACTCTGTTTCTTTCACCATTTTTCGGACTAATAATCTCGTCCTGACCACAAACAAAGCAAACCCTGAACTATCTTATGGGTTGATAATGCAGAAAGATAATCTAGAGAGAGAAAGAGATGAAAAAATAAACAAGGGTGAGGTCTGAAAGATGGTGGGCATGTAAGAGGAGCCCTCCACGAGAGTCACTTGCCTTTCCAGTTCTCAACAGCTAATAAACAAATGCTTCTTGAAAGCTTTTTCGCGGGAGAAAAACAGTATTTTAACTGACACTTTGTGGCGTTGATGATATCATGATATGACTGTTTGGTCACTTGCCTGTTTGGAGTAGTAGCCTTGTAGATGGGCTGGGCTGGGCTTGGTAGTGGGCTTTACTTGGACCGTACTCTGAATTCAATATATATATATATATTCTTGGCAAGAACTCATGTGGGACTTGAACACTTTATTTTCAGTTTAGGAGGTTGAAGAGATACAACTAACCTGGGGCTCCTTGGTCAAACAGTCAACGTGGATTTATCAAAACCAAATCAGGACATGCTGGCCCAACTCAGCCCACACTGAGCCCCGGATCAAAATTGGGCCTAGACTGATATGATATTGGAATTAGATAAAATAAGAATAGTGAAACAATTCTAATACATAGAGAATGGAACTGAATCCCACTATCAATGAAGTGTGACAACTTAATTCAAAGATTTAAGTGAGAGTTGGTTTTACAAGGAAGGATGGCAAAATTAAACCCTAAACCCCCATAATGATTTAGAAACATAATGTCCCTTTAATTTAAAGGAAAAATAACCTACTTTCCAATAACAACCCCTAGCTAGCATCACTGGTGGAGGTTTGGAACTTGGCCTAAAGTTCTTGTCACACCAAGCACTAGGGGTGGTAGAAACATGCAATTGCTTTCTCTATGATCTAACACTGTTTATCAGTGAGTTTCACTATGCGAAAGTGGAGTGTAAGTCAATCTCAGTAAGAAAGAACTAGAGGTGAATATGACTAATTTGCTTATTTGATTGATTTTTAAACTCTTTCCTATTTTAGCAAATTTTAGAGCACAATCAATCGACCAACACAAAACAAAAATAGAAAAGTAAAATAGAATAAGAATAACTTAGAAGAATATTTGTTTACCGAAAAAAATAACCCTAGAATACATATTTAACTTGGAATAACTCGGCTAGAAAAAAATTAAGGATACTAGTCATCTCAGACAAATCAATCCACTATATTCAAAAGATTGTTGATTCCAATTCAAGCTCAAGAAAATCAATTAATTTGCCGAGAAGTAAATGCAATTAATTTTTCTTGTGACTTTTTCAATTCAAGCTCAAGAAAATCAATTAATTTGCCGAGAAGTAAATGCAATTAATTTTTCTTGTGACTTTTTCAATTCAAGCTCAAGAAAATCAATTATAGTAACAAGAGTATCCTTAGCAGAAATAGTTCGACTTACCTCGCTTTCGAAAAACTTGACTTTACCTTGAAGATTTAGAATTTCTGATTTGTTCTCTTCAATTTTCTTTGGGATCTTCTCACTTTCTTTTATCAAATATTATCTTTTAATTTTCACTATCTCTAACTGCTTAGATTGCTTTTTATAAGCTCTTTTGACTTTGACAGTCTCAGTAAACAACTCCTCAACAGCTTTGGACAATTCCTCCTTGGTTGGTTCTTCTCTTTCTTCATTTTCAAAATCATCAGACCCAACTTGACTTAAAGTTGTATACTTCTCTGTTTCACCTACATCAGAAGAAGAATCATTAGCAGTATCATCATTCAATAAAGCAACAAAAACAATAGCATCATTCTCAATAGAAGAATCACTATCGGAATTAGAAGAATCAAACTCATAAATAATAACTTTCATGACTTTCTTTTTATCTTTCAAATTTTTCTTTGCACTAAAGTTATTCTTCTTAGGACTTGGACATTGAGTAGATGTGACATTTACCACCACATATCCAACAAGTGATTTCAGAATCCTTTAAGTCATCAGCTCCTTTTTTCCTTTCTATCCTTACCTTTAGATGATGAGCCTTTACTACGAAATTTAGAAGAATTTCCTAAGATTTCTATTCTTTTCATATTTAAGGATCTTCCTAAATTTTCTAGTCAGAAGTGCAACATCATTATTTGAATCATATTCAAAACTTTCAACTTCAGTTTTTGAAGAATTTGAAATATTTAACAAATTTAAAAACTTAGAAGTATTTGAAGATTTTAAAGCCAAATTTTTTTATTTATTAAGTTTTGGATATTTCATCTCAAAAGTTTGAATAGATCCAACTAATTTTGCCATATCTATTGTATCAACATCTCTACTCTCATCCAAGGCTTCCAACTTAGCTTGAAACCTATCAGGAAGTGACCTTATGATTTTTCTCAGAACCTGAAAAGATGTAATTATTTTACTAAGGTTAACACAACTTTGAATAATATCATTAAGTTTATAATAAAAATCAGAAAACATCTCATCTTCATTCATCCTAATTGTTTTAAACCTGATTGGTAGCACTTGTAACTTTGATTTTCTTACCTTGGTAGTACCTTCATGAGTTACCTATAGAATATCACATGCTTCTTTCAAAGTGAAACAAATAGAGATTTTAACAAATTTAGATGGAATAACATAATGAAATATAGCATATAAACTTTTATTGTTATTGTTAGATTTATCATGCTCAACAGGTGACAAAGTTGTCTTATCATTCTCTATAGTTACAATGGCATCTCCAGTACCAGTAGTAGAGGTAGGAATTTTATATCCTTAACAAAACTCCATACTCTCTCACCTTAAGATTTAAGAAAAGTTTTTATCTGAGAGTTTTAAAAGATATAATTTGAACCATTAAACAAAAGAGTTCATTGAATCGATCCACCCTCCTTCATACTAGATTCCATAATGATTTTTTAAAACAAAAATAATGTTTAATTTTAAAAATTACTTGTGTAATGAACTACTCACAAATTAGAGAACTGTAGAGACTAAGTCCAATTTTGACTGGTTTTCTTTTTTATTTATCATTTTTGTCATAAATGCATTTTAAATGATATTTGGCATGTTTTAAATATGGCAAACATGTTTAAAAACTTGTTCAGAGATTCTAGAAAGTTTTGGAAGCATTTGGATAAATTTGAGAATTTTAGGTTGGTAGGGCCTGGAACACAGGTCGAGTGGGCTCAGAAATTCAAAAAAAAATTCGAAAATAATTATTTTTGGTTTTGAACTAAACAAAATGTTTAAAGATTTAAGGAAATAATTTCAGAGCCGTAGCCACTTTCGAAATTGAAAACGGAGATCGGGAGGGTACGTTAAGTGGCTGGGGGTGTTTTGGTCATTTCACGCCCTAGATATTATAAATATCTAAGGCTGAGAATTTCAGCCATTTGAACATTCACCCAGCTCTCTCTCCCTTCTCTCCTATTTCACCTATCTCCATTCTCTCTCCATTTTGGAGGTCGTAGGTTTGGATTTGGAAGTTGTGGGTGAAGAACAACTTGTAGTATAGGTTAAGGGCTTCAGTTTGAACCAAACAAACGTGGATTTCGGTAAGGTAAAACTTGGAGGAGTTCTTGATTTTTGGTTAGAAAGTTTTCAAATTTGAGGTAGGGGTGTTTCTTCCCTCTTATTCATCGATTCTAGGATTTTAGTGAGTTTGGAGATATGTTAGGTGTGTTAGCATGTATGAGAGTATGCTAGCGTTGAGTGATTGTATATTTCTCCTCTCATTATGTGTTTATACATGTTAGTTGTGTTCATATGGTGATATATGATGTATAAAATATATTCATGTAATGTTGTAAATTTTATGCATATGTGAATTATGTGCATAATTGTGAGCATATATGTGTTTATATGTTGGTTATGGAAGTATATGAGGATGTAATGTATGCTATTCTTAAATATAGTAAGAATATATGTGCATTGGAAATGTATGTGCTATATGATATATGTGTTTAATATGCATATATAAGTAATTATCAGAGGATTATACAAGTGAGCCGCATATGGGGTTCGGAGTTGTCCAACCATGTCACGAAAGTGGTATAATTATCCACTAAGGTATGATCGACGAAGTTGCCCCATCGTACGAAAGCTTATGCCTATAATTCAGAATTATCCAAAGTTTTGTGACCGTCAGAATTGCCCACTCACAATGGCTAGATCAATATATTGCCAGAGTTGTATGATTCTTCGGAGTTGTCCAAATCATACAGGTGTTGTCGGAGTTTTTCAACACCACATGATCGTCGGAGTTGACCAATCATATCTATGTATCAAATTATAACAGAAAGAGATGTAAATATCTAAAAGCTTATGTGTTTTTACTGTTGAGCATGATAAATGGAATAAATGCATATTGCTTGAATTTCATTTGTGTTGAGTTGACATGAAAAATTGATATATGTCATGTAGTGCAACGACATCATGGTTACATATCATATAAGTCGGTGTCGGGTCGATGCCTAAGTGTGTTGAGCCATTCCTACTGAGTTCGTTGATTTGCTCACCCTTCTCCCCCAAAATTTTTTACAGATAAGGTACAGATGATGGACGGGACTTGAGTGGCCAAGTGGAACTCTTGGGAGTATTTTAAAATATTTTTGGATGTTGCATCTTATGTTATTCATGCTGCCTTGTGGTATGTTAATACTTCATTTAACGTTACAACTATAGATATGTAACTTATATTTTATTTTTATGTATGAGAAAAGAGGATGACTTATGGATATTGGGATTATGTTTAATGAAATATATGATTTGGATTAAGTGTATGATGTTATAGTATTTCATTTATGTTGTAATGTAGTATGGTTGATTCTAAGGTGTTAGAATGGGATTTGGGCATGAAATTACTTAAGTATGAAATATCAGGATTTTCAATCGAATTACCTACGATTAATCGAAGATCCCTCTTCGATTAATTGAACATATTCGATGGAATTGGACATAAAAAAAATCCTATTTGCAATAGATCCTCAAGTCTTCAATTCTGCTTGGACAAAAAAAAAGTCCTATTTCCAATAAGATTTTCAAAAAAGCCATCTTCTTTGAAATTGGATTATCGCAAGGGAAAAAAAACTTTGCGAAAATTAAATACTTCAAGTCTCGCTTTAGATAAGTGATAAGCTCGATATTGCACAAGACTTGAAGTGGGTGCAATTTGTAGACATTAAAAATTACATAATGGACCAAAAATATAATTTGGACTTATCTTCAGTTTAGCCCACTTTAGAATGTGGCACAATGAGTAAGATAATTTAAATTCTAAATCTACCACAAATAAATGAGTCATGGGCTAATTCAAATTGTCTAAGAAGTCCAAACCCACTTGAAAATGGGTCAAATGGATAATTAAATATATATGTATATATATAATCTGTCCCTCCAAGAAGTTTATAAATAGAAGTAGAGGGTGAAGAGAAAAAAAGAGGAGACTCTGAAAGAATACTGAAGCTCTACCAGACTTTGCCTTCGATTAACACTTGAAGCTCTGAAGACATATATTCATCCAACCTTCAAAGCTTTGAAGAAGAACAACAACAAGCACATTCAAAGTTGTGTCATTCTTCCTCCACAATTCAACAAATTCAAAGAATCATCAACAAGACTGTTCGAGATCAAACTTCTTCAGCCCTTGATCATAAATTCTCACTGGCTTTCTTCAACAACAAACACTTGAAGAGGACTCTCAACAACCCGATTGAAGATCAAGCTCCAGTAACCCTTGAATTCGGATCACCAACAAGAAGACTCTCAGAGAAAACTGAAACTCTGTAAGATTCTTCACTCTAAATCTAAAGCTTCAAAGCATCTAAACCCTGAACGAGAACAACAACAAGCACATCATCTATGTGTTGTTCTTCACCAAAGTTTTAATCTAATTCAAGATCAAGCTATAACAACCCTTAAAGCCAGATCACAAAGGAGATCGAATCAGAGGAATTTGTCTTTCTTTTGTAAAGATCTATAAAGATTTGTAACCCATCTTTCTTGAAATTAATATATTTGATATATTTGTCCACGTATTTTGATCTTATTCTCAGACTCAAAATTTGTGTGTGTACTCCTCATTTGGTTATTTGTTTCCCTAGCCTTCTGATTATCATTGCTGAGCTCCTCAACTATCAATGCCCTCTCTACTACCTCTGCATAACTAGTCAAACCCAAGACTGACACTCCATCCCGTATGAATGTTCAGAGGCCTCTCACGAACTATTTTATCTTAAGCTCTTCCGTTAGGATCATCTCTCCTGCAAAACAAGCCAATGATGTGAACTTAGTCTCGTATTCCATCATTGTCATTAAGCCTTGAGTCAACTCCTAAAATTTTTCCTCAAGTTATCATTTACCGCCACCAGGAAGTACTTCTCAAAGAAAAACACTTGAAACATATCCCAATCCATCATCTCGATGTCATGGTAGTTTCCTATGAATTTCCACCAATGGCTAGCCTCACCCTTAAGGTAATGGGCGACTCCTTAGATCCTCCACTATCTCAAGTACAATAAGGAGTGTAACAATTTTGTCTAACCAATTTTCAACCACCATAAGATTAGATTCTTCTGAATATGTTGGTGGACTGTGCTTCTTAATATGTCCTAATGTTGTTATCATTCGACTAGGAGGAGCTACTCTTGGCGGAGCTTGTGTCCCCTCTTGTATTTTCCTTTGCATTTTCCTAGCAATTTGTCGCATGGTAGTAACCATGTCGCACATAAACTGCTCTCTACCTATGGGAGCTGTTGTCCGTGTTCCTCCACGAGCTCTACAAGGTGGCATCTTGCTATATTGATAGCAAGAAGATACTTTAAAATTTTAAGCATGAATATCATTATCCAATTCTCTTCATGCACACTCATAAGATGCTAAGTTACTTTATAAATAGCATGTTATATCAAACAAGTAAGCACATAAGCATTTCCATGTAATATGAACTTATCTACAAATCTAGGATCATAACCTCAAGTTCATACGTGGTTCAGCCCCACCTATCGTCCAAAGGTATTCAAACCCGGTAGCTCTCATACCGAGTTGTCATGCCCTGATTTTTGTCTTTCAAAAACCAAGGTTGATTAAGCTACACATTCACACTTGTAATCACAATTACTCTTGATATCATGCTCTGATACCAAGTTGTCTGTAAGGACCGGAATTATTTTGACCGGTTCCGGGTGAATTTTGACCGGTTTAGATTTTTTTCGGATTAATTAGATTCCGGAAAGGGTGTGGATATATTTCCATACAAGTGGAAGGTGAGTATATGTATATATATATCTATATATATAGTGCCTATATTTATATTAAATTATAAATATAGGGTGGGTCAATATGTGATTATGGATAAAGATGGAGGGGCCTTTGTATTTATATAAGTGTGGGGAAATACATAGACTACATGTATTTTGTGTATGGTGTAGTATATTATATATATATATATATATATGTATAATGTGTGGACCAAGAGTGGTCAACCAAAGGGAAGACCACCTTAGTGGTCTCGGCTGAAAAGAAGAAAGAAAAGAGAAAAGAAGAAAAGAAAAGGAAAAAGAAAGAAAAAGAAAAGAAAAGAAAAAGGAGAAAAGAAAAGAAAAAGAAGAAGAAAGGAGATCGGGGAGAGAGAAGAGAGAGAGAAGCCGAGATCGGGGAGAGGCAGGCGACGGTCCTGGCGCCGACAGTGGCTGCCGCCGTCCACGGTGGCCACAGCCCGGTGGCAGTGGGTTGTTGCGGAGCCCGGTTCCTCGGTCCTTGGGTTCGCGGTTCGATGGAGGGCCGTTCGCGAAGGGGGTTGTTCGCGGCTGGGGTTTGTGGGCTGGGTTCGCTGGCGGTGGGCCAGCGACGGTGGCTGATGGCGACTGTGTGATGGTTTTCCAGCGTGGGTGAGGCTGGGACCATTCGGCTGGTGGATCTGTTTCCGGTGGAGTTGGATTTTGGCAGTGGGTTCCCTTGGTTCCGGTTGTGGCAGCCGAGTGGTGGTGGCGACGGTGCTGGTGGTCTGGTCGGCTGGATCGCCGGGTCCCATGGTGATCGGCTGGAGCAAGGTGGAGCCTCGGATGAGTTTTCCACGGCTCGGTTGAGGTGGTTAATGGGTCCGGGTTGTTGTGGTCGGGTGGGCTCTTCCATGTGGGTTCGATTTCAAGGTTTTCGTGGCTGTTTGGGCAGCTTGCTGTGGTGGTCTGATAATGGAGGTTCCATAGGTGGAGCTCGTGGGTTGCAACTAGTTTTGGTGTTCGGTAGTTGTGGGTGGCCATAACAGGTGGTGTTGGTGAGTGGTTCATTGTGTTTGGCTTCGACTGGTAGGTCCATTGAGGTGGTGACTGTGTTGAGGTGGTTGCGGGTTCGGCTTTGGGTGATTCTCGGCTGGGATGGCTGAGGCTAATTTATAATTGGGTTCGGTTTGGATAGTTGGTAGTGGTCACGAATTGTGGTGGTTGGGACCAGAATGGTTACCTTGTGGCGTTGGGCATTGACGACCATAGTGGGGGAGCTTGAATTAGTTGTTCGTGGTAGAAACAACCATGGTGGAGGTTGAAGATAGCCTTCACATGGTGGCTGGAAGTGTTGAGTTCATGGGTGTGAACTCGGGTAATGGTAAATGATAATGGTTGAAGATGGTTCCAAGTTGGGTTAGTTCACTTTATTTGGATTGGACCGGAACATTAAAAGGAAACGAAGTGGTCCGCTGGATTGCTCGTGTGGACTCCGACACAGGGCCGGATCGAGCATGGAGATAGGCCGCTTTGCCGGCGCAGACTTAGCGAAAGCTGGACTTAAGGCAAGTTGATTCTTGCCTCTATCTCATACAGATATTTTATGTATGTTGAGTAATTTACGTATGTCTCAGTTTAATCATATGTGGTATGTGTATATACATATATATGTAGGCGCTTATATATATATGTGTATAGGGAATGTGGTACATACATGGGATGTGAGAGGATGTACATGTGCGTGTGTGTATATATATATGTATGTGCGGGTTGGGGAGCGATAACATGTTAGATTAATCGCCTAATTGCATTGTGACATGCATGTATGTATAGATTAAAGTCTATGAAAAGTATGCTAAATAATGCACGTTTGACTATATGTTGTCTTGTATGCATAAGTGGCTTCTATGCATGAGGTTCAATATATATATAGGTGATTATATATATGGTTACAGTGGTAGAAATGCATGCTAAGTTGAATATAACTTTTGGCGAGTATTTGAAAAGCATGAAATGTGCTAAGTGTTTTATATGTTCTTGATACATATGTGGGTGATGTAATATATATGTGTATATATATTGTGATTGGAATGCATGTTAGCTACTTGTAGTGAATACATGCATTGAATGAGAGCATGACTGTATTTATGCTAGCGTAGGTGCATATGTGATTTATATGCATGATTTGACATATACGTGGCTATATGTGGGAATGTGGATATAAGATGCATGCTAGCTATATTTACATATATCGAAAGTATGCATTGGTTATAGCATGATAGAAATGTGCTAAGTTGAAGTGTTTGCATATGTGAAGTATTATGCGGGTTTTGAACATGTATGTGCTATATGTGTTGGAATGTGATGAGAGGCATGCTAAATACTTCTTTTTAGTATTCATAAGCATGGGTTGAAGCATGAAAGTATTATATTGTGTATGTATGCATCCATATTGCACGTATAGGAAGGGAATGACACATATGTGGTTATATGTGGGTTTAAGTGGAGATGAAATGCATGCTATGTACTTTTAACTAGCTTAGGCATTGTGAGGCATGAACATTGAAATGTTTAGTTATTATATGTTCGAAATGCATACATGGTGCCGTTGTGAGGAAACGGGGAAGTGTGGTTGAATAACCTAGAGTAGGTCAATACTCGGTCCAGATGAGAGCATTGGAGTGGTGACGTCATCTTGGAGTAGGTAAATACTTGATGACAGTGGTCTACCGCCTTGGAGTATGTGATTTACTCGGTGAGAAAAACTATTTAACCGCCTTGGAGTATGTGATTTACTCGGCGAGAAAAACTATCTAACCGCCTTGGAGTATGTGATTTACTCGGCGAGGAAAACTATTTAACCGCCTTGGAGTATGTGATTTACTCGGCGAGAAAAACCAACTAATCACCTTGGAGTATGTGATGACTCAGTGGGGGTGTTGGAATTGTGTGGGAGGCGTCTCGGTCACATGATTGGTTAAGAATCATGTTAGGATATCGGGTTGAGTCCGAGAGAGAAATAAGTGTGTGAGATTGCTTACATTATCCATTGTGAGGCATGCTACTTGTTAAACGCATTCATATATATGCGTTGCTTGTGACAGAACATGATATATGTTAGATATCGATTTCTCTTGAGCATGTTATATGGTTTAGATGCATCTTTATTGCATTTGAGATGTGCTACTTGTTGAGTAGGGAATGTGTTGATTGATTTACATCGTCTATGTAAATGTGTTGACATATATGTTCTATATACATATTGATGATGGATGTTTATCGCCTATAAGCATGTTGAAAATGATTTCTAAAATCATGTTTAATAGATCTAAATGTTTATATGTGCTAGAGTAGCCATATACATCATTGGTTCATGCATGCTAGGTAGAGCATGGTCTTAAATATGGTGATATATTTCAGTGCATGTATATTTTTTGGGAATATGTGAAGATCGACCTGCTGCAGCAGTGATAATATGGTTCTACATACCTTGTTGGGCCTTTGAGCTCACCCCCTCCCAGGTTTTGCAGGTATTACTGATTTCGAAGTCAGTTAGGGGGATCGGTAGTCCCAGTTACAAAGGTAGTACGTAGATTCCTTAGAATCTAATGTATGTCCAGGGTAGTGGATAGATAGATGCTTTACATTTGGATTAAATGTATAAAGCGATTTTTTTTTGATTCAGTTCCTTCAGTTGTATTTATTCATGTGATGTATGTATTTAATACGGATATTCAAGGACTGAGGCATGTATATTTATGATTGTTTATGCATGTTGTAGAAATATTGGGGGGACACGGGCCCAGAAGTGTCCATATTTATTGTTAGATATAAATGCTGGGGGGACACGTGCCCAGAAGTGTCCATATGAATTGTAAAGCAGGTGTAATATGCCAGGAGCTGATTATTTAGAATGGGTCATGCCCGATTTTCGTAAAAATAATAGGAAATTGAATTGAATGATCAGGTGGAGGTTATGTCGTGAGGGTGATCTCACGGGGTTCATACCTCGGTTTCCGGGCCTCGGGAATCGGGGCGTGGCATTGTCAAACCCCATTTTTTGACTACAAAAATTGAGGGTGATTAGGTTATCACATCATCACCTCATCTTTCAAATTTCACTACGGTACCATGCTCTGATATTAAGTTGTCACACCCCGAATTTTAACTACCGAAAACCAAGGGTGATCAAGTTAAACATCAATATAACTCATCGCTAATCTCACTTTAAAACCATTTGCGAAAGCTTTCTAAATATACGCCATTTCATAGAGGTATACTCGTCATTATCCACCCCAATGGAACCCACATTGGTCTACATATCACTACGTACTCTTCCTCACCCTATACTATGTGAAATTTCAATTCAACCCTGTTTTGGCTGGCTGGAGCCCTCTTCAGTCAATTGAAACCTAGGTTCAGTTGACCTTCAGGTTCCCAACTTTATCGGTCGGCTGTAGGGTAGCTTCAGTTGGCCGAAAAGGAGCTTTCAGCCGACTAAAACCTTCCTTCAGTTGTCCGAAATAGGTATTCCATCTATAAAAGTTTAAGATCTGATGCTTTCGGTCGACTGCTGTAGAGCCTAAGCGACCAAAAGTTCAAAAATGCTCCAAAACCTGATTTTCACAAGTCTAAATGCATTTCCTATGATCATACATATTTACAATCCTAAATATGAATAAAACTCATACAAATCTATGCATTTGAGCCTCATAGAATGCGAGTCTATATATTTTCCAATTCTCATTCATAACCTACATTATCCTTGAAACAAACATCCAAGAATGATCTATATAACACCTAGCATGGTAAGGACATACAATTCTCATCACCAACATTCATTCCCACAATTTCGTTATGAAGAAGTTCAAAAGATTCATCATTCATATCTTTCTCAAGTTATAATTGAAGGAGTTCATGAAACATATATTTCTCAAGAGTTCTAATCATGCCATATGTGGCATTTACATTTGAAACTCGTATACATATAAAGAATCCAATGTAAAGGTAACACTACAACTATAGTCGTCATGCCACAAGCCGTCATGGACTTATATATGCATGTGTTCAAAAATAAATCCAAAAGAAGTTCAAAATCCATTCTAATGCTCTATGCCTCATCCTCTATGGGAGCTTTATCTGAAAAGAGTTTGGGGGAAGAGGGTGAGCATATAATTATGTCCAGTAGGAATTATCCATCCGACTCTACCTTAACTAAGGCAGTCATGCATGAATTTATATGAAATCCCTACATGATTATATGACAAGTATCCATAATTTTCACACTTAAAACATACAAGTTTTAGAAATCATGGGTGATGCTTCACATTTCAATATATGAAAATTTATATGAAGTCACAACTCATAAGTAAACTCACACCACGTATAATCGGAAATAAATTCAACTGAGGACTTTTGCTTGTCACAATTCTGTAGTAAAGGTTTCTTCGAAACCACAAACTCTACTTACGCTCTACGAGTTGCTAACCCGACGAAAGTGACATCTGCTTGGCCAAGTTTTGGGTCTTGCACCCGAAGGTTTGAAACCCTTGTTAATTCTCACACATGTCCCAAAAATGTGACTTTCTCACATAAGTGCACATTGCCACATAATTCACCAAACTTCAAGATTCTCACAATTTTCACAAAATGCGTAACATTTATAAGGTCATGCATTTCAATTCGCAACTTATGCATATTCAATGCATTTCAATCATCTCATGAAAATCACAACACTTATGCATTTTAAAGAAAATGTTCTTTTATGCATATACTTAACACATGAAATCAATTCTCATAAAACTCCTCAAATGAACATAAAATCATAATATTGCATTCATAGACATCAACCACACATATACAATATATAAATTTGAACTAAAACATGTTAGACATTCAATATATATGCAAGAGGATCATACTTTCACAAAATTCTCAAAACAAAATTTTATATCACAAGTATGCGACCTATATAATCAAAATAGGGAAGAGATTCACACCCCTACCTTGAATCTCAAGCTTGGAAGCCAAGTTTCAAAAATCCCAGCCATTTCTATCTTCTCGAAAGTGAACTTTGTTTGGTCCAAACCGAAGCCCTTGTCAAGTAGAGCAAACCCCTTGCCTTCTGCGTTTTCCAAATCAATGTAAAGAGAATGGAAATGGCAAAATGTAAAGAGAATGGAGAGAGATAAACTATATATTGACAAAATGTCGTTCCTCTAGTAGTTTGATATGCTAGAATGACGTTACATAATAATCTGATCCGCCCGATTGCAATCATGCCATACTATCAAAGTTGGATTATGAAGTCCATATTAGCAAACTTTATAGAAAGTTATGGATGAATCATGATCAATCAGGTTAGTAGGGCTGATATAGAATAAATATCTTAGTGTTAGTGGTGGTCCCATATAAATGAAGTTGTGATCTTAGTGGAGTTTATTTGTTTGCTGCTTTATTCCAAGTGTTAGTTCAACCATAGTTATGAAATTACCTCACAATATACTTTAAATTTAAAAAATCTTATTGGTTTGATTAGCCATAACACATTTGAAATTGGATGACAATTGTTGACACACAAAAGTGACATCACGTGGCAGCCACTTTGGCATTTACAAAAACAAAAAGGTCACATGTGGAGAGTGTTGAGCTTGGATAATCACGTGAAGAGAATAAATTGAGGTGTTGGATATTAGCATGTATCCATGGGATTGTGACACGTGGCAAGAGAAAGAGATTAACAAAAGACAAAGAGAAAGCATTGATTTGGGGATATGTATTTAATAGAGAAGGACAAGATAAGCTTTGAAATGATTTGTATATGGTATAGATAATGACTTTGTCATAGGGATGGCAACAAGTTGGTTATGGGATGGCGATCCCGATCCCAATCCCAATCCCCATCCCCATAACCATTTGATTTTGGAAATCCCATAATCGGTTATAAATTCTTCCATTCACCCCATCCCCGACCCATAACCGACCTAACCCACCCCGCCCCAAATCACCCTGTTCCATAACTGGTTAAAACTCATTTGATTCATGAATTTTCAATATTCTCCAAACATTAACATTCTGCCCTTTTCAAAAAAAATTTATTTATTTTTGTTGTCCTTGCTTAAAATAAAAGATTACATAATTTCCAACAAAATCAAATATTTTGAAAATTACATTTTTTGAAGTATATATACACATAAGTAAATGGAGTGGGGTGAATAAAAAAACTCATTCCCGTCCCATTTAAATAAACAGTTCTCCAAACCCGCTTTAAATGGAGCGGGACGAGGCAAGCCCGCCAGATTCAGGATTTTTGACACCCCTACTCTGTCATAGTCTTATTCTCGTGCAGGAAGGTTTATCAAAAGTCTTAATTAAAGGAATGTGTGTGGTTGATAAGGCAAATGTCCAGTAGGCCCGCTTATTGAAGATAAAAATATAATGTTAAAGGAAGCTGAAATAAAAAACTCTTGGGTGAAGGAGGAAGACATGGCATTTTTGATGTGCTTTGATTTTTCAAGTTGTTTATCTATTTTATTTAATTGCATAATTTTAGAAAAGTTGGTAGCAGCTTTAGGAGTATATAAATAAGTGAAGTGTAGGACTCTATAAATGATCCTCAAGAAAACATAATGCAATTTTAATTTTAATATTTCCTCTTCGCAACATCGCCTGATCCAAATTTTAAAAAATATAACTGTTCAACCGAAATCTATACCCTTGACTTGAGTCTAAGATACCAACTTTATAGAATCGGTTGGCTCAACCGATTCTATAGTATAATCAAGTTTTTTAACAATTTTTTTTACATGAACAAAGCTGCTGAGGGCCTTCAAGACATCCAATTAACAGTCTCAGTTTTTTTTGGAAGAAAATTGGAGTAAGGTCATGTAACCAAACATATTACAAAGATTTGATAATCCTTTAAATCTTGGATAGTTAAAGGCATATTCCAAGTTCTTAAGGAGGCTCATCTTGACGACCACTTTCTTTACATCTTCCTCAAAGGCAGTTTCCTTCTTACCCCTTCTTTTTCTAATCTTTTGAATTTCTTTTGCTTCTTTACAATTTGTCAACTGATGGATACTCTTGTAAAGTAGGCTCCTCATTCTGGTTATCCTTAATTATGAGAGAATTAGTTTCTTCAGATGAATTGGATATATCATCATCATCATCATTAATTAGTAGTTCGTTTGTCATTATATAAATTATAAATTGCTAGCCACGAGTGAGAATTAGTTCGGATGGTATGATCTCGTCTCTAAAGACAAGATTGAGTGTTGAGTTCTGTTAAGGACAATATTGTAACTGTGATATATATATATATATATATATATATAGGCTTATACCCCAATATTTTCCATTGCACCAGAGTGCAAACTGCAAGCGAGTGTGTTATGGTTTCCTCCTTTTCGATTTTGACACACCAACTATCATCTACTTTTCTCCAATAAATATTTTGTATTCTTCACACATCTCCTTCCACTCTCATCAATGGCTCATATTGAAATAAATCATCTCATCTTCCTTCCTCTTCTCCATTCATATTAACATTGCGTCAACATGTGTTCCCATCTATTTTTCAAAGTAGAAAGTTGAGAGTTCAAACCCGACCCACAAGAGACAAAGTAAGTGTGTGAGCTAATTCTCATGAAGACGAAAAAGAAAATGTGTGCCACTATTCCAAGAAGAGAAATCCCTAAATATTCATTTGAATAACTTGAGTAGAGAGAGAAATTATGTCACATTGGTATCGAAAAGGGAAAAAGATCCACTGATTTCTTCCATTTTATCTTCAACCTGATCATACATGCATGCATGCATGCATACATAAATACATACCCCTTCAAATTTTATGTACTCATAGATCCCTGGGCTACCTTCAAACCAATTTCTTGAGTAATACATTCCATTCCAATGGAACACTGTCTGTACCCAAGAAAGGGACCTGAGAAAATAAACTCTCTTCTGTGTATCCAAGAAAGGGACCTGAGAAAATAAACTCTCTTTTATGTGCATTTTACCTTGCTGCCCTTTCCCTTCCTACAGGTCTACCATCACCTTCCTCAACCAATATATATAGGTTTATTGATTTATCTGTAGAAACGCTTCTAAGAAGACTTTTGGCAACACAAGACCAATACTTCTTTGGTTTCTTCAGTTTCTGCAATATATTTTCGTTCGTTCATGCTGTTATTACACATATCAAAGCACTTCTATACCACTAATGAGTGTGGATGGCGAAAGCCTCAAAAGAAGGCACAATAAACAGAGGGGTCACTACTTCCACTTCCTCCCCCTAGGAAGAATATGCATAGTTAACACACCAACCAAATTTTACATGTCATTTATCATCACATACTCTAAAAATCTTTAGTTTTCAATTTCAAGGAATGCCCCAATACCCATAAATAAAGCAAGCAGCATGTACCACTTGCACACTGGAAGAGGTCAAAACAAATGAGAAATCATTCAGGAAAATGCCATTATATATATCATGGAAGATTGGTCCTGTATTTACAGACTCCGAATCATACAGTACCAGGAAAACAAACATTTGCCTCATTGACTTTCTGCAAGAACTAATAGAATTGCCCTTTTAAGTTACACATCCAATAAGAACATTGTGATTCATATTAAGTTACACTTGCAATGTGACTAGCCAGAGAAAGAAAATAAAAACAGCAATATAATATCATGAGTAGCGTACTTTGTTGTGCAGCAGAAAACCTACTCAAAAATGGGTAAAAGAACATGAGTACATCAATCAAGAATAAAACAGCATTTAGTGGTCAGAAATTACACACTTTCTCGTAGTTCAAAACTTCTGGATCTCTTCCGATGGCTCCTGAGGACCCTCCTTGCTTGACCAAATAAAGGAAGCAAATGAATCAGAAACTCTTCTCTGATCCCTACTTTGCCTTCCCTCTTCTACCATTTTTACCAAATTTCTTCCCATTCTTTGATTTGCTCTTCAAATATGAAACTCTGTTTGCCTTTTGCTGCCTTTCCTTCCGTACTTGTTCATGATCTTTAATTTCTGAACGGACATGAGCATTAGGCACTGAACGATTCCTATTGCCACCTCTGAACCTTCTGTTATCTTCTCGTAATCCATGAGCTCCTGCCAAAAGAACATGATCAGGGATAAGTTGAGGCACAGTGTGTTATGCTTTTGCAACTGATATGAAAGTGATTTACTCTTTCTTATATACAATAAGCAACTTTAAAAACAATGGACGAGGATCTGGAGAATTGCACATTTTCTGCCATCTTGCAACAAGGACTACTCAAAAAGGATGCACATTAACATTCTCACAGCTCATCCACATTTTTCTGCCTGGTTTTAAGCCCCAACCATGTTAAATACCCAATGCTAGGCATGGAAGAGCAGGGCTGCTTCGGCGTTAAGTTTGTAGCAAAGCATAAAACATATAATCATATCTTCATGGATAAAAGAGAGATAAGAAAGTAGGACGTTATCTGAGATGATATATGCTCACGAATAATGAAAACAATGCCTGCATTACTAAGCATAGGAATCCCTTTTGCCCCAACTTAAAAGACATACGTTCAAAAACTCAGGCATGCATTTAAAAACAAAAACAAAACAAAAAAAGAAAGTCACATTTTTAAATGCAACTTGACCAAATTCAAGCAAGTCGAATACCAATTATACTACTATTCGGTAATTTGGCTTTGTCACATTTTCTAATGTGACGCAAGCACTTAGTGACAAAAGCCATGTAAGACCATAACACATATAGGATTGAACAGCTTTAACAAGTGTGAAAGGCAAATTTGATTATTTTTCAAAGTTCCCCAGTTTTTAAGTTGGGCATTATAAAGATTATCGGGTAATGAGCATATAACACCAAAGACCAAGTGGTCAAGGGGTATAAGTCTCGGCCTCCCAAATGGGAGGTTCGTGGTTCAAGCCTCAGTGGAGACAGTGTGTGTGTGTGGTTCTACTTATCTGATCAAAATAAAAATAAAAATAAAAAGAAAAAAGGAAAAAAAAGGGGGCACACAGAGTATCAGTGGAGACAGTGTGTGTGTGTGGTTCTAGTTACCTGATCGAAATAAAAAAATTAAAAAAAGGGCACACACAGTGTATCATTGTCCGCTCCGTACCTTCAAAAGCATGAATATTATCATTCCAAGATTATCTTTAACCTTTTCCCAAAATTACTATTCTTACTCACCTTTAACCTTTTCCCTCTTTTTTTTTTTAATCTGCCTTTTTATCTTATAACCACTTTTTCCAGAACCATTTCTCTAGAACCAATCTTCCAAAAGAATCTTTCTAAATCCAATTTTCTAGACTACTTTTCTAAAATTAGTTTCTGAAAAATTACCTTCTCAGACTACAAATGCAAAAACCATTTCTGAAATAGGACAACACAACCACTTTATATTTCAAGGTTCCTATCTTCCCAAGAAAACCTTATTTTTCAGAAGCACCTAGATAAGAAACACACTCTTTATATATATTTATATAGGTAAAGTAAAAAGAGACACACACTCTGTCCCATTTGCAACTTGTCACTTTGGAAGGCAAAGAAGCTACCCCAGAAGGTTCACAAAAAAGCGAGTATTCCTATACACTCCACAATTGATTTTTGTTCCTTCCAATTTGTTTCCTTATTCTATTTCTCTTTTACTAAACCCCATGCTCTATTATTAGAGTGTTGCTTAGTTATACCTTTTCTTTTCTTTTCCTTTTTATAAGTAAATTTCATTAAAAGAGCGCTCAAGATTTCATTAAAGCATCCTGATACAGCTGCACAAAACTATACCTTCAAACTATCCACAAAATCTACCAACTCCCCCATAGATTTACAAGTGTTCCCGTATACCCAAAAGAATAAATAACTAAGAATATAGAATTTCAGTGCCTAAATAGGAGCTTGAAATTACAGTTGGCCATTTTCAACTCTTTTGTGTATTCTCTTGGGAGTGCTCCTCTTAGACTGCCTTTTAATGAAATCTAACATGTAAAAAAAATAGAAGCTTCCTCACCATTGAAGCACCTCCTATTTCTCTCCCTCCAAAGACTAAGAGACCTGCCCTCCAAGCCTCCCGAACATGAACCGCCACTGAGAATGTCCTCCAAGCTACAGGAGCATTCTTAGTGGAATCTGGCATAACCCACTGATCACCAAAAATAGAAAAAATCAAGCTCCAAATGTCTCTGACAGTGCAAAAGAATATGATTCACCGACTCCTCATTTCTCTTGCACATTCTACACCGATTGACCATGACTTGCTGCCTCAGCCTCAAATTGTCAATAGTCAAAAACTTCCCCCAAGCAGCCATCCAACCAAAGAACGCTACCCTAGGAGGAGTTTTGGTGTGCCAAACCATCTTTCAACTCCTTAATTCTTTCCGTACTTTTAAATTTAAAATTTCCATGAACATAACTATAAAATTCCTATTTCATAAAAAATCATGGTAAACGATATAAAAATGTGGTAATCTTTTTGAAGGATGTTTCAGGATACCAAACACCATCTCCCATGCATAATATAGGACTTAAATCCATGATCATGGTTACATCAACTAGTTATGAACTAGTTCAAAAGAGCCTTTACTTATTAGAATACAGAAATAAAAAAATTCTCACTGTTCACCTATTAAATTTTTTTCTCTCACAATAATTTCTTCTAAAGGTGATCTGACACCCTAAAATCAATCTCCAATTGCGACTCCTAAACTACAAGGCCCTTAAATTAACATTTGCAGAGATCCTTGAAATTCTTTTTACTTAGTTTTACCATATTCCCTTTCGATAAAAGATTGAGGTGTGCCTCTAATGAGTAAAAAACAATGTAGTTGCATGTCGGGTTGCTAGAAGGATAAAAAAATAATAATAATAATTGGTTGAGGCTTAAAGAACATATGTGATATCCCTATGATTTAATAGAAGGCATGGTCATCTATAGAGCAAAATGGTACAAAATCCAGCTCATGTATTTAGAAGATAAGCCATTCAGGGATAAGGCAACTATTTACCTATTACTGACCAACACTGTAACTATGTGCATAGCAGTTAGTATGGTAATTAATACAATAAAGTAAGCAACAGCATTCTGTGCAAGATAATAGAATAATAATAATGAGCATCAAAGAATTTCAGCAGTTACAAGGTTACTGAACTTTCTTTTTACATTTAGACATGTAAGAGGATGGAAAAGCTCATATTTTCCAGTTAAATCACATGGTAAGACGAGAAATGTTGAGGAATATCACCTTTTCTTCTATATTTATGTCATGTCATATACATATGACTATTTGACAAAGAACATGATGGAACCACAAAAACTACATGCTAACTAAAAAACTGATGAATGAACCATATAGGCTCTTCGCAGTGGACTATGAAGCACAGAGACATACGGATACATATAAAAGACACAATACAGACCAACGATATGACAAATTCTTAAAAGAAGTCCAGTGGCCCAGGATAGTTGGGCCATCCTCTTGGGTTTGTCTTGGGTCCCTTGGGTTATGCACCGGTCTACGAGGAGCACGATGGAGGCTTGGAGAGGTTGTACAGTGGGTTCCCAAGCACGAGATTTTTGGAGGGTGGCGCCCTTGTGTATTTGGTGGGGGTTGTGGAGGGAATGGCATAGGAAATCCTTTGATGGCGAGGAGACTCCAATTGGGGTGCTTAAGTTTTCTATTCCTTCTCTTTTTTGCTGGTCTTTTGGAAGGAATTGTAAATCAACAGGGGAGATAGTGGTTTTTTTGGACATTTTGAGAGTTTAGGGGGCCCTATTTGGTCCTTGTGTAGCTTTTGTGGGATACGCTTTCTGTTTGAGAACTTGTTTTCAATGAATCTTTACTTGCTAAAAAAAGAAGTGTATATATTTTATGTATATACATAAGTATAAAAATTAAAATATATATGTACTTATGTATAAATTTAAAATAATATATATTTTAATTTTTATACTTAAGTATATACAAGATTATTATTTTACTAATATACAATATATTTTTTTTTGTACAATATATGTAATATTTTCTCAGAATGCTTGAGTATCTTTTTCAATTAAAAAAATGGAAAATGACATGGACTCGGGTATTGTGTGTTATGTGTAAATATATGTCAACACATCAAATTTATCAACTACCCAAACCCAAGAACACAAGGGCATGTCTAAATAGTCATATTTCTTTAAGTTATTTTATTTTCTTAAATCAATTGTAGTAAAGAACGATCAACAAGAGAACATTCATTTTGAAGCCATAATGCAATAAAGGGAGCATCATATGAAAATTCTATGCACCTTATACGGTAAACTTGATTGAATTAATGGATATGCTTGCTTGGCACATCTCCAACAACACACGTGGGACAAATGTCCAATACCATTTGTAGGATTTTTACTTAACAAAAAAAAAAGCACTGGGCCATCAAAAGATGGGTCTGTTTTAAAAGACCAAAACACTGAAGTTCATAGGATGAAGAAGGATCGAGTAAACAAAGATTTGCGCAAGAGCTCATCTCTTATTTAGAGGATCACAGAGCTTCAATGGCTGTAACGCCTCACCTGATGACGTGGCAGTGCTGGAAAGTAGACAAAAGGAGGCCGATGAGATCGGGGTGGTCTGGCGTAGGTCAGGGGCGAAGCATAGAAATGGTGAAAATGGCAGAAGGACCGAAACCAATGTGATCGCAACACCGCTACGAAAAAGTCTCAATCTCTTTCTAAAAATTCTTCTATGGGTAAGAGATGGTCGAGGAAAGAGAAGCAGAAGTGGGTTATTAACCCGAGATTGGCACAAGGGCTGAATTGCGATGATTTTTAGGGTATGGTTGAGTTCAGGAGGCCGGCCCTTGCTTCTGCTTTCTCTTCCTCTTCTCCTTCTTTTTCTTCTAAGGGGAGAGTAGGAATGGAGTTGGCTAGTGACGGGTTGATGAATGGAGGAAGGAGTGGGATGGTTGCTGGTTTAGGCCCTGTTTTGAGACAACTTCTGACAACAGAGCAAGTGGGTGGAGAGCTCAGTATGAGGGATAATGATGGGTCTCAAGGTTTGTCTTTTAAGTCGAATAGAAGGTATGGAGGAATTATTCTGTGTGTTGGGAATGGGATTCAGCTGAGCCTTCCCAAAGAAGCTGTAGCAGCTTTAATGAGTGAGATGAAGATGCATAGTGGGGTGGATTTTGGGAATGAATTCAGTCCAACAGATGCTGTTGAACCCGTAATAGGAGATGGGTTTCATGCTGATGGGGTGATTTTGGGGTGGGGGGGGGGGGGAAGGGGCTGAGGGAGATCTTCCTGCTGATCCATTCGATCTGAATCATGCCATTGTGACTTGGACTGATGAGGAAGGGAAAGGATGGGAAATGACTCACCCTTTGGCAGCTATGGGTCTGGAAGAAGGTGGGGATCATGAAGGAAATCGAACTGCTAATAAGGAAGTGGAGATATGGCTGAGGAACAATGTGGAGGAGATGGGTTAGAATCTTGGGTTGACATTTGCAGGAGAGGAAGAGAGGTCCATGGGAATTTTCGAAGTTTTAGAAGGAAAACAGAAGTTTACCGGTAAGAAGAAATGCTCATCTTGGAAGGGAGAGAGAGAGCTTCGTAACCTTATTTGCTATGTTAACTATGAAGGGAGGAGTCAAGCGGGGAGGAGGAGAAAGCCATCATATGTCTATGAAGATGTATTTAGTGACATGTAATGTTCGGGGACTCAATGACCCGAGCAAGAGGAAGGAGTGAAGTTGGGTCTACGCAAGTGGGGGGCCCAGGTAATTTGTTTGCAAGAAACCAAGTTGAGCAATGTTTCCAAGGAGATTGTGAGAAGTGTTTGTGGTGAGCAGTTTATGAAATGGGAGGCTCTTGATGCTGTGGGGACGACAGGAGGCATTTTGGTGGTTTGGGATAAGAGATGGATGTCTAGAATGGATGTGTGGAGAGGAAGATTTTTCATTTCTTGTTTGTTCAAACTAGAAGAGGATGGAGCCAAGTGGATGTTCTCTAGAGTTTATGGTCCGGTGGAGGATGCAGAGAGGGGTGTTTTGTGGGAGGAACTGTCTGATGTTCGTAGGTGATGGGGGTTTCGTGGTGTGTGGGGCATAGTTGTTAAAGGCTCAAGGCGCACAAAAGCACTAAGGCTTCCTGGAGCCTGAGGCGCAAGGCGAGGCATGGGCCTGACTAAAGCGAGGCGCAAGTTGAAAATAAAATAAAATTTGTAACCAATAATACAAAGCTAGCAACAGTTGCTTAACAGTCTTAAACTACTCTTTAGCCAAAAGCATGAGAACATCAAACTAGAAAATGAGAATACATAATATTCCAATTTCAAGAGTTCCTATGTTTTTTGTGATAATTAAAAAAAAAAAGTTGTTGGAAAACTCGTCCCACTGTGTATTAACTTCCAGAAAGCCTTAAATCGACTGATTGTGTTGATCGAATATATAATCTTCCAATTTCAAGATTTCCTATTTTTTTGTGATAATTAAAAAAAAAAAAAAGTTGTCGAAGAGCTCATCCCACTGTGTATTACACAAAGCCTTAAATTGACTGATTTTATCAAATCTATTGATCGACCCTTTTTATTTCTTTTACTGGACTATATTGTATGGTTAGAGTCCACTGTAACACAAAAATACATCACATGCTAACAATTGGGGGAAAAATAAGTGTTTTATATTAGGCGCGCCTGAGGCGTGACTTGCGCCTGGGGCTTCAGATACAAAGGCGCACGCCTGATCAAAGGGATCTGGCCTGACCTTGGTCCAGGCGCAACTACTGAGCCTCGAGGAGCCTTGAGCCTGAGGCGCGCCTAGGGCGCACCTTTGACAACTATGGTGTGGGGGGAGACTTTAATGTTGTCCAATCCCTGGATGAGACGTCTTCGGGTGGGAGATGGACGACTGACATGTCTTCTTTCTCAGATTTCATTGACAATGAGGGTTTGATTGACTTACCTCTTGAAGGAACTCGATTTACTTGGTCTAGTGGCAGAGAAGCTCTGACACTCTCTCGGTTGGATCAGTTTCTGATCTCAGGAGACTGAGAAGAGAGGTTCCCGGATGTTACTCAGGTGGCAATGGCAAGACTAACATTAGACCATGTCCATGTCCCGATGTCACTGGACTGTCGGGGTTTGAGGAGGAAAACGCCTTTTAAGTTTGAGAATATGTGGTTCAGGGCGGAAGGATTTAAGGATATGGTGAAATGTTGGTGGCTTGGTTATGAGATTCGGGGTAATCCCAGTTTTGTGCTTGTGGGGAAACTTTATAAATTGAAAGAGGACCTGAAGAACTGGAATAAGGAGTCGTTTTGTAACCTTGAATGGAGAAAGAACAGGATCATGGGAGAGATAGCAGACTTATATAAGAAGGAAAGCATGGAAGGTTTGGGGGAGGAGGAAATTTCGAGAAGGGGGGAGCACAAGGCAGAATTTGAGGAGATTGCTGTAATGGAAGAGATTTCGTGGAGACAGAAATCTCGGGCTTTATGGTTAAAAGAGGGGATAGGAACACACGATTTTTCCATAGGATGACCAATGCTCGTAGGAGGGGTAATCACATTGGGAGGATTAAAATTAATAGAAATGTGCTGAACAAAGAGGAAGAGGTGGTGAGAGGTGTGACTTTTTTTTATCAGCAGTTATCTAGGGAGACCATGGATTGGGGACCCTTCTAGGGGGTTTGGAGTTTGATATGATTTCTAAGGGAGATAGGGACCGATTAAAGAGGCCATTTGAGGAGGTGAGTTTTGCTCTTCAGTGTTGCAAGGGGGATAAAGCTCCGGGTTCAGATGGGTTTTCTATGGCATTCCTTCATCATAATTGGGAGGTGGTAAAAAGGTACGTGTTGGCAACTATCCATGCTTTCCATGTTCATGGAAAGTTTGAAAAATCTATGAATGCTACTTTCATTACTTTGATACCGAAAAAGGGAGGGGTAGATGACATACAAGATTTTAGGCCTATTAGTTTGGTGGGGAGTATATACAAGATCATTGCCAAACCAAAATCCTAGTGATAAGATTGAAAGAAGTGATCGACGGAATCATTTCGGAATCGCAAAATGCCTTTGTTGGAGGTGATCAGATTCTGGACTCAATCTTGGTGGCTAGTGAGTGTGTGGATGCCCGATATTGTACTGGTGAGCTGGGGGTGGTTTGTAAACTCGATGTAGGGAAAGTATATGACCATGTGAATTGGGATTTTTTGATCTATCTTCTCAAGAGGATGGGGTTTGGGGAGAGATGGAGGGGTTGGATTAGATTCTGTATCTCCACGGTGAGATTCTCGGTTTTAATCAATAGCGTTCCTTCTAGTTTTTTTGGGAGCTCGAGAGGGTTGAGACAGGGGATCTGTTATCCCCTTCACTGTTCATCATTGTGATGGAGGCTTTCAGTAGACTGATGAGAAAAGCTTGCGATTTGGGTTATTACAGAGGTTTCAAAGTGGGGAGGAATCCAGCTCGCCAAATGGAGGTGTCTCATTTGCTATTTGCAGACGATACCATTGTGTTTTGTGATGCTGAGATGAGACAGCTGAGGCACCTGAGAGGGACACTGCTTTGTTTTTCAGGCAATTTCTGGCCTCAAGGTGAATTTGGAAAGAGTGAGATTGCCCCTGTGTGGGAGGTGGAGTAGATAGAGCATTTGGCAAATATTTTGGAATGTAGAGTGGTTCTTTTCCTATGACTTACTTGGGTCTGCCGCTAGGGGTGAAGGCACGGAGAGCATCTATTTGGGAGCCTGTGGTGCAACGCTTCGAGAGGCGGTTAGGCAGGTGGAAGAAAACAGGACCTTTCAAAAGGGGGTAGATTGACTTTAATAAAGAGCACGCTTTCGAGTCTTCCTACCTATTTCATGTCCTTATTTCCATTGTCGACTTCTGTGTTGAGGAGATTAGATAGGTTACAAGGGAAATTTCTATGGGGTGGCATGGGGGAGGAGCCTAAATACCATTTAGTAAGTTGGGAGCTGATTTGTCATCCTTTTCAGAGGGGAGGGTAGGGATGCGGAAACTAAATGTCTTCAATAAAGCTCTCTTGGGGAAGTGGTTGTGGCGGTTCGGGACGGAGAGAGACAGATTGTGGAGGCGGGTTATATGTCTCAAATATGGAGAGGGTAGAGGGAAATGATGCGAAGGGCTGGAATAAGTTCTCAAAGCACATTCGCTTTAGGGTGAGGGATGGTCAACTTGTAAGTTTCTGGAAAGATCAGTGGTGTGGCGATAGATCGCTAGAGAACTTATACTTGAGACTTGCCAGCATTGCATGGGATAGACAGGTAATGGTCGCTTAGTGGTCAGTGCTATCACTTTGATGGCGGACGATTGGTTTGGGATATTCAGTTTGAGAGACGTCTGCATGATTGGGAGATTGAAGAGATGACAGAGTTCTTGGCCTTTCTATACGGACAGGTCTGTCCTGGGGAGGGGCGCAATGAGCTGGTTTGGACGGGCTCGAATCATAGGCGTTTCGAGGTACATGCTTTTTACCGGAGGTTGATGGAGTCTCAAGGGTCTTCCGTTCCTTAGAAAGGTATTTGGCATTCTAGAGCTCCCTTAAAGGTGGCTTTCTTTGTGTGGGTTGCGTCTATGGGGAAGATTTTGACTGTTGATACCTAAGAAAGAGAGGACACATTTTGGCGAATTGGTGTTGTATGTGTAAAAGGGCAGAGGAATCTGTTGACCACCTTCTCCTTCATTGTCCTAGAGCTAGGGAGCGATGGGATCTGCTTTGTGGTATTTTTGGTGTGCAATGGGTCATGCCTAAGTCGGTGGCGGGTTGCATTTTAGCGTGGTATAGATGTCAGGTGCGACATGATATTAGACATTCATGGAGGGTTGCTCCTCATTGCTTATGGTGGACTTTATGGAATGAGAGGAACAAGAGATCCTTTGAAGATAAAGAACATCCTTGGGGAGTCTCTAGATACTCTGTTCTTAGTTCCCTATCTTTGAGGTCGGAGGGCTCTTTTTGTATATCTTCGGAGTCCCTGTTGTCTTTTGTAGATAACCTAAGGTCTTGATGTAAAGGCCTTGCTTGTTTGTGTTGTTCCTTGGGATGCGTCCCCCTTTCGGGCACTCTTCTATGATATTTTTACTTATAAAAAAAAAAAACCATATGTAGGATTATATTATTTTCACTATTTCTTTTCTCAATGAATAATCTACTTGTATTCGTATCTTACACGGACTCTTCTAAGTACGTGAGATGCTTGTCACACCATATTCTATTTCATTTCAATTTTACATAATACAATTTCGAGAGACATTATTAACTTGATCATGAGAAAATTACAAGCATTGGATAAGTCATTAACTAGACAACCAAGTTTATAAAGTTTGAAGGAACACATCACGAGTAATTACTCTGGGACCAAAACAAATAAACAAGTGCATTTGTCCTCGAAAGAAATAAAAAAAACAACACATACATTTACAACATCGGCAATCTGAATGCAAAGTGAGAAAGATCAAGCAAAAACTCACATGAAATGTCAATAACAAAGGATACCAAACCTTCGATACATTCATGTTATAGAAATTCTCATTGGAAAGTGTGTTTAATTGATATCTTGGAAAAGCATACCAATAAGACAACATTTTATAACAATTAACAAGAGAGGAAAATATGATAATATTTAAAAGACATTCAATGAATCGTTAGAGTGACATTCAATGAATCGTTAGAGTAACATTCAACCAAAGTCCAACAAACTGCTGAAAACAATTACCTGTCATGCTTGTGGCTTCTTTACCACTGCCTTCATTATTAGTTCCTCTAAAAGATATTTTGTTATGTGAACGTTCTTTCCACCTCTTGTATATCCCAGTCTTGTTAGCTTTCACCTTTGAACCACTCTCTGTCTTTATCTGCACACCATGAAAAGATGAAGTAAATAACCCTGGAGAACCTCCACAAAAGTAAAATAGCAGAACCAACCTTTATTGTGGTAAGAATGCAACCACCAATTCACCCACATGTAATACAACATTTAAAATCAAAGCAAGAAAAAGAGGGGACAGAGACATATTAAAGGAATAGGGTAATATAATATGGTTGGAAGTCATCTCAAAAGTCTAATTGCATGAAGTAAAGATCTATTAGGACGGGACTTATACATCAAGCCCCACTACTACTCTTCTGTATATCTGAGAATCAAAATGTTTACAAATTTCAGGTTCTAATCAACAGATTATTACTATAAAAAGTAAAACCTAAAAGAATGTGTTCTATTTCAATCATGACTCACCAACACATTAAGGCTACATTTGGTACGCAGGAATGGAATGGAATGACCATTCCGCCTTTTGGTTCCTTTTCCTTGTTTGGTAAGCCATATTAAAGTTGGAACGACCATTCCCTTGGAATGGCCATTCCAACAAAGACTAGAATGAGCATTCCTCTTCTTGACCTAAGGAATGCCCATTCCATTCCCACCTAGAATTAAAATAAAATAACTCAGGACTATAAAACCCTTGCTTTCCTTATTGCTCTCACTTCAAACACGCACCACCTAACTTGCCTCCAATAACCAACCACCGGTGACAGCAGCCAAGACCTCGCTATATTCTCTTTCTCTCCATGTATGTTTTCTACTTCTCTCTCTGTCTCTCTCTCTGTCTCTCTCTCTCTCTCTCTCTCTATATATATATATATATATTACCATCGCGATTGAACATTGGGGATTTACAAATGGACACCGCAAGCAACAAGTTAATGACAGGCCCCCCTCTCTTTCTATTTCTCTTTCTCTCTCTCTCTCTCTCTCTCTCTCTCTCTCTCTATCTACATTCCGGCCTCAAACCCTTGAAAAGGGTTTCCAACTCAAGTCATATATGCAGTTGAAGAAAGTCAACCCTTGATTTGTGAAATATTTTTATTTGACAAAATTATATGGGTCTCATCCTGATTGCAAGGAGAAAAAAAATGGGTCTCTTCCTACACAACTATATATACATAATATATATGTATGTATATGTTTATCCTTTATTGAATATATATATTTTTTGATAATGCTATATATTCACACACATATGTAATGTGTGTATATATACATATCTATATGTATATGCTTATTCTTTGTGGAATAAATTACTTTGATTGGTGAAAGTCAATACCAATTGATTTATTGCAAGTAAGAATAATTTGGAAGACATGGATTAGTTAGAGAGGCCTTTTGGGGAGGATGAGGTGATTAAGGCTCTGAGGAGTTGTAATGGGAACAAAGCTCCAGGCCCGGATGATTTCACGATGGCCTTCTTCCACCAGAACTAGGAGGTGGTAAAGGCAGAGGTGATGGGAGCTCTTAGCATCTTCCACTCAAATGGTCACTTTGAGAAGAGCCATAATGCATCTTTTATTGCCCTTATTCCAAAGAAGGGCGAAGCTATTGTGGCTAGAAACTTTCGACCGATCAGCTTGGTGGGATCCATCTACAAGCATTTCACCAAGTCTTAGCCATTCGTTTGAGGGAGGTTTTGGATGAGGTGATATTGGATTATCAGAATGCGTTTGTTGGAGGTCGGCAGATTCCGCATTCGATGTTGATTGCCGATGAGTGCGTGCATGGAGTCTAGGATTAGAAGTGGAGTGTCGGGGATTGTTTGCAAGCTAGACATTGAGAAGGTTTGTGATCACGTGAGTTGGGACTTCTTGATATATATGCTTGAGAGGATGGGGTTTGGGCACAAATGGTGATGTAGGGCAGAATTTTCGTTCACGTCGTTTTCATTACACAAGACCCATATTTGATCAGAAACAACCGAGTAAGCAAAACCTAAAGCTAGTGGCCCATGTTGTTTTATGGCTGAAAACATTCGTTTAGGATTCGAAAATCATGTTTTTTCATCTTATAGGAGACTTGTTGAATATTTCGGGAATTTTGTTTGTAGACCAAACCAGGTCGGGTGAAATTTAATATTTAGTAGTTTTTAATTATTAGGTTTCTTATTTAATATTTTTCAGAATATTTGGAGAAGTTTTATTTTTAATAGTTTTTTGTGCTGCTAGTTTTCCTTTTGTTTTAGGTTTCCTTGTGCAGTTAAGATTAGGATTTCTCAATTATAAATATATGTACTGCCATAGGGGAAAAATCAATCAATCAATTTATCAATAAAAATATCAATTGCTTTGCAATTTTCTTTAACTTTGTGGATTCAAAGTTGTTTATCTTGTTCGTGAGCGAACGTTCATAGCTTTCGCTTCGTCAGTTGGTATCAGAGCCTTGATTTACCTTGGTCTGATGGCAATTAGTTGTTTTGGTAGCACCCACTTTGTCGACGAAGATCGCAGAGTGAAGGCCTCTTGGGCAACCATGCATACTCAAAAATGGCGATTTGATCAGTGGTGTAGACAGATTGCCGGTATTGGGATTGGTGGCAACCAAGTTCGTGGTCCAGTTTGGGATTGTGTTGGAGTTGTTCCTCGCAACCAACTGAATATGGGTTATGTTCTTGGACATCCATGTAGGCCTCCAGCCTATACGGATTATTCGGATTATTCTGATGACGAGGAGCTTGGATTCAGAGGACTTGCAGGGAATCGATGTGATCGAGGTAGACGCAACAAAATCTGTAAGTACCCAAACAATCGTGAGTTTCAAAGAAAACTTGATTTACTCACTTTTCGTGTAAGTTTTATTATTGAGAAAGTCTTGGACTGCTTGAAAAAGTTGAAGAATTTTTCGAGTATTTTGATGTACCCGAAAACAAGCAAGTTCCGCTTATAGCCTTCAAATTTAAATGATGTGCTTTAGCTTGGTGGGATTAGACACAAACTAACTGGATGAGAAAAGGAAAACGTGTGCGATCGTGGTAGAAGATGAAAAAGTTGATAAAAGCTAAATTTCTACCACCAAATTATGAGCAGATGATGTATAACAAATATCAGAATTGCAGGAAAGAGGATATGTCTGTCAACGACTGCACGAACGAGTTTGAAGGTCATTTTGTTGAAACCACTAGTTATTTTAATGAGATTGATTGCGAGAGAAAAAAACTATTATTTCACCTCTTGTAACAAAAGATTACAAAGAAATGATTTCAACACCGAATTAGGTAATGATCGAATCAATGAAAATCTCAAATTACATGCCCAAAAGGAGGTGAAAGAATATGTTGATATCAATGATAACTTGGAAGAACAATTAGTCGCAAAAGTTACCTATGATTCCTTGTTGTTCAACGAAGTCCAAGAGCATGCTAGCATAGAGCATGGGGACACTTACGACATGGACCCATATTCAAGGAGTCACGGTAATGACGTGACACGAGTTTGAGCACACGATCAAAGATACTGAGGATGCTTCCATGGTTTGCACCAAGAAAGAGGATGATGATGTTATCCACAAGACCCTAGCTGATGGTTATTTCAACATGGATGTTCACTATGAAATTATTCACCAAAAGGCTTGAGTGGCCAAGGCTTGAGTGGCCACTTAAAGGTGGAGAAAAGGTAAACTTTATAGTTACTAGAATGACACAACCAAGCATTAAAATTTGGGATCTTGGCAGCCATATGGAGTATCAAGTGGTGTCGTTGAGAAGTTGGAAAAAAGGAAAGAAAAATGGCAGAAAATAATGAGGCAAGTTTATGAAACTTTGAAATCAGGTCTTGGGTGGTATAAAATTATGTTCATAATCATATATGATGAGTCGCTTTATTTGTAGCAAAACTCGAGGATGAGTTCTTTTGAAGTGGAGGGGACTAATGTAGTACAGAATTTTTGTTCACGTCGATTTCACTCCACGAGAACCATATTTGATTAGAAACGACCCAGTAAGCAAAACCCACTAGCTTTAGCTAGTGGCCCATGTCTTCGTTTTATGGCTGAAAACATTCATTTAGGACTCGAAAATCATGTTTTTTCGTCTTATAGGAGACCTATTGAATATTTCGGGAATTTATTTGTGGACCAAACAAGGTCGAATTCGGGTGAAATTTAATATTTAGTAGTTTTTAATTATTAGGTTTTTTATTTAATTTTTTTTAGAATATTTGGAGAGAGTTTTATTTTTAGCAGTTTTTCTACTGCTAGTTTTCCTTTTGTTTTAGGTTTCCTTGTGTTGTTAGGATTATGATTTCTCTCTTATAAATATATATACTGCCATAAGGCAACAATCAATTAATCAATTTATCAAAAAAATATCAATTGCTTTGCAATTTTCTTTAACTTTGTGAATTCAAATTTGTTTATCTTGTTTGTGTGCGAACGTTCATAACTTCCGCTTCGTCAAATGGAGGAGATGATTCCCTGTTGTATCTCCACAATCTGCTTTTCGGTCCTAGTTAATGGTGTCTCAATTAGGCTCTTTGCCAGTTCCCGAGGGCTTCAGCAGGGGTCTGCTCTCTCCTTTTTTGTTTATCGTTGTTATGGAGGCTTTTAGTAGGCTGATGAAGAGGGTGAAAGGGCTGAGCTTTATTAGAGATTTTTCGATGGGTAGAGAGTCTAGAGAACCCAACTAGTTGGTGATTTCTCATTTGCTCTTTGCGGATGATAGCATCATCTTTAGTGATGCAAGGGAGGACCAGTTGAGGTTTTTGAGATATATTTTGGCTTGCTTCCAAGCAGTTTTAGGGCTGAAAATCAATATTGGGAATAGTGAGTTGGTTCCAGTTGGTGCAGTTGAGGAGATTCACGCCTTCGCCGATATCTGTGGGTACAGGGTTAGTTCTTTTCCGATCTCTTACTTGGGGTTGCCTGTGGGAGCTTCGTCTAGACAGACTTCCATTGGGACCTGTGATTGAGCGCTTTGAAAAGAGGCTTGCGGGTTGGAAGAAGAAATATCTCTCGAAAGGGGGGGCGTTTAACTCTTATGAAGAGTACCCTTTCGAATCTTCCTACATATTTTATGTCTCTTTTTCCGATGCCTATTTCTATTGTTCAGAGACTTAGGGAGATTCAGAAGAGGTTTCTGTGGGGTTGTATGGGTGATGAGTTTAAGTACCACTTAGTGAATTGGGAAAAGGTGTATACCCCCATTTAGAAAGGGGGGTTGGGGATTAGGAGACTGGATTTGTTCAACAAGGCTTTGTTAGGCAAATGGCTTTGGAGATTTGGGGGGAGAGGTCCAGATTATGGAGGAGGGTTATTGTTTGTTGGAGTAGGGAAAGAGCGGGTGGATGGCTGTCTGGGGAGGTGAGTACTCCGTCAGGTGTGGGAGTTTGGAAGCTCATTCAAAAGGGTTAGATGAGTTCTCTAAACGTATTCGGTTTAGAGTCAAGAGTGGGAGATTCGTCAAATTTTGGGAGGACCTTTGGTGCAGAGACACTGTTTTGGCTAACAGGTTTCCTCGATTTTTCAAGATCACTATGGATAGCACACCTTGGTAGTCGACTTTTATTAGCTTGATAGTAGGAGGATGACTTGGGATGTGCGATTCCAGAGAGAGTTCCATGATTGGGAGCTTGTTGAGGTGGCAGAGTTCTTAGCTTTGGTTTATAGTCAGGTAGTGGACGGTGAGGGGATGATGGACGAGATGGTTTGGGTGGGATCCCCGACAAGAGCCTTTGCGGTTCACTTTTTCAACCAAAGCCTCTTGGAGATCCCAGGTTCCACTTTCTCTCGGAAGCCTATTTGGAGATCAAAAGTCCCTCTAAAAGTGGCCTTCTTTGCTTGGACAATTGCCCTAGGGAGGATCCTCACTTTAGACAACATTAGAATAAGGCAATAGAATGTGGTGAACTGGTGCTGCATGTGCAAGACGGCGAAGGAAATAGTGAACCATCTTCTTCATTGCCTATTGGTGAGGGACGTTTGGGCTATGTTTGGTATTCTTTGGGTGTCCTCCCTTTCCACAGTGGACATGTTAGAGGCTTGGAGAGGGTGCACAGTGAAAAGCCGAGCTAGAGATGCTTGGAAGGCCACTCCCCTTTGTTTTTTGCGGGGCTTGTGGCACGAGAGGAATGGGTCTTTCGATGGAGAAGAGACTCCTAGGTCTCTTAAATAAAATATTTGGTTAATTTATTCTTAGGCGAAATTGTAATTCTATGGGGCATCTTATGGATTTTGTGGATAAATTGAAATTATAGTTGGCCGCTTATAGTTTTTTTGTGTATTCTCTTGGGAGCGCTCCTCTCTTGAGCGCCTTTTATAAAATCTTACTTATCAAAAAAAAAAAGAGAGTAATTTGGAAAACCAATTAAACATATTCCATTGCAACTTTTAATTTGGTTTAACCAAACACTGGAATGAGAATGGTCATTTCAGTCCCGCATCATTTTTTGTCAGTAACCAAACAATAGAATGAGAATGGTCATTCCATTCCTACACCATTCTCCTTCCATTCCTAACTCATTTCATTCCTGTGTATCAAACGTAGAATCTAGGAAGCACGGACACGCCTAAAAGTTCAAAGAATCTGTGTCAAACACGCCAAAATACATGTCTTGATTTTTTTTTGGACACCACGGACACAGCATAGGCACACTATCCGACATGCGTGTCATATCGTTAGGGAGTTCTCCAGAAAATCTTAAAAAAAAGAGTTTAAAGTGTAAACATGATGACTTCTTTGAAAATTTTTAATAAAATACGGCGGTCATAACATCTAATATTTCAAGTTTTTTTGTTTAAAAGAGAACTATTCTTATTGTTGTGGAATAGATTCAATTGAGTAGTTCTTTAACTGATAAACTAATTATTTTTAAGGCTCCTTAATTATAATAATTTGTGAATTTTTCATTGTTAGGTTGATGAAAAATAATTTCTCTTAAAATATAGAATCATATATATAAACAGATACATTTATTAGTCTCGTGTCCTTATCCTTATTTTTTACGATTTGTTATTGGTGCTTCTTAGCGTAGGATAGGAGTTCTTTAACAAAAACTATACAGTGTATTCAAAATTATAAAATCATAAAATTATATTCAAAATTTTACTTTATGGGTGATCAAAAATTGAAATCATAAAATACAGTGGTTAGAAATTATAGGTAAAGTTGTCTGAACAAGCAATGAAATAAAATTTTCAAACCAATGTTGGCAAAGTTATTATTTAGTAGGTAAATTACATTGACACCCCATAAGGTTAGTCTTTATTACAAGTAGATGCTAAGTTTGGCGCACGGTAATTATGATCCCCTCCCCCCGACGTTAGTCAGACATTATGTCAGACCTCTAACACCATGTGGATTACTTTTGTGCCCTTTGACCTTGTGAAAAGACCTAATTAACCTTAACATGTGATGTGAAATGACCAAAGTGTCCTATTGTGTTCTGTGATGCTAAGAGGAGGCAGTTGAGATACTTTAGAGGAACACTTCTTTGCTTCCAGGCAGTCTCGGGTCTAAAGGTGAACTTCGGAAAGAGTGAGATTATTCCTGTTGGGGAAATCGAAGAGATAGATTTTTTGGCAAATATTTTGGGATGTAGAGTGGGCTCCTTTCCTTTGACTTACTTGGGTCTTCCACTGGGGGCTGGGGGTAAAGGCGAGGAGAGCCTCTGTTTGGGATCCTGTGGTGCAACGGTTTGAGAGGAGGTTAGTTGGGTGGAAGAAGCAGTACCTCTCGAAAGGGGGTAGAATGACGTTGATAAAGAGCACGCTTTTGAATCTTCCTACCTACTTCATGTCTTTATTTCCTCTGCTAGTTTCAATGTTGAGAAGATTGGATAGGTTACAGGGGAAGTTTCTGTGGGGTGGCATGGGAGAGGAGTCTAAATATCATTTAGTAAGTTGGGAGTAGATTTGTCGCCCTATTCAGAGGGGAGGGCTAGGGGTGCGGAAATTGAATTTGTTCAATAAAGCTCTTTTGGGGAAGTGGCTGTGGCGGTTTGGGATGGAGAGGGACAGGTTTTGGTGGCGGGTTATATGTCTTAAATATGGAGAGGATAGAGGGGGATGGTGCTCCCTAATGAGGACTCTAGTTGGGGTTGGTTTATGGAGGTATATTGCGAAAGGCTGGAACGAGTTCTCCAAGCACATTCGCTTCAGGGTGAGGGATGGGCGGTTTATTAGTTTCTGGAATGATCATTGGTGTGGTGATAGGCCACTTGAGATGCTTTATCCGAGACTTGCCAGAATTGCATTGGATAGACAGATTATGGTCGCTCAGTGCTATCATCTTGATGGCGGACGACTGGTATGGGATTTTCAATTCGAGAGACCTCTGCACGATTGGGAGGTGGAGGAGATGACGGAGTTTTTGGCCTTGCTATACGGTCAGGTGATGAGATGGTTTGGACCGGCTCGAGTCATGGGATATTTGAGGTTCGGTCATTTTATCAAAGGTTGGTGAAATCTTATGGGCCTTCCTTTCGTTGGAAAGGAATCTGGCGTTCTAGAGCTCCTTTGAAGGTGGCTTTCTTTGTGTGGGCAGCGTCCATGGGGAAGATTTTGACAATGGATAACCTAAGAAAGAGATGACACATCTTGGCAAATTGGTGTTGTATGTGTAAGCGGGCAGAGGAAACTGTAAATCACCTTTTTCTTCATTGCGGTAGAGCAAGGGAGGGATGTGATTTACTTTGTGTTATTTTTGGAGTTTAGTGGGTCATGCCTAAGTCGGTGGCGAGCTGTATTACAGCTTGGGATGGATTTCGGGTGCGGCGTGACATTAGGCATTCACGGAGGTTGGCTCCTCATTGCTTATGGTGGGCCTTATGGAACGAGCGGAACAAGAGATCTTTTGGAGATATTGAACACCCTTGGAGTTTTTAGATGCTCTGTTCTTAGTTTCCTTTTCTTTTGGTCGGAGAGTTTCTTTTGTAATTCTTTGGAGTCCTTCTTGACTTTTATAGATAGTTTAAGACTTTCAATTTTCTTTGTCATCTGGGATGCGTCCCCCGTTTGGGCGTTTTTTCAATGAATTCTTTACTTATCAAAAAAATAAAAAAAATTTGTTAGGACAAAATTGCCCTTCTATTACATGCAACAATTAGTTTTCCTCAAATATAATTAGATATTATACAAATATTTGATAAGCATATTAAATATAAATTTAATTTGTAAAATTTAAATATCCAAAATTTACAAATTATATATATACATATACACAAAATATGTAGTTGAATATTATATATATTTCAAAAAATTAAATATACAGTTTATTCAATTAAAATATATTTGAGTATTATAAATATGTTTTATATTTTTTTACCATTTGCTTTTCAGAATTATAGGGTTTGATTTTATAATAATATTCACATTTGAGTAGTTAAAGTTGCAATCCTGGTGAAGGTACTACTTAAGGGAACAACGAGAATTAAACTATGTTTAGTTTGCCAAGTTTATTTTCTTAATTAGTACCTTGACTAATATGTAAATATATTTTTTAATATACATATTAAAGATAATTTGTAAACTTTAAAATCTCCAAAATTTGCAGAATATATCTTTACATATACACATTAAAAAATATGCAATGAATATTATATATATTTTAAAAATTAAATATATAATTTATTAAATTAATGAACTCCACATAATTTACATATTATGTGTTTTTTCTATGTTGACAAAAATATAAAAGAAAAACAACAAAAGTAAAAACAAATCAATGGCCAAAGATCAAAAAGAAGACCTTCCTCCTCCAATCATCAACACTCTACTCTCTCTCTCTCTCCAAATCAGCTAACACGAAAATTGTATGAACTTCTCATGTATTACATTTCATATCTCTCTTTGTGTGTACCTTCTTTTGCAAAACATAATACAAGTACAAAAGTATGAAGAAATATAGACCCATTAATGTCTCTTCCTTTGTTTTCAGACACTTTAACCCCTCAAAACCCTCTAGCTTCGCATATCTCGCAAAACCCAGACGTTCGCGCGCAAGAGAGAGAGAGGTGGTGGTGAAGTAAGAAAAGGTGGGCCAGAGAGAGAGAGAGCGTGGGGTTGAGAGAGGCGGTGGTTAAGCAAGAAAGGGCGAGGGTAGAGAGAGAGAGAGAGAGCGTGGGGTTGAGAGCCAGTGGGTAGGGGCATTTTATGAACTTTGCTTTTAAGATATTTTTTAATAAAAAAATGCATTAAAAAGTGAGGGATAAAATATTAAAAGATGACATTTCACACGTTAATATTACATGTTCTGACACTAACACTGACAAGTGTTTCTGTAGGGTTTTCCAAACATAGCATCAACCTGTAATTAAGCCTAACCTCATTGAGTGTTAAATTTACCCTATTAAAGATCATAATCCATTTTAAGCTCATTATCTGGGTAGGGATTCAGCACTTTCTGCTAAAAAAAGCACCACTAGCAAAGCCTATAGCAAACTCCAAGACTTCCCGTCAATAGACAGAAGTTTGAAGCTGGATCAACTCAGGTCCAAATAACCACCTTGGAAGGTTTTGCCAGTACTAAAGCAGCAATGCATAAACTCACATAAATTACAAAATGATAAGAGCACTTGAATGATTGTTTGTTCCCTTATGCTACACTGCACTTGAGAAACAATGGAAGTATCTCATCTCACCATGCTTTTCTTCACAAAGTTCTAAAGTAAAATATGGGAAAAAACATTACATACAGGCAACTTCTAGGCATTGGGATTCTATACTAGATGGGATTTTTGCTCAGATTAAACATGAAGTGATAACTTAAAGCAGCAACTTGATACCAAATGCGAAGTGTGGCTGTGAATGGAAGATGGATGGAAAGACTACAACCCAATAAATTTATGATATGAAATTCATCCACCAGTTTCCATAAAATGAAAATATGTGTGCTGTTTTTGCATGTCAACTTGAAGGAAAATCAACCACTATTAACAGAAAAAGTGCAAATATATATACACACACACATATATATGACAAGAACTTCTTATCTGTGCTTGTTTCCTCTATATGCCATATGATTTAAATGAAGCATAAATCTTCATATATATGAAGTTCACAATAAAGTACCTTTCCACTAGCTGTCACACGATCCCCATTGTTTAATTTGATGTACTTCTTACTCCTCTGCCAGCAAACAGATTCAGTGTGTGAAAGAATATAGTGTAAAATAACAGTAAGAATTAAACATATGATGATTTGAAGTACCTTATCCCAATGAAATTTAGATTTTTGTTTCTGCAAACCCCCACTATCATCTGCAACTAGATCCAGAACAGCAGCTTCCAACCTATTTAATTAATCCACCATGATATGTCACTCAATTAATATGAGTCCTACTGTAAGGTAAAAGACAAACAAAAATGTATATTACAGATTAACAAGAATCTTTTAACCCCCACGGTACTTGTTCTCTCCAGAAAAAATAAATTTAAGAATAACATGATTCAATAAACTTGGCCAACATACTTACTGATCAAAAAACTCATGACCTACACCACTTACCATTTTCTGGAAATTATCTTATGCAAAACGGTCAGAAGGAAAACCTTTCAGGCAATATTAGTCTATCAAAAAGTGATTTCACACTGAAAATTAATCATTTTTACTTTTGTTAGGCATGCCCTCCTTTCTCTTCACAAGCTACTCAGCGTCTAAAGCTGATTGAATTCGCACAAATTACCAAGTCCAGAAGTTTTATCCCAAAAATTTTCACTCTTCACAACATTTTTCTTTGAAAGATTTTTAATAACTTAAACACTAAGAGAAAGAGAGAGAGAGAGCCAAGTTACATATTCAGATTTTTTTGCTTTTGATTATGCAGCTCAAATCAAAGAAATTAATGTTGCATTCAGTTCTTTATTTTTTCCATTCAAGGCTTAGATAAATTATAATATATCTTAAAATCAATTAAAAAGAACATTGTCAACAAGCAAGCAAAAAGACTGATATGCACAAATAGAGATTAAATTTCACCTGTTTGACTCAAAGCCTTCGTTAGCTCTTACAGAGAGTCCTGCCTCCAAATGCTGAAAATTGAAATTATGGTGCTGTCAAATAATCATTGCTGTATTTTTAAAATACAAAAAAAATTTACAGCATGTATGAGAACACAATACCACCTGAGAAAAGTACTTACTGAGTTATTTAACCAAAAGAAAACAAGTACTCACTGAGTGAACCCAATAGCAACTTAAATTCACAATGAAAAACATTATATGATAAAGTCAATAGCGAAACTAACGTCAAAAGCACAAGATTAATGACCTACTTGATTTGTTGGCACTGCACTTATGAAGTACTCCTCGTCCTTGAAGCTCTTGTTCTTTCTTTTAGAACCACAAACTGCTAGAATTGGTGGAAGAATATTAATTAATTATCATAAGATAGTATCAGAACAGTAATTTTATATTTTGTTTAACTGGAAAGCCACATGTAAAATAAAATGAAAACGAGAACACACTACAACAGGTTTCCTAGTTTTCCTTGTTTCTTTTCTCGTGGTTCTTTACTTTGTATCCCTCATCTCTCATAGTAATTAAGTTAAAAAAATTAAAAACATGACTGATACATCAGCCACCATTCTCTTTACTCAAATAAAAAATACTTTATTGATAATGAAAATGTAAGTTTCAGCTATTATTTTAATTTATTAAAGAGATACTTGAAGAATCAAGCAATAATAAGAAGAAAGCTACTGATTCAAGATTTATGTAACCTTGATACGTCTTAGACCACATAGTAAGATAAAAACAGAGCGACTCCATGCATACACATAAATGACAATACAAAATGGAAAACAGCACCATTGAAGGTGGATTTTTTCAGATGGACGGCAGTCTTGGAGAGGATTTTGACGATTGACAAATTAAGGAGAAGACGGCAGATCATTGTTAATTGGTGCTGCATGTGTAAGAGGGACGAGGAGTCATTGAACCATCTTCTCTTGGATTGTTCAGTGGCTAGAGAGGGATGGGATTTGCTTCTCACCTAATTCAGGGTGAAATGGGTCATGTCGTTTTCCGCGAGGAACATACTTGAAGTTTGGCGAGGGTGAATAGTGGGGAAGCAAGCTCGAGATGCTTGGAGAGTTGCCCCCCTTTGTCTATAGTGAGGTTTATGGAGGGAGAGGTCTGAGAGGAATAGGATATTCTTCGAAGGGGAGGAAACTCCTATTTGGGTGTTCAAATTCTTTATACTTAGTTCATTACTTTTTAGGGTTCATGCGCGATATTGTAAATTGGTGAAGGATCTCATGATTTTTCTGGATAGCTTGAGGGCATACAATTTCCTTTGGTCTTGTGCAGTTGTATGAGGGACAAAACAAATGGAATTTTGAATAATTTTATACCAAGTTGATGAGAGAGAATGTATCTTCATACTTGAATCAGGTAGGCAAGAAGGTAGAAAGTGAGGCACATACTACATAAATTAGCTCTTTTACCAAGTTCTTCCACAAGTAGTAAACTAACAAATCAACCCAACCCTAGTAACTTCTGATGAAAAGACAAAGTCACAAGCAACAAACAGCAAAGGTTGTAAACAGAATAAGCAACAAGTTTGACATTTTGTTTGGGCGTAAACCACTCTGTTTCTCGTCCATGGGCATGAGCGGCTACAGTCCAAGAAATATAAATTGTTCAGCATGGACTCCAAATTTAGAAAGAATTGAACAAATTAGGAATCGATCTTCAAACACTTGAAAATCCAGAGAGAGAAGAATCCTTATCCAGCCTCTTAAACAGAAGCTCTGATGTTGTATCCTATGTCGCATGGTTCCTGTTTCAGAGTGCTGGCATATGTTTAAGCATCTGGATGTATCAACCTCTCAAACCCAACGATTAAATATCCATTTTAATATATTATTACTCTATTATTTAATGATAAAATGGTGCTTTATGTAATATAGACTGTAAAGTATGCAACATGAGAATCTCATTCATTTTGAAGTAATAATGTAAAGGAATATTCTAAGAGAGTTCTATATGTTTATTAAGTTCATATCATACCAGATACGTCGAGCACATACCCCAAATCTGTGTCAAAGTGTCATGTATCTGACGCCGGTATTTCACCCATTTAGAAGAGTCCATGTAGCACATATCCTCAGTTTTTGCATGTTAGGAATACTTTGGATTAAGAAATTTTGGTTTTGAATTAGAAATCCTTTGGCTGTTATAAATTTGATGAGTTCAGTTCAAAATTTAGAAAGTACTCCTCTGGGAAGCTTCTCGTAGGAAATTATATTCCTTGTACTTTCTATTTTTAAATAATTTCCTATTTTATTGAGTTCATAATTTGATGTCAGGTAGAATGTTTTCTTGTGCATATTACCACTAGATTTATCCAGCTAATTCAAAAATTCAATTCTTATTTGGTTACAAAATTGTTAGCCTTGTTTTTAGGTCTTTTACCTGCCAGGAAGTTTGCTGAAATTTATATAAATATGACTTATTAATGAGAGTAGAGTAAATTATATTGAATTCTAAAAGTACTATTGATGAAAATTTGTGATTGTTTGCCTTTCCACACTACTGCAATATTCTCCTTTAACTCCCTCACTTAATTGTTGTCCATAAAATCCAACAAGCTACTTTCTGGAAAATTAACACGATATAGCCATCAAACCACATTTGTTAAAACACAAGTCCATCTATGAACAACCATAAAATCACTTGTACCTTTACAAACCCCAAATTTCTAAGCAATGTTAACCTTTAATTGCACCAAATAAGTAATTGAAAAAAGCATTTTTCTTTAATTCCGAAGTGTTGACTTGCTTGAGTCATTACTTTCTTAGTTGTTCAGTTTTTTGCATTTAGGAATATTTTGGATTAGGAATATTTTGGTTCTGAATTACTAATCATTTGGTTGTTATAAATTTGATGAGTTCAGTTCAAAATTTAGAAAGTACTCCTCTAGGAAACTTCCTATAGGAAATTATATTCCTCATACTTCCTATTTTTAAATACTTTCCTATTTTATTGAGTTTATAGTTCGATTTCAAGTACAATGTTTTCTTGTGCATGTTACCACTAGATTTATCCAGCTTATTAAAAAATTCAATTCTTATTTGGTTACAATATTCAAGTCTTTTACCTGCCAGAAAGTTTGCTGAAATTTATATAAATAGGACTTCTGAATGAGAGTAAAGTAAATTATATTGAATTTTAAGAGTTCTTGGTGAGAATTTGTGATTGTTTGCCTTTTCTTTTTTTTTTTGATAAGTATAAATTCATTAAAAGACGCTCAAAGGGGAGCGAACCCGAAGAACAACAAAAACAGCCAACTATAGTTTTAAGCTATCTAGAAAGTCCACTACTTGACCATCCGATGTACAATTTTTCCCCGTATACCCAAAAAAAGTGATTATTTGCCTTTTCACAAGCTGCAATATTCTCCTTTAAGTTTTTAACTAACTCAATTCATTGCTGTCCATAAAATCCAACAAACTACTTTCTAAAAAATCAACACCTTATAGCCATCAAACCACATTTGCTAAAACACAAGTCCATCTATGAACCACCATAAAATCACCTGTACCTTCACAAACCCCAAATTTCTAAGCAATATTAAACCTTAGAGCACCAAATAAGTAATTGCAAAAAGCCTTTTTTTAAATAAATAAAAAATTCCCATGTGTTGACTAACCTAAAGAAATGTAAGAAATAGAATCCGAACAACAAATTTTGACTCCACATTTAGCTGAATTTTTATATGTTAGCCTTGCACACAGTATATAGGGATGATGATTACATAAAACTTTTTTCTTTGTAAGGTGAATAGAGGAAATGTTGATAACCTCTCTGAGGAAAAATCTTCATAAATTCAACAGCCCTTCTCATTAGGTGTAAATGGGGTGACTCTTCTGACTCATTTTTAACACTGGATAATCATTACATGTGCCTGAGGTAAAATTGGAAGGAAACAGATTCCTTTCTATCTTATGTAATTTCAGAGGGAAAGAAGAATCAGATCATTGGGGCCCCACATGAAACCCTAAAGATGACATTCCTCGATTATGGAAGATTTCCAAGGATCACCATTTCCAACTTTCATTCAAATTGTGAAGTAATATTTAGGGACAAAGTTGTAAACATAATTTTCTCAAGGACATCAAGTTGATGATGATGGTTTTCATCAGTGCCATTTCTTTCTTCTTTTTTTTTGATAAGTAAAGATTTATTAGAAAGCATCCAGAAAAAGGGAGGGGCAACCCTTGAAACAGAACCAATTACAAAGCAAAGGATCCTAAGAAGTGAACCATTTCTTTCTTTAGACGGTGATTCTCATACTTTTTTTTTTTTTGAACAGGTAAGTACCCGCACACACTTATGCCCACGCTGGGGCTCAAACCTCTCCCGTTGTTTTTGAGAGTGGGGAGGTTATACCATTGGGTTAGAGGCCCTTTGGTGTGATTCTCATACTTTCAGTAATACAATATAATATATTGCAATGCAGACTGTTCTTCAATAAAATTTACAGAGTGAAATGCTATATATCCCGGTGATAATAATACTACAATTGGCAGATTGCAAGACATCCAGAGGGATGGGGAGAGAGAGAGAGAGATCAAACTGGGCTAAGAGAAGATAGATAAAGACTGGAAAAGGACAAACCTTTTTTCCCCTTGTCCTTTGAAGATGTGAGTTCAGATTTTTCTTCCTGCAACCAGTGCCAAAAGATTCATCACACTCCATATGGAGAAGAGACATATAGTGAGCTGTCAGCTAAAATTCAAAGCAAACCCTTTTTATTCCACCATTTTTATCAATCAGCATCAAACATGTTTACAAGAACCAAGCCCCATAGACTCCTGTATCTCATTTTACCAGCCAAAACATTTTGGGGGCAAGGTGAAGTTTCACCATATTGGTTCCTAGGGCAAAGCCTAATACTTACTTAGGCTCGTCTAATTTTTTGGCCTACGTTTGGACACTGAAAATTCAAGCTAACCGAGCCAGGCCTGGCACAATGATGCTTGACTAACACTACATTTTTAAAACTTTCATATGCATCGAGATTGTTCTGTTTTCTTTCTCGGGTAAATGTGGGATTAAAACAAACATTTTCGTTTTGAAAACATAAGTAAACCCTAGCCCACAAAATATACTACCAACAACGAAAGAATTGAGATGACAAAAACTTATTGTTGAAAGGGCAGAAATCTATTACTATAACATGATATCACTTATCCTTCAAACAGAAAAAACCATTATTTTCTAACATTTCCCATGAAACAACCTTAAGTTTCATTGCACAAACTCAAACATGATGGACATCCAAGAACTTGCTCTGAAATATAATACGTTAGTGAAGATAAACGATATGTCAGGAGCTTAAGAATCACAATATGATACCAGATATGTTGGTTTCATGAATAAATGTACTTAGAAATAAATAATATATTATGCATGCATTTTCAACTTCCATACTGAAGAATTTGACCGAGAGCTTTACCTTTGCCACACAGTCACTAGAGCGTTGCTGATGTACCAAATTAATGATATCCTCATGTATAGCTCTTTTCTTCTTCATAACATCAACCCATTGACTAGAAGAACCCTAAAAATTAATCTTTAGTGTCAATGTAAAGTTAAAATAATAGGTTAACAAATAGATAAAGTAGTCCCTCTAATATTTCTCTTATCATTATTAAAATATTGAAAAGAAAATGTTTATAACAGCAAACATCAGCAAAAGATATACATAAAAAGGACCTCGGTTAGCTAAACAGGATATCTGACATATACTCTGTAAAAGAAAAAAGGAAAAAGAAAAGGATAGAGAGATTGAAAAGAAAGGTTGATATGAATCGATTCTTCGAGGGAGAAAGGAGATCTTTTCTGGATGTGGCGAGGCTTCCCAGCCTTTCCATTTCCGGTGAAGTAGAAGGTGTGGTAACAGAGAGAGACATGTGCTCCGAGTGGCTGAAAGAAATACCGAGAGGAGGAGAGCAATGCTCTATACCTGCTTGGTCGGAAGGTTTGACAGAGAGGTGGGAAGTTTAGAAAGGAATGAAGAATGGACTAAGAGAGCATGGAAAGTGTCTAGAGGTGTAAAGATCACAGCCTTGCCGGACTCCCTTTTGCTCTTCAAGTTTCCGTCGGAGCAGGAGGCTAAGAGAGTACTGAAAGAGGGAAAGAGGGAAAGAGACAGTGGGGCGAGGCTCTGCTACTACTGGATGTATGGTATTTTAGGGTGGGCTGTGCTGGCTTGCTGAAAAAAAAGAAAGGAACGAAGAATCTTGATCTATGGTCTACCATTACACCTTTGGTGCTATAAGCTTTCGTGGCCATCGAAGATCTATGTGGAGGTTTTCGAAATGTAGAGGCGAATGATATGATTGATACAGAAAGGATTATAGTCACAGTTAAAGACGGCGGCACAGTTCCACAGTTCGTTCTGGTTGAAGATGATTGAGTGGCTTACAAAGTGAGTCTGTCGGAACAGATCACTCTAGAGTTGGTTCCGAGGCATGAATCACTGGTAGGGAGAGATGTTAGCCGGCTAATTACGGAGGATGAGTGGTGGAGACGGCACAGTCAGGAAGCCAGAAAAGTAACCAGCAAGCTTTTGGTGCAGAAGGAGGCTAAGGCAAGAGGACAGCGACGACTGGGAGCCCACGCACGTGCGGCGATTGGCGAACGGAAGGGACGGCTCTTGAAACGTGTCAACAAAGAGGATAAGGATAAGGTTGGATGGAATACAGCTCATAGGGCACGTGGCAGATTTACAGACAGTCTCAGCTTCAAAAGATATCGCCCAAATCTCAATTCAAATTCAAATGTTTATGGGCCAACAAATGGACCCAGATATGAGAATGGGATAGCAGTTAAAATGGGCCCAAATAGATATGAGAATCTGGGCTCACTTAGAAAGCAATTTACGGCCCAAAATAGATTGGAGAATCTGGGCTCAAAAATAAGAAAAGAAATCACGGCCCAAGATAACATTTCTGCTGGCAACACTCAAAGGCCCAAAAAGATGCCAGGTTATAATCACAAAGAAGATGAAGCTGCAAAGTCGAAGGTGGGCAAACCTGAGTTTTACAGGAGCCAAAGAGGGGTCGACAAAGGAGGAGGAAGAAGAAAGCCGACTCAGACAATCTGGACTGAGAACGAGAAACAGATCACTACTCAGAACAAAAGTTTCAAGAAGAGACTAAAGTGGACAAAGGCTGAGAAGCAAAATGGATCTGAAACAAAGATCGAGGTTGGAAACGGAGAAGCAAGTTTACACTGAAAAATCTGCAAACTCTAAGGCAAGCTGTTCTAACTATGATCTTCCTATTTCTTCATTTCTTCTGGTGGGTTTGGGCACGTCGAGGAGAACAGAAGGTGGGAGTGGGGGAAATGAGAAAGACACGGTCAATACGCCAAAATTCAAGAGGCCATGGAAATGAGCAGTGTGGTGGTCTGTAATCCCATGAGTGAGGATACTGAGCAAGTTCATATTTGTAGCTACAAGGAAAAGGATGAATTGATCTTATGCATTGGCAAGGGGTCAAGATGAGATTGAGGGCAGAAACGGCAACTACTTTGCCGGAAGAGCTAAGGCTGCACAAAGGGCTTGAACATCCGAGAAAGAGCACGGATGAGGTCTTACCATCTGCTACAGAGGTGGCTGGTGTATTCGCCGCAAACTCAGGCAGGTCCAAATAGATGGGGGAGAGAGATGTGTGTGAATGCAGTGGTTACGGCAGATTTCCGAAAGAGACAAGGAGGGACTTTTCGTTCAATAACAGCGAAGAAGAGGCAGGGCAGGGCTTGCTCTTGAATCTCTATTCCTTTCCCCGCCAGTTTCGGAATGCAATGAGGAGCCCGGGGTTGACATCCCTTTGGCAGTAGTTGGAGTAGCAAGGGTGGAGGACAAAAATATAATTCCGTCTGTGGCAGAATTTCAGAGACAGAATTGTGAAAAGTGCTGAGGAAATGGGAGAGTTGATGGGTCTCATGTTTTCTAGGGAGGATGGGCTAGACGTTGAAACATTCCACTCACTCGAGCACGGATGGGATCAAATTAATTGCAAGAAGAGTTCGTCTAGGAAGGAGGAAAGAGAACTTAGGAACTTAATTTCCTAAGTGAATTATAACAAGAGGAATGGTGGGAGGAGTGAGAGGAGTAGTGGAGGTAGGAGGGGGGAGAGGGGGGGGAAGAATTAGTGTGTTTATGAAGCTTAAAATAGTGTCATGGAACATCCGAGGGCTGAATGATCCGGACAAAAGGAGAGTGGTGAAGTCCTTGATCCGTAGGTGGGAGGCGAACATTGTATGCCTGCAAGAATCCAAGATAGCTGATGTGACGGATGGACTAATGAGGAGTTTGTGGGGAGGTAGATTCATCGAATGGGAGGCCCTTGAAGCAGTAGGGACGTCGGGGGGTATTGTGATTCTTTGGGAAAAGAGGTGGGTTTCAAAAGTTGATACGTCGAAAGGGAGGTCTTCTATTTCTCTTTTGTTTTCTTTGGAGGAGGATGGATCCCACTTAATTTTCTCCAGGGTGTATGGACCGGTAGGGGGCGTGGAGAGGAGAGGGCTGTGGGAGGATTTGGAGTATGTCAGATTGAGGTGGTCGGGCCCGTGGTGTGTGGGAAGAGACTTTAATGAGATAAGGGATCCCAATGAGAGATCTTCAGGGGGGAGAAGAACGCTATCTATGTGGGAGTTTTCCGAATTCATTGATGCTCATCAGCTTATTGACCTCCCAATGGAAGGTGCTCGATATACTTGGTCTAGTGACAGAGAGCATCCTACGCTCTCTCGACTCGATAGATTTCTAATTTCTGGTGATTTGGAGGAGAAGTTTACGGATGTGGCACAAGTAGCTTTGGCTAAAGCGGTGTTGGATCACATTCCCATTATTTTGGATTGTGGGGGTTGAGCAGAGGGCGATCTCCTTTCCGGTTTGAAAACATGTGGTTAAAAGCGGAGGGTTTCAAAGATAAAGTTCAAAACTGGTGGGCAAGCTATAATTGTAGGGGCAACGCAAGCTTCTGTTTGGCACACAAACTAAAGTGACTGAGGAAGATATTAAAAAGTGGAACAAGGAGGTCTTCGGTAATCTTAATTGGCGTAAGAATAGAGCTCTTTCTGAAATCTTAGAGCTTGATTGTGAGGGAGAAGGGGGCCTTAGTGACATGGAGGTGAGCAGAAGGGAAGAGTGCAAGGCTGAGTTCGGGGAGATTGCGATGATAGAAGAAATTTCTTAGAGACAGAAGTCCAGATCACTGTGGCTGAAAGAAGGGGATCGGAACACAAAATTCTTCCACAAACTTGCGAATGCTCACAGAAGGGGAAATTATATAGGTAAGATTTGAATTGATGGGAACTTGTTATCTAGAGCAGAAGACATTCAGAGAGGGATTGTAACCTTCTATCAGTAGCTTTATACAGAAACCTCTGGGCACAGGCCTTTGTTGGGTGGTCTTGAGTTCACAGGCATATTAAAGGAGGATAGGGATTGGGTGGAGAGACCCTTTGAGGAAGAGGAGGCAGTGGAGGCTTTGAGGAGTTGTGCCGGAGATAAAGCTCCCGGGCGTGATGGCTTCACAATGGCTTTCATGCATCAGAATTGGGATGTGGTTAAGGCTGAAGTAATGGAGGCCCTCAGTGAGTTCCACTCAACAGGGTACTTTGAGAGGAGCCTCAATGCATCCTTTATCGCCCTTATCCCAAAGAAGGGTGGAGCTATTGATGTTAAGGATTTTAGGCCAATTAGCTTAGTGGGTGTGATTTACAAGGTCTTTGCTAAAATACTAGCTAATCAATTGAGGAGGGTCTTAGATGTGGTGATCTCAGACACAGAATTCTTTTGTGGGAGGTAGAAAGATTCTGGACTCAGTTGCTAGTGAGTGTGTGGAGGCAAGGATTAGAAGCGGCCTGCCGGGAATTGTATACAAGTTGGACATTGAAAAGGCATATGACCATGTAAGCTGGGATTTCTTGATGTATTTATTAGAGAGGATTGGGTTTCGGGCCTAGATGGAGGAGATGGATCCACCAATGTATTTCGACAGTTAGATTCTCTGATTTGGTGAATGGATCCCCAGCTGGTTTTTTTCCTAGCTCACGGGGCCTGAGGCAGGGAGATCCGCTATCTTCTTTCCTATTTATCATCGTCATGGAAGCCTTTAATAGGATGATGAAAAGGGCAGAGGAGCTAGGAATTATCTGAGGTTTTTTTAGTAGGGAGAGAGCCTAATCATTTAGTGGTGTCACATCTGCTTTATGCAGACGATACCATTGTCTTTTGTGATGCGAGGGAGGATCAGCTGAGATATTTGATATACATTTTGATATGCTTTCAGGCAGTGTCTGGCCTGAAAATAAATATTGGAAAGAGCGAGTTGGTGCCAGTCGGGGAAGTAGAGGAAATACACGAGTTTGCTGATATTCTGGGTTGCGTAGTTGATTCATTTCCAACTTCTTATTTGGGGATGCCATTGGGAGCGTCGTCGAGAATGGTTTCCACTTGGGATCCAGTTGCAGAGCGGTTTGAGAGGAGGCTTGCCGGTTGGAAGAAACAGTACCTATCGAAAGGAGAGCGCATTACTCTCATGAAGATTACTCTTTCGAATCTTCCAACTTATTTCATGTCCTTATTTTTTATGCCGATGTCAGTAGTAAAGAGGTTTGAGAGGATTCAAAGCAAGTTTCTGTGGGGTGGTTTAGGGGATGAGTTCAAATATCACTTGGTGAACGGGAGGAAGGTGTGTACCCCGATTCAAAAAGGGGGACTAGGAATGAGGTTGGAATTGTTCAATAAGGCGTTATTAGGCAAATGGCTATAGCGCTTCAGAGTTGAGAGGTACATATTGTGGAGGAGGGTTGTTGTTAGTCGAAGTGGGGAAGGAGTTGGTGGTTGGCGGTCTACGAAGATGAACTTTCCTGTGGGGGTGGGGGGCTGAAAAAGTATTCGGAAAGGATGAGATGAGTTTTCCAAACTCATTCAATTTAGGGCAAGAAATGGGAGACATCAATTTTTGGGAGGATGTTTGGTGTGGGGATTTATCTTTGGCCCGTAAGTTCCCTAGACTATTCAGGATTGCCTCGATCAAACAAGCCTTAGTAGCCGACTATTATCAGCTTGATAGCGGAAGATTGACTTGGGATGTGAGCTTTCGTAGGGCTTTTCATGACTGGAACCTTTCAGAGGTAGCGGAGTTTCTAGCCATCTTGTATAGTCAGGTGATTAAGGGGGAGGGGATGGACGAGATGGTTTGGACGGGATCCAAGAGGGGAACCTTTGAGGTTCGTTCCTACTGTAGAATCCTTTAGGACTACACGGGTCCCCCCTTCCCTTGGAAGGCTATTTGGAGAACAAAGGCCCCCGTGAAGGTGGCCTTTTTTACTTGGACAGAAACCCTAGGAAAGATCCTTACCATTGATAACCTCAAGAGAAGGGGTCGAATTATGATGAATTAGTGTTGCATGTGCAAGAGGTCAGAGAAAACGGTGAACCATCTTCTTTTACATTGTTCAGTGGCGAGGGACATTTGGTTATGTTTGGTATAGCCTGGGTGTTTCCCAGTTCCACGAAAGATATAATCGAGGTTTGGAGAGGGTGTTCAGTTGACAATCGAGCCAGGGACGCTTGGAGGGCCACTCTCCTTTGTTTATGGTGGGGCTTGTGGCAAGAGAGGAATAGGTGGCGCTTCGAGGACGTGGAGTTTTCTATTTGGTCTCTCAAATACAATATTTTAACTCTTTTATTTTTTTGGGTATACGGGAAAAATTGTACATCGAGTGGTCAAGTAGTGGACTTTCTTGATAGCTTAAGCTTATAGTTGGCCAGTTTTTGGCTTTTTGTAGCCCCTCGGGAGCGCTCCCCTTTTGAGCGCCTTTTAATGAATTTTTACTTATCAAAAAAAAGAGAGGCATTGTAAGGCACCCTGCTACACAAAGCAGTAATATTATTTGGAAAAGAAACAGGCAAGCACCAATCTTACCTTTATCAGTATATAATTGTATATGTCAGTGTTTAATTTTTCTTGTGTAAATTTATATATGCAAGGGATATCAACATTTAATTGTATACATTTCCGTTTAATAGTTAATAATAATGTACGCAAGGGATTGACTACATGAGAAGGAAGTCCTAATGAGACAAAAGAAAATCTAGCCTTTTGATAAAAGCAAGTTAAACACAGAAGTAACAATTATCAAAACTATTTAGATCAACCATGTCAAGTAAAAAAATTACCAGAAACTGCATATTGTGCCTTTTAGAAATCCAAAACCATATATTGCAGGTACAAAAATATATAATTAAAAAAAAAACCCTAATGCAAGAATATTGAGTGCATGCAGTTACAAATTATACACATCAACAGCGCGAAGATATTAGAGCAGAAAATTACTTGTAAATGCTTTGATTTAGCAGCTTCACCTTCAGCTTCCAAAATGGTCTGCTTGGGCCTAGAACATATTATCCATTGAAAAATTCAACATTTGTGTTTGTTAAAAAAGAAAAAAAAAACTAAAGAAACACACAAAAGGTAAGTATACTCAAGCTCAATGGGAAAAAGTATTTAAAAATACCTGAATGCCTTCAAACGTTCAGAAAAAGCCAGTGCTGTTAACTCATTGCCACCCAGCACATTTTTGAAAATTGGATGCAACCCTTCCCCGGGTAAAATTTTTGTTCTTCTAATAGACTCCCTAGCAGGCAATGGTTTTGTCTTTGAATACAAGCGAAATGCATTCGTACAGGTTTTCTGCAAAGAAGTCAGTTCTGATGATGAATCAATGACCTCCCGAATTCTGTCTGAAATAAGATCTATAACTGTTTGAGGAAAACGCCCGTAGACAGTTTCTCCATTTGCAATTGCTTGATCAATTTTGGACATTACTCCATCCATATCTTGTAGAACCTCCTCCTCAGTGGGAGCGGCCTTGATCGGTTTAGAGAGAAAGAGATGAAGATCTAAAACGTAAGGCATATCTTCAGATGTGACAAAAGAAAATGCAGAACCAGTCCGCCCTGCCCTTGCTGCCCGCCCTACTCGATGGACAAAAATTTTTGGTTTCGGGGGAAAGTCCCAGTTGATAACATTATCGAGCAATGGGATGTCAATTCCCCGAGCTGCAACATCTGTGACAATCAGCATCATAGTCTTTCTTGCCCTAAATCTTGATACATGGATCTTGCGAGCATCTTGATCCATATCACCATAGCATACAGAAGGCTCAATACCCTCCTCTTTGAACAGAGCATTAAGAAACTCCACGTGATGTTTTGTGGAAACAAATATCAATGTTTGCTGATCAGAACTAATTTGTTCCCTTGTCAAATATAACAATGCTGCATATTTTTCTTCCTGCCGTAAGGTGAAAAATGCAAGCTTCAAATCAGGGCTAATCCTAGTATCTAAATCAAGTCGAACGAGCTGAGGCTCTCGCAGACCAGCCTTGGCAAACTCGGCAAGGGCACTCGGTAAAGTTGCACTAAAAAGCAAGGTCTGGCGGTTCTCACTCAACTGGCTAAGAATTTTATGCAACTGTTCAGCAAAACCCATGCCAAAGAGAGAATCAGCTTCATCAAACACCACGTACTCCACAGTACGTAAAGACATATCATCAACCTCAGACAAATGGTGCATGAGCCTACCAGGTGTTGCTATAATGATATCAGGATTCTGTGCCAATTCTTCAAATTGGCTTTCCATGCTATCACCACCAACAAGTAAACTAATTCGAAGATCTGCATTGAAGAAAAAGATATTTAAATATTTAAGAAAAAAATTATTGGTTCAAGGTAAATAAAATCCAGCAAGAAAATTCCATTCCTTTGCCACAAATTAATATGTCATGAAGGATAATTAGAACTATATGATTAACACTGTAAAACAGTTGACATCACCTTTGGAAAGTAGCAAAACTTGATACTTAATAAATTGGAGGTGCACAAGCAAGTTTCTTAGGCAAATCTACTGAACAAACTGTATTGATCTAACATAAAACTCCATGTGGTTGGTGAGAAAATGTAGGAAAATAAAATGAAATAAAACTTTTTAAAAAAGTTTAAGTGTTTCACTTTCTAGAACCCCCAAGCAACAGTAAACACATCATTCAAATTTTTATTGACGTTTGTTCTCCTCATTTTTCCCAGTAACCAAACAATGGGCAGTAAAGTAAAAAATCCTAGAAAAAAAAAATTCAATGTTGCAGATGGTTCTTGTCATTGAGTCAATTACGTTGCACTTCTTACATTTAATAACCAATCCAAATAAAACACCCTACCTATCAAACGATAATATTTGTATTGAACATTCCATTTATAATCAATTAAAGTTCATACGAATATATACACTCAAATATGAGGATAAATATTACTGACCTGTGAATCGACCGAGCTCTTTTGTGAATTTCAAGGTCTGAAGCGCCAAGTCTCTAGTGGGAGATAAAATGAGGGCTCTAACACCACTTTGAGGGACGTGCTGCTTCAGTTTCTCCAGCATCGGCACGAGGAAAGCCGCCGTCTTGCCGGACCCAGTTCGGGCCATGGCGACGACGTCGTGGCCGGCGAGTATGAGAGGCATGGTCTTCCGCTGTATCGGAGTGGGCACTCTGTAACCCTTGCGTTTGACCGCTCTGAACACATTAGGGCTCAGACCCAACGACTCGAACCCTCCTGATTTCGCTTTCTTCTTATGTTTCTCCCTCCGCTTTAGCTCCGCTTTGGAACTCACCCAGAGAGTGCTCGGGTTTGCCATTGAAAAACTATTGAACAATTTGACAGAACAGAAACGAGTTATATATAAACATATATAGAGTATACTCACACATACATGTATTTATATATATGTGTAGCGATCAGATTCAACCAACGAACTAATGTTTGGTTTCTTACATGTGAATTCTTCAGACACCGAGAGAGAGAGAGAGAGTTCTCGCCTCTCACCAGTCACCAGCAACAATCGGAACAGAGTAGAGAAGTTCGAAACCTCTTCAGAGAGTGAAGGGTTTTGTGTTTTGGGCTGTGGGTTTTGTGCAGGGGAAAGGAAGGTCCATTAAGATTTAACCAGGCCTGTTCCTTAAATGTAGCCCAATATTAGGGGAGGCAAATTGGGCGGGTTGGGCGGGTTTGAACCGGGTGGAATATGGACGGATTGAATATAGGTTGCGACCCATATTCAACTCATTTGTAGCAGGTCAAATATGGGTCAGGTCAACCCGTCAATCTATATTTGCCCGACTAGACATGACAGTAGCTAGGCATGGCAAAATGGGCAAGTTGGATGGGTTTGGACCTGGTTGAATATGGGCGGGTCAAATATGGGTTGTGATTCATATTCAACCCGTTTAAATATGAATCACAACTCATATTTGATCTAACCCAATCGGATTGATCGGCCAACCCAAATAAATGAGCTAACTTGATTCAGATTAGTCAAACCACCCCAAGTCCAAATAAAATGAGTCGACCCGATTTGAACAAACGGGTCAAACCCAACTCGATTAAATATTTGTGACTAACTTTGTTAAATTTGGACACCCCTGCTCTTTTGACATTCATTAATTATACTTTAAAAATTTTAATAAATAAACTTGTGACACAAATTAGTTAAATTGGGTCAAATTCGACCCGTATAAAAGACCGGTCAAATCCGACCCGTTTATAATACTCTACCTATTTATAGAGCCTGACAAATTTTCATAAATGATCGGGTCAATAATTTTTTGTTTACTATTTTAAAGACGACTTTTTTAATTTTATTTTTGTGCGGACTTTAAGATATCAAAAATTATCCGGACCCAAATATAGGTCCGACCCATTTATAGGACCCGATTCGTATAAAAGACACGACTCATACCCATTTTCACACACACACACACATAAATAAGAACAAACAATTTTCCTTTTACGACTTTCGTGCAAAACAGAAATCTTGATCCAAATCATCACGTACTCCTAATTAAGAAACAATTCATTAAATTCACTAATTTAATACTTGGCAGTTAATCAAGTTCCAAATTAATTAATTAATTAGTAGGATTTGGGGATTTCAATTTTAGTGGAATTAAACTTGGTTCGCCTTCATAATTACTAATTAAATCCATTTTGACGGAAATATCGAAGATTTTTCGAATTATTTGATGATATTAGACTGATATTTATTTTGAGACTTTTCAAGGGGCCGTGTATTATCCCCATTAGTTGCCTACACCTAGCTAGAAATATCTACAAGTTTCTGTAAGTTAATATATATATATATAAGTAATCAAACCAGGTGTTCTAATTAACATAGTTGGGTTTGGTACAAGAGATTTGACCATGTAAATAGTTACGTGCACATTCATCAAAGCCTAATCACACTCTGACTTAACATCACCTTCCAGATAAATTGCAGAAGTAGTAAAATGTTAGCTGACTTATGGTCTTTACCAAACTCTGTAATTACGCCTCAAAGAAAACCACCGGACTAATTAGGCTTTTTTTTTTTTTTTAAAGACAATAAGGGCTAGTTTGGTGGAATAAAATAAAGTGGGAACAGAATGTAGTCATGAATGGAATGAAAATGAGAATAAAATGGAATGACCATTCTCATTCCAAGGTTTAGCTACAGGTAGAGAATAATGTAAGAATGAAATGGTATTATCTTCCAATATGTTTTATTTTTTTATATAAAATAGAATTAGTTTTTAAAATAGGACATTTGGCCAATTTAATTTAATTACCATGTGAAAAAAAAAAATTTAATTACCCATTCAATTAAAACTTTCAAAAATCAAAATATGATCCGTTTTTTTTCCTCTAGTCAAGATTAATATAATCTTTTATACGGAAAAAAAATATATTTTATTAAAAACTAAAAGTGATAAAAATTAATATTTTATTAAATATTTTAATAGGTATATATATATATATATTCTAGAGTGAGTTCTGAAAGAGAGAGAGGATGATTTTAGTACTAAGTGGGAATGGATTGACCATTCCATGACTCAAGAAGGGGAATGGTTTTGTTGGAATGAGCATTCCAAGAGAATGACTTGGAATGACCATTCCATTTCTAATGTAAAACAACAAACGAGAGAAAGAGAATCAAAGGTGGAATGACCATTCCATTCTACCTCCATTCCTGCGTACCAAACTATCCCTAACAGTAAATGAAGAAAAAGAGAGGGATCATGAGAGAGAGCGCACAGAGAGCGATAATTTAGAGAGAGAGGGTCATAATTTAGAGAGAGAAAGAGTGGGACGGTATGCATAGTGGAGAGAGAGAAGAGAGATAATTTAGAGAGAGAAAAGGTGAGGCAGTATGAGATTATATGAAATGAGACAACATTTATACATATAAGTCTTTTATATAATAATGGGTGGAACATGGGTTGAATATGGGTTGGATATGGGTACCCATATTCAACCCACATAATCTTTGAATTAATAGGTGAATTATTATCTAACTCATTTATGACCCGTATAAAAAAACAGGTTACCCAAATCCATTTATTAGTGGGCGGATCTGGGCGGGTTGACGGGTCAACACCCATTTTGCCACCCCTACCCAATATTAACAGGTTAATCTTCAAATCCATCCAACAATTGATTAATACTAGCAACAAAATTTGGTTTTAAGCTCCGTTTGGATAGACACAAAATAAAAGAAATGAGAGGATAACATTAGTTATGAGAAAAAAGAAAGGAGAGGAGATGATAACAACAAACTCTATTCATATTTGAATAAATAGAAAATAAAAGAAAGGAGATGATAGCATTCTTGTTTGAATAAGATAGGGGAGAGAAATGATAACTACTAAATTATTCTTATATCATTTTACATTTATGAGACATGAGTGAAATAACAATTTTCTCTTTTTAATTGTTGAAGACAGTTTCAAAATTATAAAAGTATTACTTAAACACTATCATTTATCTCATAATCTTCTCATTTTCGGGAGGATATGATATAACAAATAAGGAGGGATAGCTATCCCTCCTTATCCTTTCTTTTCTTTTAACGAAGTCTATCCAAACACAACATGGCATATCCTCTCCTTTCTTTTCTCTCCTTATCCTTCCAAATCCTTCAATCCAAATGGATCCTAAAGAGGGGGTAGAAAACTGTTACTAGATAACTGTTTTTTTGTAATTTTCTGAAAATAATATTTTTTTAACTGAGCTTTTAGAAAATAATTTTAAAAAATTATCAATCGAACATATTTTTTTATAATTTTTTAAATTTCAATTCTCAAAAAATAGGAAATTGTTTCCAAAAAACTCAAACCAAACAGGTTTGAATAAAGTGTAAGAAGAATTTTTTTTATCCCTATGTGGGACACAATACCATCCACTGATCCCAAAGAATTGTTTACACCTAAAAAAATTAGATCTTTAAACCTAATGCTTACTAGGCTCTAGGGCCAAGTTCTTAATTCACTTGAGTCAACCCCTTAAAGTTAATAGAAAATAAATTAATTAAATAAGATAAACCCTCAAAGATAATACAAATAATAAGGTAAAAATAAATTCTTCCCTTAATTAATTCCATATTTTAATTGATCAATTGAAAGAGATAAACTCAGGTATCAACATTGTAAATCAGGCTGTAGAGGAGTGGTCTAGAATTGTTAGGTAGGACTAAAACTCAAGGGAAGTTGGATGGTGAGGAGGAAAAGTTGTTTACTTTCAAAATCCAATTATCAGGATACAACAAATTCAACAAAAATTGGCAGTGCCATATTAGCCAAAAGAGCTACTTTTATCACCCCTGCAAGGGGTAGAAATTGATTTTCTCTCTTCTTTTATGTTAGAATATAAAGGGCATCAATGACTTCATTAAACATTTAAAATTTAAAGAAACTATTTGAGAAAAAAAAAAGTTTCAATTTTTTGTCTCGTTGAAACAAGGGTAGATACCCTAATTTTCAAAATATCTTCAATGTTATTGCCTTTGGTTGACAATTGATTCACAATTACGATTATTCTACTAAAGGTAGAATTTGGATTTATCATGATTTCAAAATGGTTCAGCTTGTTTGTTGCAACCTAACTAACCAAACAATTCACTATAATATCTCTATCCCCTATTGATAATATACACATCTTCATTAGCTTTGTCTATGGGGGAATACACATACATTATGAGAAGACAACTCTAAAGTGAATTGATCAAAATTTTCAATACAGTAGGTAGTTACCCTTGATTGTTGTTCATAGGATATTTTGATGTAGCAAGTTTCAGAAATGAAAGGAGAGGGGGATCATAGAAGTAGAAGCAACATATGGATGAATTCAGTGACTGCATTAATCATCCACAACTTGCTGAACTGCATTACTATGTGGTTTTGGACTAATAAAATGGATGGACAAAATCTTGTAGCTGGAAAGATTGATATAGTGTTTATCAATAATGGTTGGTGCTCTCAAGTCCCCTATTCAGAAGCTATTTTCCTTCCTTCAGGTCTCTCTGACCATAGCTTGATGGTTATTACTATTAAGTAGCCTCCTCATAAGGTGGAAAGGCCTTATAGGTTCATTTAACTTTATGGCTGAGCATTAGGAATGAGTTTCTTCCTATCACTAAGAAAGACAGGAGTTTAAAAATTAATAAATAATAGTGAGAGAGCAAAATTAGAAAATATTTTTGTATATCTTCAATGTGTTATAAGAGAGAATATATAAACTTTACAATAAAGTATCTAGCAATTAGTTAGATTTTACAACAGAGTATCTATGAGTTAGTTCCTCTAGATAAGAAAATAAATAACAACTTGAGATATTCAAGATTTACTACTTGATTTGAGGAAGTAAGTAACAACAATTTTGAATTGAAAAAGTTTGTTGGAGTTGATATCGTGATACTCCCCCTCAAGATAGAGTATGGATGTCGAGATTTCCCATCTTGCGAATGAGTCATTAGAAAGCATCCTTTCCAAATGACTTTGTGAATAGATCAACAACTTGAGATGATGAGGGGATGTATCGCGGAGACAATAATATATTTTAAATCTTATCCTGCATGAAATAACAGTCTATCTCAATGTGCTTTGTTCGTTCATGAAACACTGGATTGTGAGAGATGTAAAGAGCTGCTTGATTGTCACAAAACATAGCCATCGGAGATATGTGTGAAATGCCCAAATTAGCAAGAAGATATTTTAGCCATTGAAACTCGCATACAAGGGGTGCCATTGATCTGCATTCGGCCTCTGTAGAAGACTTAAATATGGTTGGTTGTTTCTTTGTCTTTCATGAGATAGGATTGGAACTAAGGAAAGTACAATAACCACTAGTAGATCGGTGAGTGATAGAGCAACCGCCTCAATTAGAGTCACAAAAACCTGTGATGTGTAAAAAAATAGAAGCAAATAATAACATACCTTTGTTAATAGATCCTTTGAGATAACGAAATACTCAATTAGCAGCATCTATGTGTGGAGTATGTGGGGATTGCATGAATTGGCTAAGTTAGTTAACGGCGTAAGTGATATCGGGTTTTGTGACAGTAAGGTAGAGAAGACGACCAACAAGGCGACAATAAATTATAGGATCTGGTAATAATGTGCCCGTCTCTTGAGAGAGATTGAGATGTTGTTCCATAGGGAACTCAAAAATCTGACCACATATAGTTCCTGTATAGGATAAAATGTTAGTGGTATATTTGCGTTGAGTAAGGAAAAGACCTTTCTTAGAGCGTGCTACTTCAATTTCAAGGAAATATTTTAATCGCCCCAAGTCTTTAATGTAAAACTTTTGTTCTAGAAAGTGCTTCAATTTTTGAATAAGAAGGAAATTATTTCCTGTGATAAGAATGTCATCGACATAAATGAGAACAAATATAAAATTAGAACCATTAATCTGAGTAAATAAAGAATAGTCAAATTTAGATTGAGTGAACCCTACTTTGATCAATGTTGTAAAGAATTTAGCAAAACATTGTCGAGAAGCCTGTTTAAGTCCATACAAGGATTTATTGAGTCTACATACCTTTCGCTACCACTGTTGGGCGAATCTCGGGGGTAAAGTTATGTAAATAGTCTCATCTAAACCCCTTTGGAGAAATGCGTTATAGATATCCAATTGATGAATTGACCAGTTTCTCATAGTAACAATAGAAAAGAGCAAGCGAATGGTAACTAATTTAGCCGCATGAGCAAAGGTATCATGTTAACTTTTTCCCTCAATTTGATTATATCTTTTAGCAACCAAACGGGACTTATAACTATCAAACCCCGATTTTTGACTCTCGAGAACCGAGGCTGATTAGTGAATGTCCCACCCGATTCACACTCATGAACCTCTCAAATTCCAGAACTCGACTTCCTATGCGTTTGGAATTTTGGAGTGATACTTATTCCATTGGAAAGAGGATCCAAAAATACTTAATTTAAAAAAAAAAACCACGCTCAAATCCAAGTTAAAACAAATGAATTATGCTCGATTGAAGTTTGGACCAACTCCGAGCTTGCTTGAAATTACAAAGGGCGATTTCATCCATTAAACTCCAATACATTACCTCAATCACTAAATCAAGGCAGAATCATAATTACCCACATACGTTTACCTATGTATGACTCAACCTCAACAATCTATTATGGCCTGACACATGGCCACACATTGCATCCTCAATCCATACCCAAATTTGATCTCAATCCACCCAGCCTCACATTACAATGCATCGTATTGTTGGTTACGATGCATCATATTTGTGATGCATCGCACAAGGTATGTAACATCCTGCGAAATCCACTAGATTTTGTATGAAACACTCAACCACTTATGATGCATCGTAATTGGGTTTACGATGTATCTCCATATCACGATGCATCGTAATGGGAATTACGATGCATCGAATCACTCACTTTGCTACATTAACAAATACACCAAGTAATTACAACAATCATTCTCCTTCTAATTCATCACCCTAAACATACAATCATAGAACATAATTATTATTTTTACACATCTCAGGCATCCACAAAGTGATAATCCATCACAATTAGATTCCACCTCATACACTTAGAACACAAAAATGATAATCCATGCATTTTGTACACATACTTCAAAAATCATCAATTTTACACAATCTTCAAGAGTGGTCAAACTTATCTTACATAGAGAGAATATTGAAAGTCTCATATATATTTCTTATACAAAATATAAACAACATTTTTAAGCTAGTTCACATGCTATATGCCGGCATGGATAGCCAAATATAATCTATAAACACAATACTAAAGTATCCCCAAAATGTCCAAAAGTGCTCCTATGAGTTACGTATGACTCATCAAGTCCTTTTTTGTCCTCGGTACCTTACCTGTAAAAATGGTTTGGGGAGCGGGGTGAGCATACAACTATGGCCAATAGGAACATCCCGGCCTACTTAGGTATCGACCCAACACCGACCTACATGTCACAAGACTACATGGCATACATAATGCTCTCATACCAACACAATACAAATGCAAGTCAAGAATAAATGCATTTACTCCTACATCATGTTTTCCAATGCGTAAACTTGCTATGAATACACTCTAGCATACACTTCATCATTCCACACCACATATAAACTCATATGTGTCATAAAATAATGTATCTTATATTCGTATGCACAAAACTCACAACCTAGTATGCATATGATTCATACTTGTCTAAATGCACATATTTGCTCTACAATTTAGCATACATTAAACTCTCATATATCACTAAAATCAACACATAAACACATATATGTATTCAATTATGCACAATTTTCATATATGCATAAAGTCACTACATGACTAAGTATGCTCTCACCTTACATGCAACACATATACACACACCATACATCACATATATCATGATAAACATATTTGAAACATGTAAAAAGTATTAAAGAAGAAGGAATCAAGAAATCATAACACCCTCCCATCACTCTTTTACATGCATCCACAATTTACACCTCATCGTTTCACCCGAAACCCTAGAATCGATAACTAAAGGAGAAGAAACACCCCTACCTCAAATTTGAAGACCTTTGAAAAGATTTCCAAAATTTTTAGCGAGGTCTACCTTTCTGAAATGCGAGATTATTCAGTTCAAACTGAAGCTCTAGCCACCCTCTACGTGTTGTCCTTCTTCGGTGAGTCTCAAATCCAAGCCGAATCACTCCAAAATGCAGAGAGAAGGTGGAGGGATGAAGTTGGGAGAAATATAGAGAGAGAAAGTAGTGTGAGAATGGCTAGAATATCCTAGCCCTAGATATTTTTAACATCTGGGCGCGCAAATGACTAAAATGCCCCTGAGCCACTTAACGTACCCTTCTAACTTCCGTTTTCAATTTTGAAAGCTCCCACGGCCTTGAAATTACTTCCTTAACTCTCTAAACATTTTATCTAAGCCAAAATCACAAACAATTATTTTTTAGAATTTTTCAGATTTTCCAAGTCTACTCGAACCGCATCCTAGGGCCCCGTTGACCAAAAAAAGTCAAACTTCTCCAAACTTTTTGAAAACTTTCAAAAATCTCATAACATGTTTCCCACTCTTGAAACATCCATAGCATCATTTAAAACGCAAATATGGCAAAAAATGATAAAAATAAAAAAATCGGTCAAATTTGGTTACCATCGTTACATAACGCTCAATGGAACCGTCTAAATGATATTTTTTTTCTTAAAAACTCATTTACAACTTATAGGCTTGTGATGTGATGGTAAAGGAACAAGAGTCCAGGTATGCTTCAATTTCGGCAGCCATTGCATCTTGCTAGTGTAGAATTTTGCCAGCTTGAGAGAATGATTTTGGTTCAACTGCAGAAGACATTGTAGATAAAAAAGCTCTATGGGACATAGAGAAATTAGTGTCAAAAATATACAAAGTAATAGGATATTTAGTAGAACTTATAGTTACCTTAGAGTCCGATTGAATGAGATTAAACAAATGAGGGATGGTAAAGAAATGAAAATCTTTGAGATGGGGTGGTGAGTGTCTTTCTCTGGAAGGTTGAGATGAGGTAGGAACAATGGGTTATGGTACTGAAGTTGTGGACTCTGGATTCTTATTGTGTGTGGGTTGTGTGGAAGGATGATGACGATGATATACTTGTAATAGCTGAACTTGATGAGTTTGGATTGCGATAGGGGTCTGTGAGATGAATTGGGCAGGTGAATAGGAATCCATATTATAAGTAGCTAGATCTGAAACTGCATGTGTAAAGGATGTATAATTGAAGGTGCCATTATCAGTGAGTGGTAAAGGGTAAACGAAGTCTGATGGAGAGGCCGAGATATCTTGATAAGGAAAAGTTGTAACATGAAATATCACATCACAAGTTGTGTAAATTTGTTTAGAAATAATATCTAAAATGTGATACCCTTTTTGAGCGTAGGGATATCCAACAAAAATATTTGGTTTGCCTCTTTGATCAAATTTATTTTTGATGTTAGTATTACAACAAAAACATAAGCAACCAAAAACTAGAAGATTGGTATAATTTGGTGATTTTTGAAAGAGAATTTCATGTGGTGACATGTAAAGACCGTGACCATTTTTTGTCGATTTTCTTTTTTATTTTCATTTATTGTCATATAAGTGATTTAAATGATTAAATGTAGTTTTAAATGTGAAATACATGTTTGGGGCTTGTATAAAGGTCCAAAAAAGTTTTGGAAGCGTTTAACAAAATTTGAGATTTCTGGGTTGGTGGGGCACAGGAAGCGGGTCGGGTGGGCTCAAGAAATCCTAAAATTTCAAAAAGACACCAAATTTTGAGATTAGACTTATTAAAATATTTGATGAATTATGGAATCAATTTCGAGTCCGTAGGAGTTTTCAAAATTAAAAACGGAGGCCGGGAAGGTACGTTAAGTGACTAGTGGTGTTTTGGTAAATTGGCGAGTCTAGGTTTATAAATAGAAGAGAGAACATTTCAGCACACACTTTCTCTCATTGTAGTAGTCGGCCAAAGAGGTCTTCATCTTTTCACAACTCCTTCTTCTTTCTCTCTTGAACTTGAGGGGCTTGGAATGTGAATTAGAGAACGCCGAAGAAGAAAAGATTAATCTGCGTGACGAGGGCTCAAGTTTAATTGGTTTAAAGTTAAATTTGGACAAAGTTGAATTCGGTAAGAATTGTGAATTTTTTTTAGAAGCTCTTCTAAACTAAGTTGAATTCGGTGAGAAGTGGGGCCTGGGACACAGGTCGGGTGGACCCAGGAAAGCCTAAAAATTTGAAAAGATACCAAATTTTGAGATTAGACTCATTAAAATATTTAATGAATTATGGAATCAATTTCAAGCCCGTAGGAGTTTTCAAAATTAAAAACGAAGGTTGAGAAGGTATGCTAAGTGACTAGTAGCATTTTGGTAAATTAGTGAGGCTAGGTCTATAAATAGAAGAGAGAACATTTCAGCACACACTCTCTCTCATTGTAGCATCCGGTCAAAGAGGTCTTTATCTTTTTACAACTCCTTCTTCCTTCTTTCTTGAATTTGAGGGCTTGGATTGTGAATTGGAGAATGCTGAAGAAGAAAAGATTAATCCACATGACGAGGGCTCGAGTTTGATCAGTTCAAAGTCAAATTCAGACAAAGTTGAATTTCAGTGAGAATTGAGATTTTTTAGAAACTTTTCTAAACTAAGGTAGGGATGCCTAACACATAAAATTCGGGGTTTGTATGAGTATATTAGTTGTCTATGGTAACCAATTGGTTAATTGTGTATAATTATGTATTACTCAAAGTTAAAGATGTTATATCTTGAAATTGAATAAATTCTACTATGAATTGATGTAGTTATATGCTTTGAATTGTCATATGTGATAATATAGCATGCTATATGAAAAATGTAGGAGAATTATACATGTTCTATGGATATATACAAATGTGGCATCTATGTGTTTGATTAATTATCCTAGTGAGTATGAATTTCTATGAAACATGATTTATGTGATAGATGGATGCTTTGAAATGTAGAAATATGATTTATAAACGCATGTGTGTGTATATGAGACTCATATAAAAATGTTCAAGCATGCCAAGTGGTTACTATGTTACTTTCTAAGCTTCACACATATATTTGGCATGAGCATGTGTATTCCATCTCCATATATGCATGTCATGTATACGGTGAGGGTGTATGTGGCATCAATTGGATGGCCCTATTATTGGAGTCCTTTTGATGAGAGAATATAATGACCCTACTATTGGAGTCCTATAATGAGACAATGGGGTGACCCTGTTATTGGAGTCCCAAAAGATATAATTGGATGGCCCTGTTATTAGAGTCCAATGGTTGTTTGGAGGAGGAATGTGGGAAAGGTGCATATCATGTTGCATTACATGTAACTTATGATGTAGTTGAAAAATGCAATTTTATGTATAATATGATTAAGTGCAAATGTATGCTTATGTGGTATTCACAGAACTTGCAGAGTTATGTTTTAGACATTTTTACTGAGTATGTTGGAGCTCACCCCATAACTGTTAACTCTTTTCAAAAAATGGCAAGGAGGTAGTGAAGTCTCCCCAACCACGATTGGCGTGGAGTGTAACTAGCTTTCTTTTGAGAACTTTTGTTGCTTATATTTGAATGCATGTCTGGAATATGGACTATATGTATATATTGAATATGTGTATGACCATTAATGTTTTGGAAACATGTGATTGAGTATGCTTTATAACTATGTATGCAAATGTAAGGTTTTAGGATACGAATGTATGCTAAGAGATGTGAATGATGATGATATACTTTTATTTATGCCCAATTATACATGCATGATAATTCTGGGAATAATTGAGTTGAGAAAGTGTCAAATGGATTAAGTGTTGTGTATGGAGAAACAGCTGGTTGTATGGTTACGATGGATCGTAATGCGCATCACCGTAGAGACCGGGTCCAATTTTGACCAGTTTCCATTTTAAGTATTATTTTTGCCTTAATTGCATTTTAAATGATATTTAGCATGTTTTAATTGTGAGAAACATGTTTGGGGAATTGTATTAAGGTTTTGAAAAGTTTTGAAAACATTTGGAGAATTTTGACTTTTCGAGTCAACAGAGCCCTGAGATGCGGTTCGATAGGGGTGTCAAAATTGAACACGACATGACAACACATCTCGAACACGACACAATTTAAGTGGGTTTGGGTTTGAGGTAAGTAGACACGTTTAATAAATGGGTCGACACGAACATGACACGCAAAAATTGGGTTGAGTTTGGATTTAAGATATCTAACCCGTGACATGATTACGACATGATTACAATACGATTACGACATGAGTTATTTATATATTATGATTTTATACAAACTTATATATACATAGTTATATAAGACATGGGTTATTCATATATACATGGTATTATATATATTGCAATTGTTTGAATCACCTTAATATATTTTTGAGTTTATATATAGATGCAAAATTTATAATATAGTTTGATTTTAGGATTTATGTATTGATATATACTTTATTTTTTATATGATCTTCAGAAAGATTTTTAGGGGTAGAGAAACTCATATGATATAAGTTAAACAGATTAAAAAAATTATTAAACGAGTCATGCCATTATAGAACATGTTTATTAAACGGGTTATATGGGTCGACACGGGTAACACGTTTAATAAATGGGTTAGATTAGTGTTGAGGGTGTTGTGTGCGGTTGTGCTACTTGCAATTTATAAATTTACCACTCGCAATAGAACGAATCCTTGAAAGATAGGGCTCTAAGATGAGGGTATCGATCCCACAGAAACTACGTAGGTATAACTCACTAAAGGTTGAGGGTTGGTTCTTGTTTAAACCACAACTGTGTTAGTTGTTTGCTTACTCTACTTTGAAAACATAAAAGTAATTTAAATACAAAGGTTGAGAGAAAAATAAAGGACTAGGGTTAGACTTACCACTAGCCTCGTAGTATGTCGTACTTATAATAAATTGGGAGAATTCATGCAAATGTATACTAAATGACGCGTTGACAAGTCCCACCTACAACGACGTCGTCAAGAGAATACACACACTTTAATATACTATAATCCATCTTTGAAAAATGTGATTTTCCTAATTTACCTAATTACCTACTTGTAGCGAAATCAGCGTCACTTGATTTCCCGACCTACCTACTTACCTAATTATAGCGAAATCACCTTCTCTAGGCATGGACAATGCAAATCTAGCTATGCATGTCATAATGAAAACTAGTCTCAAGCCATCACTTGTAGTCCTTGTGAAACTTACAAGTGTTTGAAGATCATGTGAGAAATTTAAGCATTCTAAGACAAGAAGATAAATCACAACATATGAACATGAAGAATTTGTAAACTTATATTTATATAAGGCTCAAGGCAAAGGACATATACACAAAATACATAAAAATTCCTAATTCATTGAAGTTAGAACATAGTTACAAAGTTAGGGTTTGTCAAAACCCTAGAGAATGATTAGTTGATCATGGTGGGCTGGAAGCACTCCATAGACAGAGATGATCACATGCTTAAGATGATTTTCGAGGCCTTACAAAGCCCTTTTTAAAGCTTTCCCTCTCTAGAACTTCACTTTTTCTCTCTAGAATTCTAAAATATGCTCTCTATTACAAGAATTGTGTGTCTTTTTTCTATTACATATTCTATAGCTATATAACTGATCTGAGGCTCAAAATATCATAAAAATTTTCGTGCAAGGCTTTATCCAAGCAAAATTGAACAACTGGCAAGTGGAGAAAATATCTGTAGAAAAATATCTTCAACAGGTTCGGGTGATGCATCGAAGTAGGGACTTCGATGCATTGATCTTCCTTCTTTTGTAGATCTTCAACTTCCTACTTTCCGACTTTGGTCTTGACACACCATTTACTATTCCTTGATGTAGACTTTTCATAAAGTATGGTAGAAAATAGGAATGCATTGTTGAACTGATAAAGGAGTCGAATTACACCAAATTCTGAGTTTGAACTTGAAATCATCAAAAACATAAAAATACGTAAAAATTATACAATATGTGTAGCTATGGGATCAAGATACATAAGTAAAGGCGCGAGAATATATAACATTCAATGCTTATTAGAGGGTCTCTGACACTATTATTAAATGGGTCGGGTTAGGGTTGAGCTATTTAGTAGAATACTTATAGATTAACATGACACGAACACGACACGAGAACACGAATTGCCACCCCTACGGTCCAGTGGGCCCGGGGATCCAGAATTTTTTAAAAAAAATATGATTTTGGTTATGGATTAAGGGAAATGTTTAAAAAGTTAAAGAAATGATTTTGGGGCCATAGTCACTTTTGAAATTGAAAACAGATGTCGGGAGGGTACGTTAAGTGACTCAGGGGCGTTTCAATCATTTCATACCCCAATATATTATAGATATTTAGAGGGGCTGAGATATAATCACTTTTATAGCCATATCTCTCTATCTAACTTTCCCACTTTATCTCTCTCCATTCTCATTACATTTCGGTGGTGCTAGACTAAGATTTGGTGAACGCCGAAGGAAAGTATATTACTCTACTCGGCAAGGGCTACGCATTGGACCTAATAAAGTCCACATTTGGCAAGATAGAAAAGGCTGGGATTTTGGAACTTTTCTTCCAAGACTTGAGCTTTGAGGTAGTGGTGTGAATCTCTTCCCTTTTTTGATTCTATAGGTCACATACTTGTGACATGAAACCTTGTTTTGAGAATTTTGTGAAAATATGACATTCTTGCATATATATAGAATGTCTAACATGTTTTAGTTGGAACTTATATATTGGATATGTGTAGTTGATGTTTATGAATGCAAAAATTGTGATTTTGTGTTCATTTGAGGAGTTTGGTAAGATTTGATTTCATATGTTGGGTATATGCATAAATGATGATTTTCTTTGAAAAATACGTAAGTATTGTGATTTCTTTGAGATGATTGAAATGCATTAAATATACATGAGATGAGAATTAAAATGCATTGACCTTGTAAATGTTATGCATATGGTGAAAATTGTGAAAATCTTGGGGTTTGGTGTATTTTGTGTCAATGTGCACTTATGTGAGAAAGTCGTATTTTTGGGGCATGTGTGAGAATTAATAAGGGTTTCGAACCCTAGGGTGCAAGACCTAAAACTTGGCCAAGCGGGTGTTGCTTCTGTCGGGTTAGTAACCCATAGAGCATAAACAGAGTATGTGGTCCCAAACGACCCTTACTATGGATGTGATAAGCTGAAGTCGTCAATTAAATTGATTTCCGGTTATACGTGGTGTGAGTTTATTTGTGAGTTGTGATTTCTTATGAATTATTTTATGTTGAAATGTGAAACATCACTCATGATTTCTAAAACATGTATGTTTTAAGTGCAAAAAATATAGATATATGTCATGTAGTCATGTAGAGACTTCATACGCATTCATGTATGGCTGCCTGAGTCAAGGTGGAGTTAGGTAGATCATTCCTACTGGGCGTAGTTGTATGCCCCCTTCCCCAAACTCTTTTACAGATAAAACTCCAATAGAGGATGAAGCTTAGGTTATCACGTGCACTTTTGGAGTTCCTTGGATTTTCATACTTTTTTATATGTATATAGATGTCCATGTCGGCTTGTGGCATGTTCACTAAGTTGGAAACATCATTTTGTACATTGATAGCTTCATGTATTTGTTTCAAATCTAATTGTTATATGTGGCATATGTTAACTCTTGAGAATCAAAGAAAAATGTATGATGACTCTTTTGAAAATTTAATTTGCATGAGATTCAATTTATGTGTTTGGATCATATGAATGATATGTGGATGATCTAGGATGTTTAAAAATGTTATAGAGAATGTATGCATGCTATAGGTTGAGATTTTGACAAGAATGGTGTTGATTGTGGTCACTTGAGAGTTTTGCAATTATAACAGTCAAGTGATTATGATGCATCATAATCCCCATTACGATGCATCGTATGCTAAAGATGATGTATCATAAATTCTATAGAGGATTGGGATTAGATCCTGAGAGGTTTCACAATATGTTTCGTGACATGTGCGATGCATCGTAATCATGATTACGATGTATCGTAATCCATGGCTGGCTGAGACATTGAGTTATGTTTAGACAAGTGACGGGTGTCAACCGGACCTATTGGGGTTAGTTGAGTCTGCAATGCAGGGTTATAGATATGTACATATAATTTAAGCTTTCGCAATGATGTAGATGATTAGAGATGATGATGTGACAATCTAATCATCCTCGATTTTTGGTAATCAAAAATTGGGGCATGACAACTTGGTATCAGAGCATGATATCATAGTAGAGTTATTGATGAATAGTGGTTTAAATATTGATTTCACCGTTCACCCCTCATTTCCCTCGATTTTAATCGGGTGTCGAAAATCGGGGCATTACAGCTTGGTATCAGAGCATGATATCATTGTACAGTTATTGATGAATAGTGGTTTGAATATTGATTTAACCATTCACCCCTCATTTCCCTCGCTCTTAACCGAGTGTCGAAAATCAGGTCGTGATAATTGCGATGCATCATCATATTATGATGGATCGTAACACGTATTACGATGTATCGTAGAACTGAGGGAAATTCATTGTCAAATCTAGTGCATTATGAAGCTTGTTATAATACATGTGCGATACATTGTAGGATTACGATGGATCGTAACCTGGGTTACGATGCATCGAAATTCCCAAGTGTTGAACTGAACTGGGATGAGTGAACAGATGTGCATGGTGAACATATTAGGGCCCTGTAATGAGAGTGGCTTCATAATATGATGATACTGACATATATGTTAATGCTTCCGCTAGATTGTAAGAATACAACTTAGATTGAATAACATTATGTGACATTCCGGTTTGGGAATTGATTTTATAAGAGTAATAAAGCTTCTGCGACAAGTAATGACCTCGGTGGTCCGAATTGGAACCGAGGGTGATAGATGGTATTTGTCATGGTTGTCCGGGTCGTGGGATGATGAACGGGCACTATGACACCTAACAACCCGGAGTTCAGACTTGGATCAGGGGAGTCTCGGCAGTCTGGATTTTGGGGTGTGACATGACATGCCACCTAACAAAGGAGGTGAGAAGTTTGTTAATTATATAGGCTAAAGTTAAAACACACTTACACCAAAAGGATAATTGGAGATGGGCTTGAAAACGTATGGCACGTGCAACATTGAGTACGTGGTGGTAGTTTCTCTCCACTACACCATTTTATTGTGGTGTAGCAACATAACTACATTGATGGATGACTCTGTGGGTGGTAAAAAATTGTTACATAGTGTGTGATAAGAATTCAGTTCTGTTGTCGGATCGAAGAATTTGAATATCATTGAAGTGTTCATCTATGTCACCCACGCCAGAAATGAGCAAATGAATTTTTGAATGAAATTGAATGTGAACCATAGAAAAAAATGATTGTAAGATTTTTGCAGTTTTAGATTTGACATTCATTAAATAAATTCATGTACCACGACAGTCTTCAACTATAGTTAAAAAAATCTAGCATTAAAATTGGATGCTACAGAAAATGGATTCCAAATATTGCAGTGAATCATTTGATCGAAATGGTCTACTAGTTTTGATTAATCTTTTTGGAAAACATAAACGGATTTGCTTAGCTTGCAGACATATAATGCAGTGATATTATTTGGATAACTAATGAAAGGGAAGTGCTTAGCTAGCATTTGCAAATGATTGGTAGGCACATTTCCTAATCGACAATGCCATAAATTATTGATGGTGGAATTTTGAATTAAGCAAATGCAGGCTAATTGAAGGTAGTAGAGTCCCTCATGTAGGTGTCCCGATCCAATCTTCTTCTTCGATAACCGATCCTGAAAAACACAAGAATCGTTAGTGAATATGATAGAGATGGATTGGGACTTGACTAATTCACTAACAGAAATCAAATTAAATTGAAAAGTGGGAACAAATAGGACATTATCAAGACGTAGTGAAAGTGAGAGAATGTCACTACCAACGTGGGTAATTAAATGATATGTTCTATCTAGAAGCTTAAGAGTGGAATGCTTAGAACAAATAGTAAAAGTTGAAAAGAGATGTAATGATGAACTGACATGATTAATAGTACCAGAATCAAGGATCCAGATAGATTTAGATGAGCATGAAAGAGATATACCGGTCAAATTTGCTTGTGATATGGGCTTACCTGACTTAAGCATGCCTAAGATCTTGTTATATTGTTCGGTTGAGAAAATAGGAGGGGTGACTAAACAGTGGGATGTGTCAACTAATACTGTATTAGCTTACATGTTTTTTTTGTCACACCTCGATTTCTGACTCCCGGAAGTCAAAGGTGATTGTTTTACCGAGCCACACTTCGATTCACAATCCCTCTTGATATCATATTTTAATACCATGACTTCACCTCAATACTCTTACTAAGATACCATGCTCTAATACCAAGTTGTCACGCCCCGATTCCCAACTCCCAGGAACCGAAGGTGAACATTGAAAGTCCCACACGGATCCACACTAAAAAACCACTCAATTCCAAAACTCAACTTACAGTGTGATTAGAATATTAGAGTGATACTTAACCATGTGACACATAATGAAAAACTAAAATGCAATGCTCAGTAACATGAACAACATATTCCACATAGCACATAATATATAACATGGTAAATAAAATAAACACATACAATGCCTGACCTGACACGTGATGCATCTAAACAACCGGTAACCCAGCACTCGGACTAAAAATCATAAACATACCTCGTCACCAAGTTGTCGCTAAAACCCTGCCCCTTTTTTTGCATCTTGTCTTTGTGGACAAATTGCCTTAACATGACCGGGCTGCTTGCAATGGTAGCAAACCCTGTCCTCCATCGATACCACTAGCACTGGTGCTATTACTTGCCTCTTAGGACAATCATGCCTAACGTGTCCAGGCTGGTGACAATGATAACAAATCCTTGGCGACTGAGAGGATTTTATAGGCAAAGGAATCAATAAAGCCATTGGTGCTCGTGGTAGCATCCCAAGGCTAGACTGGCTCACAAAAGATTGTGAATAATACTGTTGAGACCTTGTCTCATACTGTGTACTCATCCTCCTAGGAAAAATAAACCCACTGTGACCATATTGACGACAATAGTAACAAGTCTGACCTTCTCTTGGAGTTAACTGCCTCATTGGGCATTCAAACCTCTTGTAGCCTTATTGATGGCATTGAAAGCACAACATGTCCAGTCAGGAGGATCCCATAGGTAAAGAGATCATTGGAACCAATAGTCCCTGTTGTTGTTCTTGAGAACACGAAATATCCTTCCTTTGTCTCCTCTTAGCACCACTACCTACTTGCAACGAACTCGCCTATTGCGATCCTATCACAACACCCATCACCCATGCAAGCTGTTGCAGGCTTGCAACCATATCCATAACAACTTGAACTCCATCACTAGTATCCTGGGACACTAATGGTGCTTTTTCATGGTCCTTCTCTCACATCATCTTGCTACAAAGGTAACAAAGAAAACTTCAGGTCAAGGCATACCTCAAATTACTAATCCACTCTTATCATGCTTACACAACGCCATGCTAACTCAATCCACAATTAGCATGTTACAAAGGCATAAACAAACAATCATATTTCACATAAGCAATTTATAACCTCAAGTCTAAATCCTTATATTCCAATTCGTAACCCCAAATGAACATATGTTCAAATTTTCATTGTTTGTCCAAGGTATTCATACTTATGACTTTGATATCCTAGGTTTTCAAACCTAATGCTTCAATAGCAATTCAAAAATCATCGAATCCTCAACCTTTACCTGTCACCCCTAGATATTCAAACCTAGAGCTCAGATACCAAATTATCACGCCTCAATTTTTAACTCTCGAAAATCGAAGATAATTGTTTTACCGAGCCACACTTCGAATCAAAATCCCTCTTGATATCATATTTTGATACCATGACTTCAACTCAACACTCTCATTAAGGTACCAGGCTCTGATACCAAGTTGTCACGCCTTGATTCCTGACTCTCGGGAACCGACGGTGAACAGTGAAAGTCCTATCCGAATCCACACTCATAAATCGGTTAATTCCAGAACTCAAATTACTGTGTGATTGGAATATCAGAGTGATACTAATTGCATTGGAAATAAGATCCAAAAATACTCAATTTAAAAAAAAATCACGCTCAATTCTAATTTAAAATGAAGGAATTATGCCCGATTGAAGTTTAGACCAATTTCGGAGCTTGCTCATAATTACAAGGGCGATTTCGTCCATTAAATTCTAATGCACTACCTCAATAACTAAATCAATGTGGAATCAAAATTACCCACATACGTTTAGCTACGTATGACTCAACCTTAACAATATATTATAACCCCACACGTGGTCACACATTGCATCCCTAATCCATACCCAAATTTGATCTCAATCCACCCAGCCTCACATCACGATGCATCGCACAAGGTGCATAACATCTTGCGAAACCCATTAGAATTTCAATCAAAATACTAAACGATTTACGATGCATCATTATTGGATTTACGATGTATTGTAATGTGGATTATGATGCATCGTAATCACTCACCCTACTACATTAGCAAATCCACCAAGTGATTACAACAATCATTCTCCTTCCAATTCATCATCCTAAATATACAATCATAGAACAAAATTATCATTTGTACACATCTCAAACATCCACAAAGTGATAACTCATCACAATTAGATTCCACATCATACAGTTGAAACACAAAATGATAATCCATGCATTTTATACACATACTTCAAAAACCATAAAATTTACATAATCTTTGAGAGTTGTCAAGCCTATCATACATAGAGAGAACTTTAAAAGTCTTATACATGTTTCTTATCCAAAATAGATACAAAATTTCTAAGCTAGTTCACATGCCACATGCCGGTATGGATAGCCAAATATAGTCCATAAACACAATACTAAAGTATCCCCAAAATGTCCAAAAGTGCTCCTATGAGTCTCAAGTCCTTTTTCATCCTCGGTACCTTACCTATAAAAATGGTTTGGAGGAGCGGGGCGAGCATACAACTATGGCCAATAGGAACATCCCGGGCCACCTAGGTATCGACCTGACACCGACCTACATGTCACTACATTACATGGGATACACAATGCAATCATGCCAACACAATATAAATGTAAGTCAAGAATGAATGCATTTACTCCTACATCATGCCTTCTAATGCGTAATCTTGCTATGAATACACTTTAGCATGTATTTCATCATTCCACACCGCATATAAACTCATATGTGTCATAAAACAATACATCTTATATTCGTATGGACAAAACTCACAACCCAGTATGCATATGATTCATATTTGTCTAAATGCACATACTTGATCTACAATTTAGCATGCATTAAACTCTCATATATCACTAAAATCAACATATAAGCACATATATGTATTCAACTATGCACAATTTTCATATATGCATAAAATCACTACATGACTAAGCATGCTCTCACCTTACATGCAACATATATACACACACCATACATCACATATATCATGATACACGTCTTTGAAACAAGTAAAAAGTATTAAAGAAGAAGAAATCAAGAAATCACAACACCCTCCCATCACTCTCTTACATGCTTCCACAACCTACACCTCACCACTTTACCCGAAAACCCTAGAATCGATAACTAGAGGAGAAGAAAAACCCCTACCTCAAAGTTGAAGACCTTTGAAAATATTTCTAAAATTTTCAGCGAGGTCTACCTTTCTGAAATGCGAGATTGTTCAGTTCAAACCGAAGCCCTAGCCGCCCTCTACGCGTTGTCCTTCGGTGAGTCTCAAATTTAGGCCGAATCACTCTGAAATGTAGAGAGAAGGTGGATGGATGAAGTTGGGAGATATATAGAGAGAGAAAGTGGTGTGAGAATGGATGGAATATCCCTGCCCTAGATATTTATAACATCTGGGTGCACAAATGACTAAAATGCCCCCGAGCCACTTAACGTACCCTTCCGACCTCCATTTTCGATTTTGAAAGTTCTCATGGCTTTGAAATCACTTCCTTAACTTTATAAAAATTTAATGAAAGCCAAAATAAAAAATAATTATTTTTTAGAATTTCTCGGATATCCCGAGCCCGCCTGGACCGTATCCCGGGGCCCCATTGACCAAAAAAGTCAAAAATATCCAAACTTTCTGAAAACTTCCAAAAACCTTATAACATGTTTTCAAACATGTTTTCCACTCTTGAAACATCCATAACTTCATTTAAAACACAATTATGGCGAGCAATTATGAAAATAAAAAAACAACTCAAATTTGGTTCTGGTCGTTACAACTTCCCCACTTTTAAGGAATTTCATCCTCGAAATTAAAAACGTACCTCAAATGGTAAAATCAAAATCATTTCATCATTGTCAAACATGTTTTTTCAATTGGCATACCATTCTGGGTTTAGTCCATAATTCTGTGCATCGCTACAACACAAAGCACATCGATCCAGTGCACATCACAAGTGCACTCACTGGCAAGGCACATGACTGTGTACTCACCGATACAAACCACATAAATAGTGTACTTGTCGCAATGAGCCACGTAACTCTGTCCAATCTCATAGACTATCACCCAATGGAATCTAATGCCAAGTTTAAGATCTTACATCCCACTGATTTCACAATCTCATTTCATCCTTCTAGTCCAAGGGAACTAGTTGATAGTTAGAGAGGTCTTTTAATATTAGCACTTCACTTTAGACAACCCTCACCAATGAATGTTTGAGGCCAACCTGTAATGATCTACAGTCATATACCACCAACTTGGCGTATATCCTGGACCGCGTCCCTTGCGTGCACCCCTCCCCCTCACAGTAAGAAAGTATTCTCACTTTAGATACTATATGTCAGGGTCCTCACCTACTATCAACTTATCCTTCACTTAAACATCATATTCATACTTATGATATAACTCTAAACTTATTTCACATTATCCAAACGTCTCATTTTTGGATGTATATATCATTACATGTCTATTAACTCAAAAGGAAACACATCAATTCCAAGTCTTCATCCTACTATCTCAATAGTACACCTTAGACACACCCTGTTTAGAATCCCAGTATCATGATACCACCAATAGCCTTAGTCAATTAACTGGCCTCTAGACCTCCAATATTTGTGCAAATATTGCAACACTACTTTAAACCACTACCAAACTCTTGGTTTGGAAATCATTAAGGTAAATCGTACCTTTCCCCACAATCCCAGACTTACACTCTCAAAGTCTATTATAACATGTCTATCTCAACATCACAATTCACTCGAGTTCAAACCCCTACCTAGGTTTACTAGGTCCTTACAATTCGGGACTTCCAAGTGGTGACTACATGTCACTACTAACCATGTGACGCATAATGAAACACTAAAATGCAATGCTCAATCACATGAACAACATATTCCACATAACATATAACATACAACATGCTAAATAAAATAAACACATCCAATGCCTGACATGACATATGATGCATCTAAATAATCAATAACCTAGCCCTCGGACTAAAACTCATAAACATACCTCGTCACCAAGTTGTCACTAAGACCCTGCCCCTTTCTTTGCACCCTGTCTTTGTGGACAAGTTGCTTTAACATGATCGGGATGCTTGCAATGGTAGCATGCCCTGTCCTCCACCGATACCACTGGCACTAGTGCCACTACTTGCCTTTGAGGACAACATGCCTAACGTGTCCAAGCTGGCGACAATGATAACAAATCCTTGGCGACTAAGAGGGTTTTATAGGCAAAGGAATCAACACAGCCATTGCTGCCAGTGGTAGCATCCCAAGGCTAGACTGGCTCACAAAAGATTATGAATAATGCTGTTGAGACCACATCTCAAACTATGTACTCGTCCACCCAGGACAAATAGACCTACTGTGACCATATTGACGACAATGGTAACAAGTCTGACCTTCTCTTGGTGCTAACTGCCTCATTGGGCATTCAAACCTTCCGTGGCCTGGTTGATGGCATTGAAAGCACAACATATCCAGTTAGGAGGATACCGTAGTTAAAGAGATCATTGGAACCAATAGTCCCCATTGTTGTTCCTGAGAACACGAAATATCCTCCCTTTGTCTCTTCTTAGCACCTTTACCTACTTGCAACGAACTCACCTTTTGTGATCCTATTGTAGCACCCATCACCCTTGCAAGCTTGCAACCACATCCATAACAACTTGAACTCCATCACTAGTATCCTATGACACTGATGGTGCTTTTCCATGGTCCTTCTCTGACGTCATCTTGCTACAAAGGTAACAAGGAAAACTTAAGGTCAAGGCATACCTCAATTGACTAATCCACTCTTATTATGCTTACACAACACCATGCTAACTCAATCCACAATTAGCATGTTACAAAGGCATAAGCAAACAATCATATTTCATATAAGCAATTTATAACCTCAAGTCTAAATCCTTATATTCCAATTCTTAACCCCAAATGAACATATGTTTGAATTTTCACTGTTCGTCCAAGGTATTCATACTTATGACTTTGATACCCTAGGTTTTCAAACCTAATGCTTCAATAGCAATCTGACAATCATCGAATCCTTAACCCTTACCCATCGCCCCTAGATATTTAAACCTAGAGCTCATACACCAAATTGTCAAGCCCCGATTTCTGACTCCCGAAAACCAAAGGTGATTATTTTACCGAGCCACACTTCGAATCAGAATCCCTCTTGATATCATATTTTGATACCATGACTTTAACTCAACATTCTCACTAAGGTACCATACTCTGATACCAAGTTGTCATGCCCTAATTCCCAATTCCTGAGAATTGAGGATGAATAGTGAAAGTCCCACCTGGATCTACACTCATAAATCACTCAATTCCAGAACTCAAATTACTGTGATGATTGGAACATCAGAGTCATAATTATTCTATTGGCAATAGGATCCAAAAATACTCAATTTAGAAAAAACCAAGCACAATTCCAATTTAAAATAAAGGAATTATGCCCGATTGAAGTTTGGACCAATTCTAGATCTTGCTCGTAATTACAAGGGCAATTTCGTCCTTTAAATTCTAATGCACTACCTCAATAACTAAATCAATGCGAAATCATAATTACTCACAAACGTTTACCTACGTATGACCCAACCTCAACAATATATTATAGCCCCACACGTGGTCACACATTGCATCCTCAATCCATACCCAAATTGGATCTCAATCCACCCAACCTCACATCACGATACATCGTAATATTGGTTACGATGCATCGTATTTGTGATGCATCGCATAAGGTGTGCAACATCCTGCGAAACCCACTCAAAACACTCAACGATTTACGATGTATCGTTATTGGATTTACGATGCATTGTAATGTGGATTACCATATATCGTAATCACTCACCCTACTACATTAGCAAATCCACCAAGTGATTACAACAATCATTCTCCTTCCAATTCATCATCCTAAACATACAATTATAGAACAAAATTATCATTTGTACATATCTCAAGCATCCACAAAGTGATAACTCATCACAATTAGATTCCACCTCATATAGTTAAAACACAAAAATGATAATCCATGCATTTTATGCACATACTTCAAAAATCATAAAATTTACATAATCTTCGAAAGTTGTCAAGCCTATCATACATAGAGAGAACTTTGAAAGTCTCATACATGTTTCTTATCCAAAATAGATACAAAATTTCTAAGCTAGTTCACATGCCACATGTCGGCATGGATAGCCAAACATAGTCCATAAACACAATGCTGAAGTATCCCCAAAATGTCCAAAAGTGCTCCTATGAGCTCCGTTTGACTCATCAAGTCCTTTTTCATCCTCGGTACCTTACCTATAAAAATGGTTTAGGGGAGCGAGGTGAGCATACAACTATGCCCAGTAGGAACATTCTGGCCTACATAGGTATCGACCTGACACTGACCTACATGTCACTACATTACATGGCATGCACAATGCAATGATGCCAACACAATATAAATGCAAGTCAAGAATGAATACATTTACTCCTACATCATGCTTTCTAATGCGTAAAGTTGCTATGAATACACTCTAGCATGCACTTCATCATTCCACAACACATTAAAACTAATATGTGTCATAAAACAATGCATCTTATATTCGTATGCACAAAACTCACAACCTAGTATGCATATGATTCATCTTTGTCTAAATGAACATACTTAATCTACAATTTAGCATGCATTAAACTCTCATATATCACTAAAATCTACACATAAGCACATATATGTATTCAAATATGCACAATTTTTATATATGCATAAAATCACTACATGACTAAGCATGCTCTCACCTTACATGCAACCCATATACACATACCATACATCACATATATCATTATACACGTCTTTGAAACATATAAAAAGTATTAAAGAATAAGAAATCAAGAAACCATAACACCCTCCCATCACTCTCTTACATACATCCATAACCTACAGCTCACCGCTTTACCCAAAATCCTAGAATCGATAAATAGAGGAGAAGAAACACTCCTACCTCAAATTTGAAGACCTTTGAAGAGATTTCCAAAATTTTCAGCGAGATCTACCTTTCTGCAACGCGAGATTGTTCGATTCAAACCGAAGCGCTAGTCGGTGGAGGGATGAAGTTAGGAGAAATATAGAGAGAGAAAGTGGCGTGAGAATGGCTGAAATATCCCAGCCTGAGATATTTATAACATCTGGGGGGCGCAAATGACTAAAGTGCCCCCGAGACACTTAACGTACCCTCCCGACCTCCGTTTTCAATTTCAAAAGCTTACTCGGCCTTGAAATCACTTCCTTAACTTTCTAAATTTTTCATCCAAGTCAAAATAAAAAATAATTACTTTCTAAACTTTTTTGGATATTCTTGGCCCGCCCGGACCGCATCCCGGGGCCCGTTGACCAAAAAAGTGAAACTTCTCTAAACTTTCCAAAAACTTCCAAAAATCTCATAACATATTTCCAAACATATTTCCCACTCTCTAAACATCTATAGCATTATTTAAAATGCATATATGGCGAACAATTATGAAAATAAAAAATTCAGTTAAATTTGGTTCCGGGCGTTACATTTTTGTTGGGATATCCATGAAGCTTGTAACATTTAGCCTTATAATGTCCCACACGGTTACAATGATCACAAAATGGGTGCGGTCTCCCACCATGCTGAATTATTCCTTGCTATAAATTGTTGTTGTGGTCTTTAGAGAATTTGCCATTGTTTTGTGGTTGGAAATTATGTTGAGTTGGCTTTCCACCAGAAGCCCAGTTGTTAGTTCTATTGTCATTGAATCGAGCACTCAAGGCTACAGCTTCATGAATGGGATTGGACAATGCATGTATTTCATGCTGCTTCTTTTTTTATCTGACGAGAGATTAAATTTTGGCAACGCTAGGAAATGATCCATTAGTAAAATTTGACTACGAATGGTTGAAAAATCCATTAGTAAAATTTGACTACGAATGGTTGAAAAATGATCATGAAGACCTTGAAAAATTTCATTGCACGATTTTCTTGAAGTCAAGTTGTAGTGATAGAACCATGGTCACATGTGCAAACAAGAACGGTAGATAAAGAGTTTCATTCATCCCATAGGGATTTAAGTAAAGTAAAATAGGCAGATACCGTAGTGTTGTCTTGCTTAAGCAAGGAGATTGATTGCTTTAGTTGGTAGATCTTTGGTGTATTAGTCTATGGAAGTCGATCTTATAGGTCCTTTCAAATATCACGAATAGAATCCGTATAAATAATACTCTGTGTATCTCTTGTATAATCGAATTGAGAATCCATGATGCAACAAGATCATCACATCTATACCACTTGGATTTTTTATTGAGATTAATAGGGATTTTGATTGAGCCATCTACAAAATTGATTTTATTTTTGGCTTGAAGTGCCCTCAAAATAGATCGTAACCACGTACTATAGTTGTCACCGAATAATATTGGAGAAACAAGGATAGCCGTGGGGCTATCAGAGTGATGGACGAATAAAGGATCCTCTGACCCTTGAAGTTTAGGATTTTGAGTATCTGTTGGATCAACCATTATGAAAAGATTGATGAATTAAGAAGAGACAGATTGATAGAGACTAATTCAGAGTTGTGAATAGAGGTGCTCTGATACCATAATAAATAATAATGAGAGAAAAATTGAAAAATATTTTTGTATATCTTCAATGTGTTACAAGAGAGAATATATAAACTTTACAAGAGAGTATCTAGTAGTTAGTTAGATTTTACAATAGAGTATCTATCAGTTAGTTCCTCTAAATAAGAAAATAAATAACAACTTAAGATATTCAAGATTTACTACTTGATTTGAGAAAGTAACAACAATTTTGAATTGAAAAAGTCTATTGGAGTTGATATCGTGATAAAAATCAAGGAAATAAAGGATAATCTTAAGGAGTTAAATCAACATAAATTTTTAAAAAGCCTCAAAAGTTAGAAATCATCTGTTTAGGACTTGAAATAGACTAGGTAGTGAGAGCTTGCTTGTTTTAACCTATGAACAAAAGAGATGAACTGCTCTCTAAGGATTATAAGCTTAGAAGAGAAGAAGAAAACCTCTTAGTCAAAAGACCAGAGTTCATTGGGATTGGTGAGCAAAATGATTGACATCATTTTGTTCGGACATCCTTATGAACTATATATATATAGACACACACACATATAGTAGACATAAAATTATCAATTAATAGAGTTTCCATGTTCCTAAAGCATAGTAGTAGCAAGCAATTAAGAAACAGAGTTTTCATGTTCCTAAAGTATAGTAGTAGCAAGCAATTAAGAGTAATGCTAGACATCATATATGTTTCTTTTTCTTTCTTTATATATATCTATATTACATTTCAGCTTTGAGTTTGAATTTTTTCCCAAATTTTTTTTATCATCTAACGGTCAGAAATGCTTAAAAAACTAATCTGACGATTCAAAATATCTATGCTTATCTACGGTCTAAAATTGCTCTCCCTATCTACAATTATAATCAACGGTTATCATTCAGCCACTGCTTTTCATATCAGACACTCCTACACATTATTACATTTATTTCTTTTCTCTCTCTTCTTTTAAATCTCTCTCACTCTCTCCATGATTTGGCATCAGATCTCTCTCTCTCTCTGTCTTTCTCTCCATGATTTGCCACTCTCATCATCATCGATCTGATGATTTGTTTTTTTGATATATTTTGAAAATCTGGTTCATGTGCAAGATCTGTATTCTATCTCTTTGTTAGTTGATCAGATCCATATTGCTGGTTCATGTGCAGATCCATATTTTGCAAATCCAGATTGCTATATCACTCTCTCTCTCTCTATTCGTTGATTATTTTTTGTTAGATTGCTATATTGCAGATCCAGATTGGTGTCCGAGATCTACAACAAAGGATTTCAAGTGAGGAGGAACAAGCACGGTGGTTTGGCCCTGGCCGTGGCCTACCCCTTGCCAGTCTAACATCGGCCGGGCTAAGGTGATTGTTTTGTCGTTGGGCTGCAACAAAGGACTTGCTGTGAAAATTTCGTCGGTGCTCCTTCTGCGAGACTAACGTTGACCAGTCCGACGTTTGTCGAGTCGTGGCCCACCCCTCACCGGTGCTCCTTTCGCCAGTCTTGCGTGGAACAGTTCGGCGTTGGCTGGATCGATGAGCTCAACTGCAACCGCTGCTGGTACCGTTGCCCAATCTTACCGAAGTTGAGAAGCACACCGTTTGCAGGTATTTTGGAAATGCACCCTCTTGCTCTCTCTATCCATTTTTGACCCTTTCTGTAACTAATTTGTTTTCGATTCAGCCAATTAGTTCTTTTACTATTTTTCTTCATTGTTGAGTCTTCTATGAGTAAGAAAGTCACTTTTTTTTATTGCTTATTCCTGATTTACTGACATAGTTGCAGCCCATTTGGATGGAGAACTTATCTCTCTATATTAGCTGATTACAAATTGGTCATGTGCTTATCTTTCTGCATGTTTATTGGACGGATAGGCGTTATATCTATGAGGTCTATATATATGGATAGGTGTTATGATCTTTTGGAACTCAAGGGAAGAAAATTGCTGTGATTGTCTTGGATCCCTGTCAATTTTTTTTTTTTGGGATAAATGTATGTATTTATGTATTGGTTTGGTGAGTGGTCTGGTGCAGATAGGTCTGTGTGTGAACTGTTCTTCACTTTCCCTCTGATGATGAACCCGGTCTATGAGGTGGTGGAGAGGCGATTCTGTGAAGCCAGGTACTGCGTGTGGGTCAGATGGGTGGTGGTTTTGGGGGTGACTTTGGTGGCACTTTTTGTGCCCAATTTTGCAAATTTCGTGTCTCTGGTGGGGAGTAGTGTGTGCATTGTTCTGGGTTTTGTGTTGCCTACTTTGTTTCACTTGATGGTGTACAAGGAAGAGTTGGGTTGGAAAGGGCTGGGGTTGGATGGGGCAATTGTGGTGCTAGGCTTTATTTTTGCCATCACTAGAACTTGGTCTTCCCTGTTGGAGATATTTGCAGCCAAGTATTGACGACCATCAATGTTTTCTTGTTTCTTCTTTTTTTTAAAAAAATTAATACAAAATGTTGTTATTGATGGTGCAAGAAACTGTGCTGATATACTATTACTTGAGATTCTTTTACTGAGGGTGCATGAAGCTAAAGGTGGTTTAGAGCATGTTTAATATAAAAAAGTTTTTTGATTATTGAGTATTATCTTATTTAACTAAAAAAAAAAAAAGTAAAAAATGTGTTATATGAATGTAAAATATTTATTTTGTTTTGTATCAACCTAAGGTTTGAGTTTAAACCTTTAATAGTAATGAGTGAACGGACCCTCATCTTAACATTCTTTTGCTTAGGAGCATTGGATCCATTGAGGCTTACACAAATATTGGTTATACATTAGCTATCACATCTTTCAAGCAAAAAAGAAAAAAAAATTAAGAAAGAGAGAAAGCTTGCTATATGAATAAGTGTGTATAAGAGAAAAAAAAAAAAAGATTGAAAAGAAAAAAGAAGAAATAAAGCTAGCTATCATGTGATTGGTTGAGTGGCAAGCTTGAGTAAGAATAAGAAGAGAGAGAGAGAAATTCAAATTAAGAATGTAACATAGTATATTATATTTGAACTTTAGTGGACCCATTTTTATTAACATATACACCACTTGCAGTCTAATAATTTGGTGAACCCATCTTTATTAAGATATTAACAAAATAATTTTTTATTTATTGATACATTGATCTATTTCAGTTCAATAATTTTTTATTTTATAGTATCGTAGGTACGTACAATACACTTGAGATTTTGAATTTTTTTGGGTAAAAAAAAGAAATTGAGAGTGTTAGATTTAAAAAAAGCCTAACTACCTTTGCATGATTTTTTTTTACAGCAATTCACTTTCTCCTTTTTTTTCTTTCTCACACACAAATATGGTGACTGATGGAATGAATTTTTTTCAGCTTTTATTTTAGTCTAATAATTTTTTGTTTTATAGTGCTGTAGGCACGGGTAATACTAGGGATGACAACGGGGCAAGGCGGGGCGGGTTTTGACTTCCCCGTCCCTATAACCGTTTAACTTTCCCTGTCCCGTCCCCGTCCCGCAATCGTGTATAAACGGGGCGGGGCGAGACGGGTTTTGACTTTCCCATTCCCATAACCGTTTAACTTTCCCCGTCCTGCCCCGTTTATACTTTTTTTTTTAATGCAAAATTTTTTATAATAATAAATTTGATATTTCGACACATATACACCAAAAACACACATTTAGGTACATGCAACACAATGTCTAATATTGAGTCATCCATTACTGATATAATAAACTTGTATAGTTGTATGATATATATAATATTAATATTTTCTATATATATATATATACTAAAACGAGGCAGGTACCCGTCGAGGTAGGGTCTTACCCCGTCCCCGCCCCGTTTAAGTTCAGGTTATTTTTCCTAATCTCATTCCCACCCCATTTTCTTAAACAATTCCGTAAACGGGTTTAAACGGGGCGGGGCAGGGCAAATTGCCATCCCTAAGTAATACCCTAGTGTGTGTGTATATATATATATATATATATATATATATAAAGAATACTCCATGGTTTATGATCCTGCAAATTAAGTTTTATTTGATTTCATAGAGTTGATTTCGTCATCAATGGGTTTCAATTCAAACCATTCAGTATTACCATTATAAATCAAGTAGTCAAATACTATTAAAACAAAAAAATCATGCAAAAATTAGTAGGACTATAATCTGACAACATAAAAATAAAAATAAAAAAACTAAATTGCCAAATGAATAATTTCTAATATTAAAGAAAATCAATTGTTTTTGTTTGGTTAAAGCCACATGAATTTTTTCCCAAATAATAAAATATAGATATATGTTACATTTAAGAAGATCTAAATGAAGTAATTCCTAAAAGCACTACTCGGACATGTTTTCAATGCATAATTTGGTTGACTAAAATTTATCATGCATAGTATATAGAAAAAGGAGAAGTAATATATATGAATGAAAAGAAGGATTCGGAAGGTGAAGTATTTAATTTATATTTGAGTTTGAATTTTAGAAATTGAGGATAACATTTCTATTCTAAAGACCAAATCACACAACAAAAGAGCTCATGGTAAGTATGCAAACTATACACTTATAATGTAGGTACGTATATATAGAAACAAAAACAAAAACAAAAACAAAAAAATCTCTCATTTATCATACACTTTTCAATGCAAAATAAATAAAAAAGATTCAAAATTTTAATTGAAGCATATAGAACACAAAATAAGCATTTTATTTGCTGTAAAATTTATAAAAGGTTTTCACTACCTTTGCTCAGTTTATCTAAACAAATATTAGATTGCAAATATATATCAGTTTTTTTTTTCCAAGGTAAAGAATTCCCAGGGAAGACTTGAACTCTCCCTTTTTTTTTTTTTTTCTTGTTGAAATAAAAGGAGATAAAAGCCACTACTTATATAGTTTACTCGTCACAAAATAAAAGAAAAGAAAAACTACCTTTTTCTAGTATTATATCTCTACTTTTTTTATTATATATATATCTATATATATATATATATATATTTGTATTAAATGGATTAAAAGAAATGGCAAAACATACATTAAAATTAAGTTACAAATTACTATATTTACCCTTGTCTTTTAACTCTAACTCCAGTTTTAAATTAAAATAGTATACTACTGTAGAGAAAAAAAAATGTAAAATCATTCCCTCACACTGATTGACATACAATATATTTTTCAAATACTGTATGCATGTTAACATACAATATTTTTTTCGAATACTATAGTTCACTAATTTTTACCAATTATAAATATACATATTTCTCAATCTTTTTAAAAATTTTAACACTTAGGTACCTACTGTACAATACAAACTCTTTATTTTTTAATAAAAAATTATATTAATTAAAAATAAAGAATTTGTATTGACCGAGTACTTATATTTCCGGTGTCCCAGAATACCCAATACTTACGTAACATCCGGAAATATGATTTGTAAGAGATATTGAAGAACTTACTTGATGTAAAGCTTGTGTAGAAAGATTCATCATTTATAGAGGCAGTGTTACCCAATAAGTGTTTGGTTTCTCTATTCGAACCCAATCAAATTTTGACTCGTAAACGTATCATTGAAGTGTTAATAAAGGTAACAACTTTCTTAAAATGTTATAAATGCAACTTGGAGAAGTTAAATATATAATAAGCTTACATATATAATTTTGAACTATGTTTTTTTTTTGTTACTGTTTAAGCAAATCACTAACACATTCGAAGCATAAATCAAATATGAAATTTTAATCCAAATTCAAATTTTAGTTATGATTTTTCAATTGAATTCGGAAAATCAGATTTTTAATATTAAGGTCTAACTCAACCAAGCGATGCCTCTCCAACATAGTCAGATTTAGAATTTTTAAACTTTAACCCACGTGTGACTGTGAAATCATATAATACGTATGCAAGATCATTTTAGTTTTAATTTTTAATAAAGAAATGAGTAAATAACACTTACATCCCATCTAGATTGGCTTTATTATAGTTACCTCTCCTCTAGTTTGATATATTAACAGATTTTAACGGTTGTTAATAGAAAATATAAAATTACCCTTATGCCATTTATACTTACCTCCCCTCTAAATTAGTTTATTACACTTACCACCTCTGTGTTTTAAAATATTACACTTACCCTGTGTTTTGGAATATTACACTTACCCTCTTTAATTTGGACGTTTGTAGCAAATACTCTCTTATCATCAACAACACTAATTATCAGAGATGGCCAATGTTGGCATGGCCAAATTTGAAGATTTATATAACAAAAATGTGAAATTATGATTGTGCCCTTATTATTATATAAATAATTTTAACTATAAACTATTTTGTCATAATTACATTATACACACTCTCGTACATATTTCCATAAATCCTAAAGGCTGAAACGTTTCAAATGATCAAAACTCATTCCATTTTGTTCAAAATGTCTGTCAAACACTTATAACAAAGATACATTCCAAAATCTATTAGTTTTCATAATCAATCATTATTATGATGTCATTATCTGAATCAATATAATCGAAAGCGAACAAGGACTAAAGTTGAAGGATATATTTGACGAATATATAGATATAAAATTGGCAATAAATTTAGAGAGAGAGAGAAGATGAAAGGCGAATATGTAGAAAAAAATTATCTATGTATTTTCTTTAGTTGGAATTAGATTTGTCTTTTTACACAAATAACATAAGACAAGCTTTCCTACAAATATTTGAAGAGTCTTTTGTTATATAAATCTTCAAATTTGACGAGTGTAAATGCCATAAGAATAATTTTACATTTTCCATTAACAATAGTTAACATCTATTACTGAGAGCGGGATAAGTGTAATATGCCAAACTAAAGGGGAGGTAATTATAATAAAACCAATCTAAAAGAGAGGTAAATGTAATTTGCCTTAAAGAAATTAAGCATCTCTCCATAAACCTTAATAAATTATTTAAAAGAGTAATGTAGTATAAGCTGAAACCCTTCTTGTACTGAACAAGTGAAAAGGAAATTTCTACAAAGATACGTGATATATATATATATATATATATATATATATATATATATATATATATATAATGAAGCCATGGAAGTTTTTCTGTATTATCAACTTATTCATATTCAATAACAATTCATTATTCAACCAATCAATCTACAAGCTTATAGCAATGAACAATTGATTTATCATATCATCATATTTAAGGAAACAGTGACCAATTAATTTATCATTATCCCCACCAGTCCTAACACCTAATTGGGAAGCCAAATATAACAACTACCCATTCACACAATCATGAGATGATAGGGATTTCATAATAAGACACCAAACTTACAAGAGAAAACAAAACCGGAATGATGGACAGAACTAATCAAAACCAGCTCAATACTGATCAGGACCAACTTGAGAACTCAAACCATCAAACTAGATGGCTAATCACTATATGGTCAAGAGAAAGGCAAAGATCAATAAGCAGAAGCTTGTTCATGCACTGTGGCTCGGGTCCTCCTTCCGGGTTTTTTAAAAACCGGAATGATTAAAGAGCGCAATTCTGAGAATATGAGTATTCCACTTCCAATTTACGATGATGACAGATGAAAGATAAAGCAAGACCTTCATGTGTGTTGTGACGGGTTCTCAAATCGAACTACTACACAAGTGATGTTGTCAGAGCTCCCTCTCTTATAGGCTTCTTCTATAAGTTTTCTTGATGCTGCTTCTGCATCTGCTACATCCTGCACTATAGCTACAGCATCCTGGATGCAGAAAAGAAAGAGCTTAGCTACTTAGATTCCATAAAACTTATATAGAATTCGTTTGCTTCGCATGTGTGAAATTGTACAATTGTATGAAACTGATCATATAAATTATATATGTATCTTTCCACATTAGAGAGAGAATTCAAGGCATATACCATGCTCAATGCAAAATTCATAAAACCCCTTTCTCATCCAATGCTTATAATACAAAATAGTTGGACATAAACCTCTGGCAAGTACTTATATCTGATATTGACATTGTTTTACTTTGTTGCGACCCCTATTTGAGATTCTCATACAGTTGACACATCATTTTTAAGCATAACAAAAACAATTCATTCCCAACCACCATTCTTTTCCCCAATCCCACCTCCTCTTTTGTTGCTGATGAGCGAATGAGGCTCTAAGCATTCATGAAATTCCAAGACAAAAGTTTAACAGATTGGAAATGAGAATACTTATCAGACTGAAATCAGAGGCTCTAAGTAGGGTTGCACAAGATCCATGATCTAGACCTAGGGGGGGTGGTGGATGGGTCTTAAACTTTTAACTATTTTTAACTGTATTTCAAATTATAACTAAATTAACTAAAATTTAAAAGGCTAACTGACTAACAAGTAAATAGCTTAAACCAATCATAGTGATAATCATGCATGTGATAACAGTAAAACAATAAAGTACACACATGAAGCACCACATTTTACGTGAAAAACCCAAAACGAGAAAAACCACAAGACTCAGCCACGCAGATAAAAATCTACTATGTACAAAGAGATTACAGACTAAGTTATTAAAATCTGGTACCAAGAATCCCTTAGTCCCTCCTGACTCAGATTTACGCAAGACCAATCCCAGATTCTTTAGTTACTGGTCCGTCAACAGCTACGTTCATCGTGAACTCTGTTTCTCCATGGATCTTCTATCTCCTTGCTTGTAACATCATCTTGTATGTTTAGACTTTGTAGTTGAAGTCCTTTAAGCGCAACAACTGATACTTCAAAAACCGAATGATCCACTCACCATGCTAGATGTATAATGGAGGACACAAAAACACGAACTCTAGTAATCAACAAATCACTAAAATGCAAAAGTAATATGAATGTATGCAGTAGTAAGCCCTAGAACGTGTGCTAGTCTTGTCTCTTCATTTCCTGAACAATACATGCCTTTTATATAAAAAAAATTTGGAGTTCAGAGAAATATAAGGTTTTAGAGTAGTTTCATTCAGAAAAGAAACTCAGAACCGAGCTGTTCAATCAATGAAACCAATTGTTAGTCGATCGACACAACACCAGTAGGCTTCAATGGATTTTGGTTTTGTTTCAAAAAACACTTTTAATGAATATTAAATAAGGAGAAATTTAAATATGCAAATCATGCAACACTAAGTACTATATGAAAAACCCAAATTGGTGAGTATCCCAAATTAAATTGTAAATTAACTTTTTGTACTTGTGAAATTTTTTTATCTGCCCTTGGACAAAGTACAACAACTAACTTAACCAATTAAACACTAAAAATAAACAAAAATACGGACTACAAGTTTTGATTACAAATTTGTCAGCCTCTCTCTCTCTCTCTCTCTCTCTCTCATGGCATTCTTTAGATTGGTAACTAAGAACTAATTAAAAGATGTAGGAATTGTAAGAAACAAAACAAAAAATCTCAAATAACAAACTGAAAAGTACACTGTTAGAATGTATATATTGTAATTAGTATCTCTTCTAGGGGCATATAAGTCTCTTCACCGTAATACTTAAATAGTGTATATATTCACAAGTTAGAGATGAAATGAAATGAGAGAATACCAAATTTTACTCTCAAACCCTAGTTCCTAAACTTCATTTTGAACATGGTATTAGAGCAAAATTCTGGTGACAATCGTCATTGTTATTACCGTTGATCATCGTCACCGGCAAGAGTACAACTCTCATCATCAACGTACAGAGAGTTTCATCATGTTGTGATCGTGTTGTTGACATAGGTGGTTGACGTCCTTGTATTGCAGAACGTCGTTGTTGTGGTGAATATCGTCGTTGCGTAACAGTTGTATGGTGGTCGCCGTCATCGTGTGGTGGCAGTCGTGTGTGATGGTTGTCCTGTGGTTGTGTGGTGGTTATTATTGTAGTGTAACAGATCTCCTGCAGCTAGGGTTATCAAATAAACTGAGAAGAAAAAGGCCGACCAGATAGTTACCCACTCGGTTTGGTCCGACAGATCGACCCGATTTGACTATGACTATACTGGATTGACCCAATTTGATCTGAACCATTTTGACCCACTTGGATGGCTCTCTTAACCCGATTCGAACAATATGGTTTCTACCTGCTGGATCTCGTCCATTTCAGGTCAGAATAATTTGGTTTTTCCTTCTTCCTCCTCCCAACCAGTTCAGCCAGCCAGTTTTTGACCAACTAGTCTCCAGCCAGAAAGATTTTGACCAGCCAGTTGGGGGCCGTCCAATTTCTAGTCAGTTTTTTTTTTCCATTCAATTTCCCGACAGTGCAGTTTCGACCAGTCTAGTTTCCAGTCAGTCTTGTTTTTTGGCCAATTTTGTTTCTACTAGCCAACTTCTAGCCAAACAGTTTTCAGTGAACTAGTTTCCAGCCAATTTCTTCCTTCTGTTTTGTTATTTTCATCAAGTTGAGATTGATCTAATTGTGTGTTAGGGTTTATGAGAGGAGAAGAAGAAGAAAAAGAAAAGTCTCAATATATTATTGTGTATTTCTCAGACCTAATACAAAACCTTTATACTCTCTTCAATAATAAAGAAAAATAGTAAGAAGACAAAAACACCCTTAATACAAGAAGCCCAATAACCCAAACTCTCTAACACTCCCCCTCAAGCTGGAGCATACAGATTGAACATGCCCAGCTTGAAACACAATCTCTGAAAGGCACCACGTGCTAATGGCTTCGTAAAAATATCCCCAGCTGATCGTCAGAACAAATATAGGGGGTAACAATTTGCTTTTGCATTAACAAATCACGAATAAAATGACAATCAACCTCGATATGCTTGGTGCGCTCGTGAAAAACAGGATTGCTAGCAATAAAAATGCCGGCTTGGTTATCACAGTGCATAGGCATAGGAGTAAGAACCGCAACACCCATTTCCTGAAGAAGAGAGCGAACCCATAACATCTCAGAAGCAGTGTGAGCCATAGCACAATACTCAGCCTCAGCACTAGAACGAGCAACAACAGTTTGCTTTTTACTACGCTAAGTAACAAGATTACCACCAACGAACGTGCAATATCTAGATGTAGAACGCCTATCAGAGCGACGACCTGCCCAATCAGCATCACTAAAGCTTGTCACGGAGATGGAGGAAGAGGGTTTATACAACAAACCATTCCCAGGAGCACCTTTCAGATAACGCAAAATACGACAAAGAGCCTCGAAGTGAGGATGACGAGGAGCATGCATAAACTGACTAACCACACTAACAGCATAGGTGATATCAGGATGAGTAACAGTGAGATAAATCAACTTCCCAACCAAACGACGATAACGTCCAACATCAGTAAATAGTTCCCCCTGTTCACCATCCAGTTTAACGGTAGAGTCCATAGGAGTATCAATAGGTCGAGCACCTAACATACCAGTCTCAGATAAAAGGTCAAGTACATATTGACGTTGAGAGAGAGAGATACCTTGAGAAGAACGGGCAACTTCAATACCAAGAAAATAGCGTAAGACACCCAAGTCTTTGGTATGGAACTGTTGACCCAAATGTCGTTTCAAGGCTGCAATACCGATAGAGTCACTACCAGAGATAATAATATCATCAACATAAACAATTAACACAATAATGGCAGCAGAAGAGCGACGAATAGAGACAGAATGGTTAGAAGTGGAACGCTGAAAACCAAAGGCAATGACCACAGCACTGAACCTATCAAACCAAGCACGTGGAGACTGCTTCAAACCATAAAGAGCCTTGCGCAGTCTACAAACAAGGTGCTCAGAACCAGCAACAACATAACCAGGAGGTTGGGCCGCGTAAACTTCCTCTTGGAGATCGCCATGAAGAAATGCATTCTTTATATCAAGCTGATATAAAGGCCAAGAACAACAAACTGCGGCAAAAAGAAGGACTCAGACGTAATTAAGGCGAGCAACAGGAGAGAAAATCTCTAAGTAATCCACTCCATACGTCTGTGTATACCCTTTGGCAACCAACCGTGCCTTAAGGCGCTCAACAGAACCATCAGGAAGATATTTAACAGTATAGACCCATCGACACCCAACAGTTTGTTTTCCCGAAGGAAGACCAGTAAGCTCCCAAGTCTGATTCTTGTGAAGGGCACTCATTTCCTCATCTATAGCGTGTTTCCATCCAGGCACAGAGATAGCATGCTAATAAGAGGAGGGAACAGAAATAGAGGACAGGGTAAAAGCAAAAGTTTGCAAAGAGAAAGAAATACGATCATAGGACACAAAGTTAGTAATAGGATGCTGAGTACAAGTACGCTTACCGCGACGTAGAGCAATGGGCAAATCATCAGTGGTGAAGAAGATGTGGTGTTCGAACCAAAAGAAACAACGGGCCGAGATCTAGATCGCTGATAAACCTGTAGTGGAGGATGAGAAGGTAATGAGGAATCAGACAAGGAGGTTAAGGGTAGCGGCAAATGTGGGGAGGACGAGGAAGGCTCCCCCTGACGAGCAGAGATAAGATCAAGAGACAAACGTTGACCAGAAGATGAAAAAAACATAGTAGATTCAAAAAAAGTAACATCGGCACTCACATAGTATCGACGAGACTTGGAACTGTAACATCGATATCCCTTTTGAGTATGGGAGTATCCAAGGAAAACACATTTACGAGCACGAGGAGACAATTTGTCACAACCAGGATCCAAAACATGAGCAAAAGCGACACAGCCAAAAACACAAGGAGTGAGCTGAAATGGAGAGGTACTAGGATATAGAAGAGAAAAAGGAGTCTGATTACCCACAACAGCAGATGGCATACGATTGATGAGATAACAAGCAGTAAGAACTGCATCAGCCCAAAAGTGTTTGGGTACTGACATATTAAATAACAGGGTACGGGCAATATCCAACAGATGGCGATGCTTTCATTCAGCAACACCATTCTGTTGAGAAGTATGGACACAGCTAGTCTGATGAATAATACCACGATCAACACAAAAAGAATCCATGATAGACTGTGTATATTCTAAGGCATTATCAGAGCAACAAATTTTGCGCTTACCAAACTAAGTAAAAATTTCATTATAAAATTTTGTAACAATACGAGGTAACTCAGACCGTTCTTTCATAAAAAATAACCATGTCATTCTAGAGTAATCATCAATAAAGATAACAAAATAAAGAAATCCATTCAAACTAACAGTTCTAGAAGGACCCCAGATGTCCGTATGGACTACATCAAAAGACTCAGGCTGACGACTATGACTACGACTCGAAAAGGAACTACAGTGATGCTTGCCCAACTGACAAGCCTCATATTCTAAAACAGACACATGACACAACCCGGGAATAGTTAATCGCAGTTTTGCCAATGATGGATGGCCCAAACGAAAATGCCACTGAAGAGAAGAGACTGTAGCACTCAAAGCCGACGACACGACCGAAGAAGGTTCATCAGAATCCAAATAATACAGTCCGTTTTTCTCATGCCCCGAACCAATCATCTTCTTCGTTCGGAGGTCCTGAAATACACAATCAGTAGGAGAGAAGGTTATACAATATTGTAAGGCTTTAATCAATTAACTCACAGAAAGCAAATTAAAAGGAAAATTAGGAACATATAGACTAGATGATAAAGACAATAAATTAATGGGATAAAAGAAACCTTTCCCAAGAACGGGCCTAGAAGAACCATCAGCTAGAACAATGTGATGGTTAATAGGTTTTAAAGTAGAGAAAAGAGATGAGTTACCAGACATATGAGAGCTCGCTCTGAAATCAATGACCCAAGAAGAAGAGGATTGAGCCACACATGTAATATTACATGAATTAGCTAAGGTAGCAGTAGATGGAAGGGCAGTGGAGGTGGATGGAAGAGCAGTTTGTAGTTTCTGAATCAACTCGCTAAGTTGAGTAGTGAGTGCATCCCGAGAACCAGAATTAGAAGCTACATGTCCACGAGTTGTACTAGGTTGCAGTGGCTGTGAAATACTCTCAGTGACCTGATGCACATAATCTGGTTTCCATATTTCATCCAACAATAAGGTTCAGTATGATTGGTACCACCACAATGATCACACTTCCTGTCACCACGTCCACTAGAACGACCGCCACCACGGAAACCACCACGAAAGCCACGACTGCCAGGACCACCACAAAAGCTACCACGACCACCGCCGCTAGAGACTAAGGCAGACGACTCAGAAGGAGGCACAATGGAATGTTGCCCTGAGGAAGACCTCAATAAGCGAGAATATGCATCAGCAGCAGTAGGCAATTTCTCGCTAGCAAGAATCTGAATTTTAAAGCCACGAAGATCAGAGTCCAAACCAGACAACAACGAAGCAATCATAAACTTTTCCCAATGATGCTTCTGTTGTTCTAAATCAGTGGTAAACGGACGATACTGCAATAATTGATCCCACAAATTCTTAAGCATGTTGTAATACTCAGACAAAGATTTTCCGGACTGCCTAGAAGCAAAAATCTTCTCATACAACTTATACACCCGAGAGACATTACTCTGTTGCAAAAACGATTCGGCAAGAGACTCCCAAATCTTCTTAGAGGAATCGCAAAATGCAACAGTGGAGACAATATTGGATTCCATACTATGCCACAACCATCCCATAACAATGGAATCTTCACAAATCCAATCCGCATGTTTCTTCATGTCTGCAGGAAGTTCTTCCGTTAAATACTTAATTTTCTTTCACCCACACAGAAAAACTTGCACAGCATGAGCCCAAACAAGGTAATTAAGACCATTCAATTTTTCTGAGGTAATTGACCGAGGCATATCATCAGTCTTGACAGGTTGTGGTTGATTATCAGCCATGATTATATTTCAGATTCACTAAACAACTCAAGAAGAACAATTTAAATAAAGAAAACAATCTGAAAAACTGAAGTTGAACCAAAAATTTAGTTAAAGGAGCAAATTGGAATCAGATTCGATCAAAGAGACAAGTGATTATCTAATGTCATGCCCAAGTCCCCACAACATCAGCAGCAGTCAGAACAAACATGTAATAGCAGCACACGCAGGGACAGAGGCCACACGCTACAGTCGAACCTCTATTTGGGCCAAAAACACTTCAAAACTCATTAAATCAACCAACAACCACCACACGAGCCCTTGCCAGGTCCAGACGGCACCCTTGGGATGGATTCGAACAAACAAAATCAACTGGAAAGCCTTCAAATCGCAGATCGAAAAAAATGAGACCCAAAATCAGAAAAAGTTTCGAAAATTGAAAACTCCTATCAATCTGCTTCAAATCACGAAATAAACACCACCATAATTCTTAGAAAATTCAGGCGAACTAGATTGTATGGTTCTTGACCTGTAAATGATGACGTTAGCACCTGTATGCTGACGTCACTCCTCTCTTATGTTGGCTAAGTGAATAGGAATGAGTTCTAGGTCTTGATCTTGCTCTGATACCAAGTTGAGATTGATCTAATTGTGTGTTAGGGTTTATGAGAGGAGAAGAAGAAGAAAAGAAGGAAAAGAAAAGTCTCAGTATATTATTGTGTATTTCTCAGACCTAATACAAAACCTTTATACTCTCTTCAATAATAGAGACAAATAGTAAGAAGACAAAAACACCCTTAATACAAGAAGCCCAATAACCCAAACTCTCTAACACATCAAATATGGCAACTACTGATGTGTACAAGCATCAGCCGATTCATGCTCAATCAAGGTAGGAAACCACGGAGATGTACTTACTATGGACAAATGAATCATACTGTTAATCATTGTTAGGATCTTTATGACAAGCAGTCTGCTTATGCAAATAAGGTTTTCTATAAGGAGGATGTTAATATTTTACATGCCAAATCAGACGTCCAATTGACTGAATCTGACATGATCACTCTCCCACAAGCTAAGAATGCTCAACTTCTATCGTAGCAACAGGTGCCATCGTCATCTTCCATGGCTCTCTCTGCTGAATCAGGTATTGCATCCACATTGTTATTGTCTTCCACTCATAGTCCCTGGATTATTGATTTGGGAGCACCAGACCATATGACATTCTGTCAGTCCTTCTCATAGTGTCACTCTTGCTAATGGTCCATCATCTAAAGTTTCACGTTTCGGAACGATTAAACTTAATTCTTTCGTGTCTCTATCGTTTGTTTTACATATTCCTAAAGTTTCCTTTAACTTCTTGTCTATTAGTAAGCTTACTAAATCCCTCCAGTATTCTATTACGTTTTATCCTACTTATTGTGTTTTTCAAGATCTCAAGACAAAAAAGAAGATTAGTACGGGGCATGAAGCCGGTGGCTTATACTATTTTGATTTTGAACCTCATCCTATAGTTTATCATTTTCTCTATCTCCATTTCAGTGGCACTATCGTCTTCGCCACCTGTCGCTTCCAATTTTGCAGTGTCAAGTCCCAAATCTTAGTCGCATGTCGTCTCTGTTATGTGAAACATGTCAACTTAGCATCATCATGTGTCCTTCAAACTAGAATTGATAATCGTGTGTCCAATCCTTTTCATTTGTTTCATTCCAATGTATGGGATCTAATAAAGCATACTTCCATTCATGGATTTCGTTATTTTGTGATTTTTGTGGATGATCATTCTTGTATGACTTAGTTGATTATAATTAAAAATCGATCTGAGTTATTTTCAATCTTTCAAAACATTTTGTAAGGAAGTAAATTCCCAATTTAGATATTCAATTCGTGTTTTGCCATCTGATAATGCCAAAGAATATGTCTCAACTCCTTTCAATAAGTATCTTCGTGATAAAAGCATTATTCATCAAACATCATGTCTTTCCACCAACAACAAAATGGTGTGGTTGAACGTAAGAATCGTCATCTATTGGAAGTGACCTATGCTCTCTTATTTCATGTGCATGTCCTGAAACGTTTTTGGAGTTATGTTGTACTTACGCATGTTATCTCATTAACAGTTTGCCATCTTCTATGTTGAATGGGAAATCCTGACTCTGTTTTGTTTTTTGATTCTCCATCATTTTCTCTTACTCCTAGAGTCTTTGGGTGTGTGTTATATTCACAATCTTGGACCTGACTTTGATAAACTTGATCCTCATGCCACTGTGTATTTCTCGGTTACTCTCATTCCCAGAAGGGTTACTAATGTTACAGTCCTATTCTTCAGCAATATTTCACTAGTACAGATGTCTCTTTTTGTGAGTTTATTCCGTATTTTTCAGAAACAAGTCCTCTTTTTGACCTTACTCTTGAGACATCCTCACACTCTATTCATCTTCCTCTCCCCATCGTTATCTAGCCACTCTAGTCTACCGCAGCCCATTGTTCCATTACAGGATTATAATCGAAGATTGAAGTCATCTATTGTCATGCCCCATCAGTCTTCTTCAGAGTCTTTGGATCTGACACTATATGTTGCATCCGACTCTTTGCCTATTGCCTTTCATAAAGGTACTCAATCCTGTGTCACTAATCATCCCATTACTAATTACGTTTCCTATAGATCCTTATCACTATCTTTCTCATGTTTCTCCTCCAAGTTGTCTGCCACTTTTGTTCCTAAGAACGTGCATAATGCTCTATCTAATCCAAGTTGGCAAAAAGCAATGGAAGATGAAATGGATGCCTTACATTGTAATGGAACATGGGATCTTATTTCAGTGCCTCCTGGTACCAAGCCCATTAGTTGTAAGTGGGTATATACTGTCAAATATCTTCCAGATGGTTCTATTGAGCGGTTAAAAGCTCGGCTTGTTGCTAACCTATGGATTATGATGAGACCTCTTTCCCTGTTGCCAAGATTTCTTCAATTCGGGTTCTACTTTCTCTTGTTGCTAATCTTAAGTGGCCCTTGTTTCAGCTGGATGTTAAAAATGTCTTTCTACACAACGACTTAGCTAAAGAGGTCTATATGAAGCAACCACGTAGGTTTAATGCTCAGAAGGAGTATCGTCACAATGTTTGTCGCCTAAAGAAGACCCTGTATGGGTTGAAACAATCCCCAAGGGCTTGGTTCGTAAAATTCTCTGAGGCAACCTTAGAATTTGGTCTTAGCATATGCCAAATAGATTATTCGGTATTTCACCAACATACTGGGAGCAGGTTTCATTTTTTCTTGTAGTGTATGTAGATGACATTGTTATCACAAGTGATGACTCTAAGGGCACTAAGTTGAAGTTGTTTTTGCAACATCGGTTTCACACTAAAAACTTGGATTAACTCAGATATTTTTTGGACATTGAAATTGCTAGATCTAAGAATGGTATAAGAGTTTTTTCTCCCTAAATGAAAGGTATAAGTTTGTCCCAAAGAAAATATGTGTTAAACTTACTAGAAGAAACATGTTTGTTAGGTGGTCACCTAATTGATGTTCCTATAGATCCAAATACAAAACTCTTCACTGATGAGGGTGATTTATTTGATGACCCTAGTAAATATCAGTGACTGGTTGGTGTTATGTTGTGGCCTAAATTTTGTCTCGGCTAGGGTTGTGTTGCGACCCAGTTTTGACCCGAAAAATGGGTTTTGTGTGGCCTTAAGCCACCAAAGCCATGGGGGTCCGAGGGCAGCGCCCCTAGGAAAGATTTTATGACCCGTTTTTTGCTTGCGGGTTTTGGACCCGGATTAGGACTCTTGTAGCCAGATATATAAGAGCATCTAAGGGTTTGGAGTGAATGAGAGAAAACATTGAAAACGCAGAAAGAGAGTAAGAGAGCGAGAGCTAGGGTTTGGGGTTGAAACTTGTAATCTCCTGATTTTCGCATAATAAAATCTTTCGCCGGATCTTCGCTGTGGACGTAGGCACATTGCCGAACCACGTAAATTCCTCTATTCTGTGTGTTGTGCTTATTTCATTTTGTGTCGTATTTTGTGATTGTGCTTGATTCGCGACAGTTTTTCTTAACAAATTGGTATTAGAGCTTTCGGTTCTAAGCTGGGATGTCGACCAAGTTTATGAAAATCGAAAAGTTTAACGGTATGAACGACTTCAACTTATGGCAGGTTAAGATGCAAGCCCTGTTGGTTCAATATGGGATATCCAAGGCGCTGAAGGGAATGGATACACTGCCAGAAAAGTGGAAGGACGATCAGAAAAATGAGGCTACGGAGAAAGCACAATGCGATTCTGTTGTGTTTAAGTAATGAGGTTTTACGAGAAGTTTCTGGAGAGACTACGGCGGATAGGCTATGGAGCAAGTTAGAATCTCGTTATATGACGAAGTCTCTTGCAAATCGCTTGTACCTAAAGAAGCGGTTGTTCACTCTTCAGATGCAAGAAGGTTCGTCTCTAAAAGACCACCTTGACAAGGTTAATGTTGTCTTCATGGATTTGAAGAATATTAAGTTAAAATAGAGGATGAGGATCAGACTATTATTCTGTTATGTTCTCTACCACCCTCGTATGAGAACTTTGTCGATACGATGATGTATGGCAGGACTAATTTGTCCATGGAAGACGTGAATGCATTTTTGAATTCTAAGGAGTTGCAGAAAAGGACGTTTGAGGGCAATACAGAAGGTTCGGAAAAGGGCTTGGTTGTTAGAGGGAGAATAAATCAGAAGGGAGGATCTGACAGCAGAGGTCGTTCTAAGCCTAAGAACAAATCGAAGGTGCTGAAATGCTCACTTGTCACAAGGAAGGGCACTTCAGGAAAGACTATCTAGAGCATAAGAAGGGAAAGAGACAATCCTCTGAAGCCACTAGGGTGGCTGTTGCAGAGGGTATGATTTAGATGGTGGTAGCGTTCTCACAATTTCTGCCTGTGGCTCTAACAATGAGTGGATACTTGATTCGGGTTGCTCGTATCACATTTGTCCTAACAGGGATTGGTTTATCTCTTACCGTTCCATTGATAGAGAGAAAGTTCTGATAGGGAATAATGTGTCGTGCAAGGTTGTAGGTATCGGTACAATTCGAATCAAGATTTTTGACAGTGTAGTGAGAACACTGACTGATGCCAGGCATGTTCTAGAACTGAAGAAGAATTTTATTTTCCTGGGTACGCTGGATTCCATCGGCTGCAGTTACAAGGCTGAAGGTGGAGTCATTAGGCTTTCAAAGGGTGCTCCTGTGGTGATGAAGGGACTGAAGTAACATGATTTTTATGCTCTGTAAGGTAGCACAGTTACAGGTTCTGCTGCAGTATCGTCCTTAGATCTAGATTAGATACTACCAAGTTGTGGCATATGCGGCTAGGGCATATGAGTGAGAGGGGGATGGAAGTTCTGAAGCAGGGTCTACTTGGAGGTCAGAAAACCAGAAAGCTGGATTTCTATGAACATTGTGTCTTCGGGAAACAGTGTAGAGTGAAGTTCAGTGCGGGAATTCACAGGACCAAGGGCACAGTGGATTATATCCATTCTAATCTTTGGAGACCTTCTCAAGTTAATTCACATGGTGGTGGTAGATACATCATGACGTTGATTGATGATTCTTCTCGAAAAGTTTAGGTTTATATTCTGAAACACAAGAATGAGGTCTTTGTCACATTCAAGCAGTGGAAGACCTTAATTGAAAAGCAGATTGGAAAACAGGTTGAGCGTTTGAGGACAGACAACGGTTTGGAGTTCTGTGATGGAAATTTAATGAGTTTTGCAAGACTCACGAGATTGTGAGGCATCGCATAGTGAGGAAAACTCCACAGCAGAATGGAGTTGTAGAATGGATGAACAGAACATTATTGGAGAGAGCACGGTGCATGTTGTCCAATGCTAGGTTAGACAAAGTGTTCTGGGCTGAAGAAATTTCAACAGCTTGTTTCTTGGTGAACCGGTCTCCATCGACTGCTATCGACTATAACACTCCAGAGGAGGTATGGTCTGGTTCTCCTGCTAGTTACAGTAATATGAGAATATTTGGGTGTCCTGCATATGCTCATATCAATTAGAGGAAGCTTGAACCGAGGGCTAAGAAGTGCATATTTCTTAGTTATGAGCCCGGGGTCAAGGGATACAGATTGTGGTGCCTAGAAGCTTCGAGAAAGAAATTATTTGTTAGCAGAGATGTGACCTTCCATAAATCTGCGATGTTTACTCTGCAGAAGGAGGTAGTTGATTCAGCTAGAGCTCAGGGTGTTAGTAAACAGGTGGAGCTATCAGAGGTTCAGTTAGAGAGTGTTCCTGATAAATCGAATAACAAGCAAGTGCAGTTTCAGGTTGAGGAAGAAGTTGCACAGTTGCAGCGGTACAGTGTGGCTAGAAACATACAGAGAAGGGAGATTAAGTCACCTCAAAAGTATGGCTTTTCACATGCTGATTCGGTTGCTTATGCACTTAGTGTGACAGAGAGTATTGATGAACAGGTACCATGTACTTCAAATGAGGCCATCACGGGTGGAGAGTCAACACAGTGGTCTGTTGCCATGAGTGAGGAGATTGAGTCTCTTTATAGGAACTAGACTTGGGAGCTAGTTAAGAAGCCTAAGGGTTAGCAGATTGTAGGTTGTAAATGGATCTTCAAGAAGAAGGAAGGAACTCTAGGAGTAGAAGATGCAAGGTTAAAGGCACACTTGGTGACGAAGGGATATACACAGAGGGAAGGGGTAGACTTCAATGAAGTTTTCTCTCCTGTTGTGAAAAATAGCTCAATCCAAGTGTAGTATGCTACGGTTGCTCTGTATGACTTAGAGCTTGAGCAGCTTGATGTCAAGACTACGTTCTTGCATGGAGAGTTGAAAGAGCAGATTTATATACATCAGCCTGAGTGGTTTGAGATTCAGGAAAAAGAAGACCATGTTTGCCTACTAAAGAAATCCTTGTATGGGCTGAAGCAGTCTCCTAGACAGTGGTACAAGCGATTTGACACCTTTATGGTTGGGAATGGCTATTGTAGGAGTGAGTTCGACAGTTATGTGTATCACAAGAGGCTCTCTGATGGTTCGTATTTGTACTTGTTGCTCTATGTTGATGACATATTGATAGCTTACAGAAACATATCAAAAATCTACTTGTTGAAGGCTCAACTTAGTGGTGAATTTGAGATGAAGGATCTAGGTGCCGCAAAGAGCATTTTGGGTATAGAGATTCACAGAGACAGAGGAGAAGGCAGATTGTATTTGTCACAAAAGAAATACATTGAGAAGGTGCTGGAACGCTTCGATATGCAAGCATCAAAGCCTGTGAGTACTCTATTGGCAACCCTCTTCAAACTTTTGACAGAATTGTCACCACAAACCGAGGAGGAGGTGGAGCATATGTCTCGTGTTCCTTACGCTAGTGCAGTTGGTAGCATCATGTATGCTATGGTGTGCACTAGGCTAGACATTTCAAATGCAGTTAGTGTAGTGAGCAGATACATGGATAAACCTAGAAAGGGTCATTGGCAGGCTGTGAAATGGATTTTGCAATATTTGCGAGGCACTGCAGATGTTGGATTAATGTATGACAAAGGCAGCAACACGTCTGGGAGTGTTGTTGATATGCTAATTTAGATTATGTTGGAGATCTTGATAGGAGGAGGTCCTTGACAGGGTATGTCTTTACTCTTTGTGGGAGTGTGATCAGTTAGAAGGCGACTTTGTAGTCTACAGTTCTATTGTCTACTACAAAGGCTAAGTACATGGCTGCTATAAAGGCAGTGAAGGAAGCTATATGGCTTAGAGGCTTGGTTAGTGATCTGGGCTTGCAGCAGGATGATTTGACTATATTTTGCGACAACTAGAGTGCTATACATCTAACTAAAAATCAAATGTTCCATGAGAGGACCAAGCATATTGATGTCAAGTTGCACTTCATCAGAGATGTGATTGCACAGAGTGCTATTATAGTGAGGAAGATTGGGACGGCAGAGAATCCGGCAAATATAATGACTAAGGTCATTCCTACTATCAAATTCAGACACTGTATGTTCTGTGTGTTGTGCTTGTTTCGTTTTGTGTCGTATTTCGTGATTGTGCTTGCTTCGTGACAGTTTTTCTCAACAGTTGGGAAATTGATTTATCTCACCATTATTGAGGCCTGATACCTCATATGTAGTTAGCGTCATAAGTTAGTTTATGGGAGCTCCCAGGGTGCCATATTGGAATGTTGTTCTACGAATTATCCGATATCTTAAGCGAGCTCCAAGTCTCGAGTTACTGTATAGATCAAATGCACGTCTCAAGGTGGAACGTTTTACAGATGTTGATTGGGTTGGTTCACCCTCAGATAAGAGATCTACTACGAGGTATTGCACCTTTGTGGGAGATAACTTGTTACATAGAGAAGAAGCAAACGATGGTAGCTCGATCTAGTGTTAAAGTTGAGTACAGGGCGATGGCCCATACCTCTAGTATATTAACATGGCTGTAACATTTTCTCGAGGAACTTGGCTTGATAGACAAAACACCTATTCCGTTGGTCTGTGATAACCAAACAACTTTTCACATTGTCTCTAATCCTGTCACTTTATTCGATATACATTATTAAATGGAAACATCTCTACGTCGTTTGTGAAGTTTGAAGATCAACTTGCTGACATATTCACTAAGTCTCTGAGAGAATACAAAATTTTACTCTCAAACCCTAGTTCCTAAGCTTCATTTTGAACAACACGAACCACTAAAAAACTAGATACTACCAAAATATAAAAAACACGAGACTGAGATATCTAGCGTAGAACTTCATGAACCTGACTGGACATCTTAAAATTCGAGAGATCATGTTTTGCAGAAAGTGTCCAAGTTCCCAATTTTAACACGAGAAAGCATCAAGTTGAAATATAAGGATGCCTCCAATGATCTCTAGTTGTACTTTGTTACAGTTTATACATTTTAAGATCACCATTACAAAAAATGCAGGAGATATTAATCTACCACTTTCATCCACCCCATTAAAAAAAATTAATAATAATGATAATAATAATTCAAGCTGATTACATTTGCCATGAGCTGATGGACCAAATCTAAAATTTCAAATAAGCACCTTACATATCGAGTTTGACATAATCAAAGGGAGGAAACCAAGTGCGTTCAATAATTAATTTGCCCCTACTTTTGCTCTCTTGAAAGGTGCAAACCAACATGGTGTACAAATTCCTTAGTGACAGCAAAGTGAGCAAACCATAAGAGGTTGCCACCATACTTTGTCCACCAACTTACAACATCACCAATTCAACAATCATTGAAGGCTCTTGTTCCTAACCAACAATATGAAACAGATGTAGACCAACATCCATCTGATCTTACCATCTAGCTAATGCTCAAGAAGTTCCATAGATTATATGGACGAAAACCACAACACCCAGAAAAGCTTGTCTAGTAACCTAGGATTATTGCACAACAACAGAAAAAGAACAAATCAACATACCCCAATGTGAACGCTGCACAAAATGCAGTTCCATTAAAGCTAATCACATGCCCAATCTCATTTCTGTATTTCATTTTTTTTCTTTCTTGGGAGGTACCTGTGTTCAGTGAATAATACAAACTACAGATACAGATATATAACCGAACTGTTTATATATGGAGATCTCAAAGAGAAATAAGCAAGAAAGCTTGAGGCAAGGCAAGCCCGAGCTTCACTAAACAGTGGTGAGTTGAGGTCAAGCTTGGCCATTAAAAAAAGCCGAGCCCAAATACCCCTCCAAACTTGGCAAGCCGAGCCCAAACAATCCAAAGCTAATCCCAGCGTGTTTCATATGCAGCCCTACTTTGAGATCAGAATGTTTTTAATGATCCTTTTGGGTTCGGGAGGCAGAATAAGGATCCAAAAAAAAAAAAGTAGAATGAACTAAACAATTCTTCGATTTTCATTCCATTAAGAGATAACAACACACCCACAAACAAAGGTTAATAAATTCCAATCAAGGTAATAATACTTTAAATCAAAACACATATATTCAACTATTTGACTTTTTCAGGGTAAACGGTAATGCAAGAAACTTCAGTTAAAACACCCAAAGAGTTGAGAAAAATGTTCTTTAAGAAGATTGGATTATATTATTAGTACTCCATCCTTTTGAAAAGAAAAAAAGGGGCTTCAGAACTGCCAGACAGTTGATATGATTTTACTTCAAAACTTCCAGTCTTTGATGCCCCCCATCTTATCATCCTCCTCTCTTCTCGAGTAAACCGCTCCATACAGTACATCAAACAGTCCCACCAATGCCTCAATCTCCACATCCTGGATTGACCCCTAACTACAAAGAGAACCCACCACCATCACGTCCCTGTCCATTATGATTCCATATGATCCAGGAATGATTCTCTCAAACAATATCCACGCAACACATCATGCTAGAAACTGACAATATTACTTTCTCCCACCACAAAATATATGCACAAGAAAGGTACATCCCCACATTTCCACAAACTCATGCCACCTTTTCTAAGCAAGATTTAAGCTAAATTATGTGATAAGAGAATCAGGAATCAAAATTTGCATATCTTTGTTGGCGGTAGACACCCTACTACATTTGATAGCAACATAAATTGGTATTACTTCCTTTTTTCCTGATTGAAAGGTAGAACTGTGAAGTTCCAAAATAAGAATCAAAGTCATCGTAAAAGTTATAAGCCACAGTGAAGAGGCAAGCCCAAAAGAACAAAGATACAGTACCGAAAAGGTCAACAACAGAATATTTACCATCGACATTGACTAGAAAATCAATACTTAATACAATAATCACAATAGCTAGTGCCTTGTTGTCTTATAATTCACTAAAAGTTTTTATATATAAAAAAATTAGTATTTAGCAATTAGAGACAGGTTATGTGGATCAGTGAGTTTCTAGGAGTTAGCATAAAAGAAAATTCCACAATTCAAGTTCCCATCATATATCATGTGAGATGTCATGTTCCATGCCACAGTGACAGTTGCCAATAGTACCAACTATAACAACAACAATCAAGCCTCCTTCCCAACTACTTGGGGTCGGCTACATGAATCCTATGTTTCCATTATGCTCTATCTAAGGCCATAGCCTTAAACCACAAGCTATCATTGTGACGTATATTTTTGTAATTGGCAATCTTCGGTGTCAAAACGAGACATGATCGAGTTGTAATCTTTTATTTATATTCTTGTAATTGATCATGTAATTGAAGTCTCAGAGTGAGCATGAAGTTTTACACCAACCATGCAAATGTTCTTCAAAGGTATGAACCTTGAATCTTCGGAAGAAGGCATCAATAATCTAAACAAGGATTTGATCAATTGAAGTTTCCGAGTGGTTTCGATTGCATGAGAACATCGTTGATCAAGTATATGAGTCACATAGTCCAGGTAAAATGGTGAGAACACATATATTTCAAACCGGCTGATTTTTCGGCAAATTTTTCAACATCTTCAAGGTTGGACTGGTCTAGGGTTTAGCTGGACCGGTCCATGAAGTCCCAGTACTTCACAAACCTGCAGGGCAGAGCCCTGGACCGGTCTAAGTGAAGGCTGGACTGGTCCAAGGTTTCTGGTAGCAGATTTTTGCTCTACTGTGTCCTGTTTTGACCCGAATTTGACTCTAAAATTTTCTTAGAACTTTGGGACTTGTTTCCTATTGATTTTTAAATTGTTTTTCAAGGAAAAATAGGGTTTTTAACATATATAAAAACCTCATATGATTTCTCTCTCTGTGTGCTTTCATGAAGCTTTCAATATGCATCAAAAAGATATTTTTAGAGAAAGAAAGCATAGAGATTTTTTTTTAGCAAAGAACTTTGTTTTTCTGTTTATATTTTTGAGAGCACACACATATTCACTAAATGATTTAGGATGACTTTCTTTGCTTGATCAATCGTTCAAAGACTGCTTCAAAGGTTTCTTATTGATCAAGTTATTACATTGGTTTTTTCTACAACTATTCGTTAGTGAGTAAGGAGAAGAAGATCGCACTACGAAGGGGAGAGAATACTTGATGAGTGTTCGTGTTCTTCTAGTTACCCTTCTATAAGGATTTTGACGTTAGCCAGGGAGTCTGCAACAATAGGACAAGGGAGTCGCAATAGTAAGCCTGAGGTGTTCCGCATCAAGTTCTTGTCAGAGTGGAGTGGGTGTGAGTCTGGGATAGAGTATGTTGTACTTTGCTTCAACGATAGTGAATTTGGTTCTCCGGGGCTACAAAGTCTCACCCGTGGTTTTTTTCCGATCTGGGTTTTCCACGTATATCAGGTGCATTCGTTTACTTTACTGCACTTTATTTATTTACTTGCCTTGTGGGATTGCTTAGATTTTATTTGGACTTCAAATTGGATAATCTGAAAAATAAAGCAAAGAAGCAAGTAAACCTAATCACCCCCCCCTCTAGGTTTTAAATCTAACTTTTGCAGCCGCTTCTGTACAGCGTAACTCACAATCATATCCTTCTTTATTAACTCTACCCATATTAAATTTGGTCTTCCTTTTTCCCTAGTATTACAATCAGTGTGGACTATGTCACTCTTCCTAACTGCTGCATTTAAAGAGCTTCTTTCCACTAACAACCAAGTTAAAAATGATGTCTACAACCAATAATTGCACTTACACTTCTAATAGTTAAGGAACGTGGTTTTTTTGGCTTGAATATCAATGTGGGGAAGAGTGTGATTGTTTCGGTGGGGGAGGTGGTTGGGATTTTTGGTTTGGTAGACATTTTAAGATGTAGTGTTCGTTCTTTTACCATTTCATATTTGGGGTTGCCGTTGGGGACACTGTCGAGAGTAGTGGGAGGATGGGACCCTGTGGTGGAAAGGTTTGAGAGGTGGCTCGGGGGTTGGAAGAAGCAGTATCTTTTGAAGGGAGGCAGGCTCACTTAGATGAAGAGTACGTTGTCAAGTCTCCCAATGTGCTTTCTTTCCCTCTTCCAGATTCCACATTCAGTAACGAAGAGGATTGAGAAGCTTTAGCGGGATTTTCTTTGGAGTGGTTTGGAGGAGGAATTCAAGTATCATCTTGTGAGTTGGGATCAGATTTGTCGTCCCATCCAGGTGGGAGGTCTAGGCATCAAGAGGTTGGTGACCTTCAATAAGGCCCTTTTGGGCAAATGGTTGTGGAGATTTGGCTTGAGAGACAGCCTATGGAAGAGGGTGATTTGTTCTAGATTCAGGGAGAATAGGGGCGGTTGGTGCTCTCTTGAGGTGAGGGTTCTTGCTGGAGTGGGGGTTTGGAAAGCTATTCGGAAGGGTTGGGACGAGTTTTCCCAACACATTAGTTTTAAGGTTCAGGATGGCAAGAACGTTTGCTTTTGGGAGGATGCTTCGTGCGCAGATTGGTCGTTGGCTCGAGCTTTTCCGAGACTTTTCAGGATTGCCACAGATAGACACGCCTTTGTAGCAGACTGTTATCGTCTTGCTAGCAGGAGGACTACATGGGACGTACACTTTTGGAGGCACTTTCAGGATTGGGAGCTTTAAGATGTTTCCAAGTAAACATCCAAGTTCTTGGCTTTATTCTACCTACAGGAGGTTATAGGGGGAGGGGAGGATTCCTGGGAGTGGTTGTTGACCTCTCGGAGGAGGTTTGATGTTCAATCTTTTTATGGGAGTCTTTTGGGCTTTACGGGGTCTGTCTTCCCATGGAAGGCTGTGTGGTATACCAAAGCTCCCCTTAAGGTGGGTGGGCTTCTTTGCTTGGGCAGCTGTTCAGGGAAGGATTTTGACCTTGGAAAAACTTGAGAAAACAGAGTCGAATTGTTGTAAATTGGTGTTGCATGTGCAAGAGAGATGAGGAGTCTGTTGATCACCATCTCTTGCACTATCCAGTTGCGCGGGACACTTGGGCAATGTTTCTTGGTTTATTTGGGGTCTTTTGGGCTATGCCTCATTCCATGAAGTGCATGCTTGAGGCCCAAAGGGGATCCCCTGTGGGTCCTCAAGTCCGAGTCTTTTGGAGGTTGACGTCTCTCCGTGTTTGATGGGGCCTTTGGCTAGAATGGAACAGGAGATCCTTTGAGGGGAAGGAATCTCCTATTGGGGCAATCAAGTTTTCTATTCTTAGCTTCTTCTTTTTTGTTGGGCTCACGGCAGAAATTATAAATCTTTGGATGAGATAGTGGATTTTTTTGGCAGTTTTGAGGATTTGGGGCCCTATTTGGCCCTTGTGTAGTTCCTTGGGATGCGCTCCCCTTTTGAGCGCTTGTTTATAATACGTTACTTATCAAAAAAAAAATTCTTATTGAAGTACCAGTATGTGAGGGAACTAAAGAAAACCAATACAACTCCTACAAAGACTTCCAAAACTCTAAATGATTTATTGGACAAAATGAGAACTTCCTCAATGCTAGTTTTAATTTTGTCAATTATATTGATAATAAATTTTATGATAATTAAATTAGATCTTACTAAAATCTAACATATTCTAGGATGGTCATCATACTGATAATATCTTTCTTACAAAAACTAAACCTAATCTTGTTGCAAAGTGATAGTTTGGATTACTCTTCGAGAATTATAAAATATAAGATTACTCAAAAACAATAATTTTAAAAGACATCTTTGGTAGATGACATCATCTTTATCTTACTTTAATTGCCCGGGTTTCATGAATAAGATATCATGTGCATTCGATATTAGTAACTACATAGAGGAATTCAAGGGACAGATTACTATAGAAAAATAAATGGGAGAGAGATACAAAATAAAAGATGTAACTAAAAGTTTCTGAAAACCAAAGCTCCCAAAATTGTGATTCTTAGAATCAGACAATTACCTTATTCGATAGGACATTCCAAAGTCCATCACTTGCAATGATTAAAAAATCCACACCATCAATTTCTTCTTCCTAAGGATTGATAAGGGAACAGCATGATCAGTAAGAGCTAAATGGTTAGAAAAATAGTAAGGTGAAGCTCTAGTTAAAGTCCTCCATGTGCTGCATCATAAATATGACTCAAGATAAGAAGAAGGAAATGGACTCCATGGAGAAAATGAAAGAAAACAACAGAAGCTAAACTATCAAATAACTACATACAGATCAGAGTTATATATATATATATATATATAAATCCTAATAATCAGTGATTGATAACTCTATGGAGTAGGAAAAAGAGACCACAATTCCGAAGGCCAACTTGTATAGGAACACATCTATCAAATCAGGCGTGAGTTTCAAAAAAATATCTCATCTCAGTTCGCATTCTTTTCTATTTTTTCCTAATTTATGGCCTTGAATATTTTATCAAATAGATCATCACGTGTGATGTCTTGTCTTTAGACATGTTCAAACAACTATCCTTTCAAATTCAAGAAGCTTTCAGACTCAAGTACCTGTATTTCTGGCTCAGCTACAACAAATGCTTTTAGTAGTTTGTCTCCAAATGCACGAGAAACAGCAAGAACACCGCCAACCCGCCATGTCCCTAAAGAAGTTCAGCACAATGTTGAGATTTTTATAGTACAAGTTCTCAAATAAACACTACACTACACTAGTATCAATTAACTAGGGAGCGGATTTATAACAGTGAGGTATGCCTGTGTATCTTATACAACCCTAGTTAGACAAAAGGATTAACAACAATAAAATTGTGTCTTTCAGCGACGTATCAAATCGTAGTAGTCCTCCCCTTCTTCTCATACTGGATACCAACACCATGAAAAAGTCCAATGCAGCAGAAAATCTCAAGCCACATTTGCAAACAATGAACATAAAATATCTACACCATTACTAAAGAAGATATCAGAAAATTCATTTTGTGACTAATACTCATTTTGCTATCTATAGAATTGAATCATATACACAACTATTGGATCTAAAATGTCATTTTAATTTAATGAATATTATAGTCAAATTACAACTTAACAATAAATCAGAGAATATATCTCACTCTAAACACAGAGATAGAGTATTCATACGATGATAACATTTTAAATGCAGTGAGCAAAAGATAAAATAATCATGTGGTGATGAATTTCAGACGCAGTCAGCAGCATACCATTATAAAATTCATATCAAACATAAATAAACATAATCGAAACACCACGAGTTTAACATAAAAGTAAAGATTATATACATTATCGTAACCTGAAACAGGATTACTATACATTAATGTATGTTGAGCACGGTCAACAGCATAGTGATACCAAATTTTCAATCAAATATAGGCAGCAATGACACACCATTCTACACAATCAGATCATTCTTCAGATCAAATTAATTTCTCTCAAAAGATTATTCAGTTGTAGTGTATTTAGCAGTCAAACTGCTATTCAATGTTCATTTTCCTCATTTTCTATATGTTGCTCATATACTTGTTGCCAATATTTCTGCATTCATGTAACATACTTGTAATATAAAGATGCAAACATGCATGCATGTGTGCTTGATGATAAGTGAGGGGCTACTTATCATTGTCATGATCAGATATTCCACATTCTCCTCTGGTGAACCAATTCCAAAGAGTGTACTATCTTCAGATTTAGGCAATCCATTCACAGGCAATCCTTTGAACAGTAAGATGTACTCTGGATGCTGGTCTGTTTAGCACTTTATAGTGGATCATTATTTTATTGAAAAAAAGGATACCATCTGTGGTGATCGAGCAAAAGGTCTTTGAGCAAGATTTTAAACCTCTGCCATGGATTAAAATTCTGTTAGAATGATGATGGAGTCTACTTTTTCAAGGAATTTTGAAGCCAAAATCCAATTCGATTTGTACATGATGCAGGACAGGCAGGGGCGCTTTGATTTCAAAATATATTGAGAAGAAGAGAGAGAATGAGAGAGGAGAATAAGAGAGAAGGAGAAGAAGATTAGGGAAGACGAAGAAGTAGGAGGAAGAAGTATGTAATCTCAATAATATTCAATATTCAATCATCAAAAAGTCTTTCACAATGCATCAACCAACATATAAATAGAGCGAAGAAAACCCTAATGAAATCCTACTACCAAAAATAAAGCCCTAAAATACTAAATTACTGAAATATCCTAAAATTAAAACATTATTAAAATACTAATAATAATAAATAAACAAAAATCCTTATTCTATCTATTTTTCCCGCGTCTCCAATAGTAGGTGTGGGTCATGTGCACTTGAAGTTCTTGAGCCACGTCCGGTTCTACATCAGTACAAGGTTTGAAAGTTAAACTTCTGAACTTTGTCATTTTGGAAGTTGCGAAAAGGAATCAAGTCAACAAATATCATGAATCTCACAGAAGTTCAAAAGAAAAAAAAATGGTACTCATGCCATACAGTGAGAATTCCTTAAAAGTCACAATACCAAATTTGGTTAGTAGGGCAGCTACTTTAGCATCTGTCACCTTTCTTCTGCACCCCACAAACAGGCAATACATGCAAGCATAATAGGACCACAAGACATTATTTACCTGTCCAAATGATGAAACCTCCAGCCTCTTCAATCCTTTGGCGTTCATCAGATCTATCAGGTTTGTGATCAATAGACAAAGGGACAGCTGCATGAAGCACAATGATGATCACCACATGAATCAGAAGCTAAGAAAAATATATTCATATGCATTTTTCTTGCATATACAACGAACCCAAACCTGCAGTTTTCATGCTTATTCAATAAATATGAACCTGCACAATTCTGCTTATCTAATCAATATTGTTACAAAGTATTTTTGGTCCAGCAATATGTTTTCATCACCCCACTCCACTATGTGTCACAAAAGAGCAGTAATTAAAAAAAAATGTAAGAGCAAACAGGATCAAAGGGGCTCAATCCAATGATATAGATCACAACAATTCATCAATGAACAATACACCTGAAGAGATAGTGAATGGGCTCAAAAGTGCTGTTTGGTTGCTGCAATAGGTGCAACAAGATCGATGACAGTGCAAAACTGGGTTTGATAGACCCAAGCATGTCTTCTAATATAATTTCTGAAGTAAAAGGGAAAAATTTACAGGACTCTTACAGAGTATTGATACAGCGGTTACAACAATAACCAAAAAAAGAACTGCAATTCAAGCCTTATATCTTTTATAAAACAGAAATAAAGAAAATAAAGAATGTGCAAGAAGTATCGGTAAATAAAAAAGGTATATAGCCAGGCAAACTAGTAGCTCAAGCTAGGTTAATTAGTGGGCTTGATTGGTTTAGTAAGTCTAGTTACAATCTTACATACTTAAAACCAATTTGATTTTGACCATACAGAAATGGAAAAGCATAGATAACTACTGATAGAATAAGATAAATTTGACAAGACCAAAAGGATTATAGACCACAACATGGAAAAAGGATCTCAAAAATATACCACTTCATATCTATAAAATGCTATATACATGAATAATGACAAGGGTAATTTTTCCTGACATTAAACTGAGCAACATGCATGCAAAGGTTTCAATGCTCATGTAACCAACACATAGGCCCTGTTTGGCAGAGCTTTTGCTTCTGCTTTTACGCAGAAGAAAAAGAGAAGCAGAAGCTAAATCAGGAAGCTGGTACCCCCCAGCTTCCTTTAAACGCTCTTTTTGGACTCCGAAGCTCTTCCGTTGTACCAAGCCAAACACTCTCCAAAACGGCTTTTGAGCTTAAAAAGCCGAAAGCCGCTTTTCAAAAGTCAATCCAAACAGGGCCATATAGACACTTAAAACAAAGTGGGATGATAGAGACAACTAATGGGGAAATGATTACTCGAGGGATAACATGTGAAGCAATGTTTTCAAAGATATTCAGTGAAATAAAGAGAAGAAATATGTCAAGGCTTGAATGAATTATTACACTCATTCACAGCTCTGGTATTTATAGATTAAAAGAGCACATGTTAATATTACAAGAAGGGAAAACACATAAAATCACTGCAAATTCTATGCCTAAATATATGCGTAAATAAAGCTAAATCCCATTACTCAAAGCAATCATATCTTGTCTAATATAGTACATCACATCCCATGATTCTAGGCTATCATATCTTTGCTAGCACTCCCCCTCAAGTTGGTGCGTGGATATCTGAAACACCCAACTTGGACAATGCATCTTCAAACACAGTCTTGCTAACGCCCTTCATAAGAATGTTTGCAAGTTGTTGAGAGGTAGTAACAAACGGAGTGTCGGTTTACCTCTGTATGCTTAGTCCTGTCATGTTGAACGGGACTTGCTACAATGCTAATGGCAGACTTGTTGTCGCAGTAAAGAGAAAAAGGAAGTGACACTAACAGGCACAAGTCTGTCATCAACATTTTTAACCATAGCAACTCACATACTCCAGGAGCCATAGCCCTATACTCTGCCTCTGCACTCGATCGAGAGACAACATCCTGCTTCTTACTACGCCAAGTAACCAAGTTACCACCGATAATAGTACAGTAGCCAGAAGTTGACCTCCTATCTGAAATTGAACCTGCATAATGCCTTAACCCGTAAGTGACCATGATTGGCAAACAAAATACCGCGGCCTAGACAACCCTTTAGGTAGCGTAGGATCCGAATAGCTGCATCAAAGTGAGGGGTGCAAGGAAAGTGCATGAATTAACTCACGACACTCACGGCATAAGCAATGTTAGTTCGAGTCATGGATAGATAGATGAGCTTCCCAACAAGCTGCTAATACTGACCAACATCCGACAATAACGCCCCCTCAGAATCAGCCAACCGATGATTCTGCTCAATTAGAGTACCAGCAAGACGAGCGCCAAGCTAGCCAGAAGCAGAAAGCAAGTCAAGAACATACTTGCGCTAAGAGATGAAAATGCCAATCTTGGAGCGAGCCACCTCAATGCCCAAGAAGTACCGAAGGGGACCAAGATCCTTAATCTCAAACTGGCGACCAACATAACTCTTAACCTCAACAATTCCGGCAGTGTCATCTCTGGTAAGAACAATATCATCCACATACACAATGAGAGCAATTGTATTACCGCCTGAATGACGCAAGAACAAGGTATGATCAACTACACTTTGATGAAAACCAAACTGGAGAATGGTTATGCCAAAGCGATCAGACCAAGCTCGAGGGGACTGTTTTGAGGCCATACAGAGAGCAAGGAAAACGACAGACCATCCCGGAATAAGCAGAAGAACGAAAAACCGAAGGGGGAACCATATACACCTCCCCTTGTAAGTCACCATTAAGAAATGCATTCTTGACATCTAATTAAAAAAGAGGCCAAGAACAAATCACAGCAATGGAAAATAAAACGTGGATGGTGTTGATCTTGGCAACAGGGGCAAAAGTCTCCTAATAATCTATGCCACGAGTCTGAGCATAACCCTTGGCAAGCAATCAGGCCTTATAGTGAACAACTAACCCATCTAAATTATGTTTATCAGCAAACACCCAACGACCACCCACACCCTTTCGTCCAACAGGAAGTGGAACCATGACCCAAGTCTGATTTTTCTCAAGTGCCTGCAATTCTTCAGTCATAGCATCACGCCACTGAGGTTGTGCTAGTGCATCTGCAACATTAGAAGGAAGAGAAACCGAGGCAACACAAGCAAGAAAACTCCGATAAGAGGATGAGAGAGCACAATCAGAAACAAAATTTGAAATAGGATAAGTACAATAACGTTTACCCTTTCGAAAAGCAATAAGACGATCATCAAGCAGAACAATAGCTTGAGTGGGTGGAGCTCGTGCCGAAGGGACAAGGCAGTCAGTCATCGGAGTAGAAGCTTGAGCATGTTGTCTGCAATTATAAACTTGTGATAATGGAACAATTCCCCCTACTGGAGGGGCAATACGAGGAGAAATAGTAGCAGAAGAAATAGGAAAAGGTAAAGGAGTTAAAGACAGAAAGAGGTGATCATCAATCATGTTCAATGAAAACCACTCACTCTGAGAACCAGCTGAACCACTATAGTATGGTGTATGCTCAAAGAAAGAGACATCTATGGATATAAACCGCCGACGACTAGGAGGATGGTAACACCTGTAACCTTTCTGAGATTGAGAATAACCTAAAAATACACACTTCAATGCCTTGGAATCAAGCTTTGTACGAGTCTGCCCCAACTGCTGAACAAAAAACACACACCTAAATACCAGCGGGGGAATCGAAAAAAGAGATTGATTCGGATGTAGTATTGAGAATGGGACTACAAAGTTAAGAACCCTAGAAGGATGGTAACACCTGTAACCTTTCTGAGATTGAGAATAACCTAAAAATACACACTTCAATGCCTTGGGATCAAGCTTTGTACAAGTCTGCTGTCTGCCCCAACTGCTGAACAAAAAACACACACCTAAATACCAGCGGGGGAATCGAAAAAAGAGATTGATTCGGATGTAGTACTGAGAATGGGACTACAAAGCTAAGAACCCTAGATTCCTAGAAGGAGTCCTATTAATGATGCAGACAGCTATAAGAACTGCATCTCCCCAAAACGACTAGAGAACATTCATGCCAATGCAAATGGCTCTAGCTAAGTCAAGGATGTGGCGATTCTCTCAGAACGACTATTCTGTTGACGGGTTTGAACATTAGACATTTGATGCTCAATTCCAAATTCTGTACACAACCGTTGTACCTCCCCGTAAGTGTACTCCGTACCATGATCAAATTTGAATTTTTTAATGGTATCACCATACTGAGTTTGAACCATTGTCACATTTTTAAAAATAGTGTACAACTCATTCTTGATCTTCATGAGATAAACCCATGTAACACGACTATGATCAATAAAAAACACAAAATATCAAAATCCAATACTAGAAATAACTAGGAAAGGCCCCCACACATCTGAATGAACAAGATCAAAAGTTGTTGAAGTAGTTTTATTACTACTAGTAGGATAATTGGAACGAACATGTTTAGCTAACTGACACGTTTCACAAGATAACTCTAAGACTGTCACATTACTAAATAAATAAATAAACAAATGTTTTAGATAACCAAAAGAAATGTGTCCTAAGCACAAGTGTCAACGCATAAGTTGCGCTTTATTAGATGAAACAGAACTAAAAAATTAAACTAAATGTGCATGAGGTGACAAAGGAGCATTCAATAGGTATAGGCCATTCACTTCATGCCCACTGCCAATTGTCCGCTTTGACACCAGATCCTGAAAAACACAGTGAGATGGAAAAAACATTACGCTACAATTTAATTGTTTTGTAACACTACTAACAGAAATAAGATTAGGAGGAAGTTATAGAACATGAAATGTATCTGATAAAGGTAAAGGAGTAACAGATACGTTACCCTTCCTGGCAATGGAAGATAGAGAGCCATCCGCAAGGCGTACCTTGCGATGGCCACAATAGATACTATAAGAGTGAAAGAGGATGACATACCAGTCATATTGTCTAAAGCACTAGAATCAATGATCCATGGTGTCAAAGATGTAGATACGCTATATGCAAATGTAATAGTACCTGAGTGGGCATAAGTGGAGGTTGGCTAGGATGATGCCTCCATCTGACTGAAGAACTATTTGAACTTGTCCAAATCAGCCTGAGTCAAGGTAACTGTGGCGAGGATGAAGAGGTAGAGTTGTCAAGGATCGACAATGAGTCTAGCTGTGTAACAAAAGGCGCAGAGGATCGGGGCTGTTGTTGTTTCTGCTGTGGTGGACGTCCATGTAGGGCATAACAACGAGATTTGATGTGATTGACCTTCCTGCAATGGTCGCACCATCCACGCTGTCGTCCAGGAGGAGGGCCGAAGCTAGCACTCTGAACTGACTAAGATGGTGCAGTTCCTAAAGTATTAGGAACATGAACTGCCATAGCGGAGCGATCAGTAGAAACAACATCAAACGGATGAGTCCGACGACTCTCATCTGACAACACATATGAGTATACATTCTCCAAAGTAGAGAATGAAGACAAGCCCAACAAATGAACACGAGCATTCTCAAACTCATCATTCAACCCGGCAAGAAACTGAAACACTCGATTCTTCTCCACAATCCCGGCATATAAAACTGCATCCTCTGGATCCTTCCAAGAGTGGAAGGAATCATAATATGACATCTCCTCCCAAATAGCACGAAGCCTAGCTATGTAACCTGAAACTGTCGAGTCACCGTGCGTAATCCTAGTGATATCTCGCTCCATCTGAAAAATCCTTGCATTATTCTGCCTCTAAGAATTTGTGAGTTGTACCGAATCCCAAATTTGCTTAGCTGTCTTCGTAAACATATAGCCAACAGCTATGTTTAGCTACATTAAATTGACTAATCAAGACATAACCATGGCATTATCTGCAAACCATTGTGGATATGTCTTATCTGCCTCAGCTGGTTCTTTCTCAGAACCAGTAATATAGCCAATCTTGCTTTTACCACCACTGAACACCTTGGCAGACTGTGCCCAAATCAAATAGTTGGATCCATCCAACTTCACCGTGGTGATTTGAATTCCTGGATGCTCTAATGAGTTGGTGGGAAAAATGGCACCACCACCCATAAAACTCAAGCCATGAGAATTAACAGTCGAGGACTCTGAAGCTGCCATACTCTATCACACGATAATAAATGACTCCAAAAACACCACAAATTTTGTCAACTAATCAAAAATATTTCCTCAGACCATAACCAAATAGCAATGTCTCCTCAGACCATTTTTAGGAGCGTTGCCCACTTACATACAGTCGGACAACCTCCTTCTCAAAAACTGGAACCTCTCCGTAGACTTGCAACAATTTACCCAAGCCCTTCTAGGTGTTGGAGACCTCCTATACAAACTTACCCAACCCTAGAAGAGTTAAAAAAAACACTTGTAAAGTTGTTGGCTCTAATAGAAGATAGAAGGAAAAAAAAGAAAAGGTGTTGGCTCTAATAACAAGAAGAAATAGGAAAAAGAAGAAATAAAGAAATATGTCAAGGCTTGAATGAATTATTACACTCATTCATAACTCTGGTATTTATAGATTAAAAGAGCACATGTTAATATTATAAGAAAGGAAAACAAGTAAAATAACTGCAGATTCTATGCCTAAATATATGCGTAAATAAAGCTAAATCCTATGATTCTAGGCAATCATATCTTGTCTAATATATCTCTGCTAACATAAAGAAAATGGTGAATTCAAATTTCAGAACCCTGACTTGGACAACGAAGGATAAACATATTCAGATATGAATAATAAAAGTAAAAAGGTTTTATTATTTTCTCTCTCTTCTTCCATTACCCAGGGTGGTCCCGCCTACACAAGGTGCTGGAAGGGAAGACCATAGACAGACCTAACCTGATTCCTGCACATAACCTGTGTGTATGTGTGTGTTGTCTCCTGTTTGTAAAAGTATTGACAATTTCTAGCTCAAATGATCCTATAAAGTCATATTCTGCCACAACAGCTTATCACGATTGAGGAAGCATCTAACCTGAACCAGCTCTACAAGCAACAACTCTGGAATCTCCCACATTTGCGACAAGCAGCCGATCCCCTAGCAGAACAGCAGTTGATGCAGTTGAACCAGCGTCCTTTTGCTGGCCTTTTTCTTCATTAAGGTAATCAGCATCTGTCTGTCTAAATGCTTCAACTGCAGTTAAGAAAATTTTCCAATTATATGATACGCAAGGTAGATGAGTAGCCTAAAATCAGGCATTGGATAGTCATAGCTCTGCCAGCTTCATACCAATAGCAGACTTTGTGTCTTTAATAAAATCCGGATGGCTACTTAAATTCTTGAAGAGGTTGTTCTTGAGGTATTCTGCGGTTCTGGAGCCACCATGACCTAATCGGAGCACAATATACATGAAAAGCCAAAAGATTCATGTTGGTAAGCAAGTAATGAACACTTTAAATTTTCCCAACTCTTTGCACCTAAATATTGTATTCTTATAGTAAGACCTTGCATAAGAATGACAAAGTATAAAAGCAAGAATAAAACATCATCAGCGGTAATATTTGTGCCCGGTCAACAAACAAACAATTTATAAAGATCCCAATGGGGTTAGGAAATTATAAATTTGAGACATACCATCAAATACACCAAAGAAGGCAACCATCTGACCATCAACTTCTGATATCCTTGTCTCAAAGAAATCCTCCATTGAAGCCCTTTTACCCTTGAAACTGGAATATCCATAGCTGAACCTTGCATTTCGGTTTCCAGTAATGAAGCTATCAAGAAAATGAATTATTTAGTTGCCCATTATACTTCTACCCTTACAAATTTTGGGGTTAAACGAAGCCTATTGAATCACTGGTTCTTTCATTTGCAACTGGGGCCACGGGATCAACTAAAGTTGGAAAAATCAGGCTAAGTTAACTCATTCTAACCAGATTTATTTAACTTCAGAGCATATCTAACCTACTCTAAACCTAGGATTTGAAATTCTGTTTCCTAATGAGAAGAGGAAAGTAAGGAAGCAAGAAGATATTTTTTTTATAAAAAAAAATCATCTCTTTTGCCCACAAAAGAAGAAAAAAATATCCTCTGTAGAGGTTTGTAGAGGAACTGTAGAATGGAAGTTGAGATGCAAAGGAGTCACTTCATGAAGTGCTGATAAGTTTTTTTTCCTTTGTTTTTCTTACCACACTCTCTACCTCAACAAACAAAGGAAATAATTAAGATTTCCGTCCTCTTCCTTTCAAATTTGTTCTATACACTTCATTTGATTAACGGGAAGAAAAGAGAAGGGGAAAATTTTGAACATATTCCTTAATCACATTTTAATTTTTCAATGAGGGAAAAAAAAAAGAACAAATAAAAAATAAAAAGATATAGAGTTATAAAGAGAGAAATCTCCCCAAGCCATAGAAAGTTAGAAACTATCACCTAGAGCGTGTTGCTTTTGAGTGATCCAAAGGAATGGAGATTTTGCAGCACAAGATACAAATATTCTAGAAAAAGCCCTAAGCAAGCCCCGTCCTTTTCCTACCCTTCTTTTCTTGCCACTCTATTTTCCTTCCATTATTTCGCCGTGACTCTTCTCTATGATCAAACTGATAAAAAAATATAAGCCTTCACTCTTCACTTATTCAGTTCTTCTTCCCTATTCTCAAATTTCCTTCTTCCAGTAACTAAACAAATTATTTATTAATGTCTTTTTCATTAGTGAGCCAGATGGAGAGTTAGTGATACTTGATGAGGTGTATTATAGCTTATTCTATACTTTTTTAACCTTTTGATGTAATTTAATTTTCCTCATATCTACTGATTAAAGAGTGATCATAATGCAACTTTGTTGTAGCTTAAGGATTATGCCTTGCTTCATGGTAAAACAATGCAAATGTCTCCTTGCCTTCTGATTGTTAGTCCAAGTTATACGACAACACATACATGAACTCTTTCAACACAACGACCAACAACCATCCCAACATTGTAATACCTCTCACAGATATTACCACCATCTGCACATCCATATTTTTCCCCCTCTAACAGGACAATCAAATCCCAAAGAATTCAATCCCTCGACCGAAACACAAAAAAATCAACTAGAAATATACATCTATTGATTAAAAAGAACTGCTCCGGTGAACTTCAAATAGAATGACAATGCATAGCATAACCACGAGCATCGCACCCAAAAAAGAAAAAGTAATAATAAATAAATTCAAAATCAGTCGAATTTGAGTATTCAAAAGGGTGAACACAATTCTACATATGAACAAGTTCATGGTTACAACCGAAACAGAGCTACCACACACATACAGTTCTACAAACAAAAAAAAAAAGTATACAGTTGAACAAACAATTAAGAAACCACCTAACAATAGTTAAGAGTAACTAATGGAAAAGAATAACTCTAACAGTGACAATAATTAGCAATCAGTAATTAATTATTTATGGAAACGAAATCGAAACTTAAAAATAGGGGAGTGAACATAAATAATGGAAAATGAACCTGATACCACCACCGCTGAAAAGCGCATTGGCATCTCTAGATGGAAGCATGATGTTCAATTGTAGTTTTGGTTGAAGTGGCGACGGCGAAGACTGTGGTCGCTCCGCCGCAGGAGGTGATGGTTTTGGCGGGTCCACCTCGACATCCCCGGCAGGGGTAGCGGGCGAGAGGGAAGGGCTCGTCAGATCGGTGGCAGATGTGGAGGAGAGAGAATCTTTAATGTTCATGCTCGCCGCATTCAAATTTTTGTATTCGTATATTTATATCTTGCATAGGCGTTCGTGTATTATCTACGTTTAACTTGCTTTTTGTCCTAGTTCTAAAATGACCACATTGCCCCTGTTATTGTAACCAATTTGCATTAGGACATTTTTGTCACAACAAGCGAACTAGGGCCCGTTTGGTAATCATTTATACTTAGTGTTTATTGTTTAAGTGTTTATATAAACAGTGTTTATGTTACGATTTTGTTTATTCATAAACATGAGTGTTGTTTGATAACGAAAAAACGTTTGACTTATTTTAATTTTTTTTTTTTAGCATGGGTGCCCCTAAGTAACTATTTTTTATTATCAAGTATATTATTAATTATTCATATTGTATCCAATATTTTTTTCTTAAGACAATTGATATTCTTTAATTCTCCACACTTGATAATTCTAATACTTTGATCGTTGTATCAAATAATAGTCTTTTATAATTTTTTTTCTTTTCATTTTCTCACTTTTAGTTTCAATTTTTAATTAAAATAATATAATCACCATTTTAGATAAAAAAGAAAAAAAGAGTTTTTTTTTTAATAAACATAAACAATAAACATCATTTTGGTGTTTAGGATTTGAAGACTTATGAACAGTGTTGTTTTAAAAATGTTTAGACAATTTATAAACAAAACAAAAATTATCAAACATGTTTATTCTAAAAATTTATTTTTATAAATAATAAACACTAAACATAAACGGTTACCAAACGGGCCCTAGTTACAAAGAACTAAGGAACTATTTGGTAACGTTGTCGAATTTTATTTTCTAATTCTTGAATAATGGAATCTGGAAACCTGCGATGCTACCATTTCTGTCAAAAGCATAATCTGTTTAGTAACGTCATCTATTGTTAAAATTTTGAAAGCTAAAATCTGAAAATATGTTAGGTAACCAAAAATTATATTTCAAGTACATAGGTTCTGCCTAAGCTCTTCGTCACATCAAGTGCATATGTTTTGCAGGAGCTATTCATCACATCAAGTCCATTACACATCCAAGATCATAGATCTGTCTTCACTAACCTTTCATCACATCTAAGGATTTTTGCATAGTAAATAAGAATTTTAAGTTTCAATATTTTAAATCTCTCACCTACATATATTGAATGCAATTAGGGTTTTTAGTGGTTTCAAATTTTAAATCTCTCATCTAGATTGAATGAAATTGGATTTAAGGGCATTTGGCTTAGATTTTCGGTTGTTTGGACTTTAACACATCTACCAATAACCTATCAAGTGCGCATAACCATTCACACATTAACTAAAAATTGCTAATAACTTGTTAGGTACATACAACCATTCCATTCACACATTAGCACATCCACCAATATAACCTGTCAAGTGCACACAACCATTCTATTCACACATTAACCAAAATTTTCTAAAAACCTGTCAAGTGCACAAAACCTAACACACATTAATACATCCATCAAAAATCTACTAACAACCATCACCATATAGCGAACTGACACAAATTAGGTAATAACAGAGCTACATATATTTCAGGAAGCTGCAAGTGTCATTGTAGAGACCGAAACCAAAATTGACCGATTTTTTAATTTTTCATCATTTATCATTATAAAGTCGTTTTAAATGATGTTATGGATATTTTGAGAGTGGAAAACTTGTTTGAAAGTTTAATTAAAGGTTTTTGAAAGTTTTCGGAACATTTGAAGAAGTTTAACTTTTCGGTCAACAGGGCCTAGGACGCAGTCCGAGTGGGCCCGAGAATTCAAAATTTTTTTAAAAAATAATTATTTTTTATTTTAAATCAAATGAAATATTTAAAGAGTTAAGGAAGTCATTTTGAGGCCATAGAAACTTTTAAAATCGAAAACGAAGGTCGAAAAAGTATTTTAAGTGGCCTGAGGGCATTTTAGTTATTTCATGTCCTAGGGACTTTACATATTATAATTTCAGAGATATTTTTAGATCTCTCTTGTCCCAGCAGCCTGCCATGGCTTCTCCCTCTCCCTCTTCTTCCCTCTTCCTTCTCTTTACATTTTAGAGGCCTTCTGGCATGATTCGGAAGTTGCCGAAGGAGGACAACTCGTAGAGGGCGACAAGGGCTACGGTTTGAACTGGACAAACTCGAGTTTCAACAAGGTGAAACTTGGTGGAGATCTTGGAAATTGCTTGTTCAACCTTCATTATCGGGATAGGGGTGTTTCTCATCTCCTAAGTGTCGATTATATGGTTTCTGGTGGTTTGGAGAGGTGTTGGTTGAGTGGCATGTATAGTGGACATGGATGAGGGCTGTAATTTAGTGTGTCCCTCTTCTCTTACGGTCTTTACATGCTAGATAGATTCATATGATGATACATATGATGTATTGTGGATATATATGTGTTATATGTAATGTGAGAATATGTCTTGCCATGTTTTAATTTTTATGCATACATAAAAATTGTGCATAATTGTGAGCATATAGGTGTGTATATGTTGGCTGTAGAGGTATGAGAGAGTTGAGTGCATGATAGACATAATTGTAGCATGCATGTATATTAGACAAGCATGACAATATATGTTAAGTTGTGAAATGTGTGCATATGAGAATGATATACATGATATGTGACATATATGTGAGTATATAGTGTGGATGGAATCCACGCAATATGTGTTAAATGATGACATGTTTAGCTAAGTGGTGTATTATATGTATATGTGGTCTTTATGCATGTATTGAATATATATGTGGCTATTTATTGATAGAGTCGTGAGAATGTATGTCAGAAATGATTATAGCATGAATGAGCATTTAAATAGCATAAAAATGATATGCTTTATGTTATATATGTTTAAAATGGATATATGAGAGGTTGCGGGAAAATGGTGTAGGTGGTACATGTATAGGACTTCGAAATGGTCCAACCGTGTTGTGAGAGTGGCATAATCATCCACTAGGTATGACCCTCATAGTGGTCCCGTCATACCAAGGCCAAGGCCTAGACTTGGAGTATGTCTACCATTAGTGAGCCTCGGAGTTGTCCCCTCACGTTTTGGCAAACCAACACATTGCTAAGGTAGTATGATTTTCGGAATTGTCCCAATCATACGGTCATCATCGGAGGGGTTCAAGGGCACATGATTTTTGGAATTGGCCAATTATGTATGTGTATAAGACTAGGGCCTAGAGAGAGAGGATGTTTATATCTTTTTACTTATGTGATTAACCTGTTAAGCATGATATACGCGTTAAATGAATTCATTCATGACTTGCATTGTGTTGTGTTGGCATGAGAGCATTAGTATGCTATGTAGTATAGCGACATATAGATTGGTGTCGAGTCGATGCCTAGGTAGGTTGAGGCGTTCCTACTGAACTGTTGAGTCACTCACCCCTCTCCCCTCCAAAACTTTTTCAAGTAAGGTACCGAGGACAGAAAGGACTTGACTAGTCACTTGGAGTTCATGGGTGCATTTTGGGATGTATTGGCGATTATGTATATGTAAGGATCGGGTATTTTTGACTGGTTCTGGATCATTTTTGGATCAATTTTCTTTTTTTGAATTAACTAATTTTAGAAGGGTGTGAATATATATATATATATATATGAAATTATATATATATATATATATGGAGGGTGTGTATATACGTATATGGAGGATATATATATGTGTGTGTGTGTATATGGTGGATGTATTTATATTAAATTATAAATATATGTGGAGATACATATACATAATTATGTATATGAATATATGTATTTAACTTATACACATGTGGGGTAATATATATATATATAACATATGGAGGAGATAAGTGAAGGGAAAGTAGTGAATCAAAATAAGTGAGGATAAGAAATTCGAAAGATAAAAGATAAGGGTTGACCATGTGGTCGGCTGAGAAGGGGAAAAGAGAAGAAAAAAAGAGAAACGAGAAAAAAAGAGGGCTCGAGAGAGAGAAAGAGAACCGAGAGAGAAAATAGTGGTCTCTCGGCTGGTTTAACAAGCCACGGTGGTGGTGGCAGCGGCTGTGGTTGTCAGCGGTGGGTTGTTTAGCTGGTGTTGCTAGGTTTGATACTGTTGGGTTGAGGTGCTTGGTGAGGCGGACTGGTTTACTGTGGCTTTGGGCTCGGCTGTAGCTGGGTTTGGTAATGGTCGTGGAAATGGTGGATAGTCAAGCCATGGCTTGAGATGATGCATGTGGTAGTGGTTGCTGAGGGTGATTTGACTGTCGACCGATTATGTTGGACTGCTTTATTAACGACTTCGGGTGGTTCTAACAAGGAGCTTGTGGTCTATTTGGTTGCTCCTTGTGATGGCCATGATTATACATAGCTAGGATAGGTGACCGGAGTAGAATGATGGCCCGATGATGGTTCCTTACGGCTGTTTGGATAGCCTGTCTTGGTGGCTTAACTTTAGGTGTGGTCACAACTTGACGGTGGTTGATGGAACCGAAAGAGTGAGGTGCCTTGGTTGGTTCATGGTGAAGTTTCAGCCATAGTGGCTAGAGGACCTGTTTGGCTGGTAGTTTAGGACATGATGCTCGACTGTTATGGACTTGGCTTAGTGTGTTCACGGCAGTAGGTGTTGGCAGCCATTAAATTGGCTTGGTGTTTGGTCTCAAATGGATCATACTTGGGTTGGGTCATCATAGGTTTGAGGTTTAGACTGTCTAATTAAATTGGGCCTAAAGGTTTGGATTTGATTTCTAATTGATTTAAATTGGGCTAAGCATGGAAATTAAAAGGAAAATGGGTTCATATGTGACTTGGACACGGGACTGAACCGGATATGAAAATAGGCTGATTTGTAGGCGCGGGCTTAGAGAAAACGGGACCTAAGGCAAGTTGATTCTTGCCTCTATCTCTTACGTATATTTTAATTACGTTGATTAATTTACACATGTTCCTTAATTTGATCATATGTGGTATATATATGTGTGTGTGTGTGTGTGTGTATGTGTGTGTGTATTTATGTTGAAAATGAAAGCATGATATTTTAAATGCTTGTTTATATTGTGATATGTATATGATATAGGTGAACCTATACAAAGTATGTTAAATATTATATGTTTAGCTAAGTGTTGTTTTGTATGCATAGGTGAATTTTATGGATACGTTAAATATATATGTGATTATATATTAGTGTAGTAATGGAAATACATACTAAATATGATTATAGCATTGATAAGCATTTGAAGAGCATGATATATGCTAAGTGTGATATATGTGCATAATACATATATGGGTAATAGAATATATATATATATATATATATATATATATATGAATATATATGGTGATTGGAATGCATGTTAGATACTTATAGTAAATGCATGCATTGAGTGATAGCATGATCATATTTGTGCTAAGTATACGTGCATATGTGATTTATATACAGGATTTGACATCTAAAAATTATATGTCGGTATTATGGTTAGAATGCATGCTAGACAATTATGGTAAATGTATACATTGAATGAGAGCATGATTATATTTGTGCTAGTATAAGTGCATTGTGACTTATATGCAGGATGTGACATGTATGTAATTATGTGTCGGTGACGTGGGTGCACATGCTAATTACTCATAGTATATGTATGCATTAGATGGAGCATGACCATTACATGCTAAATTGGAGAATGATAGGCGTATATGGCTTATGTGCAGGATTTGACATATATGAGATTATATGTGTGTATGTATAGAGAGGGATGCATGCTATCTTTCATGTTAAAAATGTGTGCATTGGTGAAGCATAACTAAAATGTGTTTAAATAAAGCTTATAAGCATATGTGAATTGTATGCTAGGTTTTACATGTATAGGTGAATATATGTGTGGCTTTGTGGGAATAGAAAGCATGTTATGCACTCCTATAACTAGCTTTTGCATTGTGAAGCATGAAATTGAATGCTTGATCATTATATGTTTGAAATTTATATATAGGGCCGTTGTGAGGAAACAGGGAAAAAATGGTCAATACTCGGTGACGGTTCTAATATGGTCTAATCACCTTGAGTCAAATTATGTTCGGTGACGATTCTGAAATGGTCTAACCACCTTGAGCCAACTAATACTCGGTGACGGTTCTGATAGTATAATCACCTTGAGTCAACTTATGCTCAATGGCGGTTCTAAAATGGTCTAACCACCTTGAGTCAACTGATACTCGGTGACGGTTCTGAAATGGTCTAATCACCTAGAGTAGGTAAATACTTGGTGACGGTGCTGAAATGGTCTAATCACCAATGGACAAACCAAAATATTGCCCCGAGAGCATAACACTGGTAGAGTATGTCAAAAATCATGCATTAGTTATGGGAGGCATTCCAGGTCACATAATTGGTCAACTGGTCTAAATCATGTAACGTATCAAGTGAGACCTGGGAGAGAGAGAGTTATACTTTTATGCTTACGTGTCTGACTGTTAAGCTTGTTGTACGGTTTAAATGCATCTACATTGCATTTGAGATTTCCTACTTGTTGAGTAGGGGACATGATAATTGATTTACATTATTTATGTAAATGCTTAGACATATATGTTCTATATACATATTGATGTTGGATGTTCATTGCTTTTGAGCATGTTGAAAATAATTTCAAAAATCATTTGTATTAGATTTATATGTTCAAATGTGCTTGAATTGCCATATGCATTGTTGGTTTATGTATGTTAGGAGGAACATGATTTTAAATATTGTGATATATTTAAATGTGTATATTTTTGAGAATATGTGAGTATTGACCTGCTGCAACAGTGATAGTATGCTCAATATACCTTGTTGGACTTTGGAGCACACCCCCCCTAAGTTTTGCAGGTGTTGTTGAGGATACGGAGTCAGTTAGGGACTGATAGTACCGGTTGCAGAGGTAGTGGTTAAATTCCTTAGAATTTAATGTATATCTAGGATATTGGATAAATGTTTACATTTTGATTAAATGTATTGGACATTTTATGTTGGGTAGTTTCTTTGAGTTGTACATTTAATATATGTATGTGAGACGGATATTCAAGATTTGATTTATTTAAATTAGAGATGTATAATTTTCTTGATAAAAATAAGAAGTTGGGATTGTATGAATATTAATGGTTATATTGTGAGTGTGATCTCTCAGAGTTCACACCTCGGTTCTCAAGACAAGGGAATCGAAGCATGATAGCATAGTATAAGAGTACTAGGTTGAAATACCTAGGGGCGACGGGTAAGGGTTGAGGATTTAAGGATTTCCAGATTGTTGTTAAAGTATTAGGTTTAAAAACCTAAGGTTTCAAAGTCATAGGTTCAAATTTCTAAGGATGTAAGGAAAGGGTCAAATCACATGGTTTGGAGATATGCAGTGGTTGGTAGTTGTCTAGACGATATGTTTGATTACATATGGATGATAGTGGAATGATTAACTCAGTTTGAGTAATCATAATAAAAAATCAAAGTATTGGTGTGAGAAATCGATTTCATTTAGTAATACTCCTAGAGTTGGTTGAATTTATATTTTTGACTTGGTGATTAAGTCTTGTTAGTGAATAATGAAAAGATACTACAAAGAGTGTTGCAAGTGTTTGGGTCCTTACAGATACTTAAGGGCTTATGATGTGTGGTTGATAAGTGTTTTGCTGAGTTGGCAATTGAGATCGAGATGGGAAACAAGGAAAACATATCGCCGAAGTTGGGCTAATTGGAAAAAGTGGCCTAACCAGACATTTTTCTTAGATTAGTACTTCTTTTACAATATGCCAGCTCTTGTGGTTATTGAGTTGTTTCGTCCGGATGACGATGGATAGAGGATTAGTGATAGAATGATTCCAAGTGTGGATGATTCTCAATAGTAGGGAGGTATCACTATGAGTGATTGGTATAGATAGTCAAGGATGTTACCTTAGACTATAGATATGGATAGATTGGTAGGTGTTTACCAATGAGTACAGATGATGAGAGTAGGTTGGTTTGAACCACTCTAGATATTGTGTTATAGTATGTGTGTATTAGGGGGACTGGGCCGTGTTTTCACACTTGCTCAGGCAAAGGAGGTACTAGGACCATATATGGTCAAGGGTACTTTCCTAGTTTTAGCCCGAATGCTAGGATTTTGATTTGTTTCGATTCATCATATGTCATATCATGCATGGTACGTGTTTATTTGATTTATCATGTTATGTGTTATATGCTATGTGAAATATATGATTCATGTGACTGAGTATTGCACTTTAGTGTTTCATTATGCGTCGCATGACTAGTGACATATAGTCACCCCTAGAAATTCTGAACAGATTGTGATGTTGAAATAGACATGTTATGATAGACTTCGAGAGTGTGAGTCTAGTGTTGATGAGAAATGTATGATTTTCCTTGTAATTTCTAAAATCGAGAGTTTAATTGGTGATTCAAATTTGAGTTGCAATAATTGCACGACTATTGAGGACTAGGGGTCAGTTAATTGACTAAGGTTATTGGTGGTATCGTAATACCGGAATTCTAGACAGGGTACGTCTAAGATGTGTTATTGAGATAGTCGGATGAGGACTCGCAATTGATCTAATTTTTGGAGTCAGCGGACATGTGATGATATATATACATACACGTCTAAAAATGAGACATTTGGTCTATGTGAATTGATTTGAAAGAAGTATCATAGTTGTAGATATGGTGTTAAGAGAAGGATGAGTTAATAGTGGGTGAGGACCCTGACATGTGGTATCTAAAGTGAGGATGATTTTTTACCGTAAGGGGGTGGGATGGACGCCATGGACGCAATCCAAGATGTATGTTGTGTGTACATCTTACAATGTGTTAGGTCCAGATAGTTATGGAATTGACTTGTTGAGTATTGAAGAATAAAGAAATGAGGTTTGGATAGTTTGAGTATAAAATATTTTTACTCATAGATGGGAATATGACTGAGAAAGGTTTGTATAATAAATTACTGGGATATACAGTTGTGGGTGAGCAAGAAATTGCTTATCAAAAGATTCATAATGATAAGAGTAGATTAGTTTTAAATTTACACTCTTGAGGTTGTGTTGTGGTACTCGTTAGAGTACTTGAGGAGACAGTTTGAGGTCCATAGAAAGTTACAAATTTTGGAATTGTTTTCATGGGAGAATGTCTTTAAGGATAAATTTTGTCTATTGGTATATCTATTGTATTGGTTGTTGTCAATATAGACACAATTTTGTCTATTAACACGCTGGTGAAGGTGATGTCGTCACTGTGGACACAGTTTTGTCTGTTGACGCAACCCTTGGATTTGGTAATTGTCAACTAGGTATAGTTTTATCTATTGACGTATTTGTTGAGGTAGTTTCATCTCTAGACACAACTTTGTCTATTGATGTACCGTTATGGGTAATATGACCCTAAAATATCGAAGTTTTGATCATCACTTGAAGTTGACTCAATTTTTTGGACATGACTAGTTTTAATGTCATGGGAGAATAACGATGGGAATACCGTTAGTTTGGTTTTGGGTTAGTTGCTAACAAAAAAAAAGATGTGACAAGTACCGTAGTAAGATTTCTACTGAACCGTACCTTATGGTACGGTGGAATTAAAAAAATCTAAGGATGAGTTATGAGATGGAAAATGATAGTTCATGCGTCTTGGGAATGTCACTTTAGAGAAATTTTCCTTACTCTTAGTCAGAGAGAGGAATATGGTCGAGCTAGTTGATGATTGTATTATAAATCCTTAAGAAGTGTTAGCCTTAGGCAATGTATGAGGAGTGTGAGTTTGGACGTGTGCACATAATATAGTCTAATGAAAGGACTTTGAGAATTATGGCTCAAATAGGATGAGTTGTTGAATAGAGATATGTACCCATACTTTCGTTGTTTTGAAAGTGGGTCGATTGCATTTTTGATCCTTCCTAAACTTGGTTTAGGAGATGATAGTTGATGTGGGGGTTCATAGTATGAGGATTACACTACAGTTTTGATGATATTTGGATATAGTTGAGGTGAGCTAGTAACTGAGATGTTTTGTGGGCTTAAGGTGAAGTCGCATTGAGGTGACTAAAAATCTCGTTAGTTAAGGAGTGAAAGTCGAGTATTGAAGACCAGCAAGTTGATAACTTTTACCAATGGTAAAAGAGAGTTAGGAAGAGTCACTAAAGGTTTTGTGATGACACTCGAAAACTTGGACTATGTTCCTAATTTCAAGTACAAAATTCCTTGAAAGTGGAGAGGTTGTAGAGACCGGAACCAAAATTGATCGATTTTTCAATCTTTCATTATTTTTTACCATAAATCCATTTTAAATGATGTTATGGATGTTTTGAGAGTGAAAACATGTTTGGAAGGTTAATTAAAGGTTTTTGAAAGTTTTCGGAACATTTAGAGAAATTTGACTTTTTGGTCAACGAAGGCATGGGACGCAGTCTGATTGGGTTCAAAAAATTTGAAAAGTTTCTAAAAAATAATTTGTTTTGGTTTTAAATAAAATGAAATGTTTAAATAGTTAAGGAAGTGATTTCGACATCGTAGGAACTTTCGCAATCGAAAACGAAGGTCGGGAAGGTACGTTAAGTGGCCCGAGGGTATTTTAGTCATTTTGTGCTTTAGGGACTTTAAATATCAAAATTTTAGAGATATTTTCAGATCTCTCTTGTCCCAGCAGCCGGCCATGGCTTCTCCCTCTCCCTCCTCTTCCCTCTTCATTCTCTTTACATTTCAGGGGCCTTCGGGCATGATTTGGGAGTTGCCGAAGGAGGACAACATGTAAAATGCGACAAGGGTTTCGGATTAAATCGAACAAACTCGAGTTTTGGCAAGGTGAAACTCAATGAAGATCTTGGAAATTGCTTGAACAAACTTCATTTTCGAGATAGGGATGCTTCTCCTCTCCTAAATGTTGATTCTAGGATTTCGGGTGGTTTGGAGAGGTGTTGGTTGAGTGGCATGTATAGTAGAGATGGGTGAGAGCTTTAATTTAGTATGTCCCTCTTCTCTTATGGTCTTTACATGCTAGATAGATTCATATGATAATATATGTGATGTATTGTGGATATATATATATATGTTGTATGTAATGTGAGAACATTTCTTGCTATGTTTTGATTTTTATGCATATATGAAAATTGTGCGTAGTTGTGAGCCTATAGGTGTGTATATGTTGGTTGTAGAGGTATGAGAGAGTTAAGTGCATGTTAGACATAATTGTAGTATGTATGTGTATTAGACAAGTATGACAATATATGCTAAGTTGTGAAATGTGTGCATATGAGAGTGATATGCATGATATGTGACATATATGTGAGTATATGGTGTGGATGGAATTTACATAATGTGTGCTAAATCATGACATGTTTAGTTAAGTGGTGTATAATATGCAGGGCCGGCCCTGGGCCTAGCGGCCCAGGCGGTCGCCTAGGGCCCCCAAATTTGGAGGGCCCCTAATTTTTACCCAACCTATACTACTAGGCCTTATTTAAAAAAAATACTATTGGGCTTCTTTTAAAAGAAATACTAATGGGGCCTCTTTTAAAAGAAATATTAATGGGGCCTCTTTTAAAATTATTAGGCCTCATTTTTAAAAAAAATATGTTTACTAACTATTGCTGATAGAGGGTACTGGGTTTTATTTTTTTTAAAACAAATTTTACTGGTTCAATTACTCTATGCACATTTTCTTCTTCCTTTTTTTTTTTTTTTGTTTCTTATTTTTTCCTCATACGTCACAACTCGTTTCTTCTTCTTTCTTCGTGCCAGCACTCAGCAACAACATTTTCCTCTCATTTTTCTTCTTATTTCTTCACGCTAGTATCAATTAACTTGTTTTCTCTTATTTTTCCTCTTCTTTCTTCATTTTAATTGATAATTTTGCAACTCAAAATGCAAGACGATCACATTTACTTTGATATGAAGTTCAAATTTGATTTTTGTGACTAAGTTGTGTTGAATATTTTCTTTTAATTTTTTTTATGTGAATTGGATCGTGCTATTTATAAAGTACCAAGACTAGAATTTTTTTTATTTTCAACATTAATATATTTTATGTGCTTATTATCTCATTTTGATAAAAATTTTGCACTCCTATAAAATTTATGCGCATATGAAACTTTATATATAAAGGGCCCCCATTTGAAAGTCCGCCTAAGACCTCTCAAATTTTTTAGAATCTCAGGGCCGGCCTTGATAATATGCATGTGCTGAATATATATCTGGCTATATATTGATAGAGTAGTGAGAATGCATGCTAGAAATGATTATAGAATGAATGAGCATTTGAAAATGATATGTTTTATGTTATATATGTTTAAAATGCATATATGAGAGGTTGCAGGAAAATGGTGTAGGTGGGATGTGCACGAGACTTCGGAGTGGTCCAATCGTGTTGTGAGAGTGGCACAATCATCCACTAGGTATGACCCTCGGAGTGGTCCCGTCATACTAAGGTCAAGGCCTAGACTCAGAGTATGTCCACCATTAGTGAACCTCGGAGTTGTCCCCTCACATTTTGGCAAACCAACACAATGCCAACGTAGTATGATTTTTAGAATTGTCCCAATCATACGGTCGTCATCGGAAGGGTCCAAGGGCACATGATCTTCAGAGTTGGCTAATCATGTATGTGTATCGGATTAGGGCCGAGAGAGAGAGGGGATTTTATATCTTGTTGCTTATGTGATTAACCTGTTAAAGCATGATTTATGTGTTAAGCATTCATTCATGATTTGCATTATGTTGTGTTGGCATGAGAGCATTAGAATGCCATGTAGTGTAGCGACATATAGGTCAGTGTCGGATCAATGCCTAGGTGGGTTGGGGCGTTCCTACTAAGTCGTTGAGTCGCTCACCCTTCTCACCCCCCCTAAAAAAAAATCTTTTCAAGTAAGGTACCAAGAACGAAAATGACTTGACTAGTCACTTGGAGCTCAAAGGAGCATTTTGGGATGTATTGGTGATTATGTATATGTTGTACATTTAGCTATCCATGCCAATATATGGTATGTGACTTTATATTGAGATTGTGGTTACATTCACCATATATGTAACTTGTATTTTCATTTGGACCTTGTATACATATGTATGAAATGGAGTTGGTTTATGGATGTTGAGATTATATGCAAGGATATGCGTTTTTTCAGGACTAAACATGTTTATAAGAATGCATGTAAAGTTGTGTATTGTTCCTTTAGATTGAAGTTTTGAGGATTTGAGAAAAGGTTGTCTAAATGTATGTTATGTATGCATTTATAAAATGTATGAATTTTTACTTAAGTCGAGACTTGGAGAATCATGAGATTCTTGTTGAATGCATGATATGTAAACTTTCTATATATGTTGAATGTGAATGAATGAGCCTAAGAAGTAAAGATGATTGTTGAAGGAAAACATGCCCAAAGTGTATGTTTTAGATTTCATGGATGAAATGTATGGATTTCTACATGTTTTAGTCATGTTTTAAGTCTAAATATGAATTAGTATAGTGATGAAATGCATTTGGACTTGAAAAATACAAGTTTTGGGCTTCTGGGCACTTTCGGTTGCTACCTAGGCTTTGCAGCAGCTGACCGAAAGTGTGAGATCCCATATGTCTACAAATGGATACTTGTTTCAGCTGGCTAAAGGAAGGTTTCAGCTGGCTGAAAGCTTTATTTCGGCCAATCGAAACTACCTTCCAACCGACCGAAAGAATAACAGGAATTCTGAGAATTTTTCGATTTCGCCCAAACTTCAATTGGGCGTAACTTATTCGTTTAGATCAAAATTGACTATGATTTTTTTTAAATAGAGTATTTTTGAATCCTTTATCCAATGGTGTAGGTTTTGATTTTATGTTCTAGTCACACAAGGTTGCACGTGCAAAAACTTGCAGGCACTACAAGTTGGCTATGCAAGTGTGGCTTAGTTTAGGGCCCATTGAGGTTGGTTAAGGTTGATTTGTGCACATCCATGTGCAAGAATAGAGTGAAGATTTTGTGATATTTGAGAGTAAAAAGGGTTCATTAGGATTAATGGACGGGTTCACCCTCGGGTTTCGGTGACTCTGAATCAGGGTGTGGCAATTTGGTATCAAAGTTTGGTATCATGGTGAGAATATTAATGATTAGTGAGATTATTGAGGTGAAATCTTGGTATCAAAATATGATATCAAGAGTGATTATGATTAAGAAGTGTGGCTCGATAAACCCAATCACACTCAATTCACAGGACTCGGGAATCGGGGCGTGTCAGTCATTACAGAACTCATCAATGTACTAATAACATTTGATAAAAAATACCAACTTATAATATACCATTCTATCCCCCACTTGTTCATGCCACATTAGATCCCCCATGTACAAAAAATAATTTTAGCACCATACTCCAAGTTAGCACATATATACTTTACCAAAAAAACATCATTCAATCCCCCACTTGTCTATATTTTACCAATAAAAGTCAGAAAACCTAATGTTTGTACTTCCATAATTCTAACATATGGTATATATGTTTGAACCAAAAAATTGACAATGTATCTTCCCCTTGTCTATACTTCACTAACCTATTATACTTGTAAACAAAAACAAAACATAACCACTAAAAAGTTTCTACAACCCTGTCAATGTTAATTATGTTGGTTTGATGAAGACGCCCTTCCTTCTCCTCCAAAAGTTGCCCTTCCACCTCTGGATTGTGCATTCCCCTTGCCTCTTCTAATGGTTGCATTTCCACTTCCTCTTCCATGTCCAGAAGCTGTATTTCCCATTCCATGTTCAAAAGTTTCCATTGCTCTTCCAATTCCCCTTTGTGCTCTTTGTTGTATGCCCCTTCCTCTTTGCACAGGTAGTTTGTTTACTATCTCAATCTTTGACAACAATTCAATAATCACTTCAGTGTCTTAATCGGTGTGAATGACAACAAAGCAATAAGCAAAAATAGTGCACTACATTAGAGTCTTCAAACTGAGACTTTTCCCTTCTTTTCTCTTTATGATTGATTATAGTTGAAGTTGATATTGGGTAGTAGATGTTAGAAACCTACGCCACCATCTTGATTATTCTCTCAAAGGCAAATTGAATTTAATCTTTTGGTATTCCTATAAAGAGTAAAAACTAAAATACCTAATTTTCATGATTACAGTCATCACCAGAATATAAAAGGGTAAACTGAAAAGGTATCCTATCAAAAATTTATTTTCATAAATTCATACAAATGACCCCCACTCTAGAGTTAATAACTAATTAATAATATTTTCACAAGAAAAACAAGTTTCTATGTTAAATGTATGACTAACTTACAAGACTAGGCAATGTTATAACTGCATTTTTTACTGGATAATTTCATTAAAGTGGCCAATGAGTAAAAACCCTGGGGACATAATCTAAGAATTTTAATTTAGAGGAAAGAAACAAAATCAAAATGACCAAAAGATATTAATAGTAATAAAGAAGAAAGCACACTACAACAAAATTAAGCCATTTTTGCACTACAAGTTGAGAAAATCATACATATAATTGATTGCTCATACACACCCACGAACCATAGTCTAGAAAAAAAATCAAATGGAGTGAAAATCACAACCACTGTAATCGAAAGCAACACTCAATTAAATCTAACCCCAAACCAACAATTGAAAACCTTGCCAAATCTAGGGTTTTACGTTCCAAACCAATTTTCTTCCAATTCACCATCTCAACTTCAATCTCATGCAATATCACACTGAATTCCATTGACAATCATGATCTCGTTTCATATCAACAACCACAAAATGATTTTCATTTTTTTCAACAAATTACCAACTAATGTTCAAAATTTATATCTATTATATATATATAACCATGGATCTACAATAATCATCCACCGATATATATATATAAAACCATGGATCTACAACTTGATAAATACTACCAAACAAACCAGATCAAGCCAAATCTATATGTCACAAACATATTTTGTAACAGAGAGAGAGTGTATTGACCAGTGAATCGAGGAAGATGGAGCAAGGTTGAGAGAATCCCACTGCTGCTACGGTGGTGTTCGATTCATTTGAGGCGTAGGAGATGAATTCGTTTGAGTATATGGAACCCTATCAAAGTTTTATGTTATAAACGATACACGTTGTTCGTAAATTTTAAGTGGCACTCTACAATGCCCATAAACTAGAATCCCATTTTGGAATCCTCAAATCTGAGCTTTCAAAATATGCCTATCGACTATCAAAATTTTAACATAGGATTTTAAAATATTAGAAATGAAAACAGGTTACCAAATGCATTTCCTAGAGTAGCTTTCAAAATTTTGAAAGTGGCAATCGAAATTTGAAATTCAAATGGTTTTCAAACAGCTCCTAAGGAAGTGTGAAAATTTAGAATTCGTTGAATAAATAGGAGAGAAAAGAAAAGAAAAAAAAAAGAAAGAATAATATTAATTATGAAAGGAAAAAAAAAAGATAGCAATAAATTGTATTCGTGTTTGGATAAATTAGGAAGAAAAATAATAAAAATGATAGCATTCTTATTTGAAAAAGGATAACCCCTCATTGTAACCAATTTGCATTTGTTTTGTTGAGTTTTATTTAAATAGTTTACTATTTTTCTAATTCTTTTTGTTGAGATTGTGTATCACCATACATAGTGGGTAATTAAATAAGTGATGACATGACACCTTTGTAACCGACCAATGTTGTCTTAGAGTTGATTGGAGAGAGAAAAACATAGAGAGGATCCATTTTCGGTTGGATGAGGGTGGGTTTTGATGCCACGGTAAGATTGCTCTATTGTGACCTGAAGGTCACGAGAGGCTCCTCACATATGGAGGTAATTGATTGTAGTTTTCTAAAATCTATTTTATGAAAAATTTTGAAATCTATTTTATGAGAATTAAGTTAAAAAAACATTTGTTTTCAGGTTACTAATTTTTATCATTATTTGAAAACAGATTTTAATTTTATGAGTCGGTTTGATTCAATTTTTCTAACACAATCTGACATTTAACTCGAACTAGTCAACCTGATTCCAACCTGTCCTAAAATCTTTGATCCCGAGTTGAGATCGAGTTTGTAAATCAGGCTAGAAAATCGGGTTTAAGCATTGAGTTTGAAGTGTAAGAGTGAGAGGCAGAATGAAGATCGGTGATGATGATCATAATTTGAAATATATATAATATTTAAAATAAAAATATGTATATATAAATAATAAAACTAAAATCTAAGTTTAGATTCGGGTTTGGACAGGCTCGAGTAACTAACACCTCATCTTTTTTTGTATAAATCTACTTCCACGTTCAGATTTGGATTTGAACTAATTGACACACACTCTCTCTCTCTCTCTCTCTCTTTATCGGTCTCCAATTTTGAAGCTACATAGAGCCTTTCCCCTCCCAAATTTTTTAGATTTGCTCTTTGTATATATAGATTTTAAAATTCCAAAACAACCTTGCCTCAAATTTTTTATATTTTATTTTGCATATATAGAATTTAAAATTCTAAAATTGATCCATAGTTCTAATCTTTAGCATCAAATATAATCTCTCTCTGACCATTGAACACTCTCTGTATCCCTATTTGTTTATGCTACGCACTCTCTTTCTGTTTTTTTTAATAAAATATCACAATCTCTAAGAAGATACAAAAAAAAAAAAAAAAAAAATACATAATTAACATGTCATCATCTACTTATCTTTTATTGTACATGAAAATCATAAAAACCCATATTGTAAAGCGTACAATCACCTTATTTATTTGATTTAATGTAATTATCAAATAATTTTTGATCGGGAGAACCCAACTAATTTTTTTTTCAAGTTTCTATTAAAAAAACAATTTTTATTCATTAATTTTTTATTATTGGAAGCGAGGACTTTTTATGGTTTGTTGAGTCCTAATAATCTAACTAATTAGAAAATTCTTAATTATATTTACCGTAAGAGGGAATGACAGATGCGCTAAAATACAAGCACACATTTGAATTTGTTTTAATTTGTATAATTGTTTAATTTAAATATACATAGTTTTTTTTTTCACCTTGTATGAAAATTTTGTTTAATATAGAAATTTATCAAGAACAACTGTAAATGTGACGAACAAAAAATTATCAATTCAAATTAAGTTTATTTATTATTTTGTTCAAAAATATTTTATCTTCAAATTTATCTTTTGTCTTGCAATTCTATAAAGTCACTTTGAAAGATAAGGAATACCACTAATCCACAAGCAAAGAGCTCCCACAAACTTAAACCCTCTTTTACTTTGAAATGAAACCTAAAACACTCCTGAAAACTGTTCCCTAAGTTATGGAAGTCTAAAAGGTAACCAACCAACGATAAACATATCAATAAAAGGAACATAGTCTACAACCACAAATAAAAAGTGTAGTCCATTTCTTTCTAGTGCAATACGCATCCATATAGCTCAACATGTGGTGCATCAAAGAAAGGCATTGGGCTCTTTACTTGTCTCCCATCCATTCACTCTTCAAAATTTCAAATCAATCGCCCATTTTGAATCTTTTTGACAACCACCTACATTTATTGAAACTCATCTGAATTCATGGGAAAGATTGCTGTGAAACAATTTGATAGGAATTGTATTTGAAGAGCATGAAAGATAAACATATCAAAACATATGTTGACATTTGAGATTAAATATCCAGTTTTGGGTCAGAGATTGATTACACGTGAGGCTTTTGGATCAAACAGAGGAAAAGAAATTAGAACACTGCATGGACAAGTCAGAGTTGCTGAAAAGTAGGGATAGTCTCTGTCACCTTCAGCAACACCCACTAGCTGATACATCGGCCTCTGGAGGTTTTTGTTTAAAGATGTTCCTTTTCAGACCAGTTGATCCCTCAGCCAAAAGACTTGGAGTTTCTAAAATCTGCAGATCAAAAGTAATACAACATTAACTTCATGCTTATTATCATGTAAATCAGATATCATAGGAATTGCATTATATGATTACAAGGAATGTTCTTTGTTACACGGGCTACATGCGCGTGCGGCCGTGCGCGCGCACACACATATCTATATTACATTTAAGTTTGGCCTAATAAGGCCAAAAATGCCTATCCAACGGTCTAAAGTTGTTAAAAAAGCAATCCTACGGTTCAAAATGTCTTTTGCTATCCACGGTCTAAAATCACTTCATCTAATGGTTACGGTTATGAGCGCACGATAGTGCCATAGGCACGGGCATACACTAGTGTGTGTGTGTATATATATATATATATAAAGAGAGAGAGAGAGAGAGAGAGAGAGAGGATAAATATTCAGCATGAAATTATACAAATGAGAATGGTTTCTTATGCCACTACCACAAGGTACTTCAAAGCATTTCAAAAATATCACACAATAGGTAACTACCTTAATTGCAATAAGTAGGTAAGAATAAATGGGAATGGAAAAGCCAGGTAAGACACAAAGTAGAAGTGATACCATCCTACCAAAAAACCCAACAGCACGAAAAAGGGAAAAAGGAGAGGTGATGGCAATTCAGTCCAAAACACAATTTTAAAAAATAAAATAAAATAAAGGTACAATGTATTTTCTCTCTTCATCATAAAGAATATATAATCAATAACTAACAACAAAAAGTTACAAGAAATCCTGTTTCTTTGACAGGAGCAGCAGGCTCAAACCCAATATCACTATATGTTTTAAGATCATCCCAATTTACAATTATTTCTTCCTGATTTATTCATTTTTGGTAAACTTTACAGAGCATGTAAACATGGAAAGATGTTCAATTACTAAAATGACTTATCATAATCATCATCATCATCATCATCCTTGCCTTAATCCCATATGAATGGGACCGGCTACATGAATTCTCTTTTTTCATTCTTTTCAATTATAAGCCAACTCTTTGCTAATATTTAGCTTTTTAAAGTCATTTCTAATGATTTCATCCCATGGTAATTTTGGGCGCCCTCTCTGCCTCCTACTGTTTATGCAAATTAACCTTCCTCTTCTCACCGGTGCATCTATAGGTCTTTCATGTACATCTCCATACCACATAAGTCTACTCTCTCTAATCTTATCACTTACCGGCACCACACCTAATTTCTCCCTCACATTTCGGTTTGTAATCCTATCTTTTCTAGTCACTCCTATCATCCATCTTAACATCCACATTTCGGCTACATGAATTCTTTGTTCTTGCTTCTTTTTTAACGCCCAACATTCTACACCATATATAATAGTTGGCCACTTGGCCTAATATCTGTTCTATAAAATTTTCCTTTTCGTTTATATGGTATTCGTTTATCACACAAAATACCACTCGTTTCCATTTTACCCAACTTGCACCAATTCAACTAATTATATCACCATCTATCTCCCCTTCCTTTTGTATTAATGACCCTAAATACCGAAAGTGTTCACTTTGGATGATCCTTTGATTTTGAAGTGGAACCATTACATCATTAATATCCGACTCTTTACTAAATTTGCATTCCATATATTCAGTTTTAGTCCAACTAACCCTTAACTCTTTTGATTCTAATTCGTTTCTCCACCTTTCTAATTTAATTGCTAGGTTTTCTTTAGAAGTGTCCATTAGTACTATGTCATTAGCAAACAACATGCACCAAGAGATGTTTTCTTGCAACTCTTTTGTAATCTCATTTAGAATTAATGTGAATAAATATGGACCAAATGCAGACCCTTGGTGCAACCCCATGAGGAAAATCTCTAGTCTCACTACATGTTGTGTGAACTCTAGTTTCGATATTTAGATACCTATCCGGAATAATCTTTATCACATCTAGAAGGATTTGTTTTCTTTGTAAAGCCCACCAAATTATATAACTCTCGGCACCCTATCATAAGCTTTTTCTAGGTCTACAAGGACCATCTGTAGATTTTTTTGCTTACTCCTACATTGTTCAACTAATTGTTTTAGCAAGTAAATAGCTTTGATTGTGGATCTTTAGCAATTTCTCGATAATTATTGTAATTTTTTTCTCCTTTGTTTTTGTAAATAGGTATTATTGTGCTCTTCTAAATGGCACGCTTAAAAAAAAAAAGGTTCACGTCATGTTATTTGATTGAGGGGGAAAGAAAGTGCTACAAGTACACCTGGAAACAGAGAGGCTGTACTCATTCTATTAGCCATACCAGCAATCAGATGCATGCCAAGATACTCCAAACGGACTCTTATGGACCTCATGGTAAATGTCATCATCACCACCCTTGCATTTGTCCCATAGGAATGGAGTTGGCCACACTCTTTTTCCATTTTTTCCTAATATATACCATGTCTCCTCTAATATTTATTTATTTTAAATCATTTTTAATTACCTCATCCCATGTATGTTTGGCCAGCCTCTTTGTAGTTTACCTTTTAGGCAAACAACTCTTCCTCTTATAACCTGTGCATCTTCAGATCTACATTGTATATGACTATAACAACCAAGTCTAGTTTCTCTAATTTTAACATTAATAGGTTTCCCTCACTTGTTCAATACTAATCTTATCTCTTCTAGTTACTTCTACCACCCATCGTATCATCCTCATTTTCGCAACATGAATGCGTTTTAACTATGTTTCTTTTTCAACTGGGTGGAGAGGGCATAGTGACCATGGGGTAAAATCGTAGAAGCCTTCTTCCTTAAGCACCTAATAGTAAAATAATGACTTCTACTTGTCATCCTTAAAGAACAATCCATTGGGCCATTTCGTCAATTCCTCGTATGCTCTCCCATACTCCAACTTACATAATTTCACCATGTTGGTGAATGCAAGTGGACCCAACACTTACGGAACATAACAATGTTTGGAGAAATTTGAAATAAAATTACTATCCTTGGGGTTTATCCACTTACATGGATCCAAACCAGTACCTCAGGTCATAGCCTTAACGTGAATAGAGGGACAATTGATGATTGTAGATAAAGAAACCTGGAAAAAGATGCTAGCATATTTGCATACCTTCAAAACAAGTTCTTCATAGCATTGCTCCACATTGGCCCGAGTTTTTGCACTACATTCAATGAAAAGGCATCCATGTTCCCTAGCAAAGTCAACTCCCTCTCTTTTGGTGACAACCCTTTCACTTTCCTGAGAAAGAAAAATTAAGATGTAGGCATTACCTTTATACGGCACAAGCTTCATCATATTATCCAACAATGTTACATTTTATAAATTTCTGAAACAAAGAAAACTCTGAACCCAATCTCTTGCAGATGAGCAAATCAATCACGAGAAAATTATTGGAACAAACATCTTGTAGCTCCCAAGGTAAGAAAAGAGTTCTAGACACAAATTTCTAATAGCTATACCTTATCAACTTTGTTGCCAACAAGCATCCTGATGCAATCCTGATTTGTTGAGTACAAGTCAATTTCTTTAGCCCATATATCAGATAGATTCGTAAATGTTTCTCGCCGTGTTACATCATAAACTGTACCCAATTTCCAAAAAATAATTAGTTAGGTTTACACAATAACTTGGGATTTAAAACTTTGAGATGAAGAGGGAGCTTCTAAAAAGAAGAATTAGGACAAACCACCAGCTGAAATAAATCATATGTATTTAAGAAAAATGCAAGAGGATTACACCAATAAAATGCAGACATAAATAGAATGAATAGATCTTAAATAGTTACAAGCGGAAGTGGGCAGTTCAAACAAAATTACAAGTAATGGAAGTCACCCAGTACCAACCCACATCACCCCCCCCCCCCCCCCCGGTCTTGCAGTAGAATACACTCCTTGGTCTAAATGCTACCATAGTAGTCATTATATTCATTCTTAATTAATCCGCTGAAATGGAAGTACGACTTACCCATCCGATAGATCCATTCACATCCTAGAATTACCACTTAATAAAGCGGAAATCTCATTAAGGCTAAATACAAAAAGTGATAAGAAAACCAGATGTACATAAACAACATTATGAGTCATTCATGACCACAAAAGGTACCAGGAAAATTGCAACTGCCTAAAAAACTCACAGAAAGGACAATTTGGTTCATTTTGGTCATAGCTCCCACAGTGAATTTTATACAGAGATTATTTATTAAATGAGAGCATCATCTATTTTCAGAACTCAGATGGCAATGTATGAATACCTATTATATGAAATGAGCTTTAAAAGGAAAATGAATACCAGTCATGACAGATCAAGGTTTATGATCAAACAACTTAAGGAATTTCATAGATCATAACTAACATTGAAGGCACAAAGATTAAATTCAAATTGTCAGAGAAAATGAATAAACAGGAACAAATGCTGAAGAAAAAATATAACTTGCCCATTATTATTCCTTGAGCTCCTCTGTAATATGAACTAGTTAATGTCCTGAATCTTTCCTGTCCAGCTGCACAATAAAAAGTTAGAAAAACATTGTCATATGTCAAGTAAATTTAATTACAGAGAGTTCTGGAGACTGCCAGATTCAACTCTTTCATGAGGATGTATGTTAAATGTAAACCAAAGAAAAAGTGGTGGTAATATTTTATCCTAACAAATAGACCAAAAATTTCTGCCAAATTCATCCTCTAATAATTTAGCTGCACAGAATGACTTCAATAATCAAGAAATCCATACTCAGTTGTACAATTCACATTTGAAGTTTGTTAGGTGAGAAACCCAAGGACCATAAATCGAGTCTCTGATGTGAGCATTAGCGCAAGGCTCAATCTAAACCTAGACGGGTTAAATAGGTCTTACTTATGAATTGGCCGATTTTCAAATTTTAATTATCATAATTAACTTCAATCTAATTATCAAGCAATAAACATATGAAATAGGTGGAGTGTAGAAATATAAAGCACAAAATATCCACACATGAATATCAATTTTTACATGGAAAATCCCGACTGAGAAGAATCACTATACCAATCCAGGCTGATCAAATCCATCTCATATATTACAACTAGGTTAACCAGTTTCCCAAAACCTAGAAACCTAGTAACCGCCTAACACAAATTGGTGCCAAACTCTCCACTCAAGTCTCCAGGCCTTCATTTCGCTCCATCAACAGATTCACTCCTCACATGATCTACTTCACAAATGCTTTGATCTTCTCAACTAGTCATCTAGTTTGCGTGTTCATTGCGTAGCAATTGGATCTCTAGAATGCACTCTGTCTCACAAAAATATGATGTTCAATACAAGCCCTACGTGGTTGTTGTAGGCTTGCATGAGTTTTCTGAAAGCATAGGGCCTTATTTATAGACCTTGGAGACTGGAAAAGTTTAGGTTTAAAAGAGTTCAAATTAGAATGGGAAACTGCCTTTACTCGCCTCTCGATCAATCGAGTCTAAACCAGTGAGTCTCTATCGAACTCTGAATCCTAGTCAATTAGGATTTAACTTTCCAAAAAAGTCTCTCAATAGGCACATTTCTAAAACGCCAAGCTCAGAATCTACACATTCTTAGCTATTCATGTGTACATATATATACTGTATATATAATTGTTTCTTTTTGAGCTATCTACAAACTTAAACTGCAGAAAAAAACCTCTAGTCTGCTTGAATGGTTACCTACAAGAAAATAGATGGCAGAAGATTGAAGAACAAAGGAGATCAAAATCTTTATGCTATCTTTGTTTCAAAGGAAAATAAAACCTTGTAAAGTTTGTTGAGAACTAAAAAGATACAGTTTAAGGTTGCATTTATCTTGAATCAAAACTCTAATAAGTTTGAGGGAAATTAATTACACCTCAATTGGCTCCAAAAAGAATACTAGTTAGACTAAAGCTTAAATTATTTGGATCAGGAAGAATCTCTGAGGAAATATTTTCCATCAAACAAACAGAGTGCAAGTTGAGATGTATAAAGAGGATAACACTCTCACCAGGTTTTTTCTGGGAAAGTAACAAATAATGGGATCAAAAAAAGAAAGAAAAGTAAGAATAAAAAGGGATTTTTGTATGTCATGTAGCATAAATGTGCTTGGAATTGTTATCAGTTTAAAAGATCAAGTCTTCCTACATATAGGCTTCTTGACTGCAGAAAAACTACCTGCGTAAGGGCTCCCCAACACTGTCAAACAATATAGACTGTGATTATAAGTGCCGTGGAGGATCAAGAGCTCAGCCACCAGCTCCAGGAATCAGTACGCACACAAGTTCCCAGTAAATCAAGTCGACGTAAATTTCATGAGTCAGCCTTTCAGTAACTAATTCACTCAAGATGCATCTTCCATTACAAAACAGTTTAAATCTATTTTGCTAATTCTATCCATGTCCTATTCGCTCTTCCTCTCTCTCTTCTAGCCCCTTTGACTTGTATGAACTCACATCCTCAAACAAATTGCCAAGACATGTAACTGCAAGATTTAGTGAACATATACTTGAACTAAACAAACAATAATCAGACCGACAATGCATGGTTCTCAAATATTACATTCCCACAGGTCATATCCTATATGTTCTTATAGTTCTTTACTTCTTAAAATAATAATAATAATAATTTTAATGACAGTTAATTATCATTATTAATGTGTTCACGTGTACTGAGGGAACTCAGATGCAACAGGGCTTTGACATTTCATTACCTGAGCAGATGACAGTATATAGTAACATCAATTACTTTGGCGTACACACTAACTACTAATACTTATCTGATTGCTTATAAATGCATGAACAGTTTCAGATGGTTGATATCATTATCAAAGACTAAATTTGGATAATATCAATGCAGACATCACTAGCTGCACTAATGGGATCCTGTCACTGGTGCAGAAAGTGTTGAAAACCAAAATAAATGCCTAAAAACTGTGTAAGAAATCCTGAACAAAGAATAAACATATGATATACCATTTTTAAGTATCTTTCTTTCAGTGTTATTATTAACATGATAGTGTAGAACACAAACACAAGGAACATTACCTGTATCCCAAATTGCAAGCTTCAACTTTTTCCCCCCCATAGTAACATGTTTTACTTTAAAATCCACACCTGTAGAAAGTAGGAGAAAATTATAGTCAAATCATGATGTCAAGGAAACAGCTATAACTGACATGGGAAACAACTGTCAGATATCTGCCTCATAAATCAATTTTAGTGTATATACTGTAAGCATTAGTGATATTCTATCAGCATGAACTTAAATGAAGTTTTCGATGGGATGCACACAAATTTTTTTATCATCTCTTTTTATATATGAACACTTAACACAAACTTACAGGTTAACATTTATAATTTCAAACAAATTATTATGGAAACAGCATAACATATTTCTTGAGAAATAATACATGCTATAGGAACAATGTTGTAATTTCAATCATTTCAAGTAATAATAGCTATATATCACACTTCCCTCACAGCTCTCCATTATCTTCAATACAGTGCAAGGACATCAATGCTTATGGCCTGTGTGGCTGCAATTTTCCATGGGGTGTACTAGTTTGTTGTGGTTGTGCAGTTTTAATGCAACTTCTATGCTAAAACCCTAGTTTGAGCATTCGCTTTTCTGATTGGTTGCTGTTTATTTTCTGAATCCCAAATGGCATTTTGCTGCTGAAGTGTGTGTTTTTCATGGCTGGATTGTGCTACTTCATTCTTGTGATTGCTTGGAGTTGATTTTTCAAAAAATTTCTCTTATTCCATGTCAAAATTAATATCATTTAGATGGTACTTTTCAATGTTCTTCATTTGAGTTTTGATGTTCATTAAAGATGGTTGTTTGCCAGATGGTCATAGTTTTGTAAGCAGTTTGGTAGCATTTTAGATTATAAAATAGTTGTTTTTAGCATTTTATTGTGGCTTTCTGTTGCGAGATGAATAGTTGGCTGTGCTGGAGCTACTGTAAGTTCCTTTGCTTGAGTGTTGTTGCTAATATATTAAAATGTTTCCCATGAAGAATGTGTCTGGGGTTTACGATGATATGTTTCGTCTTTTTAGCAACGTGACAAGTCTCAGGATGATTCTTTCAAGTGATCTGCACGGGCATTTGCTTGAAGTTCTACCAGATCCTTTATCTTATTCAGACTCTTCAGGGAGAAACAAATCAGCCTTGGTTAGTCCAGCGAGTCAGTAAGGTTCCTTCAAGGCTGTGATAATTGTAATCAGGGTTGATATGGGGCCATAAAACTTTTAATTTCAGAATAATGATTCTGACCGTGGTGGATATCATAGTCCAGGCTTCTAACAGATACATAATCACAAATCACAAGAGAAATAGGTATACTTGTTATGAAGTAGAGTTGTATATTGACCAAGTGCTATTGACATTATTTGCAAGTATGGGCTACTAATGAGGTGAATCATGCTACGTACTCCTTGAGGCTAGTACATCTCAAAAGCAGGATGTGAGGTCGTAGGATTGTAAATCAGTTTATGCTGAGCAAAATTGACATCAATATTGGGCACCATTTTTCATTTTGGGGGCAATTGAATGGAACACCTGGGAAAGATCTTGTGTTTAAGCTTCCTTCTAGTTATGTGGAAAAGTAAGCAGCAGTGTGGTTACTGGGACTAGTTCTGGAACTGAATATACCTTTGGCTCATATTGATTACAAAATGATGTGGACAGAGTCTTCATTTTACGATATGGGATTTACGATTCATAAACTTATGAAATGTGATATTCAAGCTACTATGTCCATTCATTACTAATCATGCATTTTATGAAAGGGCAAAGCATATAAGGGTTCATAATGGTTTCACTAGATACATGGTGATGAAGAAACAAGTTACCATTATGCATGTCAAGTATGAGAGTTTGATAGTCTGATGCATTTACTAAGGCTTTAGATCAATTCTCTATGTTATGCCACGAGATGGAAATGAATAGATATCTATACTCGAGCTTGAAAGAGAACCTTGAAAAATAATAATTTATAGATATAATATTGTAATTTCAGTCATTCTAAGTAACAATGTAAGTCTAGGAGCTAACCCAATCTAGGGTGTGGCTCCATCATTTGTTTTTCCCTAGCTACATAAATCTGCTCAATACCCATCACTACTTTTGCAAATTCCAACTTTTAAAGAATATGGCCCTTTAAGGTGCAAAAGAAACAACTCGCTTCTCTTGTTAGATAAACTATTTTCCCATGGATATTTTCCCATTCTCATAGTCCATGGGAAAAAAAAAGGCAAAATAAGTTGTATCTACACTTAAGTTGGATAAGATGAAAGACATAGGTAGTTCAAATGGCAGAAGGGGTAGGGCAGTGTGTGGGCTGCATAAACTGTTCATAACAAATACACAAGCCAATGTTGCTGACACGACATCAAAATATGATGCGTCAGAACATTGTCTTCCACTGGATTTATTAGGGCGCACTGTATTTCAACTATCCAGAAAGAAAGAAAAACCTAAAGACAACCAGCTCAAGCAGTACTAAATGCATTAATTCATGACCGACATAAGCATGATCCTCAAAGTTCTTGATGTTAATTGAGTACCTGGTTATCCAATAGACACACTGAATGATGTTCGTACTATGTACATATAGGACATGATCGATCAGCTTGGTATTATACAAGCCAAAATTTAAAATAATTGAAACTGCGTAACCAAACCACGGTGCAAATTATTACAGTCAACAAATTCCATTTATCCACAGCAACATTGGTTTGCCTAGAAACATGCCAGAGTGCACATATTTAACTATCATAAACACATGTCCGCCCATCTATTATGGTAATTTGGCCTCCCATTCCGCAATTCGGACTCAGCAACCCAATTATCAATTTCGCATTATCAAATATAATTGACAGTAAAAGGTAAAGCAAACAATAATGAATATACACAATGCACGCACACATATACATATATAGATACAATACTTACCAATGGTAGGAGAGAGCTCTTCGAAGGTATCGGAAGTGAAACTCAGAAGCAGACTACTTTTGCCGACTCCAGAATCTCCAATCAACAACAACTTGAACAAGTAGTCAAATTCTGGCTGACTCGATGACAAAGCCATTCAATATTTGAATTCCAAACAATCAAACTCCACAACCACCTCCAAGCATCAAATCACAAACCCTAGAAATCAATCAACCAACCAATCAATCACACGCCTAATTTCACAATTCAATATATATATATATATATATATAGGGAGAGAGAGAGAGAGAAAAAAAGAACCTGTGAATTGAGAGAATCCGATACAAATTGGATAAACTCAGATCTGTGGTTTTTGGAGAAGAGTGCCCTATTGAACAGTTAAACTATATATTTATAAAAATCAATTTATTGAGAATAAAGTGAGGCGATGAGTATACAAAAAGCAAAGAAAGATCTGAAAGTCTTCTTTAATGGCTGTTCACCGTTTACTTTATGCGGGTAAAGGAGTTCAGGATTCAGTGCTACTAGGGCTATGCTTTACATTTATCATCGCATCAGGTACTGTTGATCTGCAAGTTTTGGGTTCAGTTGTGTTTTGAAGTGATGTGTGATACTCTCCTATTTTTAAGTGATAAACATCAGTACACTTGGAACATTTGGCTAGCATTTCAGATCTAATTTGTCGGCTCAAATATCTTTTTTTCAATTTTTTTTGTCGGCTCAAATATCTTTTTTTTTTTTTTTTTTTTACTCTACTTATTTCTTTTAGCTGTACAATTTTTTTTATCGGCTCAAATATTCTTTTTTTTTTTACTCTACTTATTTCTTTTAGCTGTACAATTTTTTTTATCGGCTCAAATATCCTTTTTTTTTTTTTCACTCTACTTATTTCTTTTAGCTGTACAATTTTTTTATTATTATTATTATATTGGCAAGTAACACACTTACATATTTATTTTGTTTCAACTTTCTACGATGACTTGAACTCTCAATTTTTTATAGTGAAACGTGAGTAAGTACCACTAGACTATCATCTTTGGTGATGAGTTTTGACCGCATCCTTATAGACCATCTAATAATTTCTCACCTAATAGGATTCATGTGTGTTTAGTATTTTTAGTTTTGGAAATATTAAAAAATAAAACGAATGTATTTTTAGTTTTGAAAATATTAAAAAATAAAAGGAATAAGAGGGAGAAAAGAAATTTCATAACTTCAAATAATAATAATATTGCTATCCTTCTAAAAGGAAAAAGATTTGAAAGAAAAAATGATAATGGATTTGATAAATTCAATATATGCTAATTGTGTTATCCTTTTGAGTTGAAGGATTTCAAAAGAAAAAAACTGTAGTTCTTAATTACACCCTCGCTATATACAGAATGTAAAAAATACTCCTACAGTTTACTATGCTCATATAACCTCTCACTAATTGTCTCTAATGTGCAAATATCCCCTCCAGCGTGTTTTCATTCAAAATTGACCATCAAAAACTTTAAATTTTCTTTTGTAAAAACCCAAGAATACCCTTTTCTAAACACCAAAAAACCCCTCAATGGTTCTGTGTAACATTAGACCCTGTTTAGATGCAAATTTTCTCTTTATCTCATAACTTCTTTCCCTCTCTATCTCTATCATTGTAGATTATCTCTCTCTATCTCTGTCAAATTGGGTCTTCATTTTGGGCCACTATTTCTGCAATAAATAAACTATTAAGAACAAAATGGATATACATCCATTAATAATATATATATATATACTACTATTAAAAGTACAAAGGAGTTTTTTAGTTTCAGTATACTATTTTTTATTTTAAATTAAAAAAATAAGATTATAACCTAAACAAAATCCTTTTTTATTTTTCCTACATTATTTATTTATTTTTAAATAGAAAAATAGAGTTATAACCTAAATAAAACCTAAACCCCTAAAATCACAAACACCAATACAAACATGACTCTCATTAATAAGCGACTCTCCCTCTCAGCTCTCATCAACAGTCATTTCAATTCGATTTTCTCTCGGCTCATATCAACTCTCATGTGAGTTTCTTTTCTTTTCTTATTATTTGTTTTCTTTAATTTTTCCTCCAAATTTATGTCCTTTCTTACTATTTAATTATTGCAAGTCTGTGATTTTTTCCAATCTTCTTAATGGCCATTTGATGAGTATAAGTTATTTCTATTCTATTTGCTTTAGTATGGGGTTAATTTGTGGTTATTGAATTTTTTAGTGGGTTGTACTGAAATAACAATCAATAATTGAGTTGAAGATCTGCAACTTATTTATAAAAAGTTTAATTGAGTAAACGGGTGTATTTATGCAATAATTTTAATTTTCATGCATGTAATTTAGAGGTCTTAGGGTTTCTGTCACGCCCTGATTTTTGTCTTCTGAAAACCAAGGGTGATTAAGCTACTCATCCATTCTCCTAATCAGAATTACTCTTAATATCATGCTCTGATACCAAGTTGTCACGCCCCGATTTCCATCTTCCGAAATGTCACGCCCCAATTTTTTACTCCCGAAAACCGATGGTGATTAAAGTAACCGAGCCGCACTTCGAACCACGATCACTTTTGGTATCAAATTTTGATACCCAAACATCACCTCAATACTCTCACTAAGGTATTGATGTGGTCTTTGTGTGCATATCAAATTTATATTTATATTTTACCACTCGTAATAGAATGAATCCTTGAAGGATAGGGTTCTAAGTTGAGGGTGTCAGTCCCACAGAGATTACGTAGAAATAATTTGCTAAAGATCGAAGGTTGCTTCTTGTTTAACTTACAAACAAGTTTTGGGTTGTTTGCTTTCTCTACTTTAAAAGCATGAATGATAATTGAATTGACAGAGTTGAGAGAAGATAAAGGACTAGGGTTGATACTTCATCACTAGCCTTATAACATGTCAAACTTATAATAAATCGGAGAGTTTATGGAAATGTGCACTAAATGGTGCATTTGGCTTGTGGCCTACAATGCTACTGTCAATAGGATACATGCACCTTAAAATACTATAATCCATTTTCAATATGTATAAATTCCCTACCTACCTACTTACCTAATTAATTAAGTGTAGCTAATTTACCATCTCTAAGCATGGACTATGCAAATCTAGCTATGCATGTGAAAATAAAAACTAGTACCAAGCCATCACTTGTAGTCTTTGTGGAACTACAAGTGTTTGAAGATCAAGTGATGAAATTAAGCATTCTAAGACAAGAAAGATAAATTTCAACACATGAACATATGAAATTTGTAACTTATATTTATATAATGTTCAAGGCAAGGTACATATAAGCAAAAATACACAAAAACCCCAATTTATTAAAATTAGAACATAGTTACAAGCTAAGGCTTTGTCCAAACCCTAGAGAAGGAGTTAGTTGATCATGGTGGACTAAAAGCACTCTATAGACAGAGGTGAATCCATGCTCAAAACAATCTTCAAGGCCTTATAAAGCCTTCTTTGGAGCTTTCCCTCTCTAGAACTTTACTTTCTCTCTCTAGAATTTCTCTATTTGTTCTCCCTTTAAAAAAAGTGATATATCTATCTATTATATATATCTTCCATATATATCTGACTTGAGGCTCAAAAGATCCCAGAAAATTCGTGCAAGACTCTTTCTAGAAGAATTTAGACAAGTGGCCAAGTGGGGAAAATATCTTCAAAATAATATCTTCTACTGGAATTTTTGATGTATCGAAGTCTACATTTCGATGCATCAAACTTCCTTGCTCTGCAATTCTTCAACTCTTCAGCTTCTCGACTCCGGTCTTGACACGACATTCACTATTCCTTGATGTAGACCTTCAATGAAGTACGATCGGATATAGGAATGCATTTTTGAACTGATAAAGGAGTCGAATTACGCCAAATTTTGACTTTGAACCTGAAATCATCGAAAACATAAAAATGCGTAAAAATTATACAATATGTGCATCTATGGAATTAAAATACATAAGTAAATGAGTGAGAATGTATAACATTCAACGCTTATCACACCCTCAAACTTAGATATTGCTAGTTGCATAACAATACAAAATGATTAAATTGAAAACAACTACACTACTTCCGATTTCATGGAAAACGCGGTTGCATTTAGCGAATACAACAAGTCTTTTAAACCCTTAGACACGTCTAGTGGATGAGTGAAGTCTCATTGGGTTTAACACGCTTGTTAACCTCACAAAAATATGTAAAAATGTTGGTTCGCTCAGTCATCAACTAGAAAAGAGTGATCCGCCAATTTATTTTCAAACTGACAAATGCAACAAATGTTATGAAGCTATAAGGACATCAACAAATTTATACCTTTAAAAACTAGAATTAGATGACAGTCCCCACATAATGGTCAGTTCGATATTAATACAAGTGCAAGCCCTAAAATGTTCTTTGAAAGGTGATCATACATCCTAATGCGTGGTTTATTGTCGTAATTGGAGAATAAATAGAATATCTGTCTTCAAAAGAAAAACTTTTTGAAAAAGATCACAAAAGCATACCATTAAACTGCAAGATATTTACAAAAACTTAAATACAAGCGGTTGTGCAATGTCTAAGTCCCTTAAACTTTCTAGCAAGTTCATGTAGCAGCATTGGGTCAATGACTCCCAAACCGGACGGTTTTAGGGCATTAGGTGAAAAAACACCCCTCAGACTTAATAGCCGAGCTCGCTAGGCTACGAATTTAAACGAGTCAGTTATTTCCTTATTGCTCAACCTTGCACACTTTTTAGACACGAACACTCCACACTTTCGGAGGCACAGAGGCCCGGTATATTGAGTGAGAAGGCTTATTGCAAGTTATTGTTGTTTATTTTTTTTTTATTTTTTGGAATTTGTAGAACTTGAAATGAAATGCTAAGGGAACTCGTTCTCCAAGCTATTCAAATAAAAACAAACATTTTCAAAATTCTCCATATGACATATACCCCATAATTAAAATGTGTGTGTGTATGTCTGTGCTATTAAGAACAAATTTAGGACAAGAACTGTACAATATTCAAAAACTGAACAAAAATGTAGACCGTTTTCACTTAACACATAATTTTCAAAAGTTCGAGTATTTTCGAATGTCTAAGCTCCTAATTACACGATGCATTTATTGATGACATTTACTAGGCTATCACACCCGTAAAAGCGAGACATCATGGCAAACATGAAATAAAGGAACAAGATGTGCAAAAATTTAAAAAGCAACCAATGTAAACAAGTGTATAAGTGTACTGTAATAGCCCCAAACTTAAATTAAACATTGTCCTCAATGTTTGAGAATACTAAAAGTTAGAACAATGTTACCTGCGGGGTTGATGGCTCTCAAAAAGTCAAAACATCAACTGTGTAAGGGTATTGGGTACATGGGTACGTGCCGGACAAGTGGGGTAATCTAAACCTACATAAGTACAAACTACATACCAACATGATATACACGAAAATACAATAAATGAAAGTGAAGATAAGAAATAAATATGCATAGATAATGAAAAAAAACTACTGATATTTTATTAATTCAGAAATTTGTGCATACAACTGACGAAATTTATGAAATACAAAAACACGCTTTATAAGCAACAAAAGAGTGCCAACATGGCACTATAACAGTTCTAAGACTGAAAAGAAAATACATCAATTGGAAATAAAATAGTAATATAAGCAAGAAAATGGAACTATGGCTGTGGTGGCGGCAAGGGTGGAGCAGTCGAGGTCAAAGTAAAGTGAGAACCACGGGAGGCGATAAGAAGCTACTCAATGTGTTGTTATACCTCTATAATAGTGATCATGTTGTCCCCTAGAGTATCCAACCTAGCATCCATTGAATGAAGGTGCTTTATAGCTGCTCGACGATCCTCAACTGTCACTCGGCAGTGCATGGTAAAATCTGCCTGTAGTCGGGCAAAATTCGCAGCTAAACAGGTATAACTTGCGGCAAGGTACTCTGAATCAACTCCATCCATGCCCAACATGTCATCCTCGGGCTCTTCATCAAAGTCCTCCTTAACAAGGGCATCCATCTCCATGGTATCCCCAGGTACTGCCCCATCACTCTCATTGGCCTCTATCTCGGGTGCTATCTGTGGTAAGGCAGTCATATGGGCCCCCATCTTCTGCCAACTCTACATTAGAAAGAGCGGTGGTGGGCCCAGGGTGAACTCGGTGGCCTCAAATGCAAAAGTCGACTTATTCAGGAAAGTAGTGATGAGATAGGGAAATGGAAGCTTCATTGAAGTTGACTTCTTGTTCGTCTTCGCTATGAGATGCTCCCACACCTTATGTATCTGGCCCCATATAATGGTCAGTACAAAAAACCAACAACCTGTATGCATGGCATAGAGAGCCTGCAAAAAGTCTCCTTTCCGCTCAGTGGTATGCCCAAAAGGGTGAGCATTTTTCTGGATGATAGTGTCCAAAAACCACCAGCATTGAGAAACAAGCGACTTGCTCGTGGCATTTTTCTTGTAGTTTGTGAAATGTCCAGTACACAAGTCCTTCACCATCCTAGAGAGTGTGAGATTCTGTGGCAGCTTGTGAAAGAGGAAGTGCTCCTCACCCGGTAATATTAGAAATGGTGTCAACAAAGATGGTGAGAGATGTGCCATCCATGCTCATCCTAAGGACACCCGGCTCGGTGCAATCATACTGAAGGTTTATGTAAAACACCGCAACAAGCCGCGGGTATGCCACAGAGGTAGCAGGAGTCAACAAACTCATAAGGTCGGGACTTCGTAATGCCGCCAATGTCCATTGGGTGTACGGGTCATCCACAAAATTTGCCTCTACAATGAGGCTCTCTGGTATAATCTCATAGTTTTTCCAATGACCGCGAGGTACGTCACGGAAGATCCCAGTTGGAGCCTTATTTCAGACCATGATTCCTTAAAAATATTATCTCAGGAATTTTTATGAACAAGTGGGGTGCACTCTTCTCGGTAGCCCCTTCCTTGGGTTCTCAATCACACAAAATATCCACATCACTCGCAATCCCTCCTATAATGATATCTAAGCATCAATCCTCTAATGTAGCACCATGATCAAACTCCATTCACCATCCTCAATCTCCACTTTAAGCCACAAACTCAATATATCAAAGGAAGAGTGACTTCAAAGTGTAAACTCAAACCTTTACCTCCACCTTTGGATTTGAGTTCCAATGGGGCTGTCCACGCATGTAAAAACCCTCCAAAGATTCACAATTGATGATTATGGAGGATAAAATGGATGATTTCAAGGATGGGTAGGGTTTTGGGAGGTTCAGACGAGAAGGAGAGAAGAGAGAGTCGTGAGAGAAGGAGAGAAATAAGAGGGAGAGAGAGGCTGTTCGAATTTTAAGTGACTGCTCATGCAGTCACGTGCCTCACTTCGATGCATTGAAATGCATGTTTCAATGCATTGAAGCTTTAATGCATTGAACTTGATGGATCGATGCATCAAAGTGTAGATGCATCGAACATGTATTGAAATAAGGTGCGAATGCTGCTGGAATTTGAATGAAAATAGGACATTTAAAGATCAATGCATCGAAGTTAATTTTGATGCATTTAAGGATCTATGCATCGAAATGGTCATTTCGATGCATTGAAGTGCCTTAGGACTGTGATATTGCAAAATTATCCCAAGTGTTGAAAAATTTGCTCAGTCTCACACTTAGATACATTTAAAAATATTTAGATACATTTATTTTGATTTGAAGGGTCACACAGAACATGATAGGACCACAGAAATGCACAAGATGTAAAAATAGGTCAAGCATCCAAATATACGGGATCTGTCAATTTGACGATATCCACGTATTGCATTTGCATTTGGCTATTAATGCAAGGTTTCACCCTTTGCCCGTTAACCTTAAAGAGTGTTCCATCCTTGGGATCCTTCAGTTCCACCACTCCGTGGGGAGCAACGGAATTGATAATGAAAGGACCGTTCCATCAGAAATGAAGTTTTCCAGAAAATAAGCGAAGTCGAGAATTATAAAGCCAAACTTCTTGGCCTTGATAAAGTGATTTGGCATGGATATGATGGTCATGAAAGGCCTTGGTCTTTACATTATAGATTTTCACACTTTCGTATGTGTCATTCCGTATTTTCTCCAATTTACTCAATTGGAGCTTCCGGTTCGAGCCAGCCAATTTCATATCAAAATTGAATTTCTTGATAGCCTAAAAGGCTTTGTGCTTAAGCTCGACCAGTAAATGACATGCCTTACCATATACAAGATGATATGGTGACATGTCAATCAGGGTTTTATAAGCAGTACGGTATGCCCACAATGCGTTATTTAGACGTTATGACCAATCCTTGTTATCGGGGCAAACCGTTTTTTCAAGAATGTGCTTGATTTCCCTATTAGATATTTCTACTTGGCCACTCATTTGATGGTGGTAAGGTGTAGCAACCTTATGAGTGACGGAGTACTTGAGTAGCAAGGTTCGTAAGAACAGGTTGCAAAAGTGTTTTCTACTGTCACTGATGATGGCTTGAGGCGTACCAAAACGACTAAAGATGTTCGTTTGAATGAACTTTACCACAAATGTATGGTCATTGGTTCTGGTAGCCAAGGCCTCAACCCATTAGGATACGTAATCCACTGCCACAAGTATGAACTCGAAATCGAAGGATTTTGGAAACAGGTCCATAAAGTCAATGCCCCAAACATTGAAGATATCGATGATTAAAACTGGGCTCAAGGGCATCATATCTTGATGAAAAATAGCGCCAAGGCACTGACATCACTCGCAGGAGTGGCAGAATAAGTATGCATCCCGATGCATGGTTGGCAAGAAAAAACCACATTGAAGAATTTTAGAAACGGTTTTCCGAGCACTAAAATGACCTTCGTATGAGAGTGTGTTATGTGTGTGCTGGTGCGCTACTCGTCATTTATAAATTTACCACTCACAATAGAACGAATCCTTGAAGGATAGGGCTCTAAGTTGAGGGTGTCGATCCCACAGAGACTACATAGGTATAACTCACTAAAGGTTGAGGGTTGGTTCTTGTTTAAATCACAATCGTGTTGGTTGTTGCTTACTCTACTTTGAAAGCATAAAAGTAATCTAAATACAAATGTTTAGAGAAGAATAAAGGACTAGGGTTAGATTTCCCCGCTAACCTCGTAGTATGTTACACTTATACTAAATTGGGGGATCATGCAAATGTGTATTAAATGACGCGTTGACAAGTCCCACCTACAACGGCGTCGTCGAGAAAAATACACATACCTTAATATACTATAATCCATCTTCAAAAATGTGATTTTCCTTATTTACCTAATTACCTACTTGTAGTGAAATCATCGTCACATGATTTCCCTACCTACTTACTTACCTAATTGAAGCAAAATCACCTTCTCTAAGCATGAATTATGCAAATCTAGTTATGCATGTTATAGTGAAAACTAGTCTCAAACCATCACTTGTAGTCCTTGTGAAACTTACAAGTGTTCAGAAATCATGTAAGGAATTTAAGCTTTCTAAGACAAGAAGATAAATCACAACACGTGAGTATGAAAATTTTGTAAACTTATATATATATATAAGGCTTAAGGCAAAAGACATATACACAAAATACATAAAAATTCTCAATTCATTGAAGTTAGAACATATTTACAAAGCTAGGGTCTGTCAAAACCCTGGAGAAAGATTAGTTGATCATGGTGGGCTGGAAGCACTCCATAGACAGAGATGGTCCCATGCTCAAGATGGTCTTCAAGGCCTTCCAAAGCCCTCTTTGAAGCTTTCCCTATCTAGAACTTTACTTTCTCTCTCTAGAATTCTAAAATATGCTCTCTATTACAAGAATTGTGTCTTTTTGTTATTACATATTCTCTAGCTATATAACTGATCCGAGGCTCAAAATATCCTAGAAATTCCGTGCAAGGCCTTATCCAAGCAAAATTAGACAAGTGGCAAGTGGAGAAAATATCTGCAGAAAAATATCTTCAGTAGGTTCGGGCGATGCATCGAAGTTGGGACTTCGATGCATCAAAGCGGCGATGCATCGAAGTAGGGACTTCGATGCATCGATCTTCCTTCTTCTAGAGATCTTCAACTTTATAACTTTCTGACTCCAGTCTTGACCCGCCATTCACTATTCCTTAATATAGATTCTCCATGAAGGATGATAGGAATTAGGAATGCATTGTTGAACTAATAAAGGAGTCGAATTACGCCATATTTTGAGTTTGAACCTGAAATCATCAAAAACATAAAAACATGTAAAAACTATACAATATGTGCAGCTATGGGATCAAGATACATAAGTAAATGCGCGAGAATGTATAATATTCAAAGCTTATCACACCCCCAAACTTAGATATTACTAGTCACTTAGCAACACAAAAAGAAATAAAATAAAACGACTATTCTACTTCCACTTTCGTGGAAAATACAGTTGCATTTAGCGAATGCAACAAGCCTTTTAAACCCCTAGACACGTCTAATGGACGAGTGAAGTCTCATTGGGTTTAACACACTTGTTAAACTCATAAAAGTATGCAAAAATAATGGAATGCTCAGTCATTAACTAGAAAAGAGTGTTACCTCACTTGATGTTCAAAATGACAAATGCTACAAGTATTATGGAGCTAACTGGACATCAATAGATATAAACCGTCAAAAATTAGAGTTAGGCGAATAGTCCCCACATGATGGTCAGTCTGAGATACATATAAGTGCAAACCCTAAAATCCTCTTTGAAAAGTGAACATACCTTCAAATACGTGATTTATTGTCATTAATGGAGAATAAAAAGAAACATTTGTTCCTAGAAGAAACACTTTCTAACGGATCACCAAAGCATAAAGTTAACTACAAAAATATTTACAACCTTAAGCACAATTGGTTATGCAATGCCTAAGTCCTTTAAGCTATCTAGTAAGCCCATATAACAGTGTTGGGTCAATGAAACCAGACAGTTTTAGGGCATTGGGTGAAGAAACACCCCTCGGACTTAATAATCGAGCTCACTAGGCTACGAACTCAAACTAGTTAATTGTTTCTTTACTGCTCAACCTTACACACCTTTTAGACGCGAACACTCCATGTTTTCTGAGGCACAGAGGCCCGGTTTAATGAGTGAGAAGGCTTATTGCCAATTTATTTATTTTGTTTATTTTCTTTTTCTTCCTTTTCTCTCTTTCTCTCTTTTTTTTTTCAAACCAATCCATTCTTCAAGAAGTTCAAATAAAAACAAACGTTTTCAATATTCTCCAAACGACGTATACCCCACAATTCCAATGTATGTGTGCGTATTTGTGCCGTTAAGAACAAATTTAGGGGAAAAACTGTACAATATTAAAAAATTGAACAAAAATGTAAACCGTTCTAACCTAACACATAATTTTCAAAATTACGAGTATTTTTCGGATGTCAAAGCTCAAAATTACAAGATGCATTTATCGATGACATTATGGTTATCACTTCTTCAAATAGAAGGACATCATGGCAAATATGAAATGAAAATACAATATGTACAAAAATTAAAAAATAACCCAGTGTAGTGTATAGTGTAGTGTATGGAAGTATACCGTATCCCCAAACTTAAATGAAACATTGTCCTTAATGTTTGAACTAAAAGAGTTAGAATAATGTTCCCGGTTGCTAAAAGAGGATTATCTCAAAAATATGAATGGACTTGGGAATGGAAACGATCCTTTTCTTGTTTATACCAATAGGATGGGATATTCCCGGTTGCTAAAAAATTAACGAGGTCAGCATACCAAGGAAGTTTCTCGTGAGTGACCTCAAAGAGTTGCTCATCCGGGAAGGACTTGTAAACTGGAATGGGATCCTAATGGTGCTTTATAAGAATCTGAGATAAATGATTGGCGACCACATTCTTGGTACCCTTTTTGTCCCAGATCTCAAAATTGAGGTTTTGTATCCTTTTTGGCCAATAAATGCCTTAGAGCTGCATGATCAAAGAGAACAATTACTTTGGATCCTAAAAGGTATGATCAAAATTTATCCAAAGCATAGACTACCACAAGTAATTCCTTTTCAGTTATGGTATAATTCATTTGAGAATCGGAAAGGAATTTTCTTGCATAGTAAATAACATGTGGTAACTTGGTTACACGTTGCCCAAGGATTGCACCCATAGAATAGTCGGATGCGTCACACATTACCTCAAATGGGAGAGCCCAATTTGGAGGGAGTAAAATTGGAGCAGTTGATAGAAGTGTGCGGAGAGTCTCAAAAGACTTAAGACATGCTTCATCAAAGTTGAAAGAAATATCTTTCTTAAGAAGTCGACACAAGGGTCGAGCTATCTTGTTAAAGTCTTTGATGAAATGGCGGTAAAAACCCGCAGGTCCAAGGAATGAATGAATGCCCCTCACCGATGAATGTGGATGAAGCTTTGAAATGAGTTCAACCTTGGCTCTATCAACTTCTATACCTCTTTTAGACACAATATGCCCAAGGACAATTCCTTCTTGAACCATAAAATGACTTTTTTCCCAACTAGGAATAAGATTCGTGTCCTTACAACGCTTGAGTACAAGGGTAAGATTACGAAGGCACGAATCAAAAGAAGGTCTAAAGACTGAAAAGTCATCTATGAACACCTCAAGGAACTTCTCTACCATGTCCAAAAAAATAGATATTATACACTATTGAAATGTCGCCGGTGCATTGCATAGGCCAAAGGGCAAGCGTTTATAAGCAAATGTTCCGTATAGACATGTGAATGTAGTCTTTTCTTATTCTTGCAGGTATATTGCTACTTGATTATATCAAGAATATTCATCTAAAAAATAATAGAAGCTTTGGCCCGCAAACCTCTCTAGTATTTGATCTATGAATGGAAGTGGATAATGATCTTTCCTAGTTGAAGAGTTTAGCTTCCTATAGTCAATACACACCAGCGAGCCGGTGGTTATGCATTGAGGAACTAATTCTCCTTGTTCATTTTGAAGCACAATGATGCCTGATTTCTTTGGCACCACTTTTGTGGGGCTTATCCACTTGTTATCTAAGATGGGGTATATGATACTGGCATCTAGCAGCTTGATAACCTCTTTCATATTAAGGTTTAGCCTACGTTGTGCCTCTCTCGAGGTTTTTGCATCTTCTTCCAAATATATACGATGCATACAAATGAAAGGATCAATTCTTTTTAAATCGGCAACGCTCCACCTTATAGCTCATTCGTGTTCCTTTAATACCATTATAAGTGAACACTCTTGGTTATAGGCTAGATTTGGAGTTATGATGACCGATAAAGTGTCACTTGGGACAAGAAACACATACTCGAGAGTATACAGTAAAGTCTTGAGCTCAAGCTATGGAGGAGACACAGGAGATGGAATTTGAGGAGTACTTGAGAGAGTAGGAAGAGGCTCGATAGGTGTCTTCTAAATTGGAAAGTCATTTATGACAGTGGCATCAAGCATTGTATTTACATCTTCAATAGATTGCTCGATGTCAAAGTCTTCAAAATTAAATTGACTCAGACACACTGCTAGAGGATCTTTAGACAAGATTTGGGGAAGTATCTCTTCTACAAGTTCATCCATAACATCCAAACAAAAGTAGTCGCTTTTATTATTGGAGGTGTGGTGGGATGCGTTGAAGATATTCAACCTCACAGTTATATTCCTGAAGGAGATGTCCATCACCTCGGTACGACAATTAACGTAAGCGTTAGCTGTAGCCAAGAAAGGACAACCTAGAATGATCGGAATATGCCTTATAGGATCTTAGACAGGTTTGGTATCAAGGATTATGAGCCCATCGGGAAATAGAATTTGTCCACTTTGATAAGAACATCCTCAATTATACCACGAGGTTGCTTTACCAAGTGGTCAGCAAGTTACAACACAATTGTGGTTGGCTTAAGTTCTCATAGCTCTAATTTTTTATAAACTGAGTAAGGAAATAAGTTAACACTTGATCCCAAATCAAGAAGGGCTCTCTCGAATTCTTGGTCACCAATGACACAAGATATTGTCGGGGCACCCGGATCTTTAAATTTTGGAGAAGTGTTATGTTGAAGAATTTAACTTACTTGCTCAGTTAGATGGACCTTCTTAAGAACTTGGTTCCTAGATTTACGCTTTTGCGTGCATAAGTCCTTAAAAAATTTAGCATAGGAGGGAATTTTCTTATAACATCTAGGAGAGGAAGATTGATTTTAACTTGTTTAAACATTTCAATCATATCTTGTAATTTTTCTCCTTGCTTCCCAAATTGAGAAGGTTCCTTTAATCTTTGAGGAAATGGAATTAGAGGTTCAAATGAAGCTTCTTGATTTGGAATTGATGAAAATTTAGCTTCAATTGCCTTTCCTTTTTCTTTTGAAATATTTGAATTTTTGGAAGAATCATTTGGATTTAAAATGAAATTTTTTGAATTTGGACTAGGGATTTTTGGATTTGCTGAGTGCTCACATTCTTTCTCTCTTCTCTTATTAACTTGGTTCTCTAGAACTCTACCACTCCTTAAAGTAGTAATTGATTGAGCTTATTATTGATTAAACTCAAAAGAATTTGAAGTATCATCAATTACTTGCACTCCTTTAGGATTTGCCACCGTTTGGCTGGGCAATCTTCCACTCTCTCTCCGATGAAATGCATTAGCTAGTTGTCCCAATTGGGATTATATCTTTGCACTGGTTTGAGAGTGGGAATTGAGTTTTTGAGTAATCACTACAACAAAATAGGCTTTTAACGACGGGCAAAAACACTTTTTACGACAGGCAATGTTCGCCGTAGAATCCCCCGTCGTAATTGACTGGCAGTTTTCAACGACGGCCTAAAGCCCGTCGTGGAAGGTGACATTCAACGACGGGTATAGCCCCTTGTAAAAAGATACTTTCCACGAGGGGCACTGACAGTCGTTGAATGTAGCATTCCATGACGGGTAGTGACCCTTGTGGAATGTCACCTTCGACGACGGTTAGTGCCCCTCGTGGAATGTCACATTAAACGATAGTCAGTGCCCCTCGTGGAAAGTATTTTTCTGCGAGGGGCTATGTCCGTCGTTAAAGGTCGCCTTCCATGACAGGCGCAGGGCCATTGCTAAATATTGATTTCAACAATGGACATTCAGCCGTTATGAAAAAATCGAGCAACTAAGACGGGCATAGTCTCATTGTGGAATGTTAGCTTCAACAACGGGCTAAACCCCTCGTGAAAAGTGACTCTTTCAACGATGGGCTACGCTCGTTGTGGAATGGTGCCTTTAACTACGAGCTGAATCCCTTGTGAAATATGGTTTCCACGAGGGGTATTTCCGTCGTAGAAATTTTTTTTTTTTAAAAAAAGATTAAGAGAAAATGCTTGCTAAATCTGCCCAAACAACCAACATCACTTAATACTTCCAATAAAAACACAACCACAACTCCACTCAAGCCATAAACCTGTCCAAACAACCAGAACTCCTCCCAACACACCAAATAAATTACAAAATATTCATGATGCTAACCCCAAAAAAAAAAAAAGTTCAAGGCATAAAAAAGGTAAATTGTCATCTAAATATAAAAATGAAATAATTAAATTCCAAACTTCTTTTATATTCAATAAAAAAGTTCAAGGTACACAATTGCCATCATTGTTAACACATACATATACAAGAAAATAAAAAATTGGCAATCTTTAGTACCCACAAAATATTTGAAGATGCAAGGACCTTCCTCGGCCATGAATGCAAAACGAGGCTACCATATTTGTTTTTTCCCCTTTCTCCTAACCTTGCTCCTACAAGAAAGTAAACATAAAACACCAGTTGGAATCAACAATTTGCTATATCAACATGTCACCAATTTACGTATTGACATTAAATTAAGGTTGTTTCTTCCAGTTTCCTTTTCTCTCAAAACAATAAAGAAAAGTTGATGAATCAAATCAAACAAACGTTGATTTTCAATTTAACAGACGGTTTTGCAGGAACTTTTGGTATTAATTAAACAGTGGGTCTTACAAATTCCCCAGTATGTGCATCAATAGTGTTGTAATGCTGCCTCCACAGCTTTCATTACCGATTTAATGTTATCTAGGTTATAAAAATAGCAAGAAGAGAAGGTTAAAACCTCTTTCGCATCACTTCCAATCCAATAATGTATATCATGTTGAGGAGTCCCACTTTTAAGCAAAACTGTCTGTATCAATTAAAAGATACAAGAAAGTCAAGTTCATTGCCACAAAAGAGGAAAGATACACACACCCTCAAGTGAGCTTGCAACATTCACAAAACAGATTAGATCAGCTGCAAAAGTAACTTCAATTGTATAAGTAGTAAAGAAATTACTTCAGAAAATCAACCTTTCACTTTAAAGTAAAAGTTAGGTTTCTGAATTTGCTAAAATCTTCAAACCGAAGTTGCCAAATTACCAAAAGCTCACATTCAAAACTACATATGCACTTCCAGAAAAGAATTTCCTATGTAAAGACTTTGGGACTGGAGCTAGCCAGAGGCTCTCTATGCACCAGATTTCTAAACCACTGAACATAATAGAGGTTAAGGAATGGATAGAGTAATGAACTTAATGCATAATAATGATGGATTTAGAATTTAACCAGCCAGTAAAATGCATCCTCGGGAAAATATGGTACTTGTATGTATTCAAATTACTAAATCACTGTCCAGTAAAATGCATCCTTGGGAAAATATGAAAAATAAGTTAACACTGGCCAGCTTGCATAGATACACTGTAACTTTTGGCAACTAGAAAAGAACTGCAACAATAAACAATTGCATGTCTTATTGATTACTTCAGTAATTTGTTTTACATATTCAGAATTCAAAAAACAACATTTTCCTACAGTAGTGTTTCTTGCTTCTAAGAAGCACATACACTTCTAAGAAGTAGTTGTATTTGTGTCTGAAGTGTGTTGGACATCTACAGTTCTTGGACACTCCCGGACATGTAATCAACACATCCTGGGCATGTCATGATTTAAAACTAAATTTCTTAATTAGGAACGCATGATCCACACTTACTGAATACGTGCTTACATGTGATCAATGAACATTGATAATTGAATAAGACTTTCTTTTTGAAATGGAAACAAAGTATAATCCAGAGAACTTTGAATTCTGGATTACCAAAGCTCTTAAACATTCAGTCAATATAGGAAATCTTAACGGGAGAATATTCTTATATGTAATGCAATGAGCTATTCCAAAAGTCGGAAAGATTAACATATAGAAACTTGTTGTACACAAATCACGCAGTCTTCACAAATCTTAGATTTTGCAAAACACCCATTCTTCTATAAAATTTGATCACACTTTCTTTAATTTGAAACAACCAGGTACCACATAATGACAAATGAAGTAACCCTCAAAATCAAAAATTACTTGTCAGTAGTTAAAATTATTACACAGCAACTGAGAATCATAATTGACTTGCAAATTGAATTCACACATAAAAGAGTAGCAAGAAAATTTAGTCATTACTTTCAAATTTCAACGCAACTTTCACACTATAAAAGAAAAAGCCATTATGCAGTACTGGTCCCGTTAATAGAAGATACTGAGAGGGACAGATTTGGAAAAAACTTAACCATTCTAGTAGTCCAACATTCTAAGCATGCATACAAATATATAATGTGTATATGTATTAATTTGTTACCAAGTGGCCAGTATAAACATATAACCTATGTATGTATAGACACCTTACTGAAGCTGTTCTCAAAGCCATTGAAAAAGAAGGTGGAGTTAGGATACCAAAGAGCATAGGGCTTCTTGTGGTTTGGAAGTTCACTGCTATGGCCATATTTATTTGGAAGTTCACTGCTATGGCCATATTTTCTTTTACCTTTACTGAAACTATTTGACATCAATTTTTTTTTCTTCTGCACTACAATCTGCATCTTTTCTTGCTGTCCTTGTTCTTCTAAAGCCTTCATAATGGTTTTCAGAGTCTTCATTGATTTTGGAAAAAGCTGTGCTGATTCTCTCCCCTCTCCCTCCCCCCCTGTAATGTAATGTTTGCTGTGGCCAGCCTGTTTGAGTTCTATATTTTTAATATGCTTTACCAACATGAAGTTTTCTTCTTTAATATTGTCTCTCCAAAATAAAATATCTATAGAAATGATCACAGTGTAATGAATTTTATATTCTGATTTGAGATCTCTGTTTTGAAGGGGCAAAGTTAATGCTAGTCAGTTATTGATAATATTGCCATCTTTCATAAGTATAGCATAGCCTTCTTTAAGTTCACTCATATCTTCCAAACTTGACCAAAGCAATACAATGGTTCACACCCAAATCAACATCCTTATAAAATGATTAAAACACCAACCTTTCAATACTCTTTCCTGAAGATGACACATATTGGAAAAATTAATTCCCAACATGCAACCTAGCAACTGTAGCAATTAGGTGACAAGCTGACAATTTAATACAAGAATGGCTGCAACAAATCATTCATTTCCTTCTTCCTCACTCAAGAAGATACCACCAAAGGAGCCAAATCAAAGCAACAACCCAAATAATAAGACACCCCACCACTAGTACCATATGAGGAGGATGTGATGGTGGCTGTGGTGGTGCCAAAAGGAAGAGCAAAATGCCCCCAGAGGTGTCCTCTTGCAGGCCTCTTGTCACACCCTTAATCCAGTTCCTACCTCAAGACCACCTTCCTAGATCATTGGCTAACAATAATCAGAGTAATCACAAATATCACCAAGGAGCGAAAATGATTAATTTTACCTAGAAGAAACTGTGTCATTCTAGTTTTCATTCTCACTAGCCCCTCAGTCATCAGACTCCTCAAAATCACTGTCACTGCCTCATCTTCTCTTTCTGCTGCTGGTTTGGCTCCAATTCTTCTACACAATTGCACGGATTCTTCTCCGGCCTGCAGGAAGATTCCATCACGCAAAAAGTGCCTTGTCTCAATCCTTACTGAGAAGGAATTCTGGTTTCTATCAAATCTCATTTCTCATAGAGCCCCCTGCAACCTCCTTGTTTTCGGGCTTGACCCCCAACACCTTGTCCTATCATCAAAAAATACAAATGGCACCACTGTCTTTCTAGAGAACAATCCTGAGAAGCTGAGAAACATCAAAACAAGTTCAAATAGTACTCGGATTTACAAGGTTGAGTACCGGACAACTGCCAAAGAAAGCTTACAGGCTGCGCAAACAAGCAAGACAGGATCCGGCTTGTGCTCCTGACTCTGCAGTGCCGCTTGAAAAATCAACTTGCCTACTGGATTTGACAGGATTGCCTCGAGAAGTCTACAAGAGGAAATAGGATGTGGTGGTGGTGGATGGACCGGGTGGTGGTGCACCGGATGCACCAGGCAGAATGGCTGCAATATACACTGCAAGTATGATAGTGAGAGCTGGGAATGTGACGGATGTTCTTGTACATGATGTGGACAGAATGATTGAGAAATGGTTTTCATAGGAGTTTCTGTGTGAGGAGAACTTACTTTCTTCGAAAGGGAAACTCTAGAATTTCAGGATTGAATTGCTTTGGATTCTTTCATAGAGGTGTATCCGAATTCAACGACACAATTGCCAAGTATTAGAGGCAGATACCAACTGGTCATTTGAAGAAGGAGAGCTCGAACAGTTGTATTTTATTTGAATGTTTGTCAAGTTATAGAAAGAACACAGTAGTGTTATTATATAATGTATCAAACAGTTATATCATGTATTTAACACAGAAACCTAGTAGATATTTTTTTATGTGCATTGCTGAACATACAGAAAGCATATATATATATATATATATATATCTCAACAAGACTGGTGTAAAAAAAATTAGCTATTGAAACTGAGAGGTTTTAGTCTTGGATTGCTTATTAGAAAACTTGTAAAATTACAACTCTCTTCCTTGAAAAAATGGAAGCCTTCTAGGAAGTCATTTCACAAATTTCAAGCTGTAACTAAATGAAAAATCAATCAATTACTCTGTTGGGATTCATATTAACATCACACTGCAAGAGCTGCTTAGCTTCTCTTGCATTCTACAAGTTATTGGCTTTTGTTAGGTCTATATTATCCAGCAACCACATAAACCACAATATAAATCCATGGTACAATAAAAGCAGAAACTACAGATGGGGTGCTCCCAACACACACACACACACCAAAATTCCCTCAAACACGTGACCATGGTAGAGATAAAAAACTACCCTCCATGTTCCATAGAAAAACTTAATTATTGGCTAACAACATTGCAAGTTCTGGCACTAATATCCACAATTAACAAAATTGCCATGTCACAATTACTCTATAGTATAAAATTAATTTAATTCTTCAATTTAGCAAGAGAATATCTACTTGGGGCTTAGTTTATCCATGCCTAGATCAAAAAATATAATTCACGTTGTTCCAAGAAAAAATAAGCCATGCAAATTAACACAAGTTACCAAGAATCAGATAACAGGAACATTGTGTACTGATCTAATAGAAACAGATTTCCAATGGCACTATGAACAGAAAGACTAATTTGTTTTACATATATGTGTGTGACATTTAACTTTGTGGTGCCATTTTAACTTTTAACTCATATATAAATCCTCACTAACCAACCCAATAGAATAAGATGGCCAAAATACTACATCATGCATTCAAAAGAAAAGGATAAGAAGATGATTTTACCATCACAAATATTCAAAATTCTGCACAATCAAGTAGTTATCTGCAATACAAGACAAACATAAAATCAGTAATAATAATAATAATAATAATAACAACAATAATAATGTCAGGTTTGGTTACTAAGAAAGAGGAAGATTATTCGAAAACCTTAAAGTTCCGTCGGTTATTAGTGTCTACAGTGCTAAGTAGTATATACTTAGAAAATGAAAAATGATGTTTCTTTTTAATCCTATAAATTTCTTATATAACTCTCTTGTCTTGCTAGTTATAGGTTGAAAGGCCAAATACAGTACTGGAATACTTAGAGATGAGAAGAATAAAAGAGAAAGAGGCATGGCCACAAATAATACAATCAAATTAATCAGTTAACTTTTCTATGATTGAAAAGACTGGATCTTCATTAGCATTGAAGTCTGTGGAAGTCAAAGTGGGGAAAGAGAGAGAGTTGAACCATGAAATTTAAACATCTATGTAGCAAGGGATTTACCGATTAAGCTTGAGTTAAACCAACATCTGTTATTGAAAAATTGAAATAAGAAATAAAATTTTCAAAACATCATATAAGAAATAATTTTTTATTTTTTATTTTTTATAGTAGAACTGATTTGCTGCCTCGAAAGAAAATCAGAAAATCAAGTTAAATCAATCTGTTAAAATCAAAACTAAAAAGAACTAAGGAAAGAACGGCTTGACAACTGGAGAAAGAAGACAAGGAAAGGTACTACCCATCCACAATTCAACTGCCACCAAACTCATTGTGAAGTGAAAAAAAATGGGTGTCTGGGATGCAATGTTAAAATGGACAAATAAGGTGTATCTGGACAACATTTTAGAACTAACTGAAATGGCCTGAAGCCTACTGAATTTTAACATGGTGGATGATGCCGTTGTTAGTACTTCGAGTCAAGCTTTGTTATTATTTCCAATGCACCTTCTCCCCTCTTCTGCAACCAAGAGTTAAGGGATGCAATGTTACCATCTTTTGGGAGAAAAAATTGATTGGTCTGAAATTTATAAGAACTGAAAATGATTCCACTACTCTAGTGACAGATGCATTCAACCACCTTTTAGTGTATGCCAACACCTGTTGAAATAAGTGTAAATATCTTAAAATTTTCTCACTGCCTGTTAATTATATAATGTTTTTAATTTGTTTTGCATTTTGTTATGAACAAAATGTACCCAAAATCATATTATTGATCTACTTGAATTAAATACTCTTTCAAACAAGATGAGTTGGTGAAAATTTGGTGAATCTTCAACTAAAAATATTATAACTATTCATTCAACCTTTAGATGACCATCTTATCTACCCAAAAATTAAGTTACTGCAAACTTTATAAGTTCTAAACTATATGAGAAGGAAAGACTGAAGAATGCAAGAAAAAGTCCCAAACAACAAATGCGATTTAAGATGAACCTTTGCCATCTACCTATACACCATCATAAGAACCAAAGAAATGAAACATAAAAATTATGAAATCATGCTATTCTAGGTCTTTCAACCCAACCAGGAACAATCAAATTCCCAGGAACAAGCATAACTAATACATAAAAATATATTAATGTACGTATAAAATTCACAAATCCAAATAGTGAAATGAGGAAAATTCTTCCATTAATAGTTCAAATTGCAAAACAATATCATACAACTGGACATGAAATTCAACACAACTGGACATGAAGTTCAACGATTTTGTGTACAAAAAGAAAAAATAATGAAAATTTAGGTTTTGACCTGGTGGCGGTTGTGAGCGTTGTTGTAGTCTGGGTAGGGGTGCTAGAGAGGCGTTCTTGAAAGCCACCGAGAGAGATGGCGTTGTGAGAGTGAGATGGACCATGCCTCAAATCCCTTCGATTCTCATGCCAAACTAAAACCGCAAGTAGTCTGAGAGAGAGAAAAAGAGCGTGTGAGAGAGAAGAAGAGTACACGCAAGCGAACTAGGGCTTGTCAAGTGTCGATGTATATCTCTAGGGCTTCTCAAACAGAGAAACAAAAAAAAAAGCATAAGAAAATGTTCTCACCTGATCACTTAATTGGCTTCCGAAACCCAATCGCTCGATCATCTAAAGTAGAGAAGAAATTGAACTGAGGCAATTAAGAAAATGGTGGATACTTCCACTGGTTGGAGAGAACGTGAGGAAATAATGGCTGAAAATGGGCGTAAAAAAAGGTGATTAGAGAGGGAGAGAGTAAAGTGATAGAGGCATCGATGAGAGTGAGAAAAATAAGCGGGAATGAAAAATATAAGACCGCGAAGGGAAAAAAAATTTAACTTTTAATTACGGACATTGCCCCGTAGTAAATATAAACATTTCTACGATGGCCAAGGCCAGTTGTGGAAAATTATTTCTACGACGGTCCTGTAATGCCCGTCGTGGTAAGTTTAATTTCACGACGGGCCTTTTTTGCCCGTCGTAAAAAGTTCATTTCTACTAGGGGCAATTATTGCCCGTCGTGAAAAATTAATTTTCACAAGGGGTCACGTGTGCCCACCGTTAAAAGCCTGTCGTTAAAAGTCTATTTTGTTGTAGTGATTGCTCTCAATATTGCCTAATGCTGCCAAAACTTTATCCTCAAAACTGGGATCTTGAGGAGGTGGTTGATTGGGAGTGTAATAGAAACTTGAATTTGGATTTGACTGATAAGGTCTGGGTTGGAATTGATTTTGACCTTGTTGTCCTTGTGGTCCCCGAGGTCCTTGATATTGACCTTGGTTTCCATATTGGAATTGATTTTGATCTCTCCATCTGAAATTATAGGAGTTTTGATAAGAACCTTGACCGGGCTTAGAATAGAGTGAATTCACTTGATTTTAACTATACTCGGGATGTTAACTAGCATGAGGATAATCCCTAATATAATGAGAAGGGCTAGCACAGAATAAACACACATCATACATGGGATAAAGAGTGGGATTCAAAAGATTAAGAGGATAAGAAAAGGAAGATGGAGAAGAAGACCCCACCAACATAACTTGGTCAAGTTTCTTTTCTAAGGCTTCTATTTTCCTATCGGTTGCTTGCTTCTTGCGTGATTCAAAGACACTTTCAGTTTGAGCATTAAGAGGAGCAACTACCTTATTCTTCCTTTTATTAGAAGAACGATGAGATGAATTTTTGCTCAAGTTCTCAAAGAAAATTCATGCTTCATCGGGACTTTTTAAAAATAATGTACCCCCACAACTAGCATTTACCATTTGTTTGTGGGGCTCTCCTAAAGTATCGTAAAATCCTTACACCAATTGCTATTTGAGAATAGCATGGTGTGGGTATGACCTCAAAAGGTCCTTCATTCTTTCTCATATTTCATGAAAGCTTCTCCTTCCCTTTGACAGAAACCGATGATGGCTCTTCGCACATCATTAGTCTTTCCTATTGAAAAATATTTCTTTAGAAACTCTCATTGCATTTCTGCCCAAGAGTTAATGGAATTTGGTTCTAAGGAGTTAAACCATTGTTTGGCTTTATCCTTAAGTTAGAAGGGAAAAAGATGAAGTCTTAAGTTGTCTTCCACTTGGGCATTCAACTATAAATTTGAACACACTTCTAAGAACTCATCTATATGTTTATAAGGATCTTGGTTAAGAAGCCCGTGAAAATAATTTAGAAGATTAATTGTGGATGATTTGATTTTAAAATTATTCCTCCCCGTATTTGGAAAAAAAATACAAGAAGGAGATGCATAGGTAGATGGAACATAAAAATCTCGAAGAACCTCACCACCTGGTGGAGGTGGTAAAATAGGATTTTGTTGAACGTTTGGGTTATCATTATTTGCCATGGTGTCTCTCCTATGTTCTCTAAACAATATAGGGTCCCTAGGAATGCTATTATGTTGTCTAATAGTTCTTTTGAGTTCAAGATCACACGACAATAAATGTAATGACAACGATCTCCTACCTTGCATGTGAATAAAACAATGTCACGCCCTGATTTTCGGTTCTCCTAAAATCCGAGGGTGAATGGTGTTATCACATCATCACCTCACAACAATTTTATAGAAATTTGAAAGGTTAAATCTATCCCTACACATGGATATACATATCTCAATCTCAACCAAATGCTACGGGCCTAAACCATACCTCACTTGCATAGCCAACTAGAGGTGGCTTGCAGATTTTCGAACATATGAAACTCTATGAATGGAATTTGAATCTAAAACCTATACCATTGGATAAAGAATAAAAAAAACTCAATTTAAAAAAAAATATCACTTAAATCGGAGTTAAAACAAAGAAGTTATGCCCTTTCAAAGTTGTGAAGCCAGGCAAGAACACTCAGGCAACTCCAGGATTCCTTCGGTCGACTGATGCGTAGTTTCGGTCGACCAAAATTGCACTTTCAATCGACTGAAACCCTCTTCAGTCGCTTAAAATAGGTTCCCAGCTGTTCCAACTCTCTGGATCTCCCACTTTCGGTCGATCGATGTAGAGGGCACTCGACCGAAAGTCCAAAAATGCCTAAAAACCTGATTTTTCAAGCCCAATGCACTACACCACCATACCAAATCATAATCAAACTTAAAATATGATCAAAACTACACAAAATCAATGAATTTTGGTCTCAAAGAAGCAAGGTCCATGAACCTCCCAAGTTTGCTTCAAAGTTACTTTATCCTTGAAATCAAAATAACTATAATTGATCTATAAAGTTCATAGCATGGTAAGAATGCACAAATCTAGTCTCCAACATTCATTCTCTCAATATCATACATAACAACTTAAAAATTCCATCATTCATTCCATTCTCACAAGATAATACATAATGGAAGTCAAAACCATATTCGTCCATTCATACACTAAAAGTCACATGTAATCAATATGTAGTCATTACATATGAATTAAAACATATCAACACACTTAAAATATAAATACAGTACTTTCCATCTAGTCCACATGCCACAACCCGGCATGAACATCTATATACATATCAAAAGGGTTAAAACTCAAAAGAACTTTAAGAGTCCACCTAGCCAATTATGCCTCATCTTTCATTGGTGCTTTATTTAAAAAAATTTTGTTATAGGGGGTGAGTTTTATCCTCTCACAGTTCAGTAGAAATGATCCACCCATCCCCACTCTAACCCATCAACCATGCATGAGTGCATATGAAATTGCTACATGTCTATATGACAAGTATACATGTTCTTTACCCATAAACAAACAGGTTTTTCAAATCATGCGTAGTGCTTCACATCTCAATATATATATATATATATATATATATATATATATATATATATATATCAAATTGAGCAAGTCACAAATTATATATATAACTCACACCACATAAATTCAAAAATCAATTTAATGGGGACTAGCTTATCACACCACATCCATAGTAAGGGTCTCTTCGGCACCCAAACTTTGCTTATGCTTTATCGGATTGCTAACTCTAAGGGAGTGCCTCCTCTTGGCCAAGTTTTGGGTCTTTCACCTTAGGGACCATTCCCTCATCTTAATACCCAATGTTGTCTTGCCCTAAAAACTCGTTTTTCATATAGTGCACATAATCACATCAATGCACTTGTTCCACACAATGAATGTATTTTTATCAAATCAATGCATTTTTCTTTCACCTCAAGATTGTCACAATGTCATCACACTCATATCATGAAAAATCATATCTTTCATGCACAAGTCTATAAGAACTCACATTTTCATGTTTTCACCAAATGAACACATTTTCATCAAAAACGTTCATAGTCTCATTTGTACATACACAACATATACAAGTCCTAACTATCATGTTAGACATCTATACATGTATAAATCACATTGGTATACATATATATACACATATACATAACCATAGGCTCAAGAAATCGAATCTATCTTTCATGTCACATAAAAGTAACCTATAAGATCAAAGTAAAGATGAGTCTAGCACCCCTACCTCAAATATTAGGCTTTGAATCCCACCATCAAGAGGATATATACACCTTAAAATACTATAGTCCATCTTCGATACGTGTAAACTTTTTACGTACCTATTTACCTAATTACCTAATTAACTAAGTGTAGCTAATTTACCATCTTTAAGCATGGACTATGCAAATCTAGCTATGCATGTAAAAATGTAAACTAGTACCAAGCTATCACTTGTAGTCCTTGTGGAACTACAAGTGTTTGAAGATTAAGTGAGTAAATTAAGTACTCTAAGATAAGAAAGATAAATTTCAACACATGAACATATGAAATTTGTAACTTATATTTATATAATGCTCAAGGCAAGGTACATATACATAAAAATACATAAAAACTCTAATTTACTAAAATTAGAACATAGTTACAAACTAGGGCTTTGTCCAAACCCTAGAGAAGGAGATAGTTGATCATGGTGGGCTGGAAGCACTCCATATACAGAGGTGAATCCATGCTCAAAACAATCTTTAAGGCCTTACAAAGCCTTCTTTGGAGCTTTCCCTCTCCAAAACTTTACTTTATCTCTCTAGAATTTCTCTATTTGTTCTCCCTTCAAGAAAAGTGATATATCTATTTGTTACATATATCTTCCATTATATCTGACTTGAGGCTCAAAAGATTACAGAAATTTCATTCAAGGCTCCTTCTAGAAGAATTTAGACAAATGGCCAAGTGGAGAAAATATCTTCAAAATAATATCTTCTACTGGAATTTTTGATGCATCGAAGTAGGTACTTCGATGCATCGAACTTCCTTGATCTGCAATTCTTCAACTCTTCAGCTTCCCGACTCCAGTCTTGACACGCCATTCACTATTCTTTAATGTAGACCTTCAATGAAGTATGATTGGATATAGGAATGCATTTTTGAACTGATAAAAGAGTTGAATTGACTTTAAACCTGAAATAATCAAAAACATAAAAACTATACAATATGTGCATCTATGGGATTGAAATACATAAGTAAGGGTGCGGGAATGTATAACATTCAACGCTTATCAGGTACCACACTCTGATACCATGTTGTCACACTCTGATTTTTGACTCCTGAAAATTTGAGGTTACATCGTCCATTAAACCGTAATGAACCGTCTTAACCTTTAGTTTACAGCGAAAGCTTAATATCCATAGTGCACGTGTATATACACAACTCAACATACTTCTAACCTAAATGGGCCCCACGTATTAATCCATACTCTGCATGTCCAACATAGTGGATGGACTGCAATTTCGCACCATCGAAATGGTCTTTGTAGAAAATTCTGCAATTCTGCCAAAGGCCGTCTTCAAGCCAACTCCTCATTTCTCAATTCTCATGTATTCTCTATAGGATACTAACCATTTTAAATGATCCATACATCCTTTACATAATTCGAACCCATACATTAATACATTCCTCAAGAGTTGCAAACTTGCCACACATACAACTACTCAATTCTAGAACTCAACTCCTGGTGTGATTGTAACTTAAAATTGAAACCTACACCATTAGATAGAGGATTCAAAAATACTCAGTTTTTGAAAATAAATCACCTCAATCAGAGTTCTAACGAAAAAGTTATGCCCCGTCAAAGTTGTGACATCGAGCGGTAGCACATAGGAAGTTCCAGGTGTCTAAAAATTCTTTCAGGCATCTGAAACTACTTTCAGATGTTTGAAAATAGTTTTAGACATCTGGTTCATGCCCAATTAAGGTCTTGAAGTCTCGGGAACTTCCAAGCGGCTGGGGGTCATAGTTTCAGATGTCTGAAACTTATCCACCAATTGTGAAACCTCCTTTTTGGTGTCCAAATCTCATTAAACTCAATTTCCATCCATAGCAAAATAACATGAGGAAACTTTGGATATAATTTAACACATTCAAATCACATACATTCCATTATCATTAATCTTTGAAATTCATATATGAGTCTCACTCATGCTTTGAACCCAAATCATACTTTTGTCCCAAGTTTTCCTCATCATTGAACACATTACCAAAAATCAATTCTAGCTACCTAAAATCATTCATTCGCATCCACACAATTATTCAATCATAACTGAAACATAATCCCATCATTCACATGTTTCAAATCACACATTCGTTCAGTTCATACATCTCATCAAAGCGTACCAACCATCCAATTTATAAAAAAAAGTTTATAATTTACAAGTCTTTCTCAATGTCCTTACATAACGTATTCCAAATACAAGCAAGTTACATATTGCTCAAATGTAACCATAATTACTACAAATTCTCATTCCACAGGCCGACATGGATAGCCAAATGCAAGGTATGCAAAATGAAGCAAAAATACTACATGGAACCCTGTTTGATCATTCAAGTCCCATCCATCATAGGTGCCTTATTGGTAAAAATTTTGGAGAAAAATGGGTGAGCATTTCAACAACTCAATAGGAATACTCCAACCCACCTAGGTGCCGACTTGACAACGACTTACGTGAATACGTGTCGCTACACTATATGTCACATACAACGTTCACAAATTCATTTATAAGCAATGCATATAAATAAGAAGATATTAAACATATCATGCTTCACAGTTTAATCACATAAACATAAGGATAAAACTCTCACTCTCGGGTCTTATCCGATCCCCACATGATTTGGATCACTCTGACAGATCATGTAACCTTAGACACCTCCGGTGACAAGTGCATGATTTTGACATACTCCGATAGTGTCATGCTTCCATGGCAACATGTTGGTTTTCCTTATGGTGAGTGGACAACTCTGATAATTCACCAATGGATAATATACTTTGACAATAATGGCATGATTTGGACATACTCTAACAGTGTCATACATCTTTGGCAATATATTAGTTTGCCTTAAGGTAAGTGGACAACTCCGACAGTTCACCAAACATGGATATAATCCGACTTTAGGCCTTAGCCTTGGTATGATTGGACCACTCCAACAATCACACCTCATTGGACAAGAATGCCCTTCAATCAACATGGTTGGACCTCTCTGATTTTTCACGTACATCCGTTTCCCCCGTTTCCTCATAATTTCTCCATATATGCATTTCAAACATATAAAATCAAGCATTTTGTTTCAAGCTTATTCCAACGCAATGGCTAGTTTAAAGAGCACATAACATGCATTTCATTCCACATAACCATACATATGTTCATCATTTCCCATAGTTGTATATGCACACAAAACCTAGCACATAAACATATATGCTCTCATTTTCACATAATGGCACATACAAGTCCCTTCTGGTATACACATCATGAAACATATAAAAATAGCCTAGAACATATTTGAGGGAAGAAGAAAAACCTCAAATCCCAGCCCTCTCACCGCTTCCCTCCATGCAATACACAACCCTCACTTTACCGTTTCACCTAAAACCCTAAAATCGATAACTAAGCAAGAAGGAGAACCCCCACCTCAAGTTTGGAAGACTTACAAGCAACTTCCAATAATCTCACTTATGTCTATCTTTTCAGAATACAAGATTGTTCGGTTCAAACCAAAGCCCTAGCCGTCCCCTACACACTTTCCTTTTTCAACGAACCTCGAATCCAAGCCCAAGCTAGCTGAAATGTAGAGAGAAGGTGGAGGGATGAAATGAGAGAAATATAGAGAGAGAAAGTGGCATGAGATATGGCTGGAATATCCCAACCCTGATATTTAAAATATCTAGGGTGCGCGTAATGACTAAAACTCCCTCGGGCCACTAATGTACCCTCCCGACCTCCGTTTTCGATTTTGAAAGTTCTTACGGACTCGAAATCACTTCCTTAACTCTCTAAACATTTCATCTAAGCCAAAATCAAAAATAATTATTTCTCAAAATTGTTTGAATTTCCAAGCCCACCTAGATTGCATCCCGGGCTCTATTTGACCAAAAAGTCAAACTTCTCCGAATGTCCCAAAAACTTACCAAAACCCTTATACCACTTCCTAAACATGTTCCCCACACTCAAACATGTTTAATATTACTTGAAATGCATTTATGGCAATTTTGACCCAAAAAATACAAATTGACCAAAATTGGTCACGGTCTCTACACAGAAACCAAGGGTTATTAAGCTACTCATCCATTGTCCTAATCATAATTACTCATGATATCATGCTTTGATACCAAGTTGTCATGCCCCAATTTCTGACACCAGATTAAGAGCGAGAAAAATAAGGGGTGAACGATGCTTATCAAGCATCAAACATCAAACATTTAATTTGCGGAAGATATCTATTCATACACAATTATGTATGTGTATGCTCACCATTATATGTCCTAATTGGTCCCACATTAGCGTATACATCATATACATACTCATTTCTGATACCAACTTGTCAATATATAGTTCAGTCCAGTTTCAGTCGGCTAAACACTGGGCTCAACTGACCTTCAGGTTCCCAGCTCCATCGGTTGGTTAGAGGGTAGTTTCAGTCAGCTGGAACCTCCTTCGGTCGACTGAAACCTGGATTTAGCTGACCTTCAGGTTTTTAATTTTGTCGGTCAACTGAAGGGTAGCTTTAGTTAGCCGAAAATGAGCTTTCGGCCGGCTGAAACCCTACTTTAGTTATCCGAAACAGGTACCCCATTTGTAAATGTTCGGTATCTCACAGTTTCGGTCGGCTGTTGTAGAGGCTAGGTGACCAAAAGTTCAAAAATGCCTCAAAACTCAATTTTCACAAGTCTATATGCAATCTCAATGGTCATACACTCATTTGCAATCTTAAACATGATAAAAAAAACTATATAAATCCATACATTTGAGCCCATAGGTGAAAAGTCCATAATTTTCACAACTTTACTTCAAAATATTCATTCTCTTGAATTATAAACATTCACAATACTCCATAAGGTGAGAAACTAGCCAAGGAATTATATAATCATCATTTCCATACATGAAAGGATACAAAAGGTCCATTACTCATACAATTCCCAAGGTTATACGTGAAGAAGTTCATTAACATATAATCTCACATTCTACATTTATTCCCATAATTTTTATGTATAAGAGATCAAAGGAAACCATTATCCATACATATCTCAAAAGCCATACATCTATGAGTTCATTGTAGATACATTTCTCAAAAGTTCCGACATGAGTCAAGTGTGGCTATTGCATTTGAAATTTGTAAGCAAACGTGAATCAAATATAAATACAACACTCCTAGCTATAGTCGACATGCCACAAGCCGATGACTTGACTTTATATACACATGTCTAAGAAGAATCCAAAAGAAGCCCAAAAATCCACTCTAGAGCTCTATGCCTCGTCTTCCTTGGGAGTTTTATTTGAAAATAGTTTGGGAAAAGGGGGTGAGCATACAATTACACCCAGTAGGAATGATCCACCCGACTCTACCTTAACTCAGGTAGTTATGTGATCGGCGTTGAACATTACGCATTCTAGCCTCTTAATTTGCATATCTTATTCTCTTAGTAATATTTTATTTGTGATTTCACTCTATTTTTATGTTTTCTGTCTTTTCTGGGCTTTAATGATTATTTTAGTTAAAACCATGATTTTTGGGCTTTTAAAGAAGACATTCAAGAGGGTTAGATGAAGCCTACATCAAATGGATCCATTCAACTCCATATTTTAACTCAAAACAGCCCAAGAAAGTGGTCCAAGATAATTATAACTACTTAAGGAGGTTACGGGCCTGAAGCCCAATTTTGCACTTAATCCAGTTTTAATCCCATTTTGGAAAGTGGATTGAAAGTCTTATTTCCGAGCTTCAATTCGACTTGATTTTTGTGATAATTAAACGAAATTTGATTCTGGACACTTTTATATTTCACGTAAATTTTATGAATCGGACTTTTACTAGGTCAAAACTTGGGCTAAACGTCAGTAAAAAAATCCACCTGTTTAGGGCTGCGGGAAAACCCTAATTATTTTCTAATTGGATTAGTACTTTATCTCCTAATTGGATTAGAACTTTATGTATTCTCTTGGAGTATAAAGTGGCGAATTGGAGGCTGTTTTGAGGGGAGAAAAAGAGGTGGAGGCCAAGACAGAGAAGACAGAGACAATCCGGGTTTTATTTATTTTATTTCATTATGTCCTTTATTATTTTGTTATCTTCTTCTTCTACCATGTGTAACTAAACTCCTCAACTAGGGTTGAGGAGGAAACCTCCATTAATGAAGTGACATAATTTTGTTCATTAATTGATTCCCATGTGTATGATTTAATTGCTTATGATTTTTGCTTCTTGTGATTAATTATTTTATAGTTCTTTCACCATCTATATTATGTATATGTGGTATTTAGAAAGTATTATAATTAATCTAAGCTTGGGTTTGTATTTCTTAAAAATGATAATCTTTGATCTTATGTTTTTCATTAAATTGGATTTATATGTTGCTTAGAATTTTACACTAGTGAAGCGAAGGAAAATCTATCTTTTTGATATATTTTTCATAGTGCTTTATTGTTAAATCTTAAGTAAGTAATAGATTGATTTCTTGACTGCTACTCTAAATTTGGGAATTAATAAATGAATATTAGAATCTTCATGGATTTAATGGTGGTGGAATTCAACACCTTAGTTATTTTCTTTATTTGACTTAAATAGTGTTATTTTATTTGCATGTTAGTTTAATTTCTCTCAAATTGATGTGGCTAAACTTGAATTATAATTGTAAGCTTACTTTTGCCCTTTTTCAAAATATAATTTAACTACTCGCAAGAGCACGAATCTTTGTAGACACGGTTCTATATAGAGGGTATCGATCCCACGAGGACTAGTCGTTAATTGTCTTGAAAAAAGATTAATTCCACTTTAATTCTAAAAACAAGGTTTTGAATTTTGATTTAAAACTATTGCATGGAATGTAATAACAATAAATTTAAAGAGTTAAAAGTTGGGAGAGATAACTAGGGGTGGTTTCCACCACTAGCCATTCACATGTCCATAAGTGTAGCAAGCTTGGGATTTATAAATTAAATGTCTAACAATGTCATTAGGCTTTTGACCTCAATGACATATCAAAAGATTAATGTGTGTGCCAACCTATCATAATCCATCTTCAACAAGCATAGTTCTTCAACCTAACTAATTACCCTACTCTCTAAGTGAACCTAAATGCATCCAAACTACCTTATCTTGGCATGACTTATACAAGTAAAAACAACACATTCAATTTAAGTACCATTACTTAGCCATCATTTGCATTTCTTGTGGAAGATGCAAATGTTGTGCATTCACATGAAAGATTCTACTCTAAGACAAGAATACAATCAACATCAAATGAATATATATAAGAAATGTATAAGTGTACATTGTCACTAGACTAAATAATCAACATTTAAATACAAATCTCAAATAATGCTACAAAAATGAACAAGTTTACATGGCTAGGGGTTTCACCCACACCCTAGTAGAGAAGTTAGTTGGTCATGGCAGCCTTGCACTCTTCCATTGATGGAGAAAATGAAGCTTCAAGGTCTGGTTTAGCTCCCTTTTCTCCTCTCCCGAAAGTCTCTAAGTATCTGTATGATATATCATGAAAAATGGCTTTTTTTGTGCTTTATGGCTCTCTTTTCCTCCTTGGGACCCACCATGTATATATATATATATCAATATATATACCAACTATATCACTAATATCTCCATGTGTCTTGTTCAAGTCAGAAAATCCCTCTAAGTCGTGCAAAAAGGAGAATTTTGTTGCAAATGGGAGAGCAGGTGAGCAAGTGGGCAAGTGGGTCTGCAGAATCTCGATCAATCGAAATTGGAATCTTGATTGATCGAGATTTCGATCAATCGAAATTCAAGACTCGATCAATCGAGGTCTCGATCAATCGAGATCTCGATTGATCGAGATCAACATCTCGATTAATCGAGATGCCTTAGCTTTATTTCTGAATTCTTCTTCTCAACTGTAAATGGCCTCAAACATTGTTCCTTTTGGTACAAAACCTGTAATAAATCAAAAACACAAAAATACTGTAAACGTACCTCGGTAAACATAATAACGGGACTAACATATGCAATAAAGAGGGTTCAAATACATAGTATTGAACACTTATCACAAATCAACCAACTTTTGTTTAAACTAGATTAGTTTTAAATTAATTTGAATTTGTATTAGTTTTTCTTCTCAAAGCATTCTCTTGGGTTCGACCTCATTCTTGCCGATCTATACTTCAATAGATTCGTACACTTGCGAGTTATTTTACACTTTTAAAGCAACATCAAATTAATGGGTTTACTATGTTTTGGTGTTTGGCCATTAATGAGTTTGTTCGAATGGGTCTGGTTTGTTTTGGTGTTTATATGAAATTAATGGGTTTGCACACAAAATTAATGGGTTTGCTCCAATGGAAGACATAGAGATAGAAAATAGAGATGATATACACTATAAATTGAACACGATTATCACATGGGTTTGATGATGATATATACTATATCTCACCAAATGCTGAATGCAAAATCAATATTGCTTGCACCTGATTTCGTTTTCAACGAAGATGTATCGGATATTGGTTTCGGGGTAGAAGGGGCGGCACTAGTCTGCTAGTGTTTGGTTTTTGAAAATGTTGGGGATGATCTCGTTTTGATTATATATATATACACACACACACAAATATATGTGTGTAAGATAAGTAAAACCCAGATAAAACATTTCTGAGGACTTGTTGGAGAAAGAGTGAAAGAAGCAAGAAGAGAGAGACACATGATCTTTTGAAGATGAGAAGAGAGAGAGAAGGGGGTTGGGTGTCTAAGACTTGTTTTTAATATCATAAGGATATTTTTGTTATTTTCTAATTTTGATATGGGCAAATTGTCTATTATTCCTTATTTGTATAATTTGGAAAATGGAGGATGTTATTTGAACAATGGGTGTCCTTATTGCATAATTTGAAAATTGTAGAAGCTTATTTGAACAAGAAGGAAGTATTTTGTACATTTTATACGTAGGGAGGGTGTTTTTTTGCACTTAAGCAATTACTTTTTGTTTCTAGCGTTTATAACAATTAATTTATGATTTCATTTTTTTTTTTAAAATGGCAAGGTAATTACTGTTTTTTTTCCTTCTCTCATCGTAATTGTGAGAAATTATTATATACTATGGGAATTCCATGTATTGGGGGAATTCCACTGCTAATAAGATTTCATATTTTATAATTTCTTATAATAATAGAAAGGGATGCGATATTCACACTCCATTTTTCTCCAATTGCACTCTATTTATCTTTTTCTTTGATAAGAAATTACAAGAAGGTCCCTAAACTCATTAGTGCATCATCTCTTATTTTATAATATCGTAATCACCCTTTATACTATAAATTTTTAACTTCTTTAAAAGTACCTTTTTTTTTGGTTCCTGATAACCTTTTTTTTCTTAGGATACCTTTTTTTTTGTCATGTCAAAAGATATACATATATATATATATATATATATATATATATATATATGTTTTTTTTTTCTTTTTTCAAAAATTTAAGCAATGTATAGAAGAAAGAAAACTGTACAAAGCCCAAAGAATTGGACTTGGCTATAAACCAGGCTATGGACTAAACCCAAATGAACAAAAGACATAAAACAAAACTAGAGTCCACAAATGGAGTGGCTGCTCAACGTGCCCATAGTGTTTGGGATCTGCCTTCCTCTTCCATCAGACCTCCTCGGCCTCCAGACGCACCACCGGAGCTTGAAAAGATATATTTCATTCAACAGACATAACCATTATTTTTGGTACTTGTTTTTTATCCTATAAAGTGATAATTTATTCAACAAGTATAATTTTTTTTTTCTAGCAAAAGAGATAATTTATTCCACAGAGAAATTTTTTGGGTCATTTTTTTTTTTTCCGTAATATATATTTTTTGGACCCTATCAATAAAAGATAATTTATTCAACAATGATAATTTTTTTTAATATTTTTTTGAGGTCATGTAAAAAAAGATAATTTATTTAACATAGATAACGCTTTTTTTTTTTATCGAGTCAAAATATATAACTTTTTTTTAGATATTTTTTTTTGGATTCTGTCGAAAGAAATTGGAAATATCAAAGACGAGAGATAGAGGGGGATATGTGAAGCGGTAGTTGTGTAATTGAAAAAAATTTAATGATTCAGTTGTAAAATTAGGGTTAGAAGTGTCATTTCTTTTAAGATGAGAGTGCAAATGTAGAAAATGGGAGTGCAAATATCGTCTCCCTAATAGAAAATGAAGTTTTATCATTTTTGGAATTCCTACATTTAAGGAATTCCGAAATATTGTAGAATTACTCGTAATCAATTAAGCATAATGAGAGGTTAATAGAATGATCCCTTTACATTTCTTATTTTTTCTAACAAATACATTATTTTGTGAGATAATATTTGCGCTCCACTTCTTTAATCTCGCACTTCTTTTATTATTTTTCAAAAATAAATTGACATAATTGTTCTTCAAAAGCTCTCTCATGCTACATAATTATCTTAAAAATACTTTGACTCCAGTCACTCCACTTTGAGAGGATAAATGTGTTATTTTCTTTATTAAAAAATTAAATGGAGTATAATATTTCAAAATAAAGTCTCAGTATCACAATCCTTTTTCATTTTTTTTCCTCATATAAAGTGAAAATTAGGTTTGGCAATAGGCATATAAATTTATTGATAAAACTATTTTAATTGGCGAAAAGTTTTTTATTACAAAAAAATAGTTTTAGTGGTCATATTAAACAATTTCCTAATGGTATTCTTTATGAAAATAAAATCTCATAATCCATATCATGACACGTGGATTTAAATGAATGTATTCAATTAAAGTCTCATATATTTCATATAATTTTAAAATAATTACTTATACGATTCATGTACTTAAATTTTAATAAATGAATTGAGAAATAAGAATTGAAGGTTCTGTTTGCTTTGACCAGAAATATTTTCAGTACTGAAAACATTTTTCAGTGTTCTGTTGAATGTAAAAGGGTTTACAACACATTTTCTTTAAAAAAAAATAGTTTAGAAAATAAAAAAATAACATGGAATTTTTTCCAGTAAATCATTTTCCCAAATTATACTCAAAAAACATATGCCAAACGATAGTCATGCGTGCATATATAAGCATATAAATTCACATATACATAAACATATATAACACTTATATCTACACCTACCCACACATACATATACATTATACACAAATACAAATTTATATATATGAATATGTAAGTATATGTCTACATACTTATATACCTCTTAAAATTTCAATGAAAATGTAATTGATTTACCACTTCAATTTCCAAAAAGCAGTTTTAAGAAATTTTATAGAGAGAAATAATTAATTGATTTATTAATTTTTTTTCCTGAAAAAAAAATTTCACAATGCTCTTGGGAAGACTCAAATTCTTTGCCTTTCAAAAAGAGAAGAAAAACACTAAGACACATGCCTTGGTTGTTTTTACTAACTTAATTTTAAGAAACTCTCAATCAATCAAAGGACTATATAATTTTTTTTTTAAGGTCTCGTTATTAAATCAAACAATTTTAAGGATACTAACAAAAAGCGTTCTCTATATTTATCCAAATTTGTGTTACAAGCTTCTTCTTTTTTAATTTTTTTTCTTTTTTTTTTCCTTTCATTTGATCAAAGGAAATTGTCACTAAAATTATCCCTGGTAATAAGAGAGCAAAACCTCTGAGGAGTCTAACCCAACAATATAAATCAACATGATGACCAAAAAAAAAAAAGAAATTAGTTAAGGGCCTGAAACCAAGTATAGAGAATGAAATTCATTCTTGATATAAAAGTGTGCATGTTGAGTTTATGTCATGCATTTAAGAAATTAAAAAAAAATCCAAAAAAAAAAAGAAAACTAAAAACTTATAAGATTTGATAATATGAAATGTGCTTTGTTTTGCACAGAACTCTCTCTTAGCAGGATGTCTTGCATGTGTGACATTCTAGAACTCTCTCTCTAAGTTATTTCTTGAGAAAATTAGCTTTCGGTGACTGTAGATGCTCAAAATTAAACACCACACTCAAATTCTAGTAGAAATAAGTGGACGTATATTGAATTTAGACAAATACAAACTTTGGATCTATTCTTTCTCCTTTTCTATTCACTTGATGGTCAATAGGAAAAAAGGCGTCATCTTCTTCTATCCATCTTTTCTCTCTTATAGTCTCCTTTCTTGTCGTCTTCTTCTGTCCATCTTTCCCTTCTTATACTCTCCTTTCTTTTTGTCTTGTCCTTCGGATATTTCTGTGGCCTTGTTCATTTTCATCATTGTTTCTCTTGGACTTGTTTGTATCTTATTTGAGTATGGACGATAACTATTCTTTGAAGTAGGAGGTGGGATGCAATAATGATAGTCCACAAAGTGGTGAATGTGAGCTTGTTGAGGTGGGTTCTATCTCGTTCAGTAGCAGCTCACATCATCTTAGCCTGGCGGGACCAGCTGAGTTGGGCCTTACGGCGTGTGGTTTGTGGTTTGGGCTTGTTCCATGTTGGCCTAGTTCGAGTGGGTGGGATTGGGCTAGCTTTGTGGGCTTTGAGTTTGGGGGATCTACAGTGACCAATTTTTTTTTTTTTTTAAATTACTTTACAGTGACCTTAAATTCAATAAAAGGTAAATAGTAAAAAAACTTGAAAAATAATTATCAATGAGTGACTATTTAATTTTAATGTTCAAAATACCTTTCCTTTTATCAGAGATTTCCAATTATTTCTTCGTCTTATCCAACCCCACCCCCAAATATCAAATGCTTCAAAAGCCATTATGATATACTCAATTTTTAATCAATGTGGCTTTTGATAATAGTGGTTTGAGGGGGGTGATGATGGCCCTACAAACAATTAAACATGTTCGAATGTTTGTAGATACTATTGTATTTATTCATGGATTTTTATCTTTAGAGTTAAGATATGCTCAAAATTTGCTTTTATTTCAAAAATGTCAAATTCATCCCTTTTCATTTTCTTTCTTTGTAACAGAAGTTGGATCAAGTACTTTATTTACCCTTTTTTTTTGTTTGGAATAGAGTAATCTATATGTCAATTTATTGGGAAAGTCTAACACAATAAGGTTAATACATACTTTGATTATGTCAGTTTCATTAATTTATCGTCTTCTTTGAATTTGAAATTTATGACTACCCAACTCCATTGTTTCATGTGTTATATATATATATATATATTATGACTTTTGAAGAATTTGATAGTTGGGGTGGGGTTGGAGAATAACAAAAAGGGATTGGAAATCTCTGGATAAAAGAAAGGGTATTTTGGACATTAAAGTTAAATGATCACTCATTAACAATTATTTTTTAACTACAATATTTGGTATCAATCACCAATGCGTATGGCCTTACAGGCAAGGAATAATGATAAACCTAGAGGGGGAGGGGGTGAATAGGTTTTGTCCAATTTTAACCTTTTAATGCTTGAAGTATGACACATAATCCACAAAAACTTGCACAATGATTTATAGAGGAAAACCCCTATATGGGGTAAAAAACCTCTTGGCCTTCAGGTCCAGTCCAATCCACTATGATGAAACTGAGTACACTTTGTTGAGCACCTTTAGATGCAGCTGTAAGACACCTCACTCACACTCTTTACACTCACCAAACTCACACATAAGTCATCCAACTCTTACCCTAGTTCATAGCCTCCCTAGGCATGAATCACTCTCACCAATGGACTCATCAACAAAGGCTCTCAACACTAGTCCAGCCCAGGCTTTCTAAATCCCAAACTATCTCTCACCAAACTCACCACAAATCACTATAACTCTGTTGCACCCCGATTTTTGACTTTCGAAAATCGAGGGTGATTAGGTTGTCACACCCTCATCTCATATATCTAATCTCATGCACAATTATCTCAAAATCAAATGATGCAGAAGCTTTCTATACGTACGCCATTACATTGGCATATACTTATCAATACCCATCACAATGGGTCCCACACTGGTTTATGCATCCATACATACTCGTTCATATTCTAAGGTTTAAATAATTTCAATTCTGTCTAGGTTTCAGTCGACTGGAACCTTTTTCGGTAGGTTGAAACCTGGGTTTAGCTTACCTTCAGGTTTCTAATTCTATCGGTCGTGTCACGTCCCGGAATCCGGACCGCCGGGACTCCCCCGGACTAACCCTAACCCCGAGTCGCGAACCCGTTTACTCAACCTCACACTATAACCACTACCTGATCATACAATCTCAATTTCCAATTATTTTTACAAAAATCGGGCATGACCCATTCTAAATAATCAGCTCCTGGCATATTACACCTGCTTTACAATTCATATGGACACTTCTGGGCACGTGTCCCCCCAGCATTTATATCTAACAATAAAAATGGACACTTCTGGGCACGTGTCCCCCCAGCATTTCTACAACATGCATAATAGAATCAAAAATATATATGTCTTAGTCCTTGAATGTCCGTATTATATACATACATCACATGAATGAAATACATCTGAAGGAACTGAATCACCATAATCGCTCCATACATCTAATCCAAATGCGAAACATCAATCCAATGTCCTAGTTAAACATTAAATTCTAAAGAATTTAACTACTACCTCTGCAACCGGTACTATGAGTCCCCTAACTGACTCCGTAATCAGCAATACCTGCAAAACCTGGGAGGGGGTGAGCTCAAAGGCCCAACAAGGTATGTAGAACCATACTATCATCGCAGCAGCAGGTCGATCCTCACATATTCTCAAAAATATACATGTACTTAAATATATCACAATATTTAAAGTCATGCCCCTCCTAGCATACATGAACCAACAATGCACATGGCAGTTCTAGCACTTATGAACATTTAAATCAACTATACATGACTTATGAAAATCATTTACAACATATTCAAAAGCAATACCCATCCAATGTCATTATGTATAGAAAACATATATGAACAGAAGCATTTACATGAACAATGTAAATCAAATACCACATCACCTACTCAACAAGATCCATAGAGTCATGCATAAATGCACATTAAATCGCTACATGTCTACATGATATGTATACATGCTTTTTACCCATAAACAATCACGTTTTTCAAATCATGCGTGATGCTTTCCACCTCAATGCATATATATATATATATATGTATGTATGTATATCAACTTGATAGTCACATCTCGTATATATAACTCACGCCACAAATTTCTGAAAATCAATTCAATGGGGACTAGCTTATCACACCATCCATAGTAAGGGTCTCTTCGGCACCCAAACTCTGCTTGTGCTTTATCGGTTTACTAATCCGAAGGGAGCACCTTCTCTTGGTCAAGTTTTGGGTCTTTCACCCTAGGGACCATTCCCTCATCTTAATTCTCAATGTTGTCACGCCCCAAAAACTCGCTTTTTAAATAGTGCACATAATCACATCAATGCACTTATCCACACCATGAATGCATTTTTGTCAAATCAATGCATTTTTCTTTCACCTCAAGATTGTCACAATGTCATCACACTCATATCATGGAAATCATCATGCTTATGCATTTTCAGGAAAATCATATCTTTCATGCATAAATCTATAAACACCACATTTTCACGTTTTCATCAATGACCACACCTTTCACCGAAATCATTCATAGTCACATTTGCACATACACAATATATATATGTCACATCCTGCATATAATCACATATATACGTATATTAGCATAAATATAATCATGCTTTCATTCCAATCATGCATTTACTATGAGCAACCAACATGCATTCTTACAACCATATGCAATCACGCAAATATATATCTATATATATCATGTCACCCATATAGGTAGCGAAAACATACATTACCCTTAACACATTTCATGCTTTTACAATGCACTTCTATGCTGTAATCAATTTAACATGCATTTCTACTATTGCACCAAATATGTAATCACATATATATTTACGTATACTCAACTCATGCATAAGAATCATATATGCATGCAAGGCAACATCTAGCTAAATATACATAGATAATATAGCATACTTTACATGACTCAACCCCTAAACATGCATGTAACAATGCAAATCAGCATTTGAATTTAACAATGCTCTTACCCTCCAAGCCCACACATATATGTATATACCCACATATATATATATATCCTCACATCCCACGTATATATATATATATATATATATATATATATATCCACCTTTATGTATATATATGCACATATAGATATATACAAACGCCACATATGACCAAATTAAGAATATATGTGAAATTAATTGACATAGTCAAATATACATAGAGATAGAGGTAAGAATCAACTTGCCTTAGGTCCCGTTTCGCCAAGTCTGCGCTTGCAAAGTGGTCCTTTTCCATGTCTGGTCCGGTCCAGTCTTGTGTCAAAACCCACCCATACAATCCATCGGGCCACTTCGCTCCCTTTTTGATTTCCATGTTTGGCCCAATTAATGTTAGGAGCCCAGTTCATAAACCACTTTCAATTGACCCAATTTAATCCAAGTTGGCAGCCCAAGCTAACCATCTTCTCACAATCCATTTCTTTTTTTTTTCAAATCACCCACTGTCCAAGTTCAATCTCAAGCCATACCAAACCCAATCAATAAATCAAGTTCAGCTCACTTCTAGTTCCATTGGAAATCCAACACAAACTCAAGGCCTAAGCCCAATGCACAACTCATCATCTATATATATGTACATATGTATCACCACTACTATGTATATATCAATGCACAACCCACAAGTTTCGGCACCATTCGAAACCACTAAACCACCCAATCCAAGCCCTAAGCTTCGGCACTATTGTTGACTCCAAAGCCGAACCCAAATTCAACCTCCATGATCAGCCACCATAAGTTTCGCAAATCCAAGCTAAAACAGCCCCTAACCAAGCCATTACCCTGTTGCCAAACAACCCAAAACAACCATTGTCCAGCCACATCGTCAAAACCCAAATTCCAAAACTCTGCCAGAACCAACACTACGAACCACCATGGATCACCTCTGTCACAAGCCCCAAACAGCCTCATACCGCCGTTCGAAGCCACCGCCGTGTCACGGCCACCACCAGCCATGAACCCAAAACCCACGATAGCCCCCTCGAAAGAACTGCCGTAGCCGAACCCCAGCCGAGCTCAATCCCCAAATCGGACCAAGCGAAGCCCAAAAATAAGCCCCTCGACTCACCTCTGAACATCGGAACAGGTTGTCACCACCACCGTCGCTACCAGCCACGGCCGCCGAGAAGGAACCCAGCACAAGATCAAACCCATTTGAGGGCCAACACCGAACCACCGAGTGTCGTCACTGCCATCCACGGCCAAACAAACCCTTAATCGAACCAGCTGAAGCTCCACTGCAAACAACACCCCTTCGCGAACGGCCCAATTGTGTCTCCACCACCGTCACCGTCGCCGCCGCAAGCCACTCGCAGCCACCGTCGATCTCCTCCTCTTCTCTCGGCTTCAACCCTTCTCTCCTCGATCCCTCTCGGTTCTCTCTCTCTCCCCGATCCCTCTTCTCGGTTCTCTCTCTCTCTCTTCCCGACTTCTCCTTTTCTCTCTTTTTCCTTCTTTTTCTTTTTCTTTTCTCCTTTTCTCTTTCCTTTTCTTTCTTTTCTTCTTTTTCCTTTTTCTTTTCTTTTCTCTTCTTCTTTTCTTTTCTTTTCTTCTTTTCTCTTCCCAACCGAGACCACATGGGTCTCTCTCTCCCTTTTATTTTTTTTAAACCTCTATACACCACACATTCTCACCCACTTTGTTATATAAATACATATATTCATTATATGCATAAAATACCACATGGGTATTCTCCTTTCTTCCATATATACGTACAAACCCACTATATATATATATATATATATATATATATATGCACTTCCTCCACTTATATATATATAATCCTATATATATAAATGTCCACATCCAAACTATATATATATATATATATATGTATCCACATCTTTGCGAATTTAATTTATTCAAAAAAATAAGTCTAGTCAAAATTCGCCCAAAATCGATCAAAATTATTCCAGTCCTTATAGGTCGGCTGAACGGTAGCTTCAGTCGGCCGAAAGGGAGCTTTTGGCCAGCTGAAACCCTCCTTAATCGTCCAAAATGATTACCCCATTTGCAAATGTTCGGTATCTCATAGTTTCGGTCGGCTGGTGCAGAGACTAGGCGACCGAAAATTCAAAAAAGCCTCAAAACCTGATTTTCACAAGTCCATATGCATTCTCTATGCTCATATACTCATTTACAACTCAAAACATGATCAATTCTTCACAAAAATCATACATTTGCACCTTATAGAAGCTAGGTCCATGCATCTCACAACCTTACTCTAAAACATGCATTCTCTTTATGCTTAAACATCCATAATTAATCCATAATGTACATAGCAAGTTAAGAATTATATAATCCTCATATTCAAATGCCAAACCTACATTTCCATACACAAGGATATCCAAAAGATCATCATTTCTACATTTCTCAAAAGTTATACATAAATGAGTTCATTAAACATACATTTCTCAAAAGCCCCATATAAGCCAAGTGTGGCGAATACATTTGTAATTCGTATACAAAGATGTACCAAATGTAAATACAGCACTTTTTACATTGTCAACACTCTACAAACAGGCATGGACTTCTATATACATATATCCAAAAGACATGAATCCAACAGAAGCTCAAAATCCACTCTAGTGCTCTATGCCTTGTCCTCCATGGGAGTCTTATCTGAAAAAGAGTTTGGGGGAAGGGGGTGAGCATACAACTACACCCAGTAGGAATGATCCACCCGACTCAGCGTTGACTCAGGCAGCCATGCATGAATGCAAAATAGAATCTCTAATTGTCTACATGCCATGCCTCAATGGTTTTCAAGTTTAAAACAATATCATTTTGAAATCATGCTCGATGCCACACAATCTCAATATGCATACACAGTTTATAAATAAACCACGTTCACAAATAAAACTGACACCGCGTATACTTTGAAATCAATTCAACTAGAGACTTCTGCTTGTCACAATTCCATAATAAGGGTTTCATCGAAACCACAAACTCTACTTATGCTCTACGAGTTGTTAACCCGACGGAAGTGACATCCACTTGGCCAAGGTTTGGGCCTTGCACCCTAGGGCTCTAGGCCCTTCTTAATTCTCAAACATGCCCCCAAAATCACACATTTTTACATAATGTACACTTACAACATAAATACACAAAATTCACAACTTTCACAATTCTTACCATGTCACGCCCCGATTCCTGAGGCCCAAAAACCGAGGGGTGAACTCTGTGAGATCCCCTCATGCTATAACCACCACTTGATCATACAATCTCAATTTTTTATTATTTTCATGAAAATTGGGCATGACCCATTCTAATAAAATCAGATCCTGGCATGCTATACCTGCTTAAAATTCAAATGGACACTTCTGGGCACGTGTCCCCCCAGCATTTATATCTAACAATAAAAATGGACACTTTTGGGCATGTGTCCCCCCAGCCTTTCTACAACATGCATAATACAATCAAAATTACATGTCTCAGTCCTTGAATGTCCGTATTATATACATACATCTCATGAATAAAATACAACTGAAAGAACTGAATCAACATAATTGCTCCATACATTTCATCCAAATGTAATGCATCTATTTATCCATTATCCTAGACATACATCAGATTCTAAGGAATCTAGACATTACCTCTGCAACCGGTACTGTCAATCCCCTAACTAACTCCGTAATCAGCAATACTTGCAAAACCTGAGAGGGGGTGAGCTCAAAGGCCCAACAAGGTATGTAGAACCATACTATCACTGCTGCAGTAGGTCGATCCTCACATATTCTCAAAAATATATATGCACTTAAATATATCACAATATTTAAGACCATGCTCCTCCCAGCATGCATGAACCAACAATGTATATGGCTACTCTAGCGCATATGAACATACAAAATCTACTGCACATAACTTATGAAAATCATTAAGAATATGCTCAAAAGCAATACACATCCAATATCAATATGTATACAGAAAATATATGTCAAAATATTTACATAAATAATGTAAATCCACAACCACATCTTCTACTCATCAAGTAGCACACCTCAAATTCAATATAGATGCATTTAAACAGAAAAACATGCTTAACAGATAAACACATAAGTATAAAGGTATTTTCGCTTTCCGCAATCATAATTCGATACCTAATACAAGCATCTAGGCTTGCATATACTCTCACTCTCGGCCCTCATCCGATACCCCACATGATTGGCCCGCTCCGAGGATCATGTGATCTAGGACAACTCCGATAACCATCCTATGACCTGGACCACTCCGAAAGGTCATTCTACCCTGGCAATGTATAGGATTGCCATTATGTGAGGGGACAACTCTGAGGCTCACATTCGTTGGACATACTCTGATTCTAGGCATTAAGCCTAAGCATGGCGAGTCCACTTCGAGGGCCATACTTGTTGGACATACTCCGATACAACTTGATGACCGGGACCACTTTGAGGGGTCATCAAACTCTGGACATACTTCGATGGCAATATATTGATTTTGCCTAATTGTGAGGGGGCAACTCCAAAGCTCACTAATGTTGGACACACTCTGATTCTAGGCATAAAGCCTTTGTATGGCGGGTCCACTTCGAGGGCCATACGTAGTGGATAATTATACCACTTCTCTGACACGGTTGGACCACTTCAAAGTCCCGTGTACCTCTTTTTGCGTTAATTTTTCCACAACCTCCCATATATGCAATGTGGATACATACGTAATCAAGCATTTTATTTTATGCTATCCCAATACACCAGCTGGTATTAAAGTACACAGCATGCATTTCTCTCTACATAAATCCACATATAACCACGTATGTGTCATTTCCCTCCCATATATGCAATATAGACGCATATATACATAGCATAATATTTTCATGCATCAACCCATGCTTATGAATACTAAAAAGAAGTATTTAACATGCTTTTCATCACATTCCAACACATATAGCACATACATGTTCCAAGACTTGCATAACACCTCACATATGCAAAACACTTCAACTTTAGCACATTTTTATCATGCTAGAACCAATGCACACATTCGATATATAAATAAAGTTAGCATGCATCTCATATCCACATTCTCACATATAAACACGTATATGTCACATATGTATGTATACTAGCATAAATATAGTCATGCTCTCATTCAATACATGTATTCACTACAAGTAGCTAACATGCATTCTAATCACAATATATAAACACATATATATTACGTCAACCACATATGTAATGAGAACATATAGAACACCTAGCATATCATAATCATGTTTTGCAAATGTTCGCCAAAAGTTATATTTATATTTAGCATGCATTTCTACCACTGCCCCCATATATATATAATCACACACACACACGCACATATATATATATATATATATATATATATATATATATTTAACACCATGCATAAGAGCCACATATGCATACAAGACAATACATAGCTAAACATGTATTATTTAGCATGCTTTTAAAATGATTTCAATCAATACCATACATGCATATATGATGCAAATAAGCGATTAAATTTAACATGCCATCGCTCCCCAAAACCACACCTGTATATATATACACACATATATATACCCTCACATCCCACGTATATACCATATTCACCTGTGCACATATATATATAAGCACCTATATATAGATATACACATACCACATATGGTCAAATTAAGAACATATGTAAATTACCCAACGTAAGTAAAATATACGTAGGAGATAGAGGCAAGAATCAACTTGCCTTAGGTCTCGCTTTTACTGTGCCCGCGCCTGCAAAGCGGTCCATCTTCAAGTCCCGGTCCAGTCCCGTGTCCAAGTCACATGAGAACCCGCTCTCTTTCCTTCTAATTTCCATGATTGGTCCAACTCACTTTGTGAACCCAAACCATAAACTGAGTTCAGTCGAATTGCATCTAATTGGAAACCAACCCAATTCCTTACGCCCAATTCTTCACAATCAAACCCAAAACACAAGCCATAACATCCTGTTATGCAAAACACAAGCCGTAACATCCTGTTAAAAAAGTTTTGCATATATATATAGAATGAATGTTATTCCTCTTCTAAATAATAATCTTCTATGACACTCCATAAGTGGAGGCTTGAAGCAATGAAGTTAGCCTTAAAATGTTTCTTTGCAATAGTTGTGCAAAAAATATTTTAGGGAGAGATAGAAGGAAAATGCACTTGAAATGTAAATTGCTTAAAATATAAACATTAAATTAGCGAAATGCATGAATTAAGAGGAATATGAAATGGGCAAGTTCAACAAAAAAATAATAAAACTTGAAATGGACAAGTTCGAACAAAGAAATAAAAAAACTTGAAATGGACAAGTTCGAACAAGGAAAACTTTTGTATATATATATAGAATAAATGTTGTTTCTTTTCCAAACAACACTATTTTATGACACTCCACAAATGGAGGCTTGAAGCAATGAAGTTGGCTTTAAAATATCTCGTTGCAATAGCAAAGAACATTTTAGGGAGAGATAAAATGCAAGAAAAATTGCTTAAAATGTAAAGGCATGAATTGAAAGTGTATGAAATGTAAAGACATGAATTTAAATGCATGAAATAGAAAGACATGAAGTAAAAGTGCATGAAATATAAAGACATTAATTAAAATGTACAAAATGTAAAGACATAAATTAAAATGCATGAAATGTGAATAAAAATGCTAGAAATGGAAAGAAAGTGTAAATTGAACATTGATGAAATGCATGGGTGGTAGAGAATATTTTCTCCACCAAACTACCTTCTGAGGGATCTTCATGACAAAATGCAAGATGGCTTGAAGATGGAAGGTGATGGAGACTCTAGGAATGGAGAGCTAAGTAGAGAGAGATGAGAGCAAATGAGTGTAATACTTGTGGTTGTAGTTTTAATTGTTTCCTAATTAATGAAGATAATGGGATATTTATAGCCAAAGGGGATGAATGTCATCCATAAGATTAGGGAGAGTGAATGGGAGTCTTTGGATGAAAAATGGTAAAAGACCAAAAAGGGTGTGCAAAAAGTGAATAATGGCAATGAGTTGGTCTCCTCAAATCTCAGCCATTCATTTCTTTGAGAATGAATGTGAGCCTTTGGAAAAGAAAGATATAAGTTGAGAGATGTATTTTTTATTGGGCGAATGTGGAGCGTTAGATCAGAAAGTGGCAAAAGTTGGCTCATTCCAGAGTGAATCCTGGCCCTCCAAATTGAATTTTGGATTTGGATGAACAGCAACCGTTGGATTAAGTCGATCTTGGCAATTTCTGCAAGAATTTTCACAGAAATGTGTCACGTATCCCCTTCTAGCTAAATTTCAATTTTATCCCCTTTGTAGTGTGAAAATTGGGTAATTTCCATCTTATCAACAACATTACAAACCTTACCACTATGTTGTCAGTAATATAAGAACTTTAGGCGATAACGTGTGTATCTATTTTGAACCGATACACCTTATGTGTTGCTAACCAAACGAGGAGTTGTGGTCGATAACAAGAATCCTGTAAAAAATAATTCTTAGTCATCTAGGTAAACTTAATAAATTTTCATGCTTGAACATACACCTTTAGAGTGCCTAAACATAATTAATCTTAACCAATACTTAGTGAAAACTCCATATCTTCACAATAAATACACTCTAGCTCCAAGTGTCTTCAAACTAAATCAACCATTAACCAACCTCCTCTCAAGGAGCTCAAACCAATTCTGAGTCTACCACTTGTCTAGGGCCCATAAGTCTGAATTAAATGTGTATCAAATGTTACTCAAGTATTGACCCTAGAGGGGAGTGAATAGGATTTTTGACAAACAATGAAATTTAATTCAAATTAAATTATATGAAAGGGGACAATATAAATATATGGAGCAATTAAATTGTGCAAGATATAGCTAAATATGAAATCAAATGAGCGCAAATAAAAAATATAAAGAAAGAGAAATTCAAACGCAATTGGCACAATGATCCTTCCTTAGATTTTTTCAAATCCATTATGGCACTTCCTTGCGGGTGGAGAGCAAACCTTTATAATGGAGCACACAAGCTCATCATTTTCTTGCTAAGTGAAGTCCTCAACTTAGTCTTCTAGGGTTTAACCAACCCTTTACAATGATAGAGAATGATAAAGGAAATTTATAGTATAATGAATATATCTCTCAAAGATGGATTCACAAATCAAAGCTCAGAATCCTAGAGAAATTAATGAAGCAAATAAGTTAAAAGCTCAATTCTAGGGTAAGAAATAAATGAAAAGAGTTTATTTATATTTAAAGATTTCTTGAAAAAATATTCAGATGGTTGTTGTGTAGTAACCCTTGTGGACGGGTGTGAGTGGGCGGGTGCATAGACAGACACTGGGCTTGTAATACCCCGCTCCAACATATGGTATGATATTGTCCGCTTTGGGCCATAGCCGCACGGTTTTGCTATTGGGTTTACCCCAAAAGGCCTCATACCATTTGAAGAGAACATACTACATATAAGCACATCCCCTTTTCCACACCCAGGCGATGTGGGATTGAGCACCCTGTACCCTGTCAGTGTGGTAGCTCAGCCCAGTGTCTGTCTTCGCACCCGCCCACTCACACCCGTCCACAAGGGTTACTACAATCCACCCCCCTACGAGGCCCGACGTCCTCGTCGGCACACTTCTTCCGGCTGGGTTCAGGCTCTGATACCAACTGTAATACCCCGCTCCAACACATGGTATGATATTGTCCGCTTTGGGTCATAGCCCGCACGGTTTTGCTATTGGGTTTACCCCAAAAGGCCTCATACCATTTGAAGAGAACATACTACATATAAGCACATCCCCTTTTCCACACCCAAGCGATGTGGGATTGAGCACCTTGTACCCTGTCAGTGTGGTAGCTCAGCCCAGTGTCTGTCTATGCACCCGCCCACTCACACCCGTCCACAAGGGTTACTACAGGGCTGAGCTACCACACTGACAGGGTACAGGGTGCTCAATCCCACATCGCCTGGGTGTGGAAAAGGGGATGTGCTTATATGTAGTATGTTCTCTTCAAATGGTATGAGGCCTTTTGGGGTAAACCCAATAGCAAAACCGTGCGGGCTATGGCCCAAAGCGGACAATATCATACCATGTGTTGGAGCGGGGTATTACAGTTGGTATCAGAGCCTGAACCCAGCCGGAAGAAGTGTGCCGACGAGGACGTCGGGCCTCGTAGGGGGGTGGATTGTAGTAACCCTTGTGGACGGGTGTGAGTGGGCGGGTGCATAGACAGACACTGGGCTGAGCTACCACACTGACAGGGTACAGGGTGCTCAATCCCACATCGCCTGGGTGTGAAAAAGGGGATGTGCTTATATGTAGTATGTTCTCTTCAAATGGTATGAGGCCTTTTGGGGTAAACCCAATAGCAAAACCGTGCGGGCTATGGCCCAAAGCGGACAATATCATACCATGTGTTGGAGCGGGGTATTACATGTTGTATTACATTGAATGAGAAGACAAGGGTTTATATAGCCACATACAAAAATTTGCCCGTTGTTAGCATTTAATGTGGATAGGTGAGGTACACTAACTAATCATCCAGATGATTCATGTGGTCCTCTACAAGAATCATCTTATCATTCAAATACTTTACCTGATCATTCAGATACTATATTTGATCATCCAAAAGGCTTATTTGATCATCCAGATGATTCATCTGGTTGACCATAAAGGTTATAAATCTCATCTGGTCATTCGCATCATTATAGGCTCACTGTTTGATCAATCAGATATGTAGGACCATTATTTGGTCGCCTACTTCAGTGGGTTAGAAACCTTCATTTGGTCACCTATAAACTTTCAATACCACTGTGTGGTCATCCACATGGGTTAGGCATACTTCATTGGAAAATCAATTTTGAAATAAAAACAAACTTTATCAATTTAGGTCTTAAGTTTCAAGAAATAATATTTTTGTTCAAAAACCTAAGTCAATGTGTCTAGGGATTGTTCAAAGATATTTCATAATTAATATGGGTCATAGAGTCACTAAGTCATAGAATGAGCTTTCAATCTAGTTACTTCAAAAATAACTTGTGCAATATGAACTACACTCACCATTACTAAACTACCCCATTCTTTGTCTCCAAACTTTAAGCTTTGAGTTCATCATCATAACTTGAATCAATCTTTAAGTGTTGCCATGATCTTCAAATCTTGAGTTAAATAAATATTTTGTTGACATAAACTCAAGTGCAATATTAAATTCAACACCTTCAATAAATTGTTATCATCAAAATGTCTCATATACCATTGGTTCGAAACCTTGGGTCAACACCAAATATATCATACCCATACACACTGAAACATGTTTCTCACAATAAATCACAGTTAAACCCATAATTAAAGAAAATAATATTTGGGTCTCTACACATGCATCATCAACGCACTTAAATCATAGTTTCCAAACACTTAAACTATAAGGATTAAAAATAAAATTTTAATTTTTTTCCATTCACATTTTTATTCCACATTTCCAGACTTTAAAGACATCATCCATGCACTTAAATTATAGATTTCACACACTTTAAATATAAGACTTTAAAATAAAATTTTAATTTTTTTTACATTCACATTTTTATTCCACATTTCTACACACTTAAAGACATCATCCAGACATTTAAATCATAGATTTCACACACTTAAACTATAAGACTTTAAAAAAAAATTAATTTTTTTTCCAAATTTTTATTCTACGTTTCCACACACTTTAAGACACCATCCACACAATTAAATAATAATTTTCACACACTTAAGTAATTAAAGTATAAGACTTCAAAAAAATTTCATTTTTTTTCACATTTTTATTCCACATTTTTATTCCACATTTTCGGACACTTATAGACATCATCCACACACTTAAATCATAGTTTTCACACACCTAAACTATAATTTTAATTTTTTTTCTTTCCATATTTTTATTTCACATTTCCACACACTTAAAGACATTATCCACGCACTTAAATAATAGTTTCCACACACTTAAACTATAAGACTTTAAAATAAAATTTTAAATTTTTTCTTTCCACATTCCACACAACATCATCCACGCACTTAAATATCATAATTTCCACACACTTAAACTATAAGACTTTAAAATAAAATTATAAATTTTTTCTTTCCATTTTTTTATTCCACATTTTCATAAACTTAAAGACATCATCCACACACTTAAATCATAGTTTTCACAAACTTAACCTATAAAATTTAAAATAAAATTTTAATTTTTTAATTTTCACTTTTTTATTCCACATTTTCACACACTTAAAGACGATATCCACACACTTTAAGTGTGTGGAAATCTGGAATAAGAATGTGGAAAAAAAATAATGATTTTAATTTAAAGTTAAATGGTTTGAATGAGTGGAATTTAAGATTTAAGTGTGTGTATAATGTCTTTTAAGTGTGTGAAAATTTGGAATAAAAATGTGGACAGAAAAAAATAATGATTTTAATCTCAAGTCTTATGGTTTTAAGTGTGTGGAAACTAATTTCAAGTCTTATGGTTTTAAGTGTGTGGAAACTAAACTTTAAGTGTGTGGATACTGTCTTTAAATGTGTAAAAATGTGGAATAAAAATGTAGAAATTAAAAAATAATGAATTTATTTTAAAATGTTATGGTTTAAGTGTGTGGAAACTAAAATTTAAGTGTGTGAAAATGTGTAATAAAATGTTTGAAGAAAAAAATAATATTTTATGATGGAAAAAGAAACCTCTTTCTTTATATATACAAATCCAATGAAGAGGAAGAGAAACTTATATATATATACCTCCAGTGAAGAGGAAGAGAAATATATAACCATGTCCAATCAGTGGCTTCACCAGGATGCATATGTGTGTATATATATATATATAACAAAAGCCCTAAACCCATTTTACGAAAAAAAAAAAAAAATTGGTTGCTCCCGATGTACCATGTATTGGGAGAATCAAATCTATAGATGTAGTGGTGGGTCCCATGCCTGTACTACAGTTAGGGTTGTAATTATCCTGGTGCACGGTACACCGGGAGCAACCAAGTTTTTCTTCCATATTACAGAGAGTGGTGAAAAGAGAGAAGGAAGAGGGAGGATGGTGAAGAGAGGATATCGCAAGAAAGTGGAAAGAATAGAAACATTGAAACTCTTTTTTTTTTTTTTCAACAAAGTTGTTTTCCTCTATCGCACAACTACAGCATGACTCGGTTACAGTAAAGGATACCAATGCTTTGGACAAACACTTTGGGCCCTTTTTACCGGATGAATTTTTGGGATCCTATAATTGATAACAATAGTGCAAGTGCTAAGTTTTTGACAAGATCAACCAACACGACTCAAATTTAACACAAATTTAGTGGATTTAGGTTTACCTTAATTGTGTTCGTGTCATAATCTAGTCAACTCGTTTAATTAATCGTTTTGTATTCGTGTTTTGAAATTCATACCGTTTAACACATTCAACCTGATTAACCTATAACATATTTTAATCCAATTAGTCTAGACATTGTTGTTATTTAAAAAAATCTAATATGAATATTATAATTTTTTTCTTTTTATATTTATATTGTCCTAATTATCCTCATTTTCATAATTTTACTCATTTATTGTCTCATTTTTTCATTATATTTGCATTTTATACTTAAGTTAATAAATGAGTTACATGACTCTTTTAATTTAAAGGGGTTAAATAGATTGTTAAACAAATCATGTCGTGTGAGTCACACTACTCATTTATTAAATAGTTTAAACGGGTCATGTTGTGTTCGTGTGTCAAGAATTTTTGAAATAATTATTAAACGGATCATGTTCAGATTGATTTCTATAACATAATACTATTAGGTCAATAAGATATGAATATGGCCCGTGAACACAAATTGCAACCCCCGATTAGAAAGGAGAAAATGGTCTCTATTCCTAGATAGGGTGGAATTGTTTGGCATTTCAAATGCTGCACAAAAAGACAGCTCAAAATATAAAGTCAATTTTACGCTATATTTGAATTAATACATAGTTTCCTACCCAAAAAAGAATTAATTCACAGTTGAGGGTTGAGAATATCAAATGTTTAAAACGAATTAAAAATATAGTAGTGCTATGTAAGTTTAAGAAACAATTTGGCATTTTTTTTTTCAGAAAGCAAGCGTGTAAATCTGGCTTTCTTGGACTCAATTGTTTGTCTAAACTAGAATGCATATTTATTACTTTATTAGGATCAAGCACCTCGCTGTCACGGCAGTCGGCCCAATTAATCACCCTATTCTAATCGTGTTATATATCATTTTTCATTAAAATATATATATGACCCCCTTGCAGATAGCAAATTTGGTGGTGCTCAGATCATCTCTTACATGTCTACCTCATGTCTTGGACGTTGCCAATCGGAATCTTTTTGGAGTTCACATTTGGAATTTTTTTTGATAATGGTCTACAACATGTAGATTGAGAGTCGAATGGTAGAATATGGAGTACTCTAAAAAAAAAAAATTCTTGACATTATAATTATTGACAAAAAATAATAATAATAAGTATGACCATAATCTTTAATGACTTAAGTCTTTGAATAATTAATTAAGTCTTTGAATATGTGCATATGTACCTATGTGGAAATAAATTTTCATAAGGAAATTGGAATCAATTAAGTTGATAATGTTAGGAACCATGGTAAAACAAGAGCTAGCCACCAACCTCATTAATGGGCTTCCACCATATCTAAATCCAATTGGCTAAACTCATGCTTAGTTTGGCTTCTCCATTTCATTTAAGGAGGGGTTGGTTTTGCTTTCATTTGACTGTAAATTAAGTCTCTACATATATATACCATTTTCTTTCCAAACAAAGTCCATAGAAATTGAAACCAAAATGCAATAACAAAGATCTGTGAAAAAGGGTCATGGTTCAGATATATAAATAGGTACATGTATGTATATGTGTAATTGATTTATCAAAACACCAATATATCATATAGAGATCGAAGAACAACTATTGCAACAGTATACTTATTACCAAAAAAAAAAGCTGATCAAACATGGAATTCTTCTAGCTGAACATTCTTGGCGGTCAATGGAACATACTCTCCCAGCAGATAAACCTCGAGGTGATCCGACAGGGCGGACTTGTCGATATTTTCATGGTGGTACGATTTGCAGACGAAGTAGATCACCGTTTGGATGACAAGCGCAAAGAGAATCAACTTGAAAAGCAATAACAAACATAGTATCCCAAACACTACCCTATGCCACATACCTAATGACTGTCCATGCACAACCCACATCCAAAACAGTCTTTGTATGACTGCAAGAGAGAAATTTAACTTGAAAAAGATAATTATAGCCACCCAAATCTTTCCCTTTATCAGTTCCTTGCTCTTGACCATGGCTTTGAATCCATATGTGTCCTCTAGCACCGACATGACGCTAGCCAACTGCCAAACAATGGTCATATACACAAACCCTACCACATATAAAGCTAGGAAAATGTAGAAAAACACCATACCAATTGTTGTCGGTGCAATTGTGATAGCCCATAGGACTATGATTAGTATTGCCACTACGTTATAAACAAAAAAAGCAACGAAGGTGCACAAGAAAGTGACCATGAGTCTCTTCCAAACCTTCGGGACAACACTCATGACCTTCTTGAAGGTGACTTCGCGAGCCGTGTAGACACACGCGATGGTGTAGACCACCGCGGAGGTGGAGAGGAGGGAGAAGATGAGGAGGAAGGTGAAGTAAGCGAACTTGAAGAGCCAGAAGGTGGTCCATTCGGTGGATACAAGGTGGGAGAGCCTGTTGTGCCTCCGGGTACCGGATCGGGTCTCGTCTAGCTCGAATTCGGTGTTGAGGATCCTTGAGAAGAGTATATTGGATACTTCAATATGAGCTAGATAGATGAAGGATAGTGGGATGATCAAAGCTAGGGTGATTTGGCTGAAGATCTTCCTGCATGAGATGATTAACTTGTAGCCTTCTACGTAGACACCAAAGAGGCCTAGAAATTGCATTTCTTCTTGTTCTCTATCCATGGTGTTTCTTTGATTTTCCTTCAATGGAGGCAAAGATGGGTGGATGAAGAAGGAGGAGGAGATATGAAAAGATGGGGTGGGGAGGATGGTCCCTAGGAAGAATATAGGAGATGGGTGTTGGACTTTTATGTATCAAACTGCCCTTAGTTTTCAAATAAACTACCCAAGTCAATGTTACCTTTTTGTTATTTTTTTTCTTCTACCTTATTTTTATATTTCATTTATGCAAAAACAAAAAGAAAAAAAAAATCATTCTAAGTTGAAATAAGATAATACTCATTAATTTTGTCGGAAATTTAAACTCTTGACTTTTTACTTTAAAATATAAAAAAATACAACTAAATTATAATATTTGGTGCAAAATTATACATTTTAAAGGGTTGGATTCAATATTAAAATCAAATGGAAATAAAATTATATATTTTTTATTAACGAGTGAGATGGATGTTTGAAGAATTAGTCTTAAATCAGTAGTTGAGAAAGCGTGTGCCATGATTGATTTTTTCTTTTTTTTTTTTGACAAAAAAAGAAATTAAATGGCACCCAAAAGTATATTTATTGGGAGTGGTTGTTATGCTTTGACTATTTTTTCAAAGGTATGTGTGTGAAAAAAGAAAAAAAAAAAAAAAAGGGCATAATCGTAGATTAGTCTAAACATGGGGGTTTTATTAGAAGTAGAAGCATTGTTGGTTCTGAAAGGGCGGCGAAGACCGGTTCGTTGGGTCTTTCACGCGAAGGCGAGGTTTCTTAATTGGAGGAAGGTTCTTTTCCAAGTCTTTGTCTCAGCTTTCATCATCTTGTGGAGTAGTCAATACGCATATAATTCTTATACGAAAGTTTTCAAGTGTCTAATTACTGAAATGCCCACATTAAAAAGATAAAACTTGTGTGTGATCCACATATATATTAATTTCCATCTCAATCATGGACCATTTAATCAACAAGAAGTCATTCTCTCATTTAATCCTACACCGTCCCAGCCATATGATATATATATTTTTATATATATATAAGGTTGTTTTGAGAAATTTTTTCATCATTCACGATTACGTGATTTCGATTGATCACAAACTGACATGTAAGAAAAAAATTAAATAAAATTGACACATTTACTTCCGTATCAGTCTGTGATTGATAATAATTTCTCGATTTGGTGACATGTTGTATCTCTAGAAAATGATACAATGTGTGTATATATATTTTCAAAAATTAAAAAATAAACACACATCCATACTCAGAACATAGAAAGCACAGATATTTTTTTTCAATGTGTTGTGGCATTGTTGGACATGACTTAGACACGGCTAGAAGTGTTCTGAATTTATTTTTTAAGTGAACATAGCGGGAACATGACAAGGACACTTTTAAGACATGGCTGGTGATTTTGTAATTATTATTTTTAGAAAAAAAATGGAATTTAATGCAATTTAAAATATATTATAGGTTAATTAGAAAATTAATATAATTTTTTTAAAAAAAAATTAACAAATATTTAAATCTAAGCTCCAAATTAGTGCCTTTATTCATAATTATACGAAGAAAATGATCAAAAATTATTATTTTTATATATATAATAATTTATTATATTATTAGTTTTTGACGTATTCATGTGATATTTATGTTCTAATTTTTTGAAATTTATCGTATTACTCTATCTATATCATATTGTATTCGTGCTTTTTAGCTCAACGTATTCTCGCGGGATTAAACTATCATTCCCTCCTTTTTAGTAATATTAACCACGCAAGAAAGGGTTGGGTAAAAATTGACATCTCCAATGTGGACTATATATTAAAAAAAATTAAATAAACAGACAAAGCCTAAAACTATTAACTAATATGCACTATGTCATTCTCTTTAAAAAAAAGAAAAAGAAAAAAAAAGGCGGTTGTTCCAAGAATGCAGCTTTGGTAATTGTCTAATTTAGATTAAGACTTTGCATAGGACTTTCCTCAGTGTATTTGTCTTAATATGTGCTCCAAATGTATTGAGTTGGACCTTTTTTTTAATTTGGTTATTTTATTTATTTATTTTTGATGATTTTTATGCCTAACATACTTGGACTTAGGCCTTGTTTGGCAGTATTTTTGTTTCGGCTTTTTCGCAGAAAAAAATGAGAAGTAGAAATTAAATGAGGAAACTATTAATTACCAATTTCCTTTGAACGTTCTTTTTAAATTCCGAACGACTTTTAAATTTGAAAAATCAAAATTCGTTTTTCAAAAGTCAATCCAAACAATGCTTTGTTACACTATCGATTTTGAAGTGTTTAAGGGGGCTTTAGAAAGCAAATGTGGTAGCCGGATACAAAGTTTGACACGGTCGTCGGTCTTTCGATTTAAAATGTCGAGCTGGGCCCCTATGGATTACTTCATGGTCAAGCGTGTTGTTTAATCTAGGCTATTTTGGGTCACTTGCCTTCGCTTTTGATCGGCCCAACCCAATAGTAACATGGACATTTGTAATTATTCACTATTTATATTTATACAATTGTTGGAATTTCCTATAAATAAATAAAAAAACTATTTTCTTATTTTTTTGTAAGGTTTCACTTAGAAAAAATACAAAATTGAGAAATTCTGTGAATTAGATATTTAGTATTCTCTTATTTATTACTTGTGTCTACTAAGTATTATCGAAAATAAAGAAAGAATGAATGACTTGTGTGCTCTTCACTACTTTTAATTAATATCTTACGTCTTCTTTATAAAATTCAAAAGAATAAAAAAGTAATAAAATTGAAAATAAATAAACAAAGGCATATAATTAACAAACAACTCAACCAAAAAAAAAAATGGCAAAGCCTAGCCAATTAAGGCTATTAATCAAAAACGTCTAATTTGTATGAATCCAAGAAAATCAATCACATTCGACTTACGAAATAACAATTATTTGGTTCAAGAAATACGATAAACGAAAAAGTTCAACCCGACCATCATGTTACTGACAATTATTGATAATAATAAAATAAATAAAAAAAACCCTAGTTCAAAGAAATAAAAATAAACTAAATTTCGAAAAGTCAAAATTCCAAGAATCATTCAAAAAATATGGAATTAACAATCAAAAGCAGCACCATTAAAATTTTAAATTTTAAGTTAATAACACAAAATAAATAAATCAAATTCCAAAGAAAAACTACTACTTACATAATAAAAAATCGCATATATCGCAAATCATGCAACCTTATTCTAAAAGTGTAAACAATATTAGTTACTAAAAAAATTGCAAATCTATCTTAAAAAGAAAAAGGAAATGAGCTACTTAACAATCAATATTACAAAGCAAATCCATACTTGTTCATCTATGTCACCCGATCGAGCTATGCCTAGCTATTTTCACACAAATATACATATAGGTAAGTATACACAAGCATGCAAGTGGCGCGCTCACATTAAATATTTGTTAAATATGCTTTTATATTAACTTTTCAAATAAAAAAAGAAAAGAAAATTAAAATGTTGGCCAAACGGGCCCTGTGTTTCCATGTTCATTTTTCTTTCTTTCTGTTGGTAATTTTTCAAAGTATAAACCGAAAATAAAATCAATTAGGTCTTCTTTGGTAACACTTTCAATTTCAGCTTTCATTTTCACTTTTTTTGAAAGTCACAGCAAAAAATCACGTTTGATAACACAATTTTTATTTCTGAAAAAATGAAAGTGATATCAAAATTGTGACGGTCCTTATGCATAATTTGAAAGCTTCACAAAGCTTTCAGTTTTAATTTTCATTTTTCAATTCAAGTTTTCATTTCTAATTTTTTTTTTAAAATACAATAAATAAAAATTTTGGTTGCTCAAAAATATAATATAATACAATAAATTAAAATTTTATAAAAAAAAAGAATAAAAGAAATAGAAAATAAAATAAAAAAATAAATTGGTTACTCAAAAAATACAAATATAACAATTATTTGACAGACTTCTGTTTAACAACAATTACATATACTTGTTATTTCAATCTATGTCCTTGAAGATTGTTAATTAAAAAATGAAGCTTGACAATTAAATCATTTATGACCAAAATTGGAAGAACAAAGAACAGTTGATTTCTTTTCTACCATTGCAATCGAGTGATGATCCTAATTATACTATTCTGTTGGGTACTTTCATAACTATTAGGGTCCGTTTGGATTGAAGGATTTGGAAGGATAAGGAGAGAAAAGAAAGGAGAGGGTAGAGTATGTTGTGTTTGGGTGAGTATTTTAAAAAGAAAAGAAAGGATAAGGAGGGATAAGGAGGGATAGCAAACCCTCATTATCCCTCAATTGCAATCCTCCCAAAAATGAGAAGATTGGGAGGGAAAGGATTGTAACTTAAGTATAAGTTTCATAATACCATAATTGACCTCAATATTTTAACACAAGATATTTTTATTCCTTCTGAGTCCCATTAGGGCATCTCACATATCCTCTATTTCTCCAGACCCATTCGGCACCCTCTCCTCTTCTCCAGCTCCACCGTGCAAGAAGCCCTCTCCTCTTCTCCAGTTCCGGCGTTCTTTTTCGGCTCCGACGTCCTCCATTTTTGGTATGTTTGCCGATCATACTCTTGTGTTTTCTGTTTCTCTCTCTACTAAATGCTATTTCACTCCCCATTTTCTCTCTCTAGCTCTTGCACAACATCATTAGTACATCAATCTCTCATCCTTTGGTTTGTTCTTTGATGGGTCTTTCATCTTTGTTAGATTTGAGATCTGATTACTAATGTAGTGGAAAAGTGAGTTCCGTCTATAATTTGTTCTTCAGTGTGGGTATAGTTTTATGCCTTATCATTGATGAAGACCATGTTTGTTGGGGTTTTTAATTATAATTTATTACTATAATGTTGAACAGTACAATTTCATATTGAAGGCAAAAGTTTGTTGGAGCTTAGTCTTCTAGTAAAATATTGATGAGCCTAATGGGTTGTTTGGTCTACTTGACAATTATAGTCAAATGCTCAAACGTAGAAGAAAGCAATTCACAACAGTTTTATTCATAGTAGTTTCATATTCGAAGTTTGTGTGTGTATATATTATATAGATATATAATCATGGGTGGCCTCTCCCACTGGGTGAAAGTTAGGTTGATGTTTGTAAATATCCATTGGGTGAAAATTAGGTCTGGTTAAGTGAAGCCAACATTGGTCCAAATCATTGACCTCACCCCTGTATTGCTCTGCCTGAATTGAGTTAATTTCTATAGATGAACTTTTATCAGTTTGGTCGACCCAATATAGTAGGCAACCTATAAAGTAAAACATAATGTGTAATTTCAAAATGTAAGCTTGAGATGGAGAACCTTGGTTTTGATCTTGATCTCTGTGACCATTTAGTTTTTGCTAAATTATCAACTTTTTATACAAGTAGACTGTAAATGTTAATAACATTTCTGTTTGAAGTCTGTTGAATGGCATGGATGAAATTGAATTTGAGAATTTGAACATGATGTTTATGAATTAAGTATCCATAATTCAATTGGTTGCAGGTTTGCCGGGAATTTTTTAGTGTCGTAATGTTCTAGGTGAAAGTGACTTAAACTGAAAAATTATAATAATATAATCTCTAATTTTTGTTTATGTGTGAAAAAAAACAAAAGGAAAAAGTCTAATTCTATCATATATGTAAAAAATTGTCCTAGAAAGGGTACCGATCATTTAATCCAAACTATCAAAATGATTTGGTTGGAAAATTTTTTGTGAAATTTTATGTTCTCAATTGAGCATGAATTATTAAGCAACAGAGGACTTCCATCCATTAAACAGAATAGGCAATGGTGCTTTTGGAGTTGTCTACAGGGTGAGATTACTGACCATTATATTTTATCAGTTACTTTTGTTGTCCCTACAAAATCCTTGCTGTAGTAGGACCAAGACTGAATAATGTATATATATATATGGTGGGGGTGAGTCAGACCTCCCTTTCTATGGGGGTAAGATCTTGGTACCACCTTGGACCCACGGCCAGCATTTTATCTAAAGGGGCATGCATTCCATGTCATTGGACCTAAATGATTTGTCATTGAATAAATAATACAAACAATATTTTTCTAGGAGCGCATTGAGCACACTTTTTTTTATGTAAATTGAATCAGCGAGTCCACTGAAACTGAACAGTCAATACCCTGATAAAGGGTGTTATTAAAATATATGGTGTCATCAATTTGGAAGGTGGCAAATTATCCTTAAAAGTTTCTTTTTATACACAGGCAAATGGGCTCCTTAGAAGCTAATTAAGTTACTGGTGTGATGAAATAAAATTGAGTGGAATTGAAGGTGTGAGATTCAATGTCTTCAACTTAGTTGTATAGCCCAGCATGATCAATAATTATCTGGGACAAAGGGGATTCTGATGGCCAATTTTGGTTTTTTTTTTTAGTTGCAAGTTAAATTCATAGTTTTTGTTAATCTTTAGTCATCAATCTTAGTACTGGGATGCACTGTCATCATTATGAGAGGCAGCAAATGTTTTTTCCTTTATGAACTGCGACCGCACAAGGACCTATCTAAAATTTACCATCTTTTGGTGGGCTATCACCAGATTAAGTGGAATTGAAGTTGCGACTTCTTTTTTTTGAGTCCCAATTCATAGGGTAGAGGTCTACTCAAATCCACTGCAGGAAAGGGAGCTGAGGGGCATGTTTACTTTGGAATTTTTTATTTCAGGTATATGATATCAATTCCTAGTATATAGGTGGATTTAGGAACTTGGTTAGCATTTTGCTGATAATCTTCTTCTCTCCATACTAGTTTTAGAATGCATAAATTTTATTTAATTTTGGATCTTTAATACACCAAGAATTTCCAAAATGCTAACTTTAAGTGTGCACTGGTTATTTATTTTGTTGTCCTAACCATTCTACTAGTAGAACAACTATTTGTAACTGAGACTATTTAGTGCTAATGGACCGATGACCATTACCTGAGGTGCTGATTGTGTCAGCTCCAATGTGTTAACATGTTATTATATATATTACAATCAGTATATTCTCCTCTACTGGAATTTTTTGGGGTTATTATTTGGTCGGGGGTGTATGGGATTCACTTATCGGGAGGAGGAAAAAATATAAAAACTCTGGGGGTGTTTGTGTTTGAGGGGTTATAAAGGGAGAGAGAGACACAGGGAAAAGGAGTTGCTGATGACATTTTAGATTAGATATTGATATGTTGGTCAGTTTTCTGAAAATTGTTGTCTTAAAACAGGACTAAAAAAGACCCAAATTAACAGTCTGTTTAAGTTGATTTAAAAACTAGTTTTAGATAACTGAAATATTGAATCAAAGAGGTTCTAACATTTTGTTTGTATTGAGTGGTTTATTTTCTGGCTTTTGCTTGCAAATTTGTACCATACAACACAAGGCTGGGCACACGTTTGGGAGGATATGCCTCTGCCCTTGGCTTATATGAAAAGTTACACATAGAATTATAGTTTGGGAATTCTACAAAAAAATGAATAAATCCCAAAGCATATGAATTAATTAAAACATATAGAATCAGAAGAAGAGATGACTGAAACTATCAACTTTTCTTTCTTTCTTTATTTATTTTTTGATTCAAAATCAGAGCCTGAGAGGGAAGTGTTTTTGGAGCAATTTTGATTAGTGTGAAATTTCTTCTCTCATTTTCTTGTATAATTACAATGTTTCCAATAATTTGATTGGCACAGAATTGCATCTCTATAATAGGCACATATTATTTTCAGATCTGATTGGTTGCTAGTGTGAATATTTTAAGGCACCTTGTTGGTATTCTAACTTGTTTTTTCTTTCTTCCTATTATTCTTGAATTTTGCAATTTTAGATGGACAGACAAGAAAATGAAATACTAAATTTTCATTTTATGTGGGAACAAAGACGACGTAAAATTGCAACTGTAGTCACTGTCATTGCCGTGTATTGGTTTATGTGTAAAAAACGTAGAAACTATGTACATAAATCATTTGCACAATCAAAGATTGAAAGACAAATAACACGAGATAAACTAATGAACGAGCTTAGGGTAAGTGAGAATTGTCGTAACATTACTCGAATGGGACCAGAAGCTTTTAAAAATTTATGTGACATGCTTACTAGAGATGGTGGTCTTCGACCCACTAAACGTGCAAGTGTTGAGGAGCAAGTTGCCAAGTTTCTTCACATTATATCACGCAATGTGAGAAATCGGACAATGTCATTTTTCTTTTGTCGCTCTGGTGAAACTATAAGCCGTCATTTTTATAGTGTATTAAAAGCAATAATCTCGTTGGAAGGACAGTTCTTCAAACAACCTAATGGATTGGAGGTCCCCCCAGAAATATTCAATAACGATAGGTTTCATCCATATTTCAAGGTAAACAACATGATTATTAATTTTACTCCTCAATACTTAATTATTATTATTTTTAAAAAACGATTACATATAAATTTTCATATAATAATTTATCTCAGAATTGCATCGGGGCAATTGATGGAACACACATTCGTGTGAAAGTATCTAATGCAGACGCACCAAGATATCGTGGTAGGAAAAATTATCCAACCGTAAATGTATTAGCTGCTTGTTCATTTGACATGAAATTCACCTATGTCTTGCCTGGATGGGAGGGTACCGTGTCAGATTCAAGAGTTATGAAGAGTGCATTAGAAAGACAAGGAGATAAGTTAATACTTCCTCAAAGTAAATTTTGTTAACATTAACTAAAATTTTTAAGATTTTTTATTAATATGAAACCAATATTAATTACTATTGTTCTTAATAGGAAAATATTATCTTGTTGATGCGGGGTACCCATTAAAGGTTGGACTTATCATGCCTTATAGAGGTGTGCGCTACCATTTAAAAAAATATGCCTCACGCTAACCGGAGAATCCTCGAGAGTTATTCAACCTTCGACATGCATCACTACGCAATGTTATTGAGAGAAATTTTGGTGTGTTAAAGAAACGATTTCCTATCATAGGAAGTAGTACTGAACCAACATATGATGTTAAAACTCAATTTGATATCATTCTAGCATGTTGCATCCTACACAACTATTTAATGGACATGGATCCTGATGAAAGTCTTATTAATGAAGTGGATCGGGAACTTTTAAGTCAAACTCAAAATGAAGAGGGTGGTCAAATGGAGAGAAGTGCAGATCATGGTTTGGGGGAAATATTGAGAGATTAAATAGCTTCCTATATGTGGCATGACTATGTAGCTAATCAATTCAATATTTGATAGTTTATTTCTTTGAAATAATTTAAACTTATTTGCTTTTGTTTAATTTTTCTGTAACTTATTTTTTTTTGTTCCTTTATTTGTATTATATTTGTTATGTAGACATAAGAATGAGCAAACAATCAAGCATATGTGGTGGGACAAAGAGGGATAGAATTGTTTGGACTACACAAATGGATCATATATTTGTTGATGCACTACATAATCAATATCTAAAGGGGAATAGGGTTAATAGCATTTTCACCACAAAATCTTATTGCGAGATTATTGAAGAATTGAAAGAAAAATTAGGCATCAATATCAAGAAAGATAATGTGAAGAATAAATTGAAAACAATCAAGGCTCGTTTTAACGAGTGTTATGACTTGTTCAAGAATGATTTGAGTGGATTTGCTTGGAGTGAAGAAACAAAAATGTGGAGCACTGAGGATGATGTTTGGAATTCTTTAATTGAGGTTGGTTTTCTAAGTGAGATTATTATTATTTTTTTTGTTCTTTTAAGAAATACATTCTTTTTTTTTCTCTATCTTGAAATAGTGGTAATGTTTTTTTTTTTCAATGTTTCGACAACAGGCAAAATCAACAGCTGAGAAATTGAGGACTACACCGATTTCCAATTATGATAAGTTGCTGGATTTATTTGCCAAGGATAGGGCAAATGGGTTGAATGCATCAACTGCTAGAGAGAGAAATAATGAATGGGTGTCAACTCCTAATGAGGATCTTACGGAGACCATTAATGGCATTGATCACTTGATTTCACAGAATGAAGCAAATTTGGATAATATGGGTTTTATGGATAATGACTATGAAAATATGGTGTCTCCAGAAACACCATCTAGTGTACCTTCCCATGCCACTTCTTTTTCAGAAGGAAAAAGGAAAAGAAATTCTTCTACTGTTGATCAAGATAATGAAATGATTGAAGGAGTTAGAGGTGTTGCTGAAGCTCTTAAAAAGGGAAATGAACTTCATAAAACATTCAACAACCTTTATGAGAAGTGCAACCAAAAAGGAAAATATGAAGAAGAAATCTTTAATGAGTTGGTAGCAATTGGGATAGAGGAGCATGGAATTGTTGAGGCTTTCATTTTCTTGACTAAGCATGACCATCCTAATAGAATGACACAATTTCTTAGTTGTCCATTTATGCTTCATAAGAGACTTTTGGAGAAATTGATGTCTGATAATTCTAGACATTGACTATAGTTTTAGTTATATTATCTTTTAGAAATGTGAACCGTTGATAACTTTAACTTCATAATATTTTTGGACAGTTGGTGAAACTTTTTATTATATTTAAGTTGGGTTATGTAACTGAAACTTTCTAATGTGTTGTTATGTAATATTTTTATAATGCAATTCTCTAAGTTGGGTTATGTTACTGTATGTTTATTATTTGTCTTGATGTTAGAGTTTAGAGATATAGGATATCAGTATTCAATTTGAATTTATTTTCCTAAATTGTTACTTTTTATACCAGGTTCTTGGAAAATGTTTAATTTAAAATAATCACTGTTTGAGGTAGCAATCTTTTTAATAAAGGAAATCACTCATCTTTCTGGTTTCATGTTTATGGTTTTCAAGGAAAAGAAGGAAATCATCTACAATTGTACAATCTAGTTGAGCATATCAGACTCCTAAACTAATATCATACCAAGCAAATGTGCACAGAAATAAATGAGAAAAAAGAATTTGATGATTGAAATTTTTAAAAAATAATTCTTAAGAAGGCTCAGCTATGGAACTGGAGTTTCACATAAGTCCAAATTGTCCAATGGAGTTTCACAGAAATTACACATATTGATATGAATTTTTAAGTAAAGGGTATGTTAGTAATTTGATTGTTATTCTTTCTTTTCTTTTCTCTTCTTTGTTTTATCCAAACAAAAATACTATCATTTCCTTTCTTTTCTCTCCTGTTTATCCAAACATGAATAGATATTATTGTTATCCCCTCCTCTCCTCTCCTTTCTCTCATAACTAATGTTATCCTCTCCTTTCTTTTCTCTCCTCCTTATCCAAACGAAGCCTTAGGATATCAATTAGAATGATTAAAAATAGAGATGCAACTCGAGCGGGTTGGACAGGTTAAATGCATAATTTGGGCTCAATTCTACATATGAAATGTTCAACCCTAACTCAACCTTAATCATACTTCCAACCCTAACTACTCAATTCTAACCCAGCCCATTCTTAAATTTTTAAACTTGAGTTTGCAACTTGAGTTGAGATTTCAAGTTAGAAATTCGGGTTAATTCGGGTTATCTATATCACCAATCTTCATGTTGAAAATTTAAAGTAATCTTTAATAAGTTTCACATTACATTACTCCTAAACACACAAAAAATTAAGAACTTAATGCAAATTTCTAAAAAATTACAAACAAATTTTTAGAAAATTAATTATCCAAAGTGTTAACATACAATAAATTAAGATTTAAATAAAGGAAGTTGAAAAGAAAAAGGTTATCATAATTTAAATATTATATATAACATATTTTTAAAAAAATATGTATAAAAATAATATTACAATTCAGGTTCGGGTTGAGTTCGGATTTTTGGCACCTCAACTCAGTCCAACCCTAATTAAGTTCGGGTTGAAGTTTCTCAACTCAAGCTCAACCCTAATTATAAAATTAGTAGCTAAATCTCGTTAAAAATTGGACTAGGCTTGGATTGGGTTCGAGTTGCCCAACCCAAGTTGGAACCCTAATTAAAAATGGGCACCTTATTGGCGGTTGCAAATGATATATATATATATATATATATATATATATATATATATATATATATATTCTACTTCACAAGTAGTAGCATACACAGCATATATATGCAGGTTTTTATACCATTTTCAGATATGATTCTTTTCGAAATTTTAAACTGATGATATTTTTATCCAAATTAGGGGATTAAATACAACTTTACATTCACTATTTTTATATAGATATTGGTAACCCAAAACTCCTAACATTCAAATATATAAAATTTATAAGATGATAATTATCAAAAACCAATTATTTCTTAACACAAAATTTAAAATAGACGAATTAAAAAAAAGAATTCTCAACTCATTTAAACTCTAGCAATAACGTCTACATAAGCCAAGGAGACCTTTAATCATGGTATTCATGTCAATCTGAGAACAAATTACACATTTCTAAAGTATTTTAGCAATTATGAAGAGAGATTCAATCACCACTCTGTCATGATCATATTCAAGTAGTGGATCAAGCCAAGCGACATTCAGCTATTCATACAACGTCTGAGTCATACTCGTGGTCATGGTCATGGCCATCAGGATCAGAGTCCTGGTCATTCCCACCATGTCAGTGGTGGCCAACATCATCATCTAATAGGCAATCATCTTCACCACCACAGCAGCAGCCCGCGGCACCACCGGCCGGTCACAACAGGCCGTCCCTGGCACCAACTAGACCGCCATGGGTTTTGCCACCAGCCCCGCCATCTCAAATTAGCAACCCTTCTGAATCATTGTGTAGAGGATATACTCACTTCTGTGGTCAACCTCCGTGCCTATATTTACCCCGTTTGCTGCATGACTATCACACAAATGTCTGACAATTGTGTTAGCATGTCTTTCCCACAGTTTATGCCAAGCTTCTCTCAGTGGATCAAGCATTCTTGTTCTAATCCTTACAAAAATTAAATGCCTCCTCACCCATATGATCAGGGCCGGCCCTGGGCCTTGCGGCCCAGGCGGTCAGCTAGGGCTCTCAAATTTGGAGGCCTCTAAATTTACCAAACCTATACTACTAGGCCTTATTTTAAAAAAAATAGTACCGGGCCTCTTTTAAAAAAATACTAATGGGCCTCATTTTAAAAAAATACTACTTGGCTTTATCTAAAATTAATGAGCCTCATTTTAAAAAAAATATTTTTACTAACTATTGCTGATAAAGGGTACTGGGCCTCATTTTTTTAAAAAAAAATTTTTACTGGTTCAATTATTTTATGTACATTTTTTTTTGCACAATACTTACCTACTCACCGATGTGTAGGTGAGCCCTCCTGACCGCTGATGTGTCCCAATAAAAAATCAATACATCAACTTTAAATACAAAATTAAATTTAAATTGCAATAAATAAGTATAATAAATGAGGTTTAAAATGCAATAAATAAGTATAATAAATGAGATTGACCTCATTTATTATACTTATTTATTACACTTTAAAACTAACGTGTTCATTTTTTATTGGGACACATCAGTGGTCAGGAGAACTCACCTACACACTGGTAAGTAGGTAAGTATTATCCTTTTTTTTTCTTATTCTTTTCTCACAGGTCACAACTCGTTTCTTCTTCTTTCTTCACGCCAGCACTCAGTAGCAAGTTTTTCCTCTTATTTTTCTTCTTCTTTCTTCACGCGAGCAGCAAACAACTTGTTTTCTCTCATTTTTCCTCTTCTTTCTTCACTTTAATGATAATCTTGCAGCTTAAAATGCCAAACGATCACATTTACTTTGATATGAAGTTCAATTTTGATTTTTGTGACTATGGTGTGTTGAATATTTTCTTTTAATTTTTTTATGTGAACTAGATCGTGCTATTTATAAAGCATCAAGACTAGAATTTCTTTTTTATTTTCAAAGTATCAAGATTAGGGTTTTTTTTTCAACATTAATATATTTTATGTATTTATGGTCTGATTTTGATAAAAATTTTGCACTTCTATAAAATTTATACGCATGTGAAACTTTATGTATAAATGGTCCATTTGAAAGTCCGCCTAGGACCTTTCAAATTTTTTGAAATCTCAGGGCCGGCCTGCATATGATGTGTTCGTTTTTTTCATTTTGTAGTAACAATTTGTTATCCATTGTTGATCCTTTCAACAATAGGGTATTTGACAGAAGAATAATGTTTAGCTTGTAGGACACCTAGTGTTTGTAAATATTTGGAATAAAATTAGAGTGGTTTATTGTTATGTTTGCATTTCTACTGATTTTCAGTTGTCAAAAAGAATGGAAAGGTTTTGTTGTGCAAGCGAGCACTCCATTGCTGTTGTTTGGGCTCCATTTTGTTGATACATTTATCAACTCTATACCCATTGGGGTTTTGTTTATTGAGGCCCAATTGCTTCTGTTTCTTGAGGCCCAAGAATGGAAAGGTTATTAAACATAGTCCACAAATTGCACAGATTTTTGAGTCTCTCTGGTTTTCTAGTAGACAAATGTGAGAAGCCATATTCAAATATGAGGGGAAAAAAAAAAAAAAGAAGAATAATACAAAATCATTTTGCATAGGCTATCTTTCGGTCGTCCACTTCTCGCGTGAGTGGAAGAGTCTCTGTTCAATTCTTGATCTCAACTAACTCTTAACACTTAGAGGTGCATATGGTACGGTTCTTTACGATTTTTGATGGAACCGAAATCGTTCGCAACGGTTATTAGCTAATGACTTTTTTCTTTTCTTTTCTTTTGAAGAACTTCAAATTCAAAGCACGAATTATACTCTTCAATAAGTCCGAAGCTGAATTATTTCCATCATTTTCAGAACTAATCGCTACATATATATATATGACCTCAAAATGAAGTTTTGATTGTGTATGTGCATTAGATGATAGCTAGTCAGAGAATAATCACGACCCTTTTAGAGAGAACAGTAAGGGTAGCTAAACTGTCTTTGTCTAGAGCCACTCATTTTAAACATAGATTATAAACTGAGTGGAGAATGAGAAGTCCTTGTTTGATGAAATGAGAGCCTAATCAAAAGGAAATACAGAAAAATAACTAACTCTACTTGATTCAACCTGAAACATATACAATATTTTAGTAAGGATTAAATAGGGTTAGTTTTAATAAGAATCAAACAAGAAACTAAGGTCCAAACAATACATATTTGTTTGCACAAAACTGGTTCCCTCCGGACCCCCACAGACGCGTTAGCAAAAGACGGGTGTTCCGCTTGTTTGCGTAACTTGCAGGTCTCTCGTGGATTTGATTTGATATTGGTATGGTGCGGGCATGCCACGACAACTAAGTTCGAAAGTATTCTTGGTTGTGGTCACGCTGTTAATATGTTGTGCAAAAATATTTTTAGTGGAACGTTCGTGCTGCCTATGGTCTTTATGATCTAATTTCTTGTGCTTACAAAAAGTAAGAATGACCTTCTCAAAAGTTCAATCACTCCAACCCTAAGACATTGTTGGTTTCTCAGTGATGTTTATTTTTATGGTTTAAAGAGAGAGAAAAATAATTATACAACACTTATGAGTAACTTTGCCTTCATTAACATTAGATTGTCAAATGAAGGTTGGTCAAATTTCTTTAAGTGTTTATATAGTTATGGTCTTAATAATGACTTAAACACCAATATTCAAATATTACTAGACTAAAATAGGTGAAGAAGTTCATTTAAATACTTGCTACAATAATGAAAGACAAAAAATTAAAGACGATAAGCCTATATATATGACACATGAAAATAACCTAGATTACTTAAAGAACCTATTAGTAAGTCATGCGGAGAGGTATACAAGCTAAAGCCTTGATATATTTACTGCAGAGGAGCTAGCTTCAAATATTAATTTGTGTATGTATATGTGTATGTGTGTGTGTGTGTGTGTTTTGGTGTAGGACACCTAGTAGAATAAGTGTGGTGCGTGAATGGAACTATGGCGCAAGATGGTAGTTAATGACTTGAGTGATTAGTACTTTGAGATATGACGGCCATTCCCGAAGTTGGTGAGAGTTTGACCAAACAATCACGTTTTCCTTTAATTGAAGTGCTAACTAGAGGACCATTCTCTTGATCAGAATGATTGAAATGATGACTATGATATTTTCACAAGGATAGAGCTAGTTTCTAACTTTATATTTGTTGATCAATATGAGCTAGGTAGATGAAGGATAGTAGGATGATCAAAGCTAGGGTGATTTAGCTGAAGATCTTCCTAAATGAGATGATTACATTGTAGCCTTCTAGGTAGACACCAAATAGACCTAGAAATTGCATTTCTTCTTGTTCTCTATCCATGATATTTCTTTGATTTTCCTTTTCAATAGATGCAAAGATGGGCAGATGAAGAAGAAGGAAGAGATATGAAAATGATGGAGTGGGAGGATGGTTCCTAGGAAGGAATATAGGAGCTAGGTGGGGTTGGACTTTTATGCATCAAACCGCCCTTAGTTTTCAAATAAACTATCCAAGTCAATGTCACCTTTTTGTTAATTTCTTTGTTATTTTTTTTCTTCCACCTTAGTTTTATATTTTATAGGAAACAAAAGAAAAGGAACAAAAAAATTCATCATTGGCTAAAATAAGAGAAGAAGAGATTATTTTCACAATATACTTCACTTCTTTTTTATTTTGACAAGAAATGACACACACTCACTCTTGTCCGTATAAAAATTTAAATTTTCAACCTTCTATTTTAAAAGATGAAAAAATATCACTAAATTATAATCGTTGATGCAAAATATTGTATTTTAAACGAGTTAGACTCATTGATAAATCGCATTGAGATATAATTATATATCTTTTATAATTGAGAAAGCGTGTCCCCATGATTGATATATATATATATTAATTTAAATGATACCCAAAAGTATATTTATTAGGATCACTTGTTATGCTTTGTCTTTTTTTCAAAGGTATGTGTGTATATACTGAGCCTAGATCCTCTGCTGTGCAGTTTTGTGCTTCTGTTGTGTCTGCCGTAACTGAAACGACTCCGCCTTTGATTATTTGTAAAACATTTGTTATATGCTAAATTAGTTTTACTAAAGTTACTCAAGTAAAGAAACTTAATGAAAAAAAAATTATAACTCTTTCAATACTAAAGAACCGTAACTCTTCCTAACACAAAGAAAAATAATATAATAATATTATAACTCTTTCAAAGAGAAAAGAAAATTAATAAAATAAAATTATAAATAATATTTTTTTTATATTTTTACTTTTATAAATTCTCATTCTAATCCTAACTGTGTTAAATCTATATAAATTCTAAGATTTATGAATATTTATTTAAACTCTTTTTATATCTCTAAATATATATATTACACATATATTTTTTTAAAAATATATTTAAAAATTTAAATTGAGTTTTAAAAAGATAATTAATTTTGTTGAAAATAGAATTGTAGTTGCTGAAATAGGAAAATCTGCTGTTTATTTATGAAGTAAATGTGTTGATTTGAAATAAATTTATTTTAAAAAATTAAGTCAAAAAATAGTTTAAGTGGTACTCAAATTGAAGCTCTCAGAATTCTCTCTCTAACAGAATTGGTTTCATAAAAAAAATCAATTTATAGTAAAAGCCGTTGAAGTTTAAATAAAGTAATACAAAAAAATATCTATAGAATTATATATACCCTGGTAAAGGAACTTAATAAAACAATATTATAAATTTTTCCAACACTAAAGTACCGTAACTCTTCCCAACACAAAAGAAAAGTAATATAATAATATTATAACTCTTTCAAATAGAAAAGAAAGTAAAAAAATAATATTATAAACAATTTTTTTATATATATTTTCACTTTTATAAATTTCCTCTCTAATCCTTAGTGTGTTAAATCTATATAAATTCTAAAATTTATAAATATTTATTTAAACTCTTTTTATCACTATATATATATATATATATATATATATATATTATTTCTAAAATATATTTGAAAATTTAAATTGAGTTTTAAAAAGATGAATTAACTTCGTTGAAAACAGAATTGGGGTTGCTGAAATAGAGAATAATGTTATTTATTTATGAAGTGAATGTGTTGGTTTTAAATAAATTTATTTTTAAACAAATAAGTCCAAAATTAGCCTAAGTGGTACTCAAATTGAAACTCTCGGAATTCTCTTTCTAACAAAAATGGTTTCATCAAAATTTCAATTTGTAGTAAAAATTATTGAAGTTTAAGTGACGGAAATACAAATATATATATATATATGTATATGTGTATATATATATATTTATATATGTATATATGCATGCAAAGAACTAGGGAAGGCTTTAGATAATAAAAAATCAAATATAATTTTAATCTATTATTAAATGTAACAATTAGTCAAAGCGATCGCTTAGTTAAGGGGTTGTTCATGATGCCATTGGAGCGATGGGTATGGCAAACTCATTGGAGTTGATATTAAGTGTTTTAAATCTATATAAATTCTAAAATTTATAGATATTTATTTAAACTCTTTTATCTCTGTAAATATGTATATATACATATATTATTTCTAAAAAAAATATTTAAAAATTTAAATTAAGTTTTGAAAAGACGAATTAACTTAATTGAAAATAGAATTGGAACTGCAAAAATAAAGAAAGATTTTGTTTATTTATGAAGTAAATGTCTTGGTTTTAAATTCTATTTTTAATCTATTTTTAACCTATACCTATTTTAAATTCTATTTTTAATATATGAACCTAGCTAATCTAGAGAGAGTATTGTACATAAAAATGTGTCATCCTATCTATCTTAGCTACCGGTAAAATTTCAGAACCTAACTGTTCATAGATAACTCGTACTCTCAATTTTCGTGCATAAAAGCCTATTTTTCTAACTAGATGAAATAACTAATGTAACTAAATCTAGTCCAAACCTATAACTCCAAACATATTTTATCCTAAAAAGCCTAATATGATTTTTTTGGAATTTTCTGGCATTTATTGGTATTTTTAAAGCAATTTTTTTCTAATTTTCTACATTTGTAATCATTTTAAAAATATAAAAAAATATTTTTATATTCCGGGTGGGTCCAAGAGTGGGCCCAAAGATTGGGCTTGGCGAGTGGGACCGGACCAGCTTTTTTTCGGTCCTAAAAAGTCGCTGGAACATGGCCCACGCGCCTCATGCGCCGGAGGCGCGCATGGGCTTGTGCAGCCCCTATTCACCATATTCCTCACCTGTTTCTCATGCCTAGGAGCCTGTTATAAAACCCAGCTCGCCAATAGCCTTTTTTGGCTCAATTTTCGGCCATTTTCGGCCCTCATTCGACCCCAAAAATTCACCAAAACACCCCCCCGTCACCCAATCTTTCACTTGGTACAAAAATTTCTCTGTTTCATGGTTTGAATCAAAAGACCCCAACTTCAGTTTCTAAAGTTGTCTGCAACCCAAATACAATTATCCAACTGTAATAGACTAACCCATAATATTCCTTCAATCAACCAGGTTCCATGCACAAAACAACCCAAATAACATCAATGGTACCAGTCAAACTCAACCTCCATCGATTACCTTCCATTTCCCACATAACATGTATATCACGTTTTTATATATATACATCCATATATAACCCAGTATTGTTGCCACTAAAATTAATAGGAAAGTGAATCATAACTAACCAAATTATCATCATAGTGCATCAATCCTTTCCTGCCAAAACTGTATATGATTATTTTACTTTTATATATATATGTCTTACAATTTGATACCAATACATAAGTTCACAGATTTATCATTGCCTATCTACATACAAACCTATTAAACATCTAGCTAAGAGATCTACAACTATGAAAAATAAAATTCAAATTTGTATCAACTACAGTGAACAACCCCACCTTCCTAACTAATCATATACACGTCCATATACCATTCCCAAACAACCTAAGGTAGAAACATTACATGCTTTAAATGCTTTCAAATCAAAATTTAATTAAATAATAGATAATACCAAAGCATACCAACTATTGTGGGAAAGATAGAAAAAGACTTACAACTGAGAGATGATTAATCTCCTCTTGATGTCTCACGTTATTCTTCTTTTTTTTCCTCCTTTGGTCATTCTTCCTCCTTAATCTGAGACTGTCAACGTAAAAACCCTAATTGCCATCTTAATATTTTTATATAATATCCCTCACACAACCGTTGTTTGGTGACCCACATCAAAATAACTTATTCCATTATAGAATAAGTTATTCTTAAATTGAAAATCCATAAATTTATTTTAAAAAGAGTTTTTACCATGCAACCCTTATATGAGAAATTTATTTTCTTAATTAAAAATTTGGGGTAAAATGTCGTTGGTCCTTTCAACAATTGAGTATTCGGCAAAAGCATAATATTTAGTTTGTAGGACATATATAGTCTGTAAATATTTGGGCAAATGCCCCCTTTTTATTTTTTTCTATTTTTTACTGTTATTCTTCAACAACACTAATTTTTTAGCATACTAATTTTCAGTTGTAAAAAAGAATGATCAGAGCAAGATCAATGCATAATACACCCCAATTAGGCATATCTATGCAAGTGAGCACTCCATTGTTATGGATGGGGCTTCATTTTATTGATACACTTGGCAACTCTTTACCCATTAATGGAAAGATTGCTTCCCAGTCCATGCTTAAATGTTTTTTTTTGTTAAGGTAAGGTAATATATATTGATTAAGAAAATGTATAAACACTTTCCATTTGGAGGAACCAAGGCTTTGTAGCCTTAAACTAGGCACTAAGGCCTTAAACAAAGATAACAATCAATTAATTTAGAAGTGAAGGAATAGCCATTAGGCATCTACAAGCAAGTTGGAGAAGTTCAAATATAGTATTGTAGCCATACGACTTGCAGCAACATGGCATCTTCCAAGCTTCATAGTCAGGCCTTCACGAAAGCCTCCTGACCTCTAACCAAAAAATGTTCTAGGTGTGCCTTGATAAAGCCTCCACAAATAGCTACAGGATGCCATATTGCTGCTTGCGTCACAATCTCTACCCCCTCTGTAATTGATGTCTTCCATGGTGAAGACTCAAGTCTTGTTTGTTTGCTTAGTTGTTCATGTTCTTTCTTGTTTAAGGCTCATGCCTCGGGTTAGTTGTTTGTTGACCTCTCGTACATTTATCTTCCATATTATATACAAACTTACCTTATAAATATAAAAAAAAAATAAAAAAAAGGTTGGAGAAGTTAATGAAGAGTGAATCAGAGAGTTACATGCTTAAATGTTGCTCTTCTGTTTCTGTCAATCCAAATAGCCCAATGCAAAACCATATATTTTTATTTAGTTATTTATATATCCTTTTTCTCTTCCAAATTTCCAATCCAAAGAGAAAAAGAAGGCCAAGAGAAAATATAAATCCTAACCTCCTCCTAAAATATACCATAACTCATAAAGCAGGCCCAATGATGTTAAAAGATGCATGCAAATTTTTTGAAAGTCTTTAAGATGTTTAGTGGAATTCGCACAATCTTCTGTAACTATAAAAGTTCATCACTATATATCATCAACTCTATATAAAGGTTGTCCATTTTCTGGAATATCCTAACAAAACCTTTAATAGTATCATCCATAGGCAAAATTTTTTTTTTGTAATAATGAATTGAAATTTTCATTTGAGAGCTAGATATATATATATAAACACACACACACACAAACACAAACACACATTTGCAATATTGATACATTGGTAAGTTGGTAACAAAGAACTTAATATATCTAAATTGGCCAATTTTGTTGGATATATAGCTCAAATGAGACATTGGCATTAATGGCACCGAACGAGAGAAGAAAAATTGGGCACCGAAATTATGGACAACGGGTGCCAATTTTTTTCAGATTGTCTCCCTACTTGCACTCTATATATACTTGTTGTATTTTGTTTGTAAGGTGTGACAGTTTAGTGAGTCAAAGAGAGTGAGAGTTTGAGAGAAAAATCTGTATTTGTAACCATTTTTCTCTGATAGTTTATCCGTTGCCTCTCGTGGACGTAAGCGATTGCCGAACCACATAAATCTCTGTGTATTTGTGTGTATAGTGATTTGTTTATTGAATTTCTGGGCTCCCGCCACAACAAATTGGTATCAGAGCCTTGGTTCAGAACGTTTTTGCTCACTGCTCAGAAATTCAAAGTGCTCAAACTTAAGTTTTGAGACCACTGAAGGGTAGATCTCACCGATACGAGTCCAACGGAACAAACCAGAGGTTAAAGGGAGGTCAGAAGAGCCCTCACGCGCTGCTAGAAGAAATCGCGTGACCTACACGCTCCTCCCGGGCTCTCACACGCCGGTGACCTGAATGGTGCGTCCTTTTCATGTGCCCCCTCGCGCTTCACACGCGCTAGAGGAAGAAGATAAGTGATTGCCACCCGCCTATGCGCCCAATCGCCACCCACACGCGGCACACGCCTATTTCTGCATTTAAGCTGACTCAGTGAGTCTGGACCGAGTCGACTCACTGACTAAGCATTTGACTCATCCACCACATCAGCAAATGGCGCTACGTGTCAGCCACATGGCTTGACTTTCTAAAATTACAAATCAGCCCCTAGAGTTTTTAGTAATTATAATTCGGCTCCTAAAATTTTTAGAAATTGCAATTCGGCCCCTGGAGTTTCTAGTAATTGCAATTCTGTCCCTATATTTTTGAAAATTATAATTCTACCCCTGAACTTTCTATTAATTGCAATTCAGTCCTTGTATTTTTTAAAAATTATAATTTTACCCCTGAACTTTCTGTTAATTGCAATTCAGTCTCTGTATTTTCTAAAATTGCAATTCTACCCCTGAACTTTCTATTAATTGCAATTTAGTACCTATTTTTTCTAAAAATTACAATTCTGTCACTGAACTTCCTGATAATTGTAATTCTGCCCCTAAACTTTTTTATAATTATAATTTTACCCCTAAACTTCTTAGTAATTGCAATTCTGCCCCTAAACCTTCCTGAAATTACAATTGAAATGTTTGTTTGTTGTATTTGAGCCCTTTCTATGGCTGAAATAAAGGATTTCGAGTTTACAAGCACCAACAAAACTTCCACAAGTAATTTTGTTCGGAGAACCATGTTGTCAAATGCAAGGTTTGAGGTGGAGAAATTCGACGGCACCAATAACTTTGGAATGTCGCAATGTGAAGTTTTGGATTTGTTGTTTCGAGAAGGGTCTCATATTGCCTTGGATAACAAGCCCAAGAATTTTTCTGATGGAGACTGAAATTTTATAAATCGTCAAGCTTGTGGCATATTCCGATTGTGCTAAGCTAAAGACCAGAAGTACTTTGTCATAAAGGAGACTATGACAACGAGTCTCTAAAAGAAACTGGAGGACAAGTACATGACGAAAAGCTTAGAGAATCGGCTCTACTTGAAGAAGAAGCTTTTTCGATTCCAGTACAAAAGAGGTACTTCTATGATTGAGCATTTGGATAATTTCAACAAAATTTTGGCTGATCTACAGAATTTAGATGTTGATATTACCGACAAAGATAAAGCTCTGTTGTTGTTAAATTCCTTGCCTGAAGATTATGATCATTTAACCACCACTCTGTTATATGGGAAAGATGAGGTTAAATTCATAGATGTTCTAACGCTTTGGTGAATAATGAGTACTGGAAAAAGGATCAGCATGATCACAGGGACTCAACATCAGAAGCATTGACTATAGCTAGAGGCAAGACGGATAACAAAAAATCTGAAGGATCCAGCGGGTGGGGAAGATCTCACTCAAAATCAAGAGAAGAATCGTCGTCAAGAAAATGTCATGCAAAGGATGAATGTACCTATTGTCATCAAAAAGGGCACAGGAAGAAGGATTATCTGAAGACAAGTCAGATGTGAACCTTGCAAGTAAAGCAGATGACGAAGAAGAATCAGCTTTTTCAGTTTCATCATCAGACAACCAGTCTGGCAGCTAGTCTGATAGATGGATTCTGGATGTTCCTACCATATGTGTCCCAATAGGCAGTGATTTTCAAGCATTCAGGAGCTTGATGGAGGAGTTGTGCTTATGGGAAACAATAGTGCCTGCCAGACAAAAGGGATAGGAACATTTCGTTTGAAGATGCACGATGGTACAATCAGACGACTTACGGATGTCTGATATGTTCCAGATTTGAAGAAGAACCTCATCTAACTGGGGGTCTTAGACTCCAACACTTACAAGGTGACCAAGGAAAGTGGAGTCTTGAAAGTTGTACGCAGTGCATTTCTGTCGATGAAGGGTACTCGAAAGGGAAATCTGTATTTCCTGGACGGGCATATAGTCACAGGGAGACCAGCTATCTCTAGCAGTTCTAAAGACAAGGCATCAGATACTTCCCAACCCTGGCAAATGCGCTTAAGGCAAGCTGAGGAGAAAAAGGCTTTGTAGGTCTTGATAAGGCAAGGTCTATTGAAAGATGCTAAGACTAAAAAACTTGATTTCTGTAAGCAATATGTTTTCGGTAAGCAGAAAAGAGTCAAGTTCAGCATTGACATTCATTGTAGCGCCTAAGGGTGCATTTGAGGAGGCAGCGTTGATTGGTGGATTTTTGCCAAGGTAGAGAGTGTTCAGAATTTTTTGCCAAGGTGGAAATCGTTGATTAGGGGATTCTCGCCAATGTGGAGATTGTTGGATATATGGCTTGAATGAAACATTGGTATTAATGGCACCGAAAGCCACCGAACGAGAGAAGAAAAATTGGGCGTCGAAATTGTGGACAATGGGTGCCAATTTTTTTCGGATTGTCTCCTTCCTTGCACTTTATATATACTTGTTGTATTTTGTTTGTAAGGTGTGGCAGTTTAGTGAGTCAAAGAGAGTGAGAGGTTGAGAGAAAAATCTGTATTTGTAACTATTTTTCTCCGATAGTGTATCCACTACCTCCCGTGGACGTAGGCAATTGCCGAACCACGTAAATTTCTGTGTATTTGTGTGTGTGGTGATTTGTTTGTTGAATTTCTGGGCTCCCAGCACAACACAATTCATACATGGTGGTATATATTTATTTATGATTAATAATGAAGCGGACAAATATGGGCAATTCTTGCAAGGAATAAAATGATTTATTAAATGTTTACAATAAATAAGCCTGATTTAATTATTACATTTTAGTCGTATGAGTTTTGATGATGATGATGATGATGAAGATATGATTTATTAAATGTGGTATATTAATTCGTATTAGAATGTATGTGATCAGTAGGTAAGATGTAATGCTATCAGCATAACAATACAACAACCCTCTCAAATTCCTATTATAAAAAAATTGTAAATTAACTCAATAAGCATATTACAAATATGCCAATGTTAAACCTACAAAGCAAGATTTAGCAACCAATTAGGACTCTAATCAAAAGAATTATAATATTGATAGGGTTACTGGTGTGTCAATTCAAATCCAACTTGATTTATCACCGGTTTAAATAATTTTGGTGAGCCAATTCAAATTTAACTCAATCTACCATATTTTTTAGATAAAGTTGTTTTAAAATTAGAGTTAGCCATATGTTGAAACTTATGAATTCAAACTTAAATTAGATTGAGTTTGGTTTAAGATGTCTGACAACACAAATCCAACCGGTCCAAACTATTATCTAAGTTCAACTCTAGTTCTATATTGGTTATATATATAACTTTATATATATATATATATATATATATATATATATATGCGCAATTGTAGTCAACTTTATTTCATTTCACCACAGGCCACTATGGACTTTTGTCTATATGGCTTGGCAAATTTGAGATAAAAACAATTGTTCCTTCTTAATTAAGGATTGCTATTGCTTCTTTTTTTTATTTTTATGACTTGATTATATTATTATCATATAGTATCACTTATTAAGCCAAAGTACCATGCATATCTAATTAAATCCACGTGTCTTAATTTAAGTAGGCAATTAACAAGATTGAGTCTAGGTTTTCCAAAACTAATCGCTAGTCAGAGGCTCATCACAACCCTTTTTGAGAGAACAGTAAGGGTAGCTAAACTGTCTTTGTCTAGAGCCACTTTATTTTATACATAGATTAACTGAGTGGAGAATGAGATGTCCTTGTTTGTTGAAATGAGAGGTTAATCAAAAGGAAATACAGAAAAACAACTAAATGTATTTGATTCAACCTGAAACATGTACAATATTTTATTAAGGATTAAATAGGGTTAGTTTTAATAAGAATCAAACAAGAAATTGAGGTCCATAAAATACATATTTGTTTATCTCTTGGGGATAGTTTGATTCATGTGTGTGTTGGTGCATGACTCCTAGCTCAGACATAAATGATATGTATTTGTAACATGCTCTGAACTCAGCTGGTCGCTAGATGAGTGTAGTGTGTGGATGGTTGAGATATAACATTATTGCATATAGTGATATATAAAAAAATAAAAATAAAAAATTCTTCTTGATGCATGGAATAATGAAATTTATGATATTAATTGGTTTGTAAATGTAGCTACTTGATGAATGCACAATAGACGGAGATTGTGAAGCTTGAATCTATTATTTTTCTTGTCCTCAAGGGTTTTCAGGTTTATTGTATGTTTGCATTTCTAATAATTGAGTTGTCAAAAAGAAAGATAAGAGCAAGATCAATTCATAATACACCACTTTTAGGCAAATGTGTGTGTCTATATATATATATATATATATATAAAATGAAGCCCCATCCACAACAATGGAGTGCTCACTCGTGTATATATATATATATATATATATATATATATATATATATATATATATATATATATATATATACGAGTGAGCACTCCATTGTTGTGGATGGGGCTTCATTTTATTGATACACTTATCAACTCTTTACCCATTTGGGTTTTGTTTATTGAGGTCCAATAATGGAAAGGTTGCTTCCCAGCCCATGCTTAAATGTTGCACTTCTATTTCTATCAATTAAAATAGCCCAATGCTAAGGAACAGAAATTTTTTCTCTTTCAATCCAAAGAGAAGTACAAGGCAAGAGGGAACATAAAACCTAAGCCCCTCCTTAAATATAACATAAAGCAGGCCCAATTTGGTTTCACAGATTTTTGGGTCTCTCTGTTTATCTGTTTTTTACATTTTTTTAGTCAGATTTTTCTATTAGACAAATGTGAGAACAAAAATTTAAGCAAAATATATAATACCAAAATCATTTAGCATATGATATTTTTAAATCTGGGTAATGATTTTTTATTTTTATTTTTATTTTTATTTTGAAGACTTCCAAATTCAAAGCACAAATTATACCCTTCAATAACTCCAAAGCTGAATTATTTCCATCATTTGCAGAACTTCAACTGATTTAGACTTGATCTTGGAACTAAGATTGTCTGAAAATCCTTAACATGTTTAGTGGAATTAGCTCAATCCTCTTTAACTACAAAATCTTATATAAAGTTCTCCATTTCCTGGAATATCCTAATGACTACTTTCCTAGACAAAACCTTAAGAGTATCATCCATATTAATTGCAGAAAGAGATCGTACGCACAAATTTCATGTTCAAAAATTTAGGAATGAAAATGAGTAACAAATAATTAATTTTATTAATTTTAGAAAGATGGGTTACAGATCTTTGTGGATCTTTACAAAAGAAAGATAAATTATTTGGATTCGATCTCTTTAGTGATCCGACTTCAAGGGCTGTTAGAGCTTGATCTTGAATTGGGTTAAAACCTTGGTGAAGAATGGCACGTGAATGATATGCTTATTTTTCTCCTTCAGGGTTTAGATGCTTTGGAGATTTCGATTTTGGTGGTCCGGATTCAAGGGCTACTAGAGCTTGATCTTAAATCGGGTTGCTTAGAGTCTTCTTCAAGTATTTGTTGTTGAAGAAAGCCGGTGAGAATTTATGATCGAGGGTTGAAAAAACTTGATTTTGAAAAGTCTTGTTAATGATTCTTTGAATTTGTTGAATCGTGGAGGAAGAACGGCACGACTTTCAATATGCTTGTTGTTGTTCTTCTTCAAAGCTTTGATGGTTGGATGAACATATGTCTTCAGAGTTTCAAGTGTTAATTGAAGGCAGAGTCTGGTAGAGCTTCAATATTCTGTCAGAGTCTTCCATTTTCTCCTTCCTTAGATCTTTATTTATTGGTTCACCGGAAGGGTAGATTTCTAATTTTCTTTTCTTCTTTTATGATAATTGTGATAATTATCCAATATATACATAATACTTATCTTTGATGATAATTATATATATATATATATATATATATATATATAAATATTCATTCGACTCATTTTCAAGTGGGCTTGGACTTTTTTAGATAATTTGGATTAGCCCATGACCCATTTATTTGTGGTAAGTCTGGACTTAGAATTATTTGACTCTTGGGGCCACAGTTAGAATTATTTGACTCATTGGGCCACATTTCAAAGTGGGCTAAATTGAAGATAAGTTCAAATTATATTTTGGGTTCATCATGTAATTTTTTAATATCTACAAATTGCCCCCACTTCAAGTTTCATGCTATATCGAGTTTGTCACGTATCTAAAGTGAAACTTAAAATATTTAATTTTCGCAAAGTTTTTTTTTTCCTTGCGAAAATCCAATTGCAAAGAGAATGTCTCATTTGTCAAGTTGAATTGGAGTCTTGAAAATCTTATTGCAAATAGGTTTTTTTCCTTGTCCAAGTGGAATTGAAGAATTGAGGATCCTATTGGAAATATCATTTTTTTTTCTTGTCCAATCTGAAATAGGATTTGGTAATTTTTCATGTTCAAACGGAATTGAAGTCTTGAAAATCCAATTGCAAATATGATTAATCCACATTTATATATATATGTAACATACACTTCAAACTCTTCACATCAGAGATAATTGAGAGAAATTCTTCGAACTCTAGCAACGATAACTCTTTTTTTTTTTTTTTCTTGTCACATGACTGATCGCTTAATTTCTTCTTTTTTTCTACTACCTTTTTTTTTTTTTTCTCTCATTTCTCTTTTTTTCTTTTTTTTTCTTCTTTCTTCTCTCTCTCTCCTACTGCCGCCACCTTTTTTTTTTCCTTTTCTTCTTCTTTCTCTCTCTCTCCCTCTCTCCTATTGCCGCCAACTTCTTTCTTTTTCCTTTTTTTCTCTCTTCTTTCTTTCTTTCTTTATTTCTTCATCTTTTTCTCCTACTTCTCTGCCGCCACCTTTTCTCTTTTTCCTTTTTTTTTTTTCTTTTTCTCTCCTCTCTCTTTCTTTATTGTTTCGTCTTTTTCTCCTACTGCCGCCACCTTCTCTCTTTTTCCTTTTTTTTTTTCTCTTTTTTTCTCTTCTCTCTTTCTTCATCTTTTTTTTTCTTCTCTTCTATCTTCCACGCGTTGACTTCTTTTTTTTTCTTTTTCTTCTCTTCTTATTTCTTTTTTTTTTTTTTACCTTTTTTTTCTTCTCTTCTTTCCATGCACAGACTTATTTTTTATTTGCGCTGACTTTTTTATTCTTTTTTTTTCCTTTTTTATTTGTGCTGACTTTTTTTTCTTCTTTTCTTTCTTTCTTTCATTCCACACGCTGACTTCTTTTTTCCTTTTTTTTCTTCTCTTCTTTCTTTCATTCCATGCGTGTGCTGTATTGACTTTTTTCTTTCATTCCACACATGAGCTCTATTGGTTTTTTTTTTTGCTGATGTGGCTGACTAGTCACTGAATGTTGACTGGACGATAACATGGCAGACGACTAGATGTGTAAAAAAATAATATAAAAATGTTTATGTTGTTTGCTAGTTTTGAACCTAAGACCTTGTCACTGAATGTTGACTGGATGATAACATGGCAGGCGACTAGATGTGTAAAAAAATAATATAAAAATGTTCATGTTGTTTGCTAGTTTTGAATCTAAGACCTTGTCACTGAATGTTGACTGGACGATAACATGGCAGGCGACTAGATGTGTAAAAAAATAATATAAAAATGTTCATGTTGTTTGCTAGTTTTGAACCTAAGACCTCGTGCAGAGTTATTACAACACCACACCATCTCTCCTACATTGCTACATGTATTGCTAATGTTTCAAATATAATATAACCTAGGAAGCACGGACACGGACACGGGATACGGACACGACACGATACGGATACGGCGATACGGCAAATCTCAAAAAAATATGATACAGATACGGCAATGATACGTCAAATAAATAAATAAAAATATAATATTATACATAAAATATTAATTTTTATTCTTCAACCATATAATAAATATAGTTAAAGTAATTATACAAAATATAAGTAGTTAAAATCTAGAAATTCACTATCTTTCTAATATTTTTTACAATAACTCACTTACTCGAGAGTTTTAAAAATATTTTTATTTTATTATAAAATGAGCCTTATTTTCTTATCTATAAAGTTTTTAATATTACAATTTCAACCTCATTTTATAGAATAAAAAATTACAAATTTGTCCCGAAAAGTATCCTAGCCGTATCCCAAACGTATTCTAAACGTATCCTGGCATATCTCGCGTATCCTGGCCGTATCCCCCGCGTATCCTAGCCGTATCCGATATTAAATAATAATAAAAAAATGGGATACTTCTTAGTTATATTAGACACGTATCCGGCCATATCCGTATCGGATACGTGTCTGATACGGCCATGACACTACTTTTGGAGTATCCATGCTTTGTAGAATATAACCTATCGCTGAACTTTGAAAAGAACTTTTATTTTATTTCATTGTTTTTTAAATCACCTTTTATTTGTAGGCTCTGCTCAAGCTTTGTGTTGCCTTCAAAAATATACAGATCCATTGAACTCATCGAGGAAAACAACTTTACGCGAATCACTCAACTTTTCTCTTACAAGCTTCAAAAAATTTTTTTTGTCAATTCTTACAGGTCAAATCCCTTAGTGCCTTTCGGGGTCACTTTATCGTCCCTTCGGATCTTTTAGTGCTTTTCTGGGTCATTTTCTTGTCCCTTCAGAATCACTTTATTGTCACTTCGGGGTCCCTTAGTGTCATTCGGGGTCACTTGGTTCCTTTGAAACACTTTATCGTCCCTTTGGGGTCCCTTAGTGCCCTTCAGGATCACTTTATCATCCCTTCAGTATCTCTTAGTGCCCTTCAGGGTCAGTTTCTTGTCCCTTCGGTGTCCCTTAGTGCCCTTTGGGGTCACTTTTGTTCCTTTGAAACACTTTGTTTGTCCATTTCATACACTTTTTTTTTTGGTTAAATTGTTTTCACATTTTTTTCTTATCAAGTAAACAACATTTAACTTCTGCCAATCATGATTTTCTTCAAAAGTTTCAAGGCAAACACTGTACCCATTTTAGAGCGAGAGAACGATGTCACGGAGAAAGAAACTACACTTGATGCAGGAACCCGACTGGTTGGTCGTTTTGCTCCACGGGCCACATTAACACGGTGTGACAGGTGTTTTTAACATCTTTGCGGCAAATCCAGTTATCACAGTGCGACAAACATCTGTTAACATATTTTAGCAGTGAGCCAAGTCGTCACCACGGTGCGGCAGACATCGTCAATATCTAGGTGGTAGATCAAGTCACCAAGGTGTGGTAGATATCATCAATATCTCAGCGGCAGGCCAAGTTACCGCAATGCGATAGACATAATCAATATCTTGGCGGTAGGCCACGTCACCACAGTGCTGCAAACATTGTCAACATCTTGGAGGCAGACTTCGTCACCACGGTACGACAGACATCGTCAATATTTTGGCAGCAGACCAAGTCATCACGGTGCGACAGACATCATCAATATCTTGGCGGAAGACCAAATCACCACGGTGTGGTAGACATCGTCAACATCTTAGCGGCAGACTAAGTCACCACAGTGAGACAGACATCGTCAATATCTTGGCGGCATGCCAATTTTTTTTTTTTTTGGTCGACTGAACTTAAAACGAAGCTCTAAGTTGCCTACATACCCTCAAAAAGGAATCAAGTCATTTATGTAGTTCAAAAAATATATATATTTTTTGTAAAGACAGTTTATACTCGTATTAATGAGTGATTTTTTTTTTTGTAGACAGTTTATACTCGTGTCATAGAGTATCATCGAAAGTTTAGGCTCGTATCAGGGGGCACTTTAGCTTTAATTAGTCTTTAACTTTGCGAGACTCAGGAGACAGTCCAAGCTTATGTTGAAAGATGTAAACCAGCTCGGTGTCAATTTGAAAATTTCTTTATTACTTTGTTTCTTCATTATACTCTTCTTATACTTGAGAAGAAACATCTTCTTCGAACTTATCTCCCCACCCAGAAGGAAGAGGTATTTCATTCGTCATGGTCCATGTAGGAGGATTGAACCTCATCCAATATTCTTTCATTTCACTGCAAGATTCAATCCAGACAGCATTTTCGTGCTTTGGTCCCCACACTTTTCCTTCCTCTAGTATATTTTGAGCCTCTCATTCCGTTTGGGATTATAAACGATTTTGTCTTTCGCTTTCTTGTTTGAAACTTTTGTTTTGTTGCTTGTTAGAGGCAGTTCGAGAAAGTGACTCTTGGAACATCACTCGTGTGTTTCTAGGCAATGATTCTTGCGAGATCCTTGCAAGACTATTCCCATTTTAAACTTTCTCTTTTGGCCTCCTTGTGAACATAATTTTTCAATCATTTCTATTTGAAATTATTTGAGGAGAGCTTGAATGAGCTTTGTTTGGCTCTCTTTTGGTCCAGTATTTTACCAAGTTTTTCTTGACTCAATGCCTTATGTAAATGAGAACTTTTAGATGAAGTCACTGAAGCAACATGATGTATTTTTTGATATAAGTCTTTAGAGATGACATTTGTAACATAAGATGTATCTATTTCATCATTCGAGTTAGGAAGTATTTCATCTTCTTCTTCGGACTCAACCCCCCCCCGTCTTTAAGACAGTTATCAAACATATTAGAAAAGACAAGAACCTTTGCACCACGACTCATTATGCTGAGTTCCATATCGTGGGCTCGAGTAACCAGCTCTTTAAATATACGAGGCCCGATTCCTTGTAGAATGTAGAGAAGCTTTCAGTACTTCCTTGCATACACATTTCGATTGTTGAGACTTCAGAAAAGAGATCTTTGCAATCAAGACTTAGAGGTTGCCAACGGTTGATATAGTCGACCATAAGCTCGTCCTTCATTTGTTTAGTGTTAGTGAGTTATAGTATGCTTACTATTCTGCGAGTACCGTAAAAGCTATTGAGAAACTCTCGCTCCATCTGCTCCCAACAGTCAATACTCCTAGCTTTGAGGTCTGTGTACCAATCAAATGCATTCCCTTTGAGGGAACAAACAAATTGCTTGACTAAGAGGTCCCCGTCGATGCCAGTGTTATTACAGTTCTCCACAAAGTGTGCAACATATTGTTTGGAATTGCCTTTTCCATCAAATTGTTGTAACTTTGGCGGTTGATATCCCACTGACATTTTTAAGTTGTCAATTCTTTTGGTGTAGGGTTTTGAGTACATAAGAGAACTTTGAGGGGCGTCGCTATACTATGCTCGGATTGTGTTCATTATTATATCCTGCCATTGTTGGACAAATAGCAAAGTGACTAGCGAAACAAGGTTAATTTCATCAGCCAAGTGTCCTGACGCAGATGTGTGACGACGATCTTTTGATTGGGCACCTTGAAGAGATGAATTTGAAGTATTTGCAGGCAGATAGATGTGTTGACTTGTCAAGATTTTGGATTTCAAGCTTACTCATTAGCGTTGCAATCTGCAAGTCTTTCTCTTCAACAGTCTTTGTGAGGTTTTCGATTGCGTGCGCCATCACTGCCAGTTGGTATTCCACCGAGGTTGTTCTAGATATCATAATTGCAAAAACATTCGAATAGGAAATACCTTGAGGGCCAACATTCTTTGAAAGGATTGATTGTTCTGAAATCTCAAGTAACGACTCTGAGAGCGAGCCAACGCTAGAGTTGGCGTTAGAGACAGAGTAGGGTGAATGTGGCAACGCTGACTTTTCTAAAACAATGTCAGAGTTCTTTGCCCCCTAAGGATCAATGGCGTTAACATGTTGAGTTATCATATCCATTGGTTTAATAGGATTGGTTTTCACCAAATCTTGCTGATTTTTTAGCGAAGCAATTACTTTGGTCTTGCTACGCGTCATAGGACCTGCTGAGGTGCTGCTGGCACTTGACGAGTTTCTAGTGTTCTTGTCACTGTTTGTGGCAACTTTGGTGTTAGCCATTGCAGCAGCGGTATCTTTTGAGTTTTTCTTATTTTTCGTCTGAACCTTGGGATGAGCCATAGATTCTGATGAATAAAGTTTTAGATGTAAGATGTAGGAGATAGAGATGAGAGGAAGAGATGGTCCCACCAGGCGTGCCAAAAATTTGTACTCACAAATTTCATGTTCGAAAATCTAGAAACGAAAATGAGTAACAAATAATCAATCTTTAAAAAAAAAAAGATAAATTTCTCTGATTCGATCTTCTTGGTGATCCGGCTTCAAGGGCTGTTAGGGTTTGATCTTGAATTGGGTTGAAACTTTGGTGAAGAATGGCTCGTGGATGATATGTTTGTTGTCATTCTCCTTCAGGGTTTAGATGCTTTGGAGCTTTCGATTTTGAGTGAAGAATCCTATAGAGTTTAAGCTTTCTTTAAGAGTCTTCTTGTTAGTGATCCGGATTCAAGGGCTACTAGAGCTTGATCTTAAATCGGGTTGTTGAGAGTCTTCTTTAAGTATTTGTTGTTGAAGAAAGTCGGTGAGAATTTCTGATCGAAGGCTGAAGAAGCTTGATTTTGAACAGTCTTGTTAATAATTCTTTGAATTTGTTGAATCGTGGAGGAAGAACGACACGACTTTGAATATGCTTGTTGTTCTTCTTATTCAAAGCTTTGAAGGTTGGATGAACATATGTCTTCAGAGCTTCAAGTGTTAATCGAATGCAGAGTTTAGTAGAATTTCAGTATTCTGTCAGAGTCTTCCCTTTTCTCCTTCCCTAGATCTTTATTTATAGGTTCACCAGAAGGGTAGATTTGTAACTTTCTTTTCTTCCGATAATTATTCTATAATTATATTTATGATAATTGTGATAATTATCCAATATATATATATATATAAATTTTTATTTGACCCATTTTCAAGTGGGCTTGAACGTTTTTAGACAATTTGTAATAACCCATTTATTTGTGGTGGGTCTGGGCTTATAATTATTTGACTTATTGGGTCACATTTCAAAGTGCGCTAAATTGAAGATAAGTCCAAATTATATTTTAGGTCCATTATGTAATTTTTTAATATCTACACGGGCATTTGTTTTTTTTAATAATGAATTGAAAATTTCATTTGAGAGCTATTGTATTTATACATTGGCAATATTGATACATTGGTAAGAAAGAACTTAATGTGTCTCAATTGGGTTAATTCATATATATATATGGTGATATATATTTATGATTGCAGTGGGCAAATAAGGGTCATTGTCTGTACAACGTTAAAAGTTTGGATCATCACTCATGAGTTAGCGATCACCAAAGACGGTAGTCTAGTGTTAATCATGTAATTTTACAAAATTGTGATATATTAAAGAACTAATCGATCTTCTTAAGTAATTCCCAATATATATATATATATATATATATATATATATATATATATATATATTGAGTTAGCACAATCTTCTTTAACTACATACATTTCTGGATCCTAACGAGTACTTTTCCTATACAAAACCTTTAATACTATCATCCATAATACTTGCAAAAACCAGCACCTTATTGGTTGTTTAGACTCGTATTTTCGAAATTTGAGACGGATGATTTTAACCAAATCAGGGAATTAAATTCAACTTTAAATTCCCTATTTTGTTATAGATATTGATAACCCAAAACTCCTAACATTCAAAATATAAAATGAGATGATAATTATCAACAGAAAATTTAAAATAGACCAATAAAAAAAAAGTTTCAACTAAACTAAACTAAACTCTAGCAATAACATCTATACAAGCTAATCAAACCTTGAATTATAGTACGTACCCATATCAATCTAAGAAAAAGTTAAAGACTCTTTTAAAGTATTTTAGCAATTATGGAGAGAGTTTCAAGTCACCAGTCTGTAGTTTTTTCTTTGCATGAGCATGTGGGTCAGTGGAGGCCTAGGCTGGTCAACTTCATGGTCATATTCAAGTAGCGGACCAGATCAAGGGACATTCACCTATTCATATAATCCAGGGTCTGATTTATTCTCATGGTCATGGTCATGGCCGTCAGGTTCAGAGTCCTGGTCATTTCCACCATCTCAATGGTGGACAACACAGCTGTCGCCGTCACCAGCACAAGCAAGACCGCCATCAACGCCACCATCTCAAATTGACAACCCTTCCGAGTGTATAGCAGCTATATACTCCACCATTGGTTGTGCAGAGGATATAATCACTTCTGTGGTCAACCTCTGTGCCAATATTCGTCCCGTCTACTGCATGACTATCACACAAATGTCTGACAATTGTGTTAGCATGTCCTTCTCACAGTTCATACTAAGTTTCACTCAGTGGATCAAACATTCTTGTTCTAATCAGGGTGGAGCCAGGACTGCAACGGGTGGGGAGGGCTATGTGTGTATATATATATATATATATCATAAAATAAAATAAAAAAATTAGAGAAAGAAACCTAATTTGATTATGATTCTTACTTTCGAGTCATTTAGTTTGATAAAATATTAAAAATTATGCAAAGTGTAATATGTATTAAAATAGAAGATATTTATGTCTTTTTTATACTGCCACGTCATTTTCAAAATACAAATTCGAGATATATATTCGAGATGTGTAGGGCTTAGCGCTGCTCTTGTTATGTTGCATTTCTACTAATTTTCAGTTGTCAGAAAGAATGGAAAGGTTTTGTTGTGCAAGCGAGGTTTGGGCTTCATTTTATTGATACACTTATCAACGTTGGGGTTTTGTTTATTGAGGGCCAATTGTTTGTGTATTGAGGCCCAACAATGGAAAGGTTAGTAAACATAGTCCACAAATTGCACAGATTTTTGAGTCCCTCTGTTTAGCTGATATTTGAGGGCTCTCACAATTTTCTAGTAGACAAATGTGTATATATATATATATATATATATATATATTCTCAGATATGAATATGGCTCTCACAATTTTCTAGTAGACAAATGTGAGAAGCCATATTCATATCTGAGAATATATATATATATATATATATATATATATATATATATATATTAAGAAGAATAATACAAAATCATTTTGCATAGGCTATCTGTTGATCTTCCTCAAGGCTGGCTAATGATTTTTTTTCTTTTATTTTGAAGACCTTCAAATTCAAAGCACCAATTATACTCTTCAACAAGTCCGAAGCTGAATTATTTCCATCATTTTCAAAACTTCAACTGTTTTAGACTTGATCTTCGAACTAAAATTGTCCCAAAGTCCTTAAGATGTTTAGTGGAATTAGCACAATCTTCTATAAGTATCATCAACTCAATATAAAGTTCTCCATTTTCTGAAATATCCTAACAAAACCTTTAATAGTACCATCCATATTAATTGCAGAAAGGGGCAATTTCTTTTTTTATTGTAATAATGAATTGATATTTTCATTTCAGAGCTATTATATATATATATATATATATACACACGCACACACTTGCAATATTGATACATTTGTGTTTTTTGGAACGGTAAATATTAGTTGGGTAACAAAGAACTTAAATATATCTCAATTGACCAATTCATTCATGGTGGTATATATTTATTTATGATTTATGATTAGTAATGCAGCGAAGAAATATGAGCCACTCTTGCAAGGAATTAAATGATTTATTAAATGTTTACAATAAATAAGCCTGATTCAATTATTACAGTTTAGTCGGTATGAGTTTTGATGATGATCATGAAGAAATGATTTATTAAATGTGTTATATTAATTCGTATTAGAATGTCTGTGACCAGTAGGTAAGATGTAATACTATCAGCTATAACAATACAATAACCGTCTCAACTTCTCATTATAAAAAAAAATTGTTAATTAACTCAATAAGCATACTATAAATATGCCAAAGTTAAACCAACAAACCAAGATTTAGCAACCAATTAGGACTCTAATCAAAAGAATTATAATATTGATAGGGTGTGAGAGCCTCCACTAATATATGCCCAACCAAAAGGCGGCGTTTAAGTACAAGCAATACCTACCTTGATGTTGAAAGCAAATGTTGATTGATATCCATCACTGTAAAATGGTTTTTTTTTGGTTTAGATTAGGTAAATGTAAGGTTACTTGAGCGGGTGGCTTCAAATCCAACTTGATTTATCACAAGTTTAGATAATTTTGACGGATCAATTCAAATCCAACTCGAACTACCAATGTACGATTTTTTTTATTATTTAAAATTAGGGTCAAAATGTATGAATTCAAACTTAATTTGAATTGGGTTTGGTTTGAAATGGCGGACAAAACAAATCCAACCGGCCCAAATTAAAATCCAAGTTAAACTCTAATTCTATAATTCTATACTGGTTTTGTGTATGTGTGTGTGTGTTTATATATATATATATATAAATATATCACCATTTATCACTTAGCAAGCCAAAGTAGCATGCACATCTACTTAAATTCAGGCGGCTTAATTTAATTAGGTAATTAACAAGATTAAGTCTAGATTTTTGAGAACTAATCACTACATATATGATCTCAAAATGATATTTTGATTGTGTGTGTGCATTATATGATGGCTAGTCAGAGGATGATCATGACCCTTTTAGAGAGAACAGTGAGGTTAGCTAAACTGTCTTTGTCTAGAGCCACTTTATTTTATACAAAGATTAACTGAGTGGAGAATGAGATGTCCTTGTTTGTCGAAATGAGAGGTTAATCAAAAGGAAATACAGAAAAACAACTAACTGTACTTGACTCAACCTGAAACATATACAATTTTTTTAGTAAGGATTAAATAGAGTTAGTTTTAATAAGAATCTAACAAGAAATTAAGGTCCAAACAATATATATTCTTATGGGTCACTTCACTTCATATATACATTGCATGTGTTTGATCAACACGTTATCAATAAGCCTTCAATTGGTTTCATGTGAAAATTGATTACCATCTAACTAATACTGCTGATATATATATATATTAATTATTAGAGTTTTGCTCCAATGACATGCTGGAGTTTAAATTTTCCACCCAACCTCAAAGATCAATTCATGACATATATATATATATGTGTGTGTGTGTGTGTAAATGACCCATGAGAACTTCATCCATAGCTAAATATAAAACCAAATGGAATGTATATATGTTAGTTAATTAGCATAAGAAAGGGGGAATGCTATAAAACTAGATATATATAGGGTATCACATAAGTACAAGAAAAGGTTTAATTGTTTGCATGATATATGTAGGTGAAAATGTTGGAGTAAAGGTTAGATGGGAGTAGTCGAAGTTGGTTTGTTGAGGTTTTTCAGGGTTTGTTGCTCTGTTGCTTATATGGGTTCCTTGAATAGGTGAGATAAAAGGTATATTATGGTTTTCATAGAAATGACATGTTGATAAAATTGATGCTTGGTTGTGCAAGTAACCCAAATATAAATTACTTTGCATTTACTGTATGAAAGCTATTCTAAACCTTTCTATTTATGGGTTTTGCACATAAACACACAAATTGAGAGAGAGGGAGAGAGAGGAGAGAGAGAGAGAGAGAGAGAGAGGGGGTAGTTCTTACTCTAACGGTATCTTCTTTGTGGGAGTGACATTACTGGAAGCCATCACCTTGAAGAAGCAACATTTAGTGACTTGTATTATCTGGACCGAGCTATTCAATTGGTTGAATTACAAAGGAGCTAAAGTTAAAATCTTCAAACTAATTATGGTACCGATAAATAACAAAAACCTTCTCTTAAATTTGAAACCTTGTGAACATATTAATATTAACAAAGAAAATAAATGGAAAATAAAATAAAAAAAGGTAAAAGATATCAATTCTTGGCATATTTACATAAGGGAGAGTTGGCAATAAAAAGATATCAATTCTAAGCATACATGCATGGTTCGTAATTGCAACACTGACGTCAGCTCGTATTAGCGTAATATAACATAATCAACTTTTGCAGTCGTGAATTTTTTTCCGACCTCACACATAAGTTCCAAAATAAATCAATTATTGCTGTCGTGAATTTTTTTCGACCTCCAACGTAAGTTTCAAAATGCACTAATACAGACAATAGCTCGTATCAGCGAAACATAACAGAATTGATTATTACAGTCATGAATTTTTATCGATCTCGCACATAAACCCCAAAATACACTAATGCACTACTTTTCATAACATGATTCAATAAAGATGAGTTTTGGGCGAATCTTTGTGATTTTTATTGAATTTTTGAAAACTAATTAGCACAAGGAGTGACCTATTTAAAAAGTCTTAGTAACAATACTTTTTACTAAATCAATAAAAAGTATAGTTTTTTAAGTATCAAATAAATTAAAATTCATATCATATATAATATGTGAGAATTGAAAAACATAAAATAAAAAATAACTTAAAAAATTAAAATATGTGAAAAATATAATACATGTCAAAAGTACCAGAAAATTATGAATCATTACATATGATGTATATCACATAAATGTTGCAATTTATGGGTGAAAATTAAAAAAGTAGAATTTTTAAAAGCATCTTTAGCTTGTTTATTTGTTAAAAATAGATATTTTATCCACATTATGTATTATCATATTAAATAATTATATATTATTCCATGTTTGACTATATTTAAAAATTATAAGGCTTATATATGTAAGTAGATATGAAAATTAACATAATGTATGTGTAAATAAATTGAATAATAAAAACAAATTGTTTTGTGGTCATAGAAGCTCCACACACACACGCCCCTACTTTAATATTTTGAGCATTATATTTTATGGTGTAGTCAGGTTTGACTCTAGGTCAACGACCAAATCTAACATGTTGAAGGATTTATATATTTAAGTTACACCCTTGATAAAACATTCCATGCAATAGGAATAAAACCCTCACTTGTTTAATAATTTGCCCTTAGTACCTGTTCATGGAAGGCATGAGAAAGACCTCTGTTTGGTTAGAGGTTAAGCTTAAGAATGAATTAACTTCAAACACAACTTTACATAAAAGCTAATCTACTCACATAGGACAAAACTACCCAAATCATGAACACGATTCTTTAGTGGCTTTTGGGGTTCTCCAACTGAAAGCTTGGATACTGAAGATGAGAATCACTTGGAATGCTCTGGTATTTGAACTTTGGATCTTCATCAGATTTAAGCTCTTTAATCACGAGATTTGATCATATGGATGCATGAAAGACATGTTATAGATGCATTATAGTCAAAACCTGAAATGCAAAACACTAGAAAGAACATTAAATTCTCACATTAATAGGTTGTAATAATCAAAATAACCAGATTGGTCTTGGGTTAAAGCCTTTCTACTCACAATGGTCAAATTTATATTTTGATAGGGGGGGGGGGGGGCAAATTAGCTTGGAGTTTTATTTGTAAACTAAGCTAGTAGGTTAGAATTGCCAAACTTAGAGCTGACTGATAAAGTTGTTGTTCATAAACATTTAAAGGCCTTACTATCTACAATAAATAGGTGCAATGGACAAAAAATTTCCTAATCGAAAAGAATATTTTGGGAAATAAAGGTACTTTGGCAGTGCTCATGGAGCTAGAGAAAGCTTCTTTAGAGTTGGAGAAAGATTAAATTTTTCTTTGATCTGATCAGACAATTGGCAACTAAATGCCCCCTTGTTTCCTGAAGTACATTTCAGCTCTATCCAAAGCTCATGTATTCCAATTAGTACTCGACTCAACGGCTTCATTTCAAATTCCAATTGGATAATTCCCATCATCCCAACTCTAATGAATCTAAGAAATCAACAATATTGCTCCCCCAACCCCTCTTCCTCTGACCAACCCCTTTGGATCCTTGTTTCATCTCGACAATACTCACTAAAACACACAACTTCCTTTATTTCCTTTTTAGACCCTGAGTTCCATGTCACCACTTACTATGGAATTCCTTCCTCATCTCCAAACACCAATTAATTTTTTGGATGGCTATTCAGAGCATCACTTTAGACCAAAAGAGCCTAGCTCGCTTTCAATTCCAAAACATATGTTCTTTATGCATTTCTAGTGCAGAATTTTACTGCCACCTATTCATTTCTTTTTCAATTTTCAACTCTATCTAAAAATTCTTCCAACAAAAATGCCAATCTTTCATTTGCCCATCATTTGAAACAGGCTGGTCATCTCATCAATAGAAGCCAAAGAACTTCAAACACTCTCTTTTCAAATTGATTTCTATCAGCATGTGTCTACCATATCTGGTAAGTGCATAACTCAAGGGTTTTGAAAAACTCATTTTCTTCCCAAACATTATCCTAAACAAATTATCAGAGCTAATTAGGGCAAAACTCTATTCCAAGTTCCCAACTACATTAGTTTGAGGTTTAAAGTTCATCAGTCTCTTAGCAATTGAGACTCCTTTTTTGTTAGTTGTCGTCCTATACCAAGGATATCATATTAGTTTATAGGGGATGCTGCACCAAGTTACTGTTTGTGGTAGATGGATGATGAAATAGAGCTTGTAAATAGAGAAAGAGAAAGAGAGAGAGGAAGAGTAGCTGTTATTGTAATGACTTGTTTAAAATTTTATGATTCAATTAAGACACTGAATCAATGTTTGTAAGCCTAGTGATACTTCCTCACCTTTCAAAAAAAGGGTGGAGGGTTTAACTTCCTATAGGGGTAAAGTATGTTTATTAGTTTTTTGCCAAGGTTAAAAAAATTAAGACACTAAATGCTCTAGCTATTAGACATTGGTAATGTTTTTCTCGGGCCTCTAGTTGGGCTTATTTTCTTTTTATCGGAGGAGTGCCTTCATCGATAAAGCCCCAATCAGGTAAATATTTATAACATCATTTATACATATTTGGTCAATTCATACACTATGATGTGACTCTGCCAGATAGTTGTACTGAGTTCATTGCATCTTTCATTTATAATAGTAACTCAATTTCTGGAAGGAAAATTTTGTGGACATATTTATCACAACACTCAACACTTTTCACCAGTCCTTGGATCCTAATAGGTGACTTTAACGTACTCCACCTTAGAGAGAATCTAGGTGGTAGTGGGAAATGCAACTCCATTTCAAATTTCAGAGATTGTCTCCAAGATGCTAGAGTACTTGAAGATCTCAAAATTTCTAGAATATATTTACATGGAACAACAGGCCTTCTTTAGTTGACACAAGTATAGCAAGTAAATTGGATAGGTCTTTAGTTGATGTCAACTGGACACAACTTTTTCCTATACCTAAATGCACTTTTTTAGCCCAAATAGTGTCTGATCACGACCTTATTTTGATAATCTTGGTGAGTTAAAACCCAAAATAAATCTGCCCTTTACATTTTTCATTTTATGGTGTACCCATCCCAAATTATTTTTAATAGTTGATAGCGTGTGGAGGAGCTTTGTGAGGGGCATTACTATGTATCAATCTATGCAAAAATTCAAAATTTTGAAGCATACATTGAAGGATGCTTGTAGTATTGAACTATCTAAACTTTCTACCAAAGTTCTGAAAGCTAAGGATGACCTTATATCCTGTCAAAAAATAAGTGATGATTCTACCTTAAGCCAAACACTAAGATAATAGGAAAAAGCTCTCATCTAGTCTTACACAAGCTTGATGGAGGAGGAAGAGGTTATGCTGAAACAGAAGTCTAGGGTCCACGAGGGAGATAACAACTCTTCATTATTCTTTAAAGCCTTTTATTCCATAACCAATAGAAAGAAAATTATTACCTTGCAGTCATCAATTAGGAGTCTTATCCTAGGAGCTCAAGCTATCAGAAGTGAGATCTTAACCTATTTTCGATGTTTGCTTGGCAGCAGTCCCTATGACTACCTTGGGATTGACACCCAGCTTACAAAACAAGTCTATCATTTTTTCTTGGATCCCTTGTTTTCATCCCCTTTAAAGAGGAAATTAAAGCATGTTTTATGCCAATGAACAAGGATAAGTCTCCTGACTCAGATGAGTTCAATGCCTCTTTTTTCAGATTTCATGTCCTATTATAGTAAAAACCCTAACCAATGCCATTAGAGAATTCTTCTCTAATGGAAAATTTTTCAAACAAGTAAATACTTCTTACATTGCCCTGGTGCCTAAATGCCCAAACTTAAACTCCATAAATGACTATAAGCTCATTTCTTATTTCAATGTCATCTACAAGTGCATCTCAAAGCTTCTAGCCAATAAACTCATGCCAACTCTACCATCTCTCACTGATCCCACTCAGACTACTTTCATTAATGGGAGAAAATTTTATGGTAGTATCCTTTTATCCCAATAACTCCTGAGAAACTACCCCAATCATTCCCATTTACCTAGATATGCACTGAAAGTGGGCATTAGAAAGGCATTTGATTCATTTTACTGGCATGTAGTTCTTTCTTGATACCTTATACTTAATGTGATTTTCATAAACTTTCAACAACTAGATTAGAGAATTCATTACATCCCCATCATTCACCATATCTATTAATGGGGAGCTCCGTGAATACTTTAGAGGTTCTAAAGGATTGAGACAAGGCGATCTATTTCTTCATTCCTCTTTTTCATAGGAATAGATGGACTTTTAGCATTTATCAAATCATTTGTCTCATCCAGCCCTATTTTTAAATATCATTGGAGATGGAAAAAAGATTGACCTCATCTATCTTAGCTTTACTGATGACCTTCTGCTTCTTTGTTATGGGAACTTTGATTCCATTAAAGTCTTTAAATAGACCCTAACCAATTCTCTCTTACCTTAAGTCTTTTCATTAATCTAGAAAATAGTATAATCTTTTTCTCTAGACTTGCTTCCTTTACCGAGCTTAGCATCTCATCCTACCTTGGTATTAGTAAGGGTTGTTTGTTAATCAAACATCTAAGAGTACCACTCATCTCTATTTATCTCAAATCTACTGATTGCAAGATTCTTGTTGAAAAGATAACTAATAGAATTAGCCATTGGAGTAGCAAATCACTGTCACATGCTAATAGTTTCCATCTTATTCATTCTATATTTTTCAACTTTCTATACCTAAATTTATTATAACTGATATTAACTCTATCTTAAGTAGATTTATGTGGTTGGGTCTTGAGACAAAGAAGCATAGAGAAAAGATTTCATGACAATTCATTTGCAAGTCTAAACCTGAGGGTGGACTAGGGTTCCAAACCTTAAGCTAAGCAACAAGGCTGCTATATTAAGACACCTTTGTGCTCTATTTACTCCTAACTCACAAAGTATTTGGTTCCTTTGGTGTAGAACCTACATCATCGAAAACAAAAGTTTATGGGAGCTAAAAATGCCCCAAAATTCATCATGGTGTTGGAGGAAATTATTACAATTGAGGCCACTTGCTAGACCACTTTTGAAGATCACAGTTGGAAATAGGATTACCAGTAACTTCTGGCATGACAATTGGCTCCCAAGGGGCCCAATCCTTCTAAGAATCAACTTCCATAATCCTTATTTCTTCCCCTTAGATACACTTGTCAGCATATTCATTACCAACTCCTTCTATTCTTTCCCACCCTCACTCTTGCACACCATTCTTGAACTTGCCAACCTGCTCCCATCACCATCCACTGAATCTCCGAATATAGTTTTTTGGATTCATTCACCCATAAGAACTTATTCACTCAAAAACACTCTAACCTTCCTCTCCCTACCTAACCTTGAGACCTATGGGCTCATCTTGTGTGGAATATATTCATTTGTAATCCCCAAACATAGAATTATCATTTGGATGGCATTACAGAATCAACTCTCAACTCTTGATTGTTTGAGCATGGCCTATCAACACACCCCAAACCACTACCCTCTTTGTTTGATATGCCAAAAAAGTCACTCCTACCTGTTGTTCAACTATCACTTCTCCACTCCAATTTGAAAATTCATCCAACAAAAATGCAAGTTTTTCATTAACCCATCTCATTGAAGAATCCTCATCTTTTGGACATCACATTACTAGAAAGCCAAAAGCTTTGACAATTCCGTCTCCAAATTGGCACTGACGGCATGCGTCTACCGACTCTACCACATTTTGGAAGGAGAGGAACTCATGAATTTTCAATAGCAAATAGAGTACACATGATCAAGTACTAAGGCAGATCACAAACTCTGTCAAATCAAAGCTCCAATCTGGGCTTTAGGAACTAGCATCGAAGCCTCCATGGCCCTAACTAAATGGAGCAATGAACCTATCTCACTTTCTCCCACCCCTAACCCCCTAGATTGACAACAATCAGCGTGAATCGCCACTTGTGGTGGCCAGATACCATAGTTGTGTCAGGATGATGAGTGTCTCAATTGTGACCAAGAGATTGAGCGATGGTTTTGGTTTGTTAATTCAATGAGCGTTATGCCCAAACGATTTTTTTTTGGGTTAAATTGTACTTTTTGGGCCTAATCAAAACGTACTTCTTGTCCTTTTGTTTTGGGCCTTGCTCTTCAGTATCTGCTAAAGCCCATCTACTGAAGCCCACTCTAATTCTTACTTATCAATAAAATTTGCTTAACCTGCCAAAAAAAATCATTTATACAATAGCATCAACTTCCAAAAATAAAAAATAAAGGTAGTCTAGCTAGAGACCATGGTCCTCCAGTATCATATGGTTTTAATACATACATCATATGAATTATTTTTGGTTGCTGATCCATATATTCCCACCTGATCGGATGGTTCTGATTGAAAGACAATGTATATCCACTTGCTACGAATAGATACCGATTTTACACCCACCGTTGGTGATGTCTTGTTTACTTGATTAATGTTGATGTTAATGGATAAGCTATTCTAAGCTTATTTAGATGAGAAGAGAAGTGTTTGATTTCGTGGGGTATGGAATATCAATCAGTTAAGAAATCAATTTTAAAATTCATAAACATAAAATCTTTCAACCTTCGTATTTGACTTGCCATCTGCATGGAAATATACGTCATATATATATATATGTATGTATGAAAAGGTGGACAGGTTACCCATATTTATGTTGATTCCGTACTCACACAGAAATTGGATTAAACCCTTTAAATTTAACCTACAAATTCATAGCAGTTGCAAGTATCCTGCAGCACCCATAACATTCGGCTGCTGAACATAAAGCAAATAAAAAGTATGATAAAACACACACACACACTTGTTGGTACACCAGCTTTAAATACCATATTACATACAATTTTGTTGTGATTATTTTGAGCTACCCATTAATGCATTTTATTATTTGAGTGAACCCATTTGAGATGGGTACTTTCTGTAACGTTCTTAATACAAAAGTCTCAATTTTTTGCCATTGCACACACGAAAATCAATTAGGTTTTAATGGTCTTACATTTCTTTTAAGTGTCATCTAGGGTTTCCAAAAATTCCATAAAGGTGATTTAGTTAGATAACATGACCAGCCAACACAAAAAATTCTTGTAAAGAAAGCTTATATTCCTAATTAGCTGCGCCTCATCTCAAGTGTGGATGGATACTAGTTAGCTTATAGATTGTGACATTGACTTCATATGAAATTAAGGGTAGACATTTTTTAATCTTCTATTTATCATTTACATTGATTACTACATGTTTGCCGACCCAATCGAGTCAATCAACCTTTTTTCCATAAGAAGGATGATAACTTCTAACTAACTGCATATATATACATCTGTAATAATATATAGTATGAACCTTTCTTCCTTTTGGAAGAGGCATGCATTTATATTTGATTTGATATAAACGGAAATTCATGTATCCACAATAAATTTAGAGGCATCTTTCATCATAAGGTTGTTACATAATAAATTAAGCTACTATTGGTTTTATAGTAGTTTTTTATGATCGCACTTGTGGCATAGTACAATGGAAGACCAATTACACCTCTTCATTTATATAGGAAATGAAGCATTTGATTAATTAAGCCACAAGCTCTTGTCTCTTGTTATAAAGGGTGTTAAATGATAAAAAGGCTCCTAGTTATTACAATATATGATATATATATATATATATGTGTGTGTACGTGTGTGTATATATATAAAGAAATTTAGTTTGATAATGCATATAATATATATATATATATATATATATATATATATAGAGAGAGAGAGAGAGAGAGAGAGAGAGAGAGAGAAGAATGAGAAAATAGAAATAGGTGAGAATTGATAGAGAAGTTCATGAGCCAACAGTTAAACAAGAAAGGGTCAGTGTTTCTACAGGTACATATAGCCTCAAAAATGTGTCGTGTAAAACCAACAAAAGTGACTGCCCATCCACAACACTGAACCAACCCACTTTCTTATATTTGTGTTTGTGCACACATTTCTTCTGCTCCTTTAAATAAACTTTGGTCTAAACTTTCTCTTTACGTATATACTGTGTTGATATATGCTAAAGATGATCAATTCGCAGTTTCATCGGTCACCTTTGGCGGCTATGGATGAAAACGGAGGCGGCTCTAGCGACGACGCCAGGAATAGTAGTACTACTTGCCCTCGAGGTCACTGGAGACCTGCCGAGGATGAAAAACTCCGGCAGCTGGTTGAACAATATGGTCCCCAGAATTGGAACTCAATTGCTGAAAAACTCCAAGGAAGATCAGGTTGTCTATTAAAATCATATACATATATATATATATATATATGTGAATATTGATTCTTGATCACTAGATCTGATAATCAAAATTCTGTATTTACTATTATTCACTTTGGACTAAGTTGGAGCATCTTTTCAATCACAGATGTTATGAACAACCCTATTTTTTTTTTTTCAATAACCCTATTGTTATAATTGCCCCTATTTTTTTTTTCAATAACCCTATTGTTATAATTGCAAAAATGGGATATAGTCACTCTCTAAAGACCTACATCTCTAATTGTAATTTTTTTTTTAATTCGTATATATGAAAAAGTTTCAGATTGAGGTGGTTCAATCAACTTGACCCTATTTGTTATAATTGTAAGTTTTTATTTATATGTATATAGGAAAAAGTTGCAGATTGAGGTGGTTCAATCAACTTGACCCTAGAATTAATAGAAGGCCATTTACAGAAGAAGAAGAACAAAGGCTTCTTGCAGCTCATCGCATACATGGAAACAAGTGGGCATTAATCTCCAGACTCTTTCCTGGCCGGACCGATAACGCTGTGAAGAATCATTGGCATGTTATTATGGCAAGAAAGCAAAGAGAGAAGTCGAAGCTCTGCAGTAAGAGAAGCTACCAAGATCATGTTCTTAGTGACACCAACTCTTTGAATTATGGTTTTAAACAAAGGAATTCAAAAACCCAAGAAGACTATGGCAGTACGAGAAATATTCGATTCGATGATAGTAGGTTTCTTGAATTCCAAAACCTAAACAAAGATAAGAATTTCACAGTATCACCCTTCACTACTTCATCCCCTTCTTGGAGTACTTTTATTCGACCAACGGCTTTGGTTGCCAAGAACAACTCCTCTAAAGTGGATTTGTTTGGAAGAGAACATGGAGATTACTTCAGCTCTAGTTCATATTATTGCAATACAGAAACCTCAAATTGTAATTCAGATCAATCTCTTCCCCTAAATTATTCAAATTGTTCAATATTTGGAGGTTCTCGTGATTCCGGTGCTTTTGGGCTCCCAAACTACAAGAAGGTTATTCCAAGTCCCTTTGGATACTCTAAACTTGGTGATGGTAATGGAAGCAATGGAATGATCAGGAAAGAGTTGGTTTGTTTTGGTGATAACTCGCATGGATTCGCGAAGATGAGACCGGCTATATTCAAGCAAGAGCAAGGAGATGAATCCACTAAACAGAAGGATGTTCCCTTCATAGATTTTCTTGGTGTTGGAATCTCTTCTTGATCAACAAAACTTTATTTTATTTAACTCTTTTCATATATTATATAATAATTGTAGCTTCACATAGCATCTTCCCATGCATTTTTTTTTAGGTAAATTTCACATGCATGTTTATGGCATACAAATGTCACCCACAGTTTAGCTGTTATTCGGATCACTAATCTATAAAAGGATATTAATATATATATTTTTTGGCAAGGATATTAATATGCGTGCTCCTTATTAGTTGATTGTTCATGTGAATGTTATACATAGATACTTGACAACTGCAGGATTTCATTACTCTTTATAAAGGCTAAGATGGTAAATTCCAACTATTGTTCTTATGGTTATATGATAAAATTCTTATTTCATCTGGAAATGTTTTAATGTTGTTAGTATAGCCAAAACATGTACTACACACACACACACACACATATATATATGTATGCTTTTGAAGGATACATGGGAGTCTATTGCAGAGCTCATGCACAGGAGTTCTATGTAATACAAGATCATTCTTATTTGAACCTTTCAAACACACCCTTAATCTTCATGCAACCATTGAAAGGGGACTTTGGTTTATTATAGTCATTCCAACACCGAAGAATTATTAGAAGATTCAAAATTTTCACTTGTTTCCCATGCATGTCTTCTTCGGGCTTGAGTGTTGTGCACATCCCATCAGTATATATGTTTCCTTTCAAATTTTCAGTTAATATCAAACTTTCTGATGAACAGTTTCTTGAATATGTCACAACCAAGTCATAGGGGTTGTCGATTGAAATGGCTTATATACGAAACTGCATATATATATATGTATATGTGTGTGTGTGTGTGTGTGTGTGTATCCCGAGCTTAGTACTTGGATCAAATTGATTGAAGTCTACTTAATGCAGGATTTAATGAATGGCATGTTCTCATATATATAGAAGAAAAATATAACTTCTTGTTTTAGTACTCTGGAATTTAGTTGAGAGAGTCATTCCTTAAAAGAGAAGATATTAGCAGAAATTAACTTCTGAATGCATGGATTACATTGTTTGCTTTCATGCCAGTGCACATGAATAATGTGTCATGTTTTTAAATCCCATGGTACGTACACATGCAGTTCAATTGCAGAACTCATACACTGAACAGAAAGCCAATATATTTCCTTATAGAACACTTTCTATGAGATTTTAAGGATGAAGTAACTATATATATATTTCTGGTGAGATGGCATTTTCCTACGTGTGAATGGAATGGTTGCATGTTTCAGCTTAAAACAAATTTATATAGTTCTTTACCTGTATATCTTCCTCACAAATAGTTTCATACAGATTTAACAGTAAAATTTATGTATATTTCCAAATGAAACAAAATTTCACTTCATTCTGGCGAGATGGAGCTCTCTCTCTCTCTCTCTCTCAATAATCTAACGGTGGACTTGAGTTTCTATATTTGGTTCAATTATGATAATTTTTAACAGTTTATCCTAACATTCAAATATGAGCAATGTTACACATCATGAAATTATTTCATGAATTTTTATCATAAATGATGTGGCAATTAAATGGTGAGTTAGTATTAGTGGGATTCCCCCATATACGGAGTCCCAATGATATTATTACCTACCACATCATTCATGATAGCAATTCATGAAATAATTTTATGAAGTTTAGCATTTTCCTTCAAATATGAATTCAATAGTTTCTAGTTCAGATGGTATGATCTCTTTCTGAAAAGAAAGTTTGAAAATTCAAACTTTATTAGGACATCTTGTTGGTAGTGCGTGTGTATTTGTTTTAACTTCTGGAAAATAAATAAATAAATAAGGGAATTCGAGCCAATATAAGAGTTGCAAGAATAGCTGGAAAGCAAATGCCTCCTGAGATTCTTCTTCTTTGTGAAAATGTATTAACAAACTTAAGGTTGATGTCTATTCTGATAGATGAAAAGTTATTAAATAGTCCTTCGACTATTGATTCCAGTCAATCATAAGTTGGCACGCAAATAAATAAATAAATCGTTTGCCTATCAATTTGTGATGGGAGAAATTATTAAGTACTTCTAAACTCACTTGTCTCGCATTAATATTAAGATGCCACTATGACAAGAATTAAAATAAAAGAGAACACATATACTCATGTGACACGTTATTATTAGCCAATCTCATGATAGACCGTGTATGTTATTATTTAAGTGTGCTATCCCTTAGCTGGGTCGTTAGCATAATTTGAGAATTGGATTGGGACCAATACTACAACATCCACATTGTCAAAACCCATTCTAGAGCAGCCCATCAGCTAACAGACAGCCACTTGGGTTATGTGTCCCTCCGAGAAATGTAGTAAAGTGGGTGGGAGTAATCTGGGCTGGACTGAACTAGAAGACTTAAAAAGAGTTTTTTATTTTTATTTTTATTTTTATTTTTTATAGCTCACATTATTTATTTATTTTCCATTTTATATTCATAAAATCTGATTTAACTACAGTACTAATAATCTTGTGCAGAGGTTTATCAATGAAGTCATGAGTTGAAACTTTCTAAAGCAGATATTCTTCAGAGTTTTCGAAGTGCACTCAACTTGGGTGTCAAGTAACTTATGGGTAAAAGTAAACATTAGTAAATAAAAAAAAGTTGGGTGTCATGTGCTTTGATTTATTAGGTGTTATCTAAAACAAAGAGAGCAAATGGTGACCAACAACCAACCCAGTTGAATTGTATTGTTTAAAGGGTACTCTTATAAACCTCCTCAGAGTCATATTTTGTGTGGGGGTTAGAACATTTTTACCTTTATAGCATACAACTTATACTCGGATAGGAGCTGTTTTCAAAACTATTGGGCCCAAGCCCAGCCAACCAATGCTCCCTCAAGCCCAGATATTGGAATGAAGTCAACTAGGGCTTGACCTTACTTCATGGGCCTTGAATTGTAATAAGTATAACTCAAGCTAGGCTCCTAACAATCAACCATACTAATAGGCCAATAGCCTAATACCCATTAGACTCGGCTTCCAACTCGATACTTACATGTGTGTATATATATATGTTTACATATTATCTAAATCAAGATACTCGTCATAAATATATTCCCTGATTGACTTTAATTATTATTTATTCAAAATAAAGAAATGTAGTTGAATAAAAGATCAAATAATGTAGTGTCTCATGAATATGAACTATTGAATTATGCATTACGGTGTAGCATTGACAAAATAATAGACATGGGGTCATATTCCATAACTTTTGTACTTGTCCATCTGTATGCATGTAGACTTACTGTGTCTGTGAATTATGTTTCTTTCTTTCCTATTTGGTTAGGTAGAATTTGGCTCCCGCAGACTATAACTGTAACAATGTAATATACCATTATTTTGATTTCTGTGGTCGTCGCCCCAGTTCGAAAAATACAAGAGGTTTGCAAGGTTTGAAACCAACGAAAAGTGAACATGTTTGTCCCATATTTCCCATGATTTTTCTCGAGTAAGGAATACTTCAAATCCAGTGTAGTGAAGTTGCATGTCTCTTCATTGCTAAAATAAGATATATATATATATATATATATATATATATATATATATATATATATATATCAGGCAACATGATAATTTGGCTTGCCAATTGATAGAATTATATATATCAAACTTAGATGATATTCCAGGTCCTGTTTGGATTGGCTTTTCAAAAGTGACTTTCGGCTTTTCAATTTCAAAAGCCGTTTTGAAAAGTGTTTGGATTGGTAAAGCTGATGAGTTTCGGAGTCCAAAAAGAGTGTTTAAAGAAAGCTGGTGGGTATCACATTTCTCATTTAATTTCTACTTCTCTTTTTCTTCTGCGTGAAAGCCGAAGCAAAAGTTCAGCCTAAAAATGGAGTGATGAGGAAATAATAATAATAAAATGGGATAAGTGCAAAAAACTCTCAATATACATAATGCGCAAAAAATACACCTCCGATTTAGTATGCCCCCACTAGCTAACTCCGATGATCAAATACCCCATCCGACTAGATTCCATTCAAACATGGTCGTTGACTGACATATTTGACTTTAAAATTAAATGAAATCTTGACATTACCCATTTCTAAAGAACATAATGCTACTCAATATATTTATATGAGTTAAGGCTTGTTTGGCCAACTCCAATTTCTCTCTCTCCCCCTCGCTCTCCCTCTCTTCACTCTCCCCCACTCTACGCCATCGAGAGTGGGCTTCGCACAGTCCCTATGTAATGTCCTTAATGCAAATGAGATTTTGTTAGTCCCTATGTAATATCCTTAATGTAAATGAGATTTTGTCTTTATTCTTTTATAACCTAAAGGTAATTTCTAAGACCTTATAGGGTAAGGAGTGTACTTATGCATGTGTGTATTATATATATTATATAGTGTGATTGTTATATTTTTTTAAAGCATATAAAATAAGACACATGACTTAGCCTTGTTTTAGCATGCATGGTGGACAAGTGTCCTAAGGCATGACTTGAGGTTGTATCTTGTGTGGGAAGTTTTGACTATAACCAGCCACTAAGTATAGCATAGATATACTTGTTTGTAATAGAAACACTAAAGGAAAGAGTGAGACTAGAGAGCATTCGGCAAACAGAGAGAGAAAAAGAGAGAAAAGAAGAGAGAGAAGAAGAAGAAGAAGAGGAGGAGGAGAAGAGGACTCGCCTATATAAAAAAGCAAGTTGATTCTTGCCCTTATATATATATATAGATGTTAAATTTAGGTAAAATAGAAGCAAGTATGGAATCTAGTGAAATTTCAAGGATTTGTTATAGTTGCTTGTACTATTAGAGTAATTTTTGACCTTGTGTATATGTGTGAGTTTAGGTGATGATGAACATAAGTGGGTTTGTGTTTATATTCTATAATTGGGTCTACTCATTTGATTTAGTTTTTATGGTTCAAAGTAGATATCATAGATTGCATGATTATTTGTTTGTATATATATATACCACTATTTGGTGGTCATGGATGTGGTGTGAGGCAAGTTCAACTGGGTTTTGAGTGGCCGATTATGGGTTGTATGGTGGGTCTTGGCTGTGGGTATAGATCAAGGTGGTGGTTTTGGGTGTGTCTTACCAGAGGCTTGGCATAGTCTTCTTAGTGGCAGCTTGGTTTCGATTGTGACGGGTTTTGGTGGAGCTTTGCATGTTGTGATGGTAGTGCCGAAAATGGTAAAGAAGATGATGATGCATGGTGAGTGGAGCTCGGCAGTGCATGGTGTAGTCGTAGCTAGCCGTGTGGGTGATTGAGGAAGATGGTGGAGGTATATTGTGGGTTTGGTGATAGTTTTGGCTTACGGCTTGTTTGGTCCAGTTTGTTGTAGTGAACAAGGTTGGTTGAGGCTAGTGGAATCCAACAAATAAAGATATAGTTCCGGCTATGGCACTAAGTTGGGTTTGCTTTATGTTAGTTAAAAATGGAAATTTTAATTTGGGGTTTTGATGGTTATGATCATGAGAAACCTTGTTGATAATGGTGGGTTTGGTTAGACAGTGACCATTTTGAGGTTGCTTGCAGTATAAGGTTCATGGTAGTGGTGGCAATTTTGGCCAGTAGTATGGGTGGTCTTGGTATTCGTGGCGGTGATAGAGGTAGAAAGCTTGAATGAAGGCTGGGTTTGCATATCTAATTGGGCTTGTTATGCATAGGCTTGTTGTATGGAATTAAGAGTGCCATGAATGGTGGACTTTGTAGCTAATTTAATTGGACTCACTGTATATTGGATTTGAATTTGTGATGGGCTGGAGTTAAAAATTGAAGTTTGTTCTAATTAGAGTTCGTGTTTGAAATTGGGCTCGCTTACTTAAATTGGGCTTAAAGTCTAGGCTTAGGTAGTAGTGGGCTCTGACAATAGGCCTGCATAATTGACTTGGGCTTGGTGAACTGGACTGGGCAAGAAATTATAAATAGGCCCAATATCATTTAAAAAGAAATAAATGGTAGGCTTAACATTGGACTGGGCCAAAATTATGGATTGTGTAATTAAAAATACTATGGGTCAGTTTAGCAATTCTGTTTAGCCCTATAGAGTTATGTATTTGAATTGTGAATTTGATTTCAATGTGGTCGCTAATTGTTTCAATTTAGTCTAAATTGGAAAAAAATATCTTTAAAGCTCAAAAATTACGAAAAATTCTAGAGTGGTATTTTCCAGCATAATAAACTTAATTATGCTAAAACAATTAAGTTTAGAAAATATTTAAGGGGTGAATCCCGAATTGATAAATTAATGTGATTAGTGGTCACATTAAAGAATAATTTGATTTATTAAATGTTAAAAGCATTTGGTAAATTTTGAAAACTTGAAAATTATGGAAATGAAATAAAATTCTTCAAAGATGGAAAGCTTGGTCTAAAATTGGAGAGATAGTCTTGGACTAACTCTTTTAAAGGATTTCTTTAGGTGTGGTCAGGGACCTACCTATTGGGAGTGCACTACCCTTTTGTTATGACCATTGGATGAAGCGTGTCCTTATTGTGTGGACGTGGTCCGAGACCATTTGGGGGAGTAGACGTACAAGGCTAGCCACATGTGTGATCTTCTATAGTTTGGGACTATGCGATGCGTATCAATTGTTCACTAAGCATGCCATTTAATTGAGGGGAGCCTGGGGCTCATGTGAGGTAAATAATGTTTTAAGTTAATCTAGACGATTAGTTTAATAAGGAATTCTTTCAGAATATGGTTCATATGTGAAAGAGATTGTGGATATGATAATTAACTAGAGTTTAATTATCATAAAAATTGTGAATCTAATCAAACAAAGATTGTTATACGAGTTCTTATATATATGATTATAAAACAAGGTCAATTTGCTGAGTAAAGATAATGTTTAACAATTTTCTTATTGAGCTTGTGAGCTCACCCCATTTTAATTTCAGGTACCCGGTGAATGAAGGCATGGTACAGGACAATGAAGACCATCTACATATAAATCCTTTTGGCATGTAATTTTTTTATAGTACATATTCGATACCCAAGATGTGAGATGAGGTTTCCATATAAAGTTTTTGTATAAATGATCTAGATGATTATCATTTGTTTTTAATATAAATATTGGAAGTATGTATGTTATTGATGGATGTGGTATTTAAGTCTCGCACTAATTCAAGTACTAGACTAGAGCTACTAGTATTTAGAATTTGGGGTGTAACACCCTAGTTCCACCATTTTTACATGGATAAATATCATCCACCTACTTTGAGGTTTGTCGAAATAACACATACCTCCCTTTTACATTTCATAATCCCACCTACCTCCCTTTAGGTTTTGATGCGTGTAATGAACTCCCCCCTCCCTTTACAGCAGCTAATGCAAACACATAGAATCTACTGACATCAGCTACAGTAAATGCATAAAAGTCAGTTTTGCCCTTGTTACACACCTAAAATGACATTTTTAACCTTGTTGGCCAATATAAAATTATTTAGCTACTCTTTATTAATTAAAATTTACCTTAAAGCACTTTGCTACACACGCGCACACACACACACACACACATATAATAACTTTTACAAAAATAATCTAAACAATTTCTTAACATGTTAAATCATAGAAGTGTTATACAAACACAAAATTTCAAGTAAAATTTATACACTCACAAATAGATGATGATGAGAACATGAATCATGATGGTTATGAAACTTATGATATTAAAAAAAAAAAATGAAATCCAGGTTTGTGATAATTGGAAAAGACATGATAACTTGTGGTTTAAGCAAAATTATACAGCACAAAAAAAAAACACAATAATGAATTATTGTAATGCGCTTCAATTAATTGAAAACTTGATTACATATTAGTGGTTGAGAATTTAACTTGATGATAGGCATATAACTTTATATGAAACTTGTTGTTACCAAGTAGCAATCATATCATATGACTTGATAGAAAGGGCAAGTCACTATCTCATAGGTTTGCATTCATCAGAAATACTACATACATAAAACACAAATACATAAATACATACACAAAAAGTGATTGCAGAGCCTAATCAAAGCTTCTTTTCAACCTAACACCACCACCAATACATTTGGTTTCAGCTCCTAAGCCAAAGAATCTATTGCTCCAACTAACCCTTCCTTCTCTAACGGCATCACCACCAAAGACCTCCGCATCGACCCCTTATCCTTATTCTCTCTTCAAATTTTTCCTCTTCAAAACAACTCTTTCCACCACCAACTTTGTCTCACTTAGGGTTAGGGTTTCAAAAATTCTCCCAATATTTTGAGACAAGATTGTGGGGAGTACAGAGGTTATTCATCGGCAATATATAATAGGTGCCATAGATTGTCAGTGATTTTACAATTTCATGGTGGAGGGTTTGTTGGTGGGAACAATTTCTCAGTTGCAAATGATTTGCTCTCCAAACGATTCACAAAATTGTTTGATACAATTGTTGTAGCAATTGGGTATAGGCTTGCGCCAAAGGATTCAATCGAACAAATCATATGCGTACCACAACCACAGAAAATGGATCAAACCAAACAAATCTCTGTGTTACTCTTTCTCTCTCGTTCTCACTCAAGTCTCTTACTCTATCGTACCACAACCACATAAATAATAAAGTGTTTGGATTAGATGAGGGACATTTTAGTTTTTTCGAATCAAATACAAAACTCTATATATAAAAATATATAATACATAGGCATAACGGTAAAATCACACACTACCATTAGTTACGGTCGTCACTGACAGGAGAGGTAGGTGAAATTATGAAACGTAAAGGAGAGGTATGTGTTATTTCGACAAACCTTAGGAGAGGTAGATGATATTTACCCTTTTTACATTCATGAAGTTTTCTCTCTCTTCAATTGAAACCATATATCAACACAAAACTCAAATTAAACTTAGGCTTATATTAATATATGAATTTTGAATATTAATGTTCAAAATTAGTGTTCACCCATCAACTAGATCAACAAGTTCATGTAACAGAGATATTTGTCCATGGTTTATGTTCATAGTGATTGTAGTTTGAGGTTGTAAAATCATCAAATTGATATAATATATACACACACACACATATATATATATAGAAAAAGAGAATCATGAATTGATACAATATATACATAACAAAGTCTCAATCCAAATCCATTTATAAACTAGACATGGAAGTTGAGGAACCGACCGATCATAATCATGAAGAGAAACTAGACGATGAAGAAGAGGAAATGGGGACAAACCCAATCGTTGATGAAGATGAACTAGCCTTAGTGTTATGACAACAATAAACACTAGGGAACAAATTCTAAGCAAAGAGATCAAAGGACACAAATAAAGCTCTACATCATGACCGGTTGGCTCGCCGACAATGATTTTGGAGAAAGATTAGTCCCTGTTCACATAGCCACTCCAGGAATTTCCTATTTTAGGTACCAAAAAATTGACCATTTGTCCTTATTTGCACAATTTTGAAACTGTAGAGGGTTAATTAAATATCATGGGGTATTTGCACATTATATATATAGCAAGGGTGTTATATGCACTTAACCCTAATAAAATAAAATAAAAGTCTATAGTTTGATTTGTGTAACTTTTTTTTTTCCAGAAGGTTAAGCAACATTTGCTTGCATATGTTGCTCCATGCAACCTTTGCTTGCTTGCTTTGTAAATCAGTGCTTGCCCATAAAAAATTCCTACAAAGTCTATTAATTTCTATCGTAACTAATGCAGTCAATAAGAATATTTAGACCAATACATTTGCATGCTAATTAGGACCGATTGAATGAGTTGAATTATGCCTACATAGGAAATGAATCTAGAAGTCTAGTGGTTAATTTTTCTAGATATCTTCTCAACCAAAATATGAGAATCTTTAGCCTTTAACTTTGTTGAAATTAGAGGTAGTATCAAGTGTCTTATAAGAAGGGAACAACACTAAAATGCAAGTAAGTTAGATCGAGATAGAAGATTGGGTGGTTTGATCCACACTATTGTAGAAAACAAAATGTTTGGAATGGTTGATGTTCAATCCTAATAGTGTTGTGAAAAGATGAAGAGGATTTTTTATGACTAAAACAAAATATACATCACCACGAGAATCATCAACAAAGGTGATGTGTGTGATTCATCTTTTCTTGCATCTCTAATGAAACTTAAAAAATGGGTTTGCAAGTGTGTGATGGAGATGATTAAGGATAAAATGTCTATAACAATCACAAAAATTGTCACGCCTTGAATTACTTGACCCAGATAAGAGTAGAGGAAGTGGGTGATTAGGAAATAATATTAAGAATCCACACTCGTTAATCCCTCAAACTCGAGTGCTTGACTCTTTGTACGATTAAATATTAAATTGAAATCAATTCCATTCAAAAAATTATCTCAAAACACTCGATTTTAAAAAAAAAAAATCACTCAATTTAGATTTGAAACGAGAAAGTTATGGCCCTTCGAAAATGTGAAAAAGAAACAAACATATTTTTTTAACAGCTCAAAAAATGTTGTTGGCTACTAGAAATCACCACAGTCAACTAGGATGCCAACACAGTTGAGTACATTTAAAAATGTTGTTGATTACATTCGAAAATATAGTTGACTACATTATATATATATATATATATATATATATATATTTGAACAATTAGTAGCATCAGTTATTGAAAACTATCATAGTTGACTCAATTCCTAATGTAGTCAACTAGTGCCCAATTTGTGGTCAACTAATGCTCATTTATTAGTCAACTAATGCCCATTTTGTAGTTAACTCAAACCTATTTTATAGTTAACTACATCTCAAGCCTAAACCAATTACGCCTAATTGAGTCAAAACATAAAAAATAAAAATAAAAACGCTCATATAATTTCTCAATATTTCACCTGGGCACACTTTTATGAACCTAGGCAATTCCAAACCAATATTTAACCTCATTCAAGTATAAACATCAAGATTTCATCATAAAAACTTCATCCAACAATATTATAAGTTAGGACATTACATACAAGCTCCTTCCAAGATACATTGTCATACATTCAATCCAAAAGTAATCCAAGTACATGATTTATACATAATGAAATCGAATAAAGGAAATTACATGGGAACAAATCAATATACAACATATACTTGTTCATGGACTAAACATGCCAATGTTCTCAACCATTATCCTTCCTTCTACCCAAGTGTAACCAAAATATACCCATATAACCCAAAAGTCAACAGAACCCAAAAGCATCATAGTAACTCCATGTCCGTGTCAGAGCTACACGGCACCTGTATCAGATTCTTAATCTAAAAATGTTTAGGGGGGGTGAGCGACAACTTGCCAACTTACACAATGTTTCGATTCATTCATGCATATATGTCAAACGTGCTCATGATACATAGTAAATATCTTCAACTACATGCAATATTTTTCAATGCACATAATTTTCATGACAAGACTATACTAAACATGCATCAACATAACATCAAAGTACTATCATCTTGTCATTACAAGAAGCATAACATGATACAATTTCATTTCAAAGAGCTCAAACATCATAGCACATTCAAAACCAATACTTATACACCAAAGTCAAAAATTTAAAATTACACAAGACCGGGAGTAGTCGTACACACAACGTAACACATTAGTGACCTATAGAATCAAAGAATAAGAAGGTTATTGCACCCATACTTCAATTTCCAAGCTTAAAGCCCAAAACCCTTGAATCACCAACCTCCAAATTTGAATTTTGAATCGATTAAAATATAGAGGATGAAGAGAGGAACAACTTTAATCTTTAGTCCAAGGCCCCAATCTCACTCCTTAGCACCCAAATCTTAGAGAGAATAAGAGAAGATGAAGTTAGCAGAGAGAGAGCAATGTTTAGCTAAGAGAGAGAAAGAGAGAGAGAGAGGTTGAAATCAAATTTTTGGGCCACATGTGTCAATACATATCATATATAGAAATATCTTTTTAAGACCTTGCAATTTAGTCCCTCATCTTCATCAATATAGCTTCTTGTTATGATATATTATTTAGTAATTACATACTAACATTTTTTTCTCATCACTTTTCACTTAAGTCCCTAAAATAATTATCCAATACCCCATACCAAATTTTAAGAGTCCGTAGACACATTCCAGGTGATATACCCGCACCCAAAAGCACAAAAAGGTCATATGACCTATAATCTCACTTATTTAGAAAATTTCTCATGCTAAATCATAATTAACACATAATTAAAATAAAATATATATACGGGGCCCTAAAACCTCCCCACCTTTTAGGAATTTCATCCCCAAAATTAAGGCATACCTCTAACAGTGAAAAAGTCGGGAGGATACTTTGAACGAACTTCTTGTTCCAATTCCCACATAACCTTTTCAACTCTATGGTGCCTTCATGACACTTTGACTAATGGAATGATTTTGCCATGTAACACTTTCTCTCTAATGTCCATCAATTCCAACAGTCTTTCCTCATAAGAAACATCTTCTTTAATCTCAAGATCCATCCAATCGAAAACATGAGAATGATCTGGTTTGTACTTACTCAACATAGAGATGTGAAAAATATTGTACAGACTCGATAGCTATAGTGGCAATGCTAAGCGATAAGTAACATCTCCAACACAAGCCAAGATCTCTAAAGGTACTATAAACCGTGGTGATAACTTTACACTTTGCCCAAACTATGACAATCCCTTTTATGGGGCAACTTTGAGAAAGACATAATCTCTAATCTCAAATGACAATGGTCGTGTCATGCTCCAATTTCTGACACCCAGTTAAAAGCGAAAGAAATGGGTTGTGAGTGGTGAAATCAATAATTAATTCTATTCATTACTAATTGTACTATAATACATTTCACATCTCTAATCTGAATGCGGAAGCGTAATTAGTTACACACGTTTACCTACGTATGTCTCAACTTTAATAATCTATTATAGGCCATACACATGGAACCGGAGGTGACGTTGTCCATTAACCCTAATGGAATGTCCATCCATATATATCACCGCAGAAGCTTAAATTGTATGTACGTATATATACATGTGCATTGCAGGCCTAACTAACTCCAATGGTTTCGTTACATGACGTACCGTGATTCCCCAATACTATCTCAACAATCCACCAATCACACATTATGATGCATCGTAATGTTGGTTACGATACATCGTATTTACGATGCATCGCACAAGTTGTGTAATATCCTGTGAAATGCTCTGGAATTTCACTCAAAACACTAAACTATTTACGATGCATCGTAATTGGGATTACAATGCATCGTAATCATAAACTTGCTACATTATCTAATCCACCAAGTGATTACAATTTATCATTTTTATCCCATTTCTCAATCCACAACCTATGTACATTCTCTATACTATGCAAAACATTGAAATATCTCACATATACTTCACATGGTTCCAAATATGCAAATTGAATCTAATAATAACCGAATCTATAACACAAACGTTGTATTCCTCAAAAGTTATTTATAAACCATATGTGGCATTTACATTGGAAGTCTAAATACGTCAACATAATTTAAATGTACACACAACATCATTAACATAGTCCATATGCCACAAACCGGCATGGACATCTATCTACATCTCCAAAAGGTAGGAACCCAAAAGAATTCAAAAAGTCCACGTGCTAACCTAAGCTTCATCTTCCATGGAAACTTTATTTGAAAAAGAGTTTGGGGGAAAGGAATGAGCATACAACTACGCCTAGTAGGAATGATCCACCCAACTCTACCTCAACTCAAGCAGCTATGCATAAATGCGTATGAAGTTTTTATATGACTACATGACATATATCCATGCTTTTCACACTTAAAACATACATGTTTTAGAAATCGCGAGTGATGCTTCACATTTCAACAATATATACATTTTACAAAAATTTACAACTCGCAAATAAACTCACACCATGTATACTCAGAAATCAATTCAACTGAGGACTTCAGCTTATCACATCCATAGTAAGGGTCGCTTTGGGACCACATACTCTGCTTACGCTCTACGGGTTGCTAACCTGACAGAAGCGACATCCGCTTAGCCAAGTTTTGGGTCTTGCACCCTAGGGTCCGAAACCCTTATTAATTCTCACACATGCTCCAAAAATATAACTTTCTCATATAAGTGCACATTGCCACATAATACACCAAACTCCAAGATTTTCACAATTTTCACCATATACATAACATTTAAAATGTCTAGGCATTTCAATTCTTAACTCATACATATTCAATGCAAATCAACCATCTCATGGAAATCACAACACTTATGCATTTTCAAGAAAATGTACTTTCATGCATATTTCCAACATATGAAATCAACTATCACAAAATCACTATATTACATTCATAGACATCAACTACACATGTGCAATATATAAATTCTAACCAAATCACGTTAGAAATTCTATATATATATGCAAAAAGTTTATATTGTTATGAAATTCTTAAAACAAAGTTTCATGTCACAAGTATGTGACCTATGGAATTAAAATAAAGAGAGGATTCACACCCCTACCTCCGTTCTCGATTTTGAAAATGGTTATGGTTCCAAAATTGATTCCTTAACTATCTAAACATTTTGTTTAGTCCATAACCAAAAATAATATTTTTTCAATTTTTTTTCGGATTCTCGGACTCACTAGACCTCATCCCGGGGCCCCGTTGACTCAAAAATTCAAACTTCTCCAAATATTTTTAAAACTTTCTAAAACCTTAATATAACCTCCCTAACATTTTTTTCACAATTAAAACATGTTAAACATCATTTAAAATGCATTTAAAGCAATAATGATGAATAAAATAAAAATCGGTCAAAATCGGACTAGGTCTTTACAACCTCCTAACCTTAAAGGAATTTTATACTCGAAATTAAAACATACCTCAAGTGGTGAACAATTCGGGATACTTTGAGTGAACTTCTTGTTCCCACTCCCACGTAGCCTCCTCTTCTCTGTGGTGCCTCCAAAGCACTTCAACCAAAGGAATGATTTTGCCCCAAAGCACTTGGTCTCTAGTATCCAAAATCTGAATTAGCCTTTCCTCATATGACACGTCCTCCTCCACCTTAAGGTCTATCCAATCTAGCACATGTGAATGATTCAGTTCATTCTTTCTCAACATAAAAGTGTGAAAAGTGTTGTGCATACTTAACAATTGCAGTGGCAATGCCAAGCAATAAGCAACCTCTAACCTAATCCAAAATCTCAAATGGTCTGATAAATCATGGTGCTAGCTTGGCACTACGATTGAACCTCATCAAACCTCTCTGTGGTGAGACCTTTAGAAAGATATGGTCTCCCACCTTAAATGCCAAAGGGGGCGGCCTTCTATCGGCATAGATTTTCTGATGACTCTGAGTCATAAGCAATCCCTGCCTTATTACCTTGATCTTCTCTGTAGTTTCTCGAACTAAATCTGGCCCCAAAAAACCTATATCTTCGACCTCAATCTAACAGACAGGTGACCTACACGGACTACCATAAAAAGCCTTGAATGGAGCAATCCCAATACTAGCTTGATAGCTATTATTGTATGCAAATTCCACCAACGAAAGGTGATCCTCCCAACTGCCCTGAAGATCAAGCACACACGCCCGTAGCATATCCTTCAAAATATGTATAGTACATTTTGACAGACCATCCATTTGAGGATGAAAAGCCATACCAAAGTGGAGGTCTATATCAAGCGCTGTCTGAAAACTCTGTAAAACTTGAGATGTAAATTGTGGGTCTCTATCTGAAATAATAGAAACTAACATGCCATAAAGCCTAACGATCTGCTCAATGTATAATCTACTAAAAGTATCCACAGCATTGGTCAATCTGTCCACAATGACCCATACTACATCATGACTCTTCCTTGACCTTGGAAGTCTCGTCAGAAAGTCTATAGTGACATACTCCCACTTTCACATAGCCATTGGCAATGGTTGTAGTAACCTCGTTGGCCTCTGATGCTCGACCTTCATTTATTAGAAAGTGAGGCACCTTGCAACAAACTGAGCTACATCTTTCTTCATACCTTTCCACCAATACTATCGGCATAGGTTATGATACATCTTGTCACCACCAGGATGTACTGCTAGTCTCAAACTTTAAAACTTCTTCAGAACCTCATCCAGACAAGCTAATGGAACAATCATCTTCCCTTTGAATTTTAAACTCCTATATGAATAAGTCATCCATCCATCCGCCACTTCGCCACCTGAAAGTCGTGTGTGAATGGTTTTTATCTCCTCATCCTTATTTTGCTCTTCAATCACTCTACTCACAAGAGTTGGTTAAGCAATAAGAGTAAACAAGGTTACCAGTCCATCATCCTCACTAAAATGTAATATCATTTTTGAGATATCCTCCATCATCTTTCACTCTTATATGGCTATGCTTGCCAAGTTCCTATGTGACTTCTAACTCAATGCATCCACTACTACATTAGCCTTTCCTGGATGACATTGTAAGTCGAATTTGTAATCCTCTATGTACTCCATTCACCTCCGTTGCCTCATATTCAAATCCTTTTGTGAGAAAAAGTATTTGAGACTTTTGTGATTGGAGAACACCTCAAACTTCTCACTATATAAGTAATACCTCCACACTTTGAGTGCAAAGATCACTGTCGCCAATTCCAAGTCATGTGTAGGGTAATTTTGTTCATGTGTTTTCAATTGCCTTGAACCATACGCCACTACTCTCTCGGTTTGCATCAACACACATCCCAAATCAAGTCGTGAAGCATCACAATAGATTGTGTACCCCAACCCATGTTCTGGAATGATTAAAATTGGCATCAAAGTTAAACGACTCTTCAATTCTATGAGTTAATGCTCGCAAGCATCATTCCATACAAACTTCACTCTTTTTTGGGTTAGCTTGGTCATTGGTGCCCCTAACCTCAAAAAGTCCTTCACAAATCTCCGATAATACCCGGCCAATCCCAAGAAGCTTCTTATTTTAAACACGCTCTTAGGTCTTTCCCAACTCATTATCTCCTCTATCTTGGATGGATCCACAAAAACCCCTCCTTCGAACACAACATGCCCAAGGAATTTCACCTGCGCTAGCCAAAACTCATATTTTTTGTATTTGGCATACAATTGGTTCTCCCTTAGAAGTTGCAATACTATTCTCAAGTGACCCTCGTGTTCCTCTTCCGAAGACGAGTACACTAGGATATCATCAACGAACACTACCACAAACTTGTCTAAGTAATCATTGAACACTCAGTTCATTAAATTCATGAATGCTGCTGGTGCATTCGCCAAACCAAACGGCATCACTAAAAACTCGTAGTGTTTGTATCATGTGCGAAAAGTGATTTTCTGAATATCCACCTCTCTAACTCCCAACTGATAATAGCCCAATCTCACATCTATCTTTGAGAAACATTTGGAACCCTTTAGTTGATCGAACAAGTCATTTATCCTTGGCGAAGGATACTTATGTTTGATTGTTGCCTGATTCAACTTTCAATAGTCAATGTAAAGCCCCAAAGACCCATTATTCTTCTTAGTAAAAAGAACCGGAGCTCCCCAAGGTGAAGTACTAGGACAAACAAATCCCTTGTCTAGTAGCTCTTGTAGTTGGTCCTTTAACTCTTTCAACTCAGCTGGTGCTATTCGATACAGTGCCATAAAAATGGGCACTGTACCTGGAGCAAGTTCTATCACAAACTCCACGTCACATTTCATAGGCAACTGTGTCAAGTCACTCAAAAATACATCCATAAATTCACATACAACACAAGGAAAATTCCTATGTGTCCCATCATCACCTTCAACTAGCAAGCTTGCTAAGAAATACCCAAGTCATTTCTGATCACCAGGACTATGCGAAGAAGTCAAATAGAGGTCATCTCGCTCTCCCATGAAGCAAATGCTAACACCCTCTGGTGTATATAAGGTCAATCTTCCCCGATAATAATCAATGTTGGCCCTATAGGTTGATAGCCAATCCATACCCAATATACATCAAAACTAGCCATGTCGAGGGGAATGAAGTCAAACATTAATTGGTGTCCCAAAATCTCGATCTCGCAAGATCGACATACACTACCCAAGGTCATTCTACTTCCAACTGGTGTATTAATGGATAAAATCGAGTCCAAGGATGACACCTCTAATCCCAAGCATAAGCAAATGCATATAAAATGAATGAATATGATCCACTAAAACTCTAGCCCACGAGTTAAATACAAGGAATATACCCCGGACCACTGACAGTCCTGCTGAGGTCTCTAATGGAACAAGAGTGAAGGCATAGCCCTGTGCTCTCTGACCCTACAGCCTTGTACCCTGATATCCTGACTGTTGACTAGGAGCATTAGATATGACTCTTCTAGTCGGTGCCTGCGAACTCTGAACAGATGGCACTGCCTGTGGTGATGGTAGTGCTGAAAAGCCCAACTGTGGAGTGGTAGGCTCCGTAGGACGCTGCTGAGGACCAACCCCACTTTGTGTACCCTTCTTCTATGGGCAATTCTAACTAATGTGCTCCATTTCCTAACAATGGTAGCACTTCTTGTCTGTCACATGAGTAGCTTGCCTTTGAGTACATGAAGCCATATAGTGCCCGAGCTTCTGACAGTTGAAGCAAACCACTCTAGACCGTGAAGATCCAATAGGTATAGCCACAGATGGTGTCGATTGGGCTTGTTGTCCTTGTGAGAACGACCCACCATCTCTTTGCTTCTTTCAAGCACGATTGTCTGGAAGGGACCTCGTACTCCTCATTTGGTTCTTTACTTCCCTAGCCTTCTGATTATCATTGCTGAGCTCCTTAGCTATCAATGCCCTCTATACTAATACTGTATAACTAGCCAAACCCAGGACTCCCACTTGATCCCGTATAAAGGTTTGTAAACCTCTTATCAATTGTTTTATCTTTAGCTCTTCCGTTGGGATCATCTCTTGTGCAAAACGAGCCAATGATGTGAACTTGGTCTCAGAATTCTCGCCTCAGAATATCCTTTACTATTACCAGGAAGTACTTATCAAAGAAAAGCGCATAGAACCTGTCCCAATCCATCGTCTCGATGTCATAGTAGTTTCCTAGGAATTTCCACCAACGTTTGGCCTCATGATAGGTGTTGAATGTTACGCATTCTAGCCTCTTCACTTATGTATTTTATTCTCTTAGTGATAGATTATTTTGTGATTTTACTTTGTTTTAGTGTTTTCTGTATTTTCAGGGCCTTAATGATTATTTCAGTTAAAACCAAGCTTTTGGGCTTTTAAAGAAGACATCGAAGATGGTGAGATGAAGCCTACATCAAGGAGATTCACTCAACCATTTATTTCAACTCAATTCAGCCCAAGAAAGAGGTCCAAGAGAATTACAACTGCTTAAGAAGGTTTCGGGCCTGAAGCCCAAATCTGTGCATAATACAGTCTTAATCCCGTTTTAGAAAATGGACCAGAAGTCTTATTTTCGAACCTCAAATCGACATTATTTTCACATAAGGTTGAACGAAATTTGATTCTGCACACTTTTGTATTTTACGAAAATTCCATAAATCGGACTTTTAGTGGGTCAAAAGTTGGGCCGAAGTCAGCAGGAAAAACCCACCTGATTAGTGCTGCGGGAAACCCTAATTTATTCCTAATTGGATTAGGACTTTGGTGTATTCTCTTGGGGAATAAAGTGAAGAATAAGAGGCTGAGGAGAGAGGAGATTAGACAGAAAGAACAGAGCTTGGAGAGTCTGAGAGGGCTGAGAAGAGAACAGAAACATATTTGCAGAGCCATTGGAGAACAAAGTCATACGCGTAATTCAGAAAGATGATGTCTTCTTCCTCAACAGTTGAAGCTTCTTCTTCTACCATGAGCAGCTAGTTCATCCACTAGGGTTTTGATGTAGCCCTAACAAAGCATCAATGGTTTGATTGTTTTAATTATTGGGGACCTTTATATACATGCATAGATTGTGTAATTCAGAGGATTCTTATTATAGAATTGAGCAATAAAAGTCTTGTAAATTTAGTTTCAATGATTTCTTATCTTGTCTTAGATATTTAGTTGTTGTTATTGAACTCAATCTCTCTTGTTTTCTGTGATCATGAGAGAGATTATTACACAATGGTAATCACTGAATATATTGTTATGAGTTTTGATTGATTATGCTTAGAGAAGATGAACCATATTGCACCCTAGATTAGAGTAGTTAGGCAGATGGCCCATGTCAATCGAAGATAGTCCATGGCTTATCCTTAATCATATGTTATCTTCTTGACGGATGAAGGTGAGCTTGTAACCACCGACACCACTTATGCATGATGTAATTCCCCTATAATTGATTCAATTGACCATTGATTGTGGAGTTAGTGGTGAAGTCAAACACCCTAGATTTCTCTCATATTATCTTCATTATCTATTTATCTTTGATTTATTTTATTTTACTTATTAATTAATTTAGTTTAAAAATCAGAATTCTTTTCTTATAAATTTAATTAGAATTAATTTCGTATTCCAACTCATCAGACCATAATCCCTGAGGTACGATACCCCTTTCGATAGCCCTATTCTGCAAGGAATTCGTTCTATTGCGAAGTGTGAAAAATTTTAATTGATATACTTTTTGAGTCACACTCACACACAAATCAATTTTTGGCGCCGTTGCCGGGGATTATCTATTTGATTGATTGGATTTTACAGAATTAGTTTTAATTGGATTTTTAGTTTAGGAAATTTTTATATTTTATTTTTAATTTTGTTTTTGTTTTCTTTTTAGGTGCTTTTGGTAAATATATGCAAGGTCGTCATTTTGTAGCTGATCCTTTGATACCTTTTGATCCTGAACCTGAACGTACTCTGAGACAACAGAGGAACATCCTTGTTGATACCATTGTGCAAAAGGAAAAAACAATTGAAGACATGGCAGAAGAGAGGAATAACAACCTTATTCCTAATGCTGATGGAGAAAGAGCTAGATTGCTGAGGGATTACTATGTTCCTGAGACATATACCTCGCCAGCAGGTTTTCAACTGCCCAATGTCACAGCACAGAATTATGAGATCAAGTCCAGCATTATTCAGATGCTGCCATCCTATTTTGGGCTGACTCAAGAAGACCCTTATAAGCATCTGGATGACTTCATTGAAGTGTGCTCAACTACAAAAATTCACAACTTCTCTGAAGATGCTTTCAGAATGAGACTTTTTCCATTCTCTCTGAAAGACAAAGCAAAGTATTGGTTCAATTCTCTACCGGCTGGTTCTATCACGACTTGGACTCAGATGCAACATGAGTTTCTCAAGAAGTATTTTCCGATTGGGAAGACCAATCAGTTCAGACGTGCTATCACTGGTTTCTCCCAACATGAGGGGGAACAATTTTATGAGACATGGGAAAGATTCAAGGACCTTCTTAGGAAATGTGTCCCCATCATCAAGTTCTTAAGTGGCAACTAGTGCAGAGTTTTCATGAAGGGCTCACAGAAGCCAACAGACAGATGGTTGATGCGTCGTGTGGAGGTACTTTTATGTTGAAGAGTGAAGAAGAGGCATGGACCTTATTTGAAAATCTTAGTGACAACTCTCTACAACATGTGTCCTCTACTCGTTCTAACAAACATGCCACTACAAGGAAGACTGATGGAATTTATGAGGTTGGTGCTTCAGAAGCTATGCCAACTGACATTGATTTAATTGCACAGAAGGTAGCAGCAATTATGGCTGCCAATCAAACTCCTTCTGCTTCAAATTCTACATTGCTAGGCCCTTGTGAGTTTTGCTCTAGTCCTATGCATAATGTGAGCAATTGTCCTTCAATGGGGCAATTTTTTGATATTCAACATGAGCAAGTTCAAGCTACTTTCACTGGACCAATGAATCCTCCACGAGGTAATACTTACAATCCCACATGGAGGAATCATCCTGGTTTTTCTTATAGTAATCAAGGGGCAGCAATGCAACCATCATATCAACCTAGGACTTTTGTGCCTCAACAGCAATATCAAACACAAAGTCCTATGGCCCAAAGAATTTCTGCTATTGAAGACAAGCTGACGCTTACCTTGTCTAAATTTGACAAGCTTGATTCTCTTATAGAGACAGTGCAAGCTACTATAGCAATAGTACAATCTACAGTTCAGCTAGTGCACTCGCATTCTCAATCTATTGCCAAATTGGAATCTCAGTTTGGACAGCTTGCTACTTCATTATGTAGAAGAGAAGAAGGGAAGCTCCCTAGTCAACCAATTGCTAATCCAAGGGGGATGCAAGTTTCCACAAGGAACCCACACCATGAGCAAGTTCAAGCCATTACCACTTTGAGGAGTGGGAAAATAATTGACAATAAGGTGGGTGAGAAGAAAGAAGAAGAAAAAGTGATCACAAGTCCAAGTGCTGAAATTCCTTATGAGCCCAAGGCTCCTTTCCCACAACGTTTCCTAGAAGCATCTAAATTGGGAAAGCAAGGGGACAAGTTGCATGACATGATGGAGGTGTTTCGATAAGTGAAGATTAATTTGCCACTCCTTGATGCCATCAAGAAAATTCTAAAAGCCATGTGCCAAAGAAAGTGATGCTGCCACAACAAGTAAGTTCAATAATCCAGCAGTGTACTCCTCCCAAGTACAAAGATCCTGGTGCTCCAACTATCTCATGTATCATTGGGGAGCATCATGTTGATAAAGCTCTTCTTGATTTGGGTGCAAGTGTGAATTTGCTACCCTATTCAGTTTACTTACAGTTGGGCTTGAGAGAATTGAAGCCTACCTCGGTGGTATTGCAATTTGCAGATAGATCAAGAAAGCAGCCCCGAGGAATCATAGAAGATGTGCTCATTAAAGTGGATAAGTTCTACTTTCCTGTTGATTTCATTGTACTTGACACTGAGCCGGTTCACAATCCGAAGAGGCACATTCTAGTGATCCTTGGTCGACCTTTCTTAGCTACTGCTGATGCTTGCATAAACTATAGGTCAGGGATCATGGATATTTCATTTGGCAACATGAAGGTTAAGCTTAATATTTTCAATGCTGTTGAGAATCCTCCAGATCAGACTGATGTTTTCTTCATGGACTCTGAAGATGTGGCTGAATCTACAGATGAAATAAGGGTGCAAAAAAAATAGAAGGAGAAGAAGATGTTTGAAGATCAATTTTCTACCAGGGTGGTAGCTTCTATATGCACTACACTTTCCAAAACACTTCAGAGGGAGCAATTGATTGGAGTATCTGATAACTCCACACCATGGTATGCAGATATTGTGAATTATTTAGCCACGGGAAAAGTGCCAAGAGACTGGACCAAGCGAGAACGTGATAGATTCTTCTCTAAAGTTCATCGTTACTTTTGGGAGGATCCAGAGTTGTTTAAATATTGTCCAGATCAGATTATTCGGCGATGTGTCCCAGACCATGAGTTTCAAGGTATTCTCAAGTTCTGCCATTCATTGGCATGTGGAGGCCACTTCAGTGCAAGGAAGACAGCAACAAAGGTACTTCAATGTGGATTCTTTTGGCCTTCTCTGTTTCATGATGCATATGTTTTCTGTAAGACTTGTGATCGGTGTCAAAGATTGGGTTCAATGTCGAGGCGTGATATGATGCCAATAAGCCCCATTCTGGTGGTTAAAATTTTTGATGTTTGGAGAATTGATTTTATGGGACCCTTTCCAGCCTCTTTTGGCTATGAATACATTCTGGTTGGTGTCAATTATGTGTCCAAATGGGTGGAGGCCATTGCAACTCGAACCAATGATCACAAGGTGGTAATCAAATTCATGCATGAGAATATTCTGAGTCGATTTGGAATTCCTCGAGCCTTGATCAGTGATGGTGGTACTCACTTTTGCAATAAATTCTTGAGAAGTCTGCTTGCTAAATATTCAGTGACACATAAGGTGGCGACACCTTATCATCCTCAGACGAGTGGGCAGGTAGAGCTGTCCAACCGAGAAATTAAGCATGTTCTTGAGAAGACAGTGAGACCGGATCGAAGAGATTGGTCATTACGACTGAGTGAGGCATTATAGGCGTATCGGACTGCTTATAAGACTCCTATCGATATGTCACCATATCGGTTGGTGTATGGGAAAGCATGTCATCTTCCAGTAGAGATTGAGCATAAGGCACTCTGGGCAATCTGAAAATTTAATTTCGATGCAAAAAGAGCCGAGGAAGAGAGGAAGTTGCAATTGAATGAATTAGAAGAGTTCAGACGTGATGCTTATGAGAGTTCATGAATTTAAAAAGAGAGGACGAAGGCATTTCATGATCGACATATCTCACGGAAGTCCTTCTCTCCAGGTGATAAAGTGTGGCTCTTCAATTCCAAACTTCGGTTGTTTCCCAGAAAATTGCGTTCAAGATGGGATGGACCATTCCAAGTGATTTCAGTTTTTCCTCATGGGGCTGTGGAAATTCAAAGCTTTCGAGATAATACTTTGATGAAAGTTAATGGCCAAAGATTGAAGCATTGTGTGGAAGGATGTGTACCAAAAAGAGACGTAGAGTCCGTTGACTTGACGGATCCCGTCTATCCGACTTAATCCATTCGGAGAGTCAATTGTCTCCTATGGACGATAAATTATAGGTTCTGTATGTATTTCTATACTTTATTTTCTTTAATTTTCTTTGATTTTAATTTTTAGTTTTAATTTTCTTAAGTTTTTCTTCAATTCTAGTTGTGTTTTAATGATTTTTCTTTGAGTTTTCGATGTATAAGTTGCTTCCGGAGGATGCCAAGAGGTGTACCGAGGTATTTGGACTCAAGATGGGTGAAAAATAGTGCTCTCGATCGACCTTGGGCAATGGAGACTCAAAAATATCAAGTCTCGGTCGACCTTGGGCGATGGAGGGTCCAACAGGCATCCAGGGGGGGATCGATCGCCCCAGCCAAGGGGGATCGATCGCCCCATGTATTTTTCTCAAGGATCCCCACCAGCAGGTGGGCGATCGATCGCCCATCCTTGGGGGGATCGATCGCCCAAGGTGTTTTGTGGGCTGGCCGAGACTATCTTCTATATAAAGACTCCTTCTCCAATTCTAAAGCTACTCTATGCATCCTAAGCCTCTTTGAACTCCAATTCAAGTCCTACATCATCCGAAAGATTATTTTCTTCAATTGGTGATTATTAAACAAGAATTCAACATTGATCATCATCAACTTCAACATCAAATTGGATCAAAAATCATTAGTTGTCAAGGGAAGTTCTCACTTTTTCAAGTTCAACATCAAAGTAAGTGAAGATTTTCTTTGAAGAAATTGTTCAATTCTTTTTGAGGACTTTTGAAGACCAAGTTTGGGGGATCAATTTGGTGTATTCACTTGTTCAATTTGGGTGGAAAAATTACCGAAAAAAGGAGGTTGAAGGTTACAAATTAATTGTACACGCCAAGTGTTCGATTTAATTCCTCAACCACACTTTTTCTACTTCTATGGCACCAAAGAGAGCAAGTCACCAAGGTGCTTCAAGTTCCCGTAATCCTCGCCGAGCGAGGCATGATCTGACCACAGGTTCTTCACGATCTCGCCGAGAAGGTATTCAAGAGAGATGGCATCCAAGGGCGTTGAACTTTGAAACCACGTTTGACATAGCCGAACTTTATGGTATGTTTCCCGAGACACGATGGGGGATTTCTAACATCTGTTGTCGTCGGTCGACATCCATTTTTGTTCCACTTTCATCTACTATTTACCCGAGGCTTGTCAAGGTATTTTATCAGAACTTAATGCCAACACCTGATGAGCGGGATGTGCTTACTTCTTTCGTAGATGGAACAATAGTTCGGGTGGACATGTCATCCATTGCCATTGCCATGGGTTGTCCTCATGAGTGCCCAGATGATTTATCTCATATCTATACTCCTTTACCCGACGAGTTGTCAGTGGGTAATGTGGTTGCACGTTTGTGTGCCAACCAATTTTCTGGGCCAAAAAGGAATGCAACTTCCAAGTCTTCAATGCCAAATCATTTATGGTTCCTTGACGCTGTTCTACTCAAGAATGTATGTCCAATTGGACATAAAACCGAGAGACGTCAAGAGTTCCTCAGAGCCTTATATGCCATACATTTTGGGCATTGGCTGTCATTCCCACAGATTGTCTGGGGCCAAATGGAGAAGTTCTATTCCAAGGTTGTAGCCAAGGCACCAGACAGTGCAAGTGACTGGGAGTTTCCATTCCCTACTATTATTCACCAGTTGCTTGTGACACAAGGGTATGCAGTCCATGAGGATGAGCTTGCCTTTCCACGTGATCTTCATTATGGCACGCATGACTGGAATTTGAGCCGATCACATATGCATCAGAGAGTCATAGCGGCGCCTGGTGAGGTATCTCGTTTGGCCTAGGGAGGAGAGAATATAGATATACCACCACCGGTGGAAGATCCAGAGGAGATGGAGGTTGAGGAAGAGGAGGTGCATGCACAGGTTGGTGGCCATGATTATCAATATTTAGAGGGACAGATTGCTGGGTTGACAGCCCAGTTTGGCACCCTACAGACAGAGGTATTCACACAGTTTGGTGCAATGAGAACTGAGATGGCGGATCACTTTCGTGACACTCGCTAAGAGCAACTAGAGATGAGGAGGATGATGCGTGAACTGATGCGTCAAGCAAACTTGGATCCGGATGCTCAGTCACCACCACATCCTTGACAGGAAGGTAACCATCTTTTGTATTTTATTTTATTTTTAGTTTTTATTTTTCTTTTTGTAGTTAGATTTTTTTTTATAAAAAAAAAATGAAAAATGGAAAAAAATATTTTATTTTTTTAGGAATTTTCTCTTTCATATTTATTTTTACCCATACTATTTTCACTTGATCTTTGGGGTATAGTGGTTTGTTTTGACAGGTTTTAACATCCAAGTTTGGGGGTGTGCTTGCATTGCCTTCATGCTTATGATGTACTCTATTTTCTTTCCACTACTCCGGATTTCTGGAAACATCGTTCTTACACTTCTCTATGCTTTAATTGGGTGTACATTGAGGACAATGTACAGTTTAAGTTTGGGGGTGAGGCGATGTCTATTTTTGTGCTTTATTGCATATGGGAGAAATTTGTGTGAAATTCTTCTTGTATTAGGATTTTATTTTATTTTATTTTCTTAGTTTATTTTATTTTATTTTTAGATAGAATGTTTTTACATGATTCAAGGGATTAATACCTTATGTAGGTGCATAACTTACAATTTTTTAGTATGTTTTAAATTTTTGGAAACTATGGTTTAAATTATGTGGTTTTAATCATGGTTTGCTTTAACATGTTTTGGGGTGATTAATTTTAGTTTCCTTACATGCACAAACACACTAGCATAGTCTTATGGGGTGTAAACTTTGATTTTGAGTTATTGAGTTACATATGCTTGATATTAATTAGTATCTCTTGAGAATGAGTACCGATGATGTGTTTATTTGACTTCAATGAAAAAAGAAAGAAAAGAAGTGAAAAAAAAAAAAAAGAAGAAAAAAAGTGATGAATAAGCAAATCAATTTGATCTTTTTCATGAGTAACCGGGCCTCTATGCCTCAGGAAGCACGGAGTGTTCGCGTCAAAAGTGAAAGGGTGAGAAAAGATGAACATTGGTTGTCTTGATTTGTAGCCTGACTGATTCGAGTAATTAGGTCTTCAGGGTATCTTAAAGCCTAGTGCCCTAAAGCCATCTGGTTTGGGAGTCACTGACTGAAAGCTTGCTACATGGATCTTTTAGAAAGCTTAATAGATCAAGACATTGCACAACCAATAAAGCAATGAGAAAAAAAAAAGAGAATTGAAAAAAATGATGAAAAAGTCATGTATTCATGTTTGGAAGTATGATTTCAATAAGGGGAGCTAGTGAGTTGAAGGGGTATGTGCCTTAATATATTCAGAACTAGGTTATGCTACATAAGATGATTGCTAGTTCACTTTACACGGGGGAGCTAGAGTTGATTACTTTGATATATGTTGATGTGAATTATGCATGGGGACCATTGATTTGAATTATAGAATTTGAAAGTTTGAAATTATTCTTGAATGCAAGTTTGTAACTATGTATTGTAATCTTCTTCTTGAATTAATGTTAAAACAGAATTTTGAATGTTTGTGGGTAAAATTTCTGGAAACCCTCACGAGACTATACTCGTCCACTAGGGGGAACCTAGGGGTTTAAAGGCTTGTTGCATATGCTAAATGCAATCGTTTCTCCCACGAAAGTGGAGTTGTGTAGTTTAGTTAGTATTTATTTGTTTCCTTTATTTTAGTTTTGTTTTATTCTATTGCTAAGGGACTAGCAATATCTAAGTTTGGGGGTGTGATAGGCGTTGAATGTTACGCATTCTAGCCTCTTAACTTATGTATTTTATTCTCTTAGTGATAGATTATTTTGTGATTTTACTTTGTTTTAGTGTTTTCTGTATTTTCAGGGCCTTAATGATTATTTCAGTTAAAACCAAGCTTTTGGGCTTTTAAAGAAGACATCGAAGATGGTGAGATGAAGCCTACATCAAGGAGATTCACTCAACCATTTATTTCAACTCAATTCAGCCCAAGAAAGAGGTCCAAGAGAATTACAACTGCTTAAGAAGGTTTCGGGCCTGAAGCCCAAATCTGCGCATAATACAGTCTTAATCCCGTTTTGGAAATCGATGTTAGACCGTTGGAATTCTAACGTGTGTTGGTAAGATAACTTGGCCTTGCTACGTGATTATAGAAATTTATGAAGTTCTATGTTGAGGGAATGCAAACGGGTTGAGTTAAAGTTGATAAGGAACGCTACCTAGGAGTGAGAACAAGTCCATTTTGACAGCTCGAACTTGTTTCTCTTCAGGCATAGCATAATTTCAGGGACAAAATCCTTTTAAGTTGGGTAGGTTGTAAGAACCGTGACTATTTTTGGCCCATTTTCTTTTTATTTCATTTAAATGCATATAAATGATTTAAATGATTATAAATGTGTTTTAAATACAAAATACATGTTTGGGGACTTGTATAAGCATCCGAAAAAGTTTTGGGAGCGTTTGGCAAAGTTAAAATTTTTGGATCAAGTGAGCTTGGGACGCAGGTCCCGTGGGTCCAAAAAATTTGAAAGTGATAGAATGATAACAAATTTAAAGAGTAGCTTAAATAAAATATTTGATGCGCTACGGAATCGATTTCAGGTCCGTAAGAGTTACCGAAAGTGAAAATAGAGTCCGGGAAGGTTTAGTGAATGACTAGTGGCATTTTTGTAAATAGATAAGCTAAGTCTATAAATAGAGAAGTAGGAGAATACAACCCTAATTCTCTCATTCTTCATCAGCCGTGAGAGAGCAATATAGATATAGATATATCTTTACATCATCTTCTTACTTCTCCATTGAAATTGAGGAGCTTGGAGCGTGAATTGGACAATGCCGAAGAAGAAAGAATTGATCTACGCGATGAAGGCTTGAGGTTGATCCGTTCAAAGTCAAATTCGAAAAGGTTGATTCCGGTGAGAATTGGGGCTTTTTGAATCTAGAGCTTGGAATTGAGGTAATATGTTTTACTCTCTTATTCTTTACTATAAAAGTATTGTATGTGATTTAATTATTAAATAATGCTAGAAAAATAATATTTCGTGTTAAGAGCAAAGTGGACAACTATCTGTCATTGTGAAAACATTTTAGTTTTCAGAGGCTATAGTGATCCAAATGCTACGAAAGTTTACAGGGATATAGATATATCTCTTAACTTTATTTTGATGTATCATAGGCCTCATTTAGATAAGAATTGAGTGAGTTGTTAAATATTTATCACGACTGCGCAAATTCTGTCACACTTGGATTGTTTTGATAATAACTCAACTTATGAGTGGAATTTTGAGTTAATTCAAATTAGGTTTGAATACACTTGTTGTAGAATGCATTGGGCGAATTTTGGAGCAAAAGTGTGAGAATGTGATTTATGGTGAATTTGTGAAGTTGTGAGTTCTACGCTGTGAGAAATTATTCAAACAAAATTTTAGTTACATTTTTTTTATATTAAAATTGAACTTATGAGTTATCATTCCTGCTCTTTTGATTATTTAAGATGAAAGTAGAGTAAGTTAGCTTTCACATGGCCTTGGATTCATGCGATTTGGATTAGTATACTATTTTTGGTCAATTTTTAAAAAAAGTATGTATCTGTTGAAAATTTTGTTTTGTTTGGACAGAAAATTTGAATTTCTACGGAGTTGGTTATCGATTGTGGTAGTTTTCACAATGGGAAGTTTTGGATTTTTCACTTCCTATTGAGGTAGAAATGCCTAACCCATGAAATTCGGGGTTTGTGTGAGTATATTGGTTCTCTATGGCAACCAATTGGTTATGTGGTGTAATTAGATATTTTTAATGTTAAAGCATGCTAGGTTATACAATTCAATGAATTCTTAATATGAAATAATGTGATTATTTGTTTATAATTGTTCTAAGTGATTATAAAGTATGATGAATGTGAAATTTGAGAGAATTTTATATGTTTCATGTATAATTATGAATGTGACACTTGTGTGTTTGGTGAATTGTCTTAGGGAGCATGGTTAAATGTTAAACATGTTTTTATTATTGTTATAAATGCTTTGACATAAAAAGATGTGAACATGAGCATGAAAATAAGAATTGTCCATGTATTGCATTTATATGGAGTGGGTACACATATAAAAAGGGTTGTGGAAAACAGATAGCCAAGAGTCGGTATCCGGGTGTGAGATATGAAAAGGTTTGTAAGGACCGGATTGCCAAGAGTCGGGATTCAGGGTGTAATAGAAAGGTTGTGGCAAGTCGGATTGCCAAGAGTCGAGATTCGGGCCACTTGTTATCATTGATATTGTGGCCAGTGAGCCAAGATCTGAGCAATGGAATTCATGTGTGGGACACGGACAAAGTGTGAGTGTGTAGCATGATACATACATTTATGGCATTGTTGTTAGCATAGATTTGTCTATTGATTGTGCTTAACATGATAATATGATTATGTGCTATGTGGTATTCACAAGACTTGCAGAATTGTGTTTTAGACATTCCTACTGAGCATGTTGTTGATCATCCCATGAGCATTAACTCTTTTTCAGGAAACGGTAAGGACGTGATGGAGCCTTCCCAACCGTGAGTTGGCATGGGCTGTAGTTAAATTTTTTTTGAGAACATTTGCATTTTACATTTGAATTGCATGTCCGGCATGTGGACAATATGCACAATTTTTATCATATATACGTTCTTTAAGTATTTTGGAAACATGCCTATACTTATGCCTTACGGTTTTGGTTTTTATGTATGTTGTAGAGAAATAGATAGATGTTAAACTTTTTAATTGAGGATCCTATGTTTTCATTGTGGTTCATTTGAGCATGTGAGATCATTGCAGCCAATTGGCTCATATATGTATATACAAACACATGTCAGGTATGTCAACAGTTAAATTTCTGCAAAATTAGCTCTGTTGTCTGTTATGGATCCGAGGGCGTGTATTGGTTTTTGCCATGGTTGTCCGGGTCAGGGGATGATGATTAGATGATCATGACACCTCACAACCCGCGGTTCGGGCTTAGACTGAGGGAGTACCGGCAATCCAAATTTTGGGGCATGATAGCCGAGTTTCCAATCCTAGTTTAGTAAAAGTTAGGATTTCTAATGGCAGTCATGTTTTCATCTACACTCTAAATCGAAGTAGACATCCATTTAGGTCCTAGTTTCAATATAATCTAGGTCATCTAATTTAGAGACCGGTCCAATTTTGACTGATTTTCATTTTAAGCATCATTTTTGCCCTAATTGCATTTTTAATGATGTTTAGCATGTTTTAATTGTGGGAAACATGTTTGGGGAGTGGTATTAGGATTTTTGGGAAGTTTTGAGAACATTTGGAGACTTTTGACTTTTTGGGTCAACGGGGTCCCAGGACGCGGTCTGGTGTGCTAGGAATCGAGAAATGCCGAAGGCAAGTGCTTTGCTCTACTCGGCGCAGGCTACACTTTGGACCGAACAAAATCTACGTTTAGTAAGGTAGAAAGGGATGGGATTTTTTAAACTTGGCTTCTAAGCTTAGAACTTGAGGTAAGGGTGTGAAATTCTTCTTTATTTTGATTCTATAGGTCCCTTAATTGTGACATGAAAGATATTTTGAGACTTATGTGAAAGATGCGATTTTGTGCAAATATATATATGATGTCTAACATGTATTAGTCAGGGTTATGTATTGCATATGTGGATTTGGTGCCTATGAATGCATTTTTGTGAAATTTGTATTCATTTGAAGAATTTATGAAATTTAGTTTCAAATGTTGAAATTATGCATGAAAGATGGAATTTTCTTTAAAATGCATAAGTGTAATGATTTTCATGAGATGAGTGGAATGGCATTGTGACAAGCTTAAGTTAAGGAAGAAAATGCATTCATTTGATAATGTATTGCTTTTGTTAAAATTGTGGAATTGTGCATTTATGTGATAAGTGTACATTATGTGAAAAGCGCGATTTTTGGGGCATGTGTGAGAATTAAGAAGGGTCCGGAGTCCTACGGTGCAAGGCCCAAAACTTGGCCAAGAGGGTGTCACTTCCGTCAGGTTAGTAGCCCAAAAAGCATAAGCAGTGTTTATGGTTTCGAAGAAACTCTTACTATGGAATTGTGACAAGCGAAGTCCTAAGTTGAATTGATTTCTGAATTATACATGGCGAAGCATCATACATGATTTCTAAAACTTGTATGTTTTAAAGGTGAAAAGCATGGATACTTGTCATTTAGTCATCTAGAGACTTCATATGCATTCATGCAAGGTTACCTGAGTTAAGGTACAGTCGGGTGGATCATTCCTACTGGGCATAGTTTTATGCTCACCCCCATCCCGCAAACTCTTTTACAGATAAAGCTCCCATGGAAGATGAAGCTTAGGTTGGCACGTGGACTTTTTGAGTTCTTTTGGATTCCTACCTTTTAGATAGATGTTTATGCCAGTTTGTGGCATGTGGATTATGATGAAAATTTTATAATTACATTTGAATTATGTTGGTATATTTAGATTTAAAATGTAATGACCATGTCACGCCCCGATTTCTGTTGCCCGAAAATCGAGGTGTGATTAATTTACCGAGTCACACTTCGAATCACAATCCCTCTTGATATCATATTTTAATATCATTACTCCACCTCAATACTCTCACTAAGGTACCATGATTTGATACGAAGTTGTCAATCCCCGATTTTTGACTCCCGGGAACCGAGGGTGAACAATTAAAGTCCCACCCAATTCGCACTCATAAATAACCCAATTCTAAAACTTAACTTCCTATGTGATTGAAATTTTAGATTCATACTTAATTCATTGGAAAGAGGATCCAAAAATACTCAATTTTAAAAAAAAACACACTCAATTCCAATTTAAAATGAAGGAATTATGCTCGATTGAAGTTTAGACCAATTCCGGAGCTTGCCCATAATTACTAGGGCAATTTCGTCCATTGAATTCTAATACACCACATCAATCACTAAATCAATATGGAATCATAATTACCCACATATGTTTAGCTACGTATGACTCAACCTCAATAACTTATTGTGGTCCTTTCCATGACGTCCCAAAATTCCCCAACACTATCTCAACAATCAACCAACCACACATTACAATGCATCCTAATGTTGGTTATGATACATCCTATTTATGATGCATCGCATAAGGAGCGTAACATCCTACAAAATCCACTGGAATCTCACTCAAAACACTCAACAATTTACGATGCATCGTAAAGGGGATTACGATGCATCATAATCACTCACCCTACTACAATCTCAAAACCTTCAAGTGACTACAATAAACATTCCACCTCCCCGGAATGATGTTTTAGCCACTCATGATCGGATGTCCAAGCTTGAACGATGATGAAATTGCCATCTTCTTGTCCGTATCGTCACGAATCGCCTCTGTATTTCTCTCTATGTTTTTCTTCTCCCCGAATACCCTAGTTTTCTTCCTTTTCGTTGTTTTTACTTTGCGAAACAAAATAAACGGGACACCTGGCCTCCCCAAAGTGGCAAGTGCGCATAAGAAAATAGCACTTGCGCCTCACACAGTGGCATTTGCGCCCAAAAAGTAGCAGCTGCGCAAATAGGGTAGAAAGTTATTGAAAACATCCGTTTTAGGGAATTTTCGTGAAATATAAAAATTATACAGCATTGAATATCCTTCAACCCACACAAAGTTTGGGTCATTTTGACAATCGTGTATAGAGTTATGGTCTGAATACCAAAATGGGTCCAGAACTTTTTAGGCCTGAATTGGCCCAATCTTCAATGCGAATAGGTCCGTGCTCCTTTTCTTCATTTAAATTCATTTTCAGCCCATTTCTTCAGTCCATTTAGTTTGGATCTTCAATATAAACATATCTCTCATGGGTCAAGCTTCAGTGATAACTAAATGAGCACCATTTGTAGCTCGATTTCACCATTATTAATCAGAATTACCCTTAATCACCTGAAATCATAAAAAGATTAAAATTATTAATAAGAACATGAAAGAAATATTACTAAGACACTAATTCATATAATTTTAGGGATACTGAATATGAAATATTCATTACTTATCACACCCCCAAACTTACATATTGCTAATCTCTTAGCAATACAAAACTAAAAATGAAGTAAAACAACGAAACTATTTCCTTTTTCGTGGGAGATCCGATTACATTTAGCATATGCAACAAGCCTTTTAAACCCCTAGGTTACCCCTAGTGGACGAGTGAAGTCTCGTGAGGGTTTCCAAAGATGTTACCCACAAACATGCCAAAATTTCTGTTTCAAACATTAATCAAGACGAATATTACAAAATGCAGTTAATAGACTTGCATTCAAGAATACTTTCAAATCTCTAAATCCCATAATTCAAAGCAATGGTTCTCACACAAAATTTACATCAATCATAACTCAAAGAAACTAACTCTAGCCCCCTCATGAAAAGTGAACTAGCATTCATCAATGTGGTTTAACCCGACCCTGAGTGAGCAATTACAAGTCCCTTCAATTTATTGGATCCCTTTATTGAATGTATCACTCAAAACATGAACACATGCAAATTGTTGTTGTTTTTCTTTTATTTACCTTTTTTTTATATGGTTATGCAATGCCCAGGTTTATTAGGCTTTCAAATTAATCCATGTAGCTAGCTTTCAGCCTGTGACTCCCAAACCAAATGGCTTTAGGGCACCAGGTTTCAAGATACCCCGCTAGACCTAATAACTCGAATCAAAACGGCCACAAACCATAGACTAACCAATAACGCAATGCCCAAGTTTATTAGGCTTTTGAATTGGTCCATGTAGTGAGCTTTCAACCTGTGACTCCCAAACCAAATGACTTTAGGGCACCAGGCTTCAAGATACCTCGAAGGACCTAATAACTCGAACCAAAACAGTCACAAACCATAGGATTGTTTTTTTTTTTTTACAAGTGTAGGATGCTTAAAATATTTATTCTCAAGGGATACCAACTTATATTCAACACGCATAATTGATACTCAAAGCCAAGTACAAATCTCATTAACTCTACCAGTGTGCGTGTGAATTGTGAAAAGAACTAGAGTCAACCACTCCAAGTCATGTCAATGCAAATAATGACTTAAACCACTGCATTCAAACCATAGTTTCTAGAAAGTTTGCACATATTCTACAATTGCAAGTCAAGGACCTACATAAAGTATTAAACTCTTGATTGATATTAAAACGAAACAACCTATAAAAAGAAAACTACCAAACAATTCCTAAAAATTAATAAAATAAAAAGTTTCCTAAAACATGCCACTACTTCACCTTCATATTTAAAATATAAGAAATGTATCGCCTTACCCCCAAACTTGAATGGTACAGTGTCCTCAATGTACAAGGAAGAGAAACATAGATGAGAGTCAGAATGATATTACCATGAATAGTGGCGTGGACAGATAGCACACCAGTAGCTGGAAGTTAACAGTTGTGTTCCCACCCAAACTTGGATGCAACATCCTATCAAAAGACACCACTATACAAGCCAAGTGAAATGAATGGGGCAATAATAAGGAAAATAAAAAAACTAAATACATCAAACAATTAGCTATATATATATATATATATTTTTTTTTTTCATTCTCTGAACTGGTGGTTCTCAACTTTTCAAGATGTATATGTGATAAGATATTGATTATCCAGATACTCTAACGTATAGAGTACAAAGGTGTTGTCTTTCCTTAGTAAAGTCATACTGTGTTGAAGCAATCTCGACAGTATTGGGTATTGAAACCAGACTTTAAAAAACAGAAATCATCAACTTTATCAACATATGACAAGATATAGAATTAGTACTACATACATAGTCAGGGAATGGAAGGCAAAAATTTTATTAATTATGTATTTATTGAAACTTAATTTTCATAAAAAAAAATTTATTTTATTATTTATTTTTTTTAAACTAACAAATACACAAAATCTAGAAAATAAAGTTAAACGAAAATAAGAAAATAAAATAAAATAAAAGAAGAACGAAAAATTAAATATCCTGCCTTACCCCCACCGTGAAACTGCCAATACCGGATCATCCTATTGCGGGGTAGATATCGACACTCCCCCAGAGTTTATACGCTCAAATTGCTTGGCAAAATCAGCAAACATCTTCTGAGTTTGGAGCTAATCCTCATGTGCTTGACGAAAATGTGCATTCATGTCCGCACGTAATCCCTCTATCTCACCAGTAAGATAATTATACTGCGCTTGAGTCATAACAAAAGGTGCTGGTTGGGCCCCCTGGGCAACCTGCTGTTCTACTATAGGCACACCCACATGACCCATTATTGGAGTATCCTCAACTGCTGATTCTACAACAATTTCTAGCCGAGCTCCCACTACTCTAGGTAATCGACTAGTGCTCCTTGTCCAATCTGTAAGAGAAAAAGCAACGATGCCTCTCTCTGCTGGCTCAGAGGCGAAAATTGGGAAATCATAATGTTGTAGTATTTTGGTGATTAAATAGGGAAATGAAAAAGTCCAATTCTTTGCCGACTCTTTACTTTTCTGAACCAGCCCTTCATAAACGGTGTAGAATTGCCCCCAAATGGTTGCAGGGATGGAGATCCACTGTTTCATATGAAAAGCATAGAGAGCTTCTAGAATTGCTCCTCGCCTCTGATTTGAATGCCCCATCGGATAAACGTTCAGGGATAATACAGAATCCACAAACCACAACTATCTGGGAAGCCAAGAACGGGTTGTGGCATTCCACTTATTATGAACATATTGCCCGTTACACATGTTTTGGATCATATCATGAAGATCTATGTCTGAGAACTCCTTAAAAGTACTCCACAATTTGTTGGGCATATCATCCCAAACCCCCAATGTCACTTCCACCACATCTATCTCAACTCGAATTTCATGCCCATCTATGGAGGTAAACAACACCCCCTGTTCGTCTTTTGAATATGTCATATTCTGATAAAATAGTCGAACCAGGCGAGGGTAATAGACATTGGATGCTAGAGTAAACAATGGCTCCAAAAGTCTATCTCTGAATGCTTGCACTCCCCATTTCGTATCGTTGTGATCAATAAAGTCATCTACTATGAATGTAGTCTTTGGAGTAATTTTTTGCGATTTCCATTCCTCTCGCACCAAATCCTTAGCGTTCCGGACACACTTTGAAAGTGGTGGATTGGAGGAAAAGACGCCCTTCCTGGCCATTGAGATAAGGTAAAGGACTAGGTAGTTTGTTCAAGCAGTAGGTGAACATCGTGGGCCAATGCCAAAACCAAAATCAAAAGGGAATGTCTGATGTTGAACAAAACAGAATTGTCTGGCAATAGTTGAAGTTGTTTGAGGTGTTAGGATCAATTGAACAAAGAACTGGATGAGGATTGCACTTACAAATTAGGGTTATTTCTGTAAGATGCTGTAATTGGTGGAAGCTGGGCGTGTTGATGAATGCGCTGAAGTGCACTGGGTGGCTCAAGTGTGCGTGCTTGGGGCGTGGAGGGTGCTGTTGCGCGCAGAAGTGGGGCGATGCAGGGCGCTGGTGCACTTGGAAAGGCGTTGATACGCGCTGGAGTGGGCGTCTGGTGCGCGTAGAAGGATTGCTTAGGTGCGCGAGTGGAGCAGGTGCACGCGCCCTAGGATGCGCTGTTGCGCGCGCTGGTGTGGCGGGAGGTTGCACAAGTGCGACAGAGGGTTTGCTGGTGCACAGGGGGGTGCGCAGGTGCGCGCTGGAAAGGCGCTGCAGAGCACAGTTGCGCGCTGGCTGAGGCGCAGGTGCGCGCGCACTGGTGCGCAGTTGCACTGTGGCAGTGCTCCTGGTGTGCTACTGTTGCGTGCGATTGGTGCAGCGGCTGCGTGCCCTCCTATGCTACTGTGCGCGGCTTCTGGTGCAAGGTTGAGGGAGTGGATGGGTTGGTGTTGGTGCAAGGCTGCCGGCGACTGGATGCCCTTGTGATTTCTAGGGTTAGATTGTGGCTGTTGGTTGGTTGAAGACGACGCAAGTGTTCAGAAACAAAATGGGCTACGAGCTTTTGTCATGGGCCGCTACAAAATGCGCATATGCGCAACTTTTAGTGATCCTCCAACGCAAGTGCATCTTGTGGGTAGTAGGTTCAGGCAAATACTGTCTTTAATTGCGCAAATGTGTTCCAACAGGCGCTACTGCACTTGTTGTCCAATATACTCTCCTTAGAAAACCTGTAAGTGCGCATATGCGTTTTCGGAAACACTTTTGCGCTTATTAACCAGTAGGTTTACCTAAACTCATCAGCAAACAAATTAAAAATGTCCACTCATAAAAAAAACTAACTCAACAAAACATTTACATCAAATAAAATAAATAAAGAATTAAACAAAATAAAATAAAATCATAAATAAATAAATAATAAAAAAATTGAAACACTCTATACTAAAAAAATATAGCAAAATCACACTAAGAAAACCAAGTTTAACGTCCAGGCCGGACGGATACCAACACTCACTCATCAAAATAAACGGGATCCGCCAATTCGACAACCTCCACGTTTTCACTAAGCACCTCCTTCTCAATGTATAGTTTTAATCTCTAACCATTCACCTTTAGGACTTTACCATCCTTGATATTTTGAATTTCAACTGCTCCATGTGGAGACACGGATAAGACAACATAAGCGCCTTCCCATCTCGAATGAAGCTTACCAGGAAAAAATTGGAGTTTAGAATTATATAAACACACTTTTTGCCCTGGTTCAAAGGATTTTCGCATAATGCGCTTGTCATGAAATGCCTTAGTTCTTGCTTTATAAATTTTCGCACTCTCGTAAGCATCATTATGCAATTCTTCCAATTCATTCAACTGGAGTCGACGATTAGAGCCTGCTGATTGCATATCAAAATTAAACTTTTTAATTGCCCACATTGCACAATATTCTAATTCGACTGGGAGGTGACAAGGCTTCCCATAAATAAGTTGGTATGGTGACATGCCAATGGGAGTCTTGTAAGTTGTACAATATGCCCAAAGAGCATCGTTAAGCCTCAATGACCAGTCTTTCCTATCAGGCTGAACCGGTTTCTCTAAAATTTTCTTAATCTCCCTATTTGACAGTTCAACTTGCCCACTAGTTTGGGCGTGGTAGGGGTGGCAACCTTATGAGTGACAAAGTACTTAAAAAGTAAAGTTCTGAAAAATCTATTACAGAAGTGCTTACCTCCATCACTTATAATTTCCCTTGGTGTCCCAAAACGACTAAAAATATTTTCTTGAATGAATTTAATCACCACTTTGTGATCATTCGTTCTGGTAGCCACCGCCTCAACCCATTTTGAGACGTAGTCGACCCCAACTAGAATATATTCAAATCTAAAGGAGATTAGGAATGGTCCTCTAAAATTAATGCCCCAAACATCAAATACCTCTACAACTATTATAGGGTTAAGTGGCATCATATCTCTCCTGGTCATGGCCCCCAACTGTTGACATCTCACGCATGCCCTACAAAACTGGTAAGAATCCTTAAATATTAAAGGCCAGTAAAAACCACATTGTAGAACCTTAAATGCAATTTTTCGAGCACTGAAATGCCCGCCACAAGCTAAAGTATGACAGAAAGTAAGCACACTGTGGACCTCACACTCAGGTATGCAACGCCGAATCACTTGATCCAAACAATATTTGAACAAGTTAAGGTCCTCCCAATAATAGGACTTAACCTGGGTATAGAAATGGTCTTTCTCATGTTTGAACCAATGAGGAGGAGTTTTACCTATTACTACGTAATTCACAATATCAGCAAACCAAGGTTCCTTCTCATGAGTGACTACAAAGAGTTGTTCATCTGGGAAGAAATCACATATAAGGGGTGGACTGCATATCGACTCAACGAGAATACGAGAAAGGTGGTCAGCAACCACATTCTCGGAATCATTTTTATCCCTAATTTCATAATCAAACTCTTGTAACAAGAGAATCCATCTAATGAGTCGGGGTTTGGTTTCCTTTTTGGTCAACAAATGTTTGAGAGCAGCATGGTCAGAAAATACTACAACTTTGGACCTTAGAAGATATGATTGAAATTTGTCTAAGGCAAACACCACAGCTAGCAACTCTTTCTTGGTAGTGGTGTAATTCAATTGAGCACCTGAGAGAGTTTTACTAGCATAGTAAATCACAACTGGCAACCTTTCTTTTCGTTGCCCCAAAACAGCACCTATGGCATAGTCTGAGCCATCACACATGATTTCAAACGATAATGACCAATTGGGGGGTTGTATGATAGAGGCAGAGGATAGAAGTGACCTAAGCTTTTTGAAGGCTTCTAAACATGCATTATCAAAGTGAAAAGGAAAGTCTTTAGCGAGAAGATTACACAATGGTTGTGCAATCTTACTAAAGTCCTCAATAAACCTACGATAAAAACCTGTATGCCCTAAAAAGGAACGAATACGCCTCACCGAATTTGGTGGAGGTAGTTTAGAGATAAGCTCAACCTTAGCCCGATCAACTTCTATGCCCCTCCCTGACACTATGTGACCCAACACTATACCCTCTTGAACCATAAAATGGCTATTTTCCCATCTTAACACCAAGTTAGTGTCTTTGCAACGTTTAAGCACAATGTTTAGGCAACTATCAAATGAATCCCCAAAAATTGAAAAGTCATCCATAAAAACTTCAAGAAACTTCTCTACCATGTCTGAGAAGATAAGCATCATACACCTTTGAAAAGTAGCGGGTGCATTACATAACCCAAAAAGCATCCGTCTATAGGCAAATATACCAAACGGATATGTGAAAGTCATTTTCTCTTGGTCATTAGGATCGATTGCCACTTGGTTATACCCAGAATAACCATCTAGAAAATAATAGAAACTCTGTCCTACAAGTCTCTCTAAGATTTGATAAATGAATGGCAAGGGAAAATGATCTTTCCGAGTATTTGAATTCAATTTCCTATAGTCGATACATACCCTCCACCCGGTAGTGGTTCGTTGTGGCACAAGCTCTCCCTAAGAATTTGGAATCACAGTGATTCCAGACTTTTTGGGCACAACTTGAGTGGGACTCACCCACTTGCTATCAAAGATTGGGTAAATGATACCCGTATCTAATAACTTCACTTCTTTCATCACTACCTCTTTCATGTTAGGATTTAAACGACGTTGGGCCTCTCTCGAAGGTTTAACATCTTCCTCTAGATGAATTCGATACATACACACTGAAGAATCTATACCCTTAAGATCTGCCACACACCATCCTATGGCTTCTCTATGCTCCCTAAGGACACCCAAAAGCTCACTCTCCTGGTCACTAGACAGGCTAGAGGAAATGATGACTAGAAGAGTTTTGTTTAATCCTAAGAAAACATACTTAAGATTGTCTGGTAAAGGTTTTAGCTCTAGCTCAGGAAGAGACACTAAAGATGGAATCAGTGGAGTACTAGATAATCTAGGCAATGGTTCTTTAGTTGATCTCCAAGGCAAACAATTAGCACTGGTTACACTTCCTAACAGAGAATTTAGCTCATAGATATTCTAATCTACATCAAAATCCTCACAGTCAAAATGGGCTAAACATGCCTCTAAAGGATAGGTGGTCAAAATTAGTGAAAGTGAATTTTTCACAGCCTCTTCTATAAGGTCTACAGCATAGCACTCATTTTCATCTGCATGATGTTGAGATGTATTAAAGACATTTAACCGCACCTTCGTATTCCCAAAAGAAATATCCATAACCCCCATTCGATAATTAATGCAAGCATTAGCCGTGGCTAAGAAAGGACGACCTAGAATCACAGGAATGAACTTCATAGGATCAGGTACAGGTTCTGTGTCTAGGACAATGAAATCGACTGGGAAATAAAATTTGTCCACTTTTATTAACACATCTTCAATAATCCCACGTGGTTGTTTTATTGATCTGTCTACTAATTGTAAAACAACTAATGTGGGATTAAGCTCACCCAATCCCAATTGCAAGTACACTGAGTAAAGGATAAGATTCACACTCGCCCCTAAATCAAGTAGTGCCCTATCAACACCAACATCCCCTATAACACAAGATATAGTGGGTGCGCCTGGATCTTTAAACTTAGGGGGTGTTATGCTGAATAATCGAACTCACTTGCTCGGTAAGAAAGATTTTCCTTGGGACACTTCCCCTTGAATTACGCTTTTGAGTGCATAAATCTTTCAAGAACTTTGCATATGTTGGGATTTGTTTGATAGTGTTCGATGTGCAAAACGCAATAAAATATTATGTAATAGTGTCGTTGTTGTTTACACTTCGACAAAAGAGAATTTATAAAAACCTACAAATACTTTACTAAAATTAGTAAAGTGGTGAGTAGGGGTCGAACCCACAGAGACTGTGTTGGTTTCATTGTTAAGCTATCAAGATCTTATCTAATTTAATTGAAAAAGAATTTGTTTTGTTTTTAATTCTAAGGTGCTGAAATTAAATGAAATAAAATACAACATAAATAAATGGTAGACACTAGAGAGAGGGTCCTGGGAATTGACTTCACCACTAACCTTCTGACAATGACAATTGTACTAATTTGGGATGTTTAATCTATGCATTTAGAAAAGAATAACTACAAGACAAATTCAGTTCTATCAAGAGGATTCATTCAACATACAATTAAGCATAACTCGTCTTCGCTTAGCATGGCCTATACATCAGACTAACTAATGATATGATAACCCATCTTCGCTTAGTACAAATTATAAAAACTCTAAATTGAATGATATGTGAAAACTATTGTATAACTTGTCTTAACAAAATCACAAAAGTTGAAAAGAACTAAACCCTAATCACTGCAAACTTGCATTCATTCTACAAGAACAAAATTAAATATGTAATGAAATAATCCATTCAAATTAAAACTAACAGCACAGCTGTTGTTTATGTCTTGGTTATACAATCAATGCACAAAATAAATAATTCCCAAATTAATATACAAACTAAAACATTGAAAGACAGGTTAGGATTACATCACTTCCCCAGAATGGTGTTTAGCCACTCATGATCGGAGGTCCAGGCTTGAACGATGATGAAGTCGCCATCGTCTTGCTCGTATCGTCACGAATCGCCTCTATATATCTCTCTCTGCTTCCCCCTCCAGAATACCCTAGTTTTCTTCATTTCGTCATTTTTACTTTGCGAAACCAAACAAACAGGACACTTGGCCTTCCCAAAGCGGCAAGTGCGCAGAAGAAAATGACACTTGCTCCTCACAAAGTGGCATTTGCGCTCAAAAAGTGGCAGCTGCGCAAATAGGGCAGAAAGTTGATGAAAACGTCCGTTTTAGGAAATTTTCTTGAAATATGAAATTGTGCATAATTGAATTTCCTTCAATCTATGTGGAGTTTGGGTCGTTTTGACAATCGTATATGGATCTATGGTCTAAATACCAAAATGGGTCCAAAACTTTTTAAGCTTGAATTGGCCCAATCTTCAATGTGAATAGGCCCGTGCTCCTTTTTTTCATTTAAATTCATTTTCAGCTCATTTCTTTAGTCCATTTAGTTTGGATCTTCAATATAAACATATCTCTCATGGGCCAAGCTTCAGTGATAGCTAAATGAGCACCATTTGTAACCCGATTTCACTATTATTAATCATAATTACCCTTAATCACCTGCAATCATAAAAAGATTAAAATTATTAATAAAAATATGAAATAAATATTACTAAGACACTAATTCATATAATTTTAGGGATATTGAATATGCAATATTAATTGCTTATCAGATAGCATCAAGAAGAGGAAAATTTATTTTTACCTGCTTAAAAACTTCCATCATATCTTGCACTTTCTCCCCTTGTTTCCCAAAAGGTGCCAACTCCTTGAGATGTGTAGGGAATGGAGCTTTGGGCTCAAATGTTGTCTCAAGAGTTTGAGTAGGTGGAGAAAGTGTTGCCTTATTAATTTTAGACTCTAGATTAGGACTCTTTTCAATTTCACTCTCAATCTCTTTCTTCTTTTCCACCTTATTATCTAACACTCTCCCACTCCTTAAGGTGGTAATAGCCTAAATATGTTCATGATGATGGCTACTGGCAGCGGCATCATCAATTGCATATTGCCCTCTAGGATTAGTTACTGGCTAACTTGGCAACTTTCCTTCCTCTCTACAATTCAAAGTGTTAGCTAGTTGCCCCATTTGAGCCTCTTGCTTAGATATAGATTGAGAGTGGGAATGAAGCAACTGAGTGTTCGATTCAAGTAATTGAGTGCTCGATTCAAGTAACATGCAAATAAAATAACACTATTGAAGTCAAATAGAGAAAATAACTAAGGTGTTGGATTCCACCACCATTAAATCCATGAAGATTCTAATATTCATATATTAATTCTCAAATTTAGAGTTGCAATCAAAAAATCAATCTATTGCTTACTCAAGATTTAACAATAAAGCACTATGAAAAATATATTAAAAAGGTAGATTTTTCTTCGCTTTACTAGTGTAAAATTCTAAGCATCTTATGTATCCAATTTAATGAATAAGATCAAAGATTATCACTTTTAATAAATACAAACCCAAGCTTAGATTAATTATAATACTTTCTAACTACCACATATACATGATATAAATGGTGAAAGAACTATAAAATAATTAATCACAAGAAGCGAATATCATAAGCAAATAAATCATACACATGGGAATCAATTAATGAACAAAAGAACTTCACTTCATTAATGGAGGTTTCCTCCTCAACCCTAGTTGAGGAGTTTAGTTACACATGGTAGAAGAAGAAGATAACAAAATAATAAAAGACATAATGAATAAATAAAATTCGGATTATCTCTGTCTTCTCTGCACTGGCCTCCACTTCTTTTCTCCTCCAAAAATAGCTTCTAATTTGTCACTTTATACCCCAATAGAATACATAAAGTCCTAATCCAATTAGGAGATAATTAGGGTTTTCCTGCAGCCCTAAACAGGTGGATTTTTCTACTGATATTCGGCCCAAGTTTTGACACAGTATAAGTCCGATTCATGAAATTTACGTGAAATACAAAAGTGTCCAGAATCTAATTTCATTTAACCTTTGCGAGAATTAAGTTGAATTGATGCTCGAAAATAAGCATTTCAGTCCACTTTCCAAAACGGGATTAAAACTGGATTAAGTGCAGAATTGGGCTTCAAGCCCGTAACCTCCTTAAGCATTTATAATTCTCTTGGACCACTTTCTTGGGCTGTTTTGAGTTAAAATATAGAGTTGAATGGATCCATTTGATGTAGCCTTCATCTAACCATCTTGAATGTCTTCTTTAAAAGCCCAAAAATCATAATTTTAACTGAAATAATCATTAAAGTCTTGAAAATACAAAAATAAAGTAAAATCACAAATAAACTATCACTAAGAGAATAAAATATTCAAATTAAGAGGCTTGAATACGTAACATTCAACGCCGATCACATAGAAGATACATTCCTTAGAAAAAAGAACTTGAAGCTCAAAGGACAATGATGCAAAGGATGAATGTTTGGGTAGTTTAGTCTGATGAGAGTTAGGATCTTTGTCAAAGTTATCTTTAAATAACACTTCAGAAGCTCAATATCTTTGACTTAATCATTTGGACCATAATGCATTCATTCATATCATTTACTTGGTCTATAATCTCTTCGAAATAGGTATTAATCTTAAATGCATCATATTTTAAAAACCTAGAGGATATAAGCCTTGAACCCTACTTATTAGATGTTTTTAAGGTTTAGGCTAATATCAATCGACTGCATAAAGAGCACAAGTTGATTGAAGATGGAAAGTGAGTTGGGCTTTCTCAGCTTATTGAGGATTGTTGTCTAATCCCATATTTGGGTAACAGCTAGAAATTAATGATGAATTCAACTTGCAATATAAGTGACTAAAATTGCATTTATAGTCCACATGGCTTACAACATTCTTTATTTGCCATAGAACATCACAAACTATTATTATTTTAAATTTGAATGAAGATGTTTTCTTTATTAAATTTAGTATGAAACATAAATTATTATTGTACCTTTTTATTTTTGTTTCTAACATTCACTTGTGATACTTCCAAAAAAAATAAATAGGATAGAAAAAAGATGCAACCATAACAAAAATACAATTATAATAATATATGTGATTTGTAAATTATTTTTGTTTGTAATTTTATTCACTTTTATTTGGGTGTTAAATGTTTATAGTAACCAAACATTCTTTAAACAAATCAAACATAGTTTAGACAGCATTTTGGTTTGAATTTTGAAATTATAATTCAATTAACTTTTATGATAATTGAAGCATTTTACTTTTCGTTTGAGTTTTAAAAAAGTATTCAAAGCTACATGTACAAACGAGCAAATAAAAAAAAATTAGATGAAAACTCAGTTCAACATATAACAAAATAGTACTAAAGTACTTCGAATTATTTATCTAAATAAATTACTTTATAATTGTATTTTTATTTTTTATTTTTTATTTTTTATTTTTAATTTTCAGTCACTTACATAGCACATGCACATTTTACTAGTATATGTATATAATCCCATAGCAACCAAAACTACTTTTGACAAAGGTGTCACTTTGAATTTTAAATTAACATTAGCCAAAAAAAGTGACATATGATTCGTATCAAACAGATAAAGTTCATTAACACCTAATGAGGACAAATTATTATAAACTATTAGACATAATAGGTAATACGTACACCAACTTGGTGAATAAATTAGCAGCCAATGACGCACAATATATTTAAGAATGAAAGCATGTAACTTTGAGATAATGATGGAAGATTTCATGGATGGATAAAGGTGTGAGATGATTATAAGCTACATGGTGAATCAAGCTTATATCTTAGCACACCTTCAAGTAGGGGTGACAAAATTAGACACGATACGATAACATAACACGAATATGATATGAATTAAGCGGGTTTAGGTTTGAGGTAAGCCGATACGTTTAATAAATGGATCGACACGAACACGACAAGCAAAAATTGAGTTGGGTTTGAGTTTAAACTATCTAACCCGTGACACGATTACAACATGAATTATTCATATATTATGATTTTATACAAACTTCATATATTATGGTTTTATACAAACTTATATATATATAGTTATATATATTGCAATTATATGTAATGTATTTGTTTGTTTACGGGACTGATATAGTCATAAAATGCAAGGATGAGATTGTTATGATGTCTTCTCAGTTATTAAATCACTTTAGTATGTTTTTTAGTTTATATATAGATACAAAATTTATAATATAGTTTGATTTTAGGATTTATGTATTGATATGTACTTTATTTTATATATGATTTTCAGAGAGATTTTTATGGGTGAAGAAACTAATATGATATAAGTTAAACGGATTAAAAATGTTATTAAACAAGTCGTGTCATTATATGACATAATTATTAAACGGATTACACGGGTCGATACAGATAACACATTTAATAAACAGTTTGGATTAATGTTGAGGGTTTCTGACATAATTATTAAATAGATTGGGTTAAAATTGAGCTGTTTAGTAGAATACTCATAAATCGACATGACACAAATACAACACGAGAACACGAATGGTCACCTCTTCCTCCAAAGAAATGCACATACACACGTGGTGGACTATGGGAGTGCGAGCTTTAAGAGACCTTACACTACCACCGTCTTCAAATATATATATATATACACACACAAACATAAATTAATTTTCCGTAGCATTTGAAGCTTGTCCTCCCTAGTGAATTTGAGAGTATAAGAATCGTAAGTTGTTGAGAATAATGGAGCATCCATTAATTAGAAAATAGAGCACAACCATGCTTATCAAATATATTTTTTTTAAATCACATATGATCAAAACTTTTGTTTTGGACAGGGTAAACAATGGAAATGGACATGGACATGGGCGACTAGGACTGATGATTAGAAATTAGAAAACTTGTGTGGTGGATTCTACAAGTTTTTCTAACCCATAGTCCACTAGTTCCTGTCTCATGACGGATGACATAAAGATCCATTTCACACTTTAAGATACACAAAAGGATAGAATTGTCATTTTGTTCCTGGTGTAAAAGAACTTTCCCCCATTTCAAATAAAATTAAAATAAATTAAATTTTAGTCACTCCTAGTTTGCTGAGTTGAAAAATGAGGGATTAGCACAAGCTCAATCAAGTATGAAAATTGAGATCTTTTTCCGGAGCATCATTGGTTTCTAAGGGTACAGCTCTTAGGCAGTGTTATTTATTTATTTTTTCAAACAAGGTCCTAGGTAAAATGACACAAAAGACTCCTTATTTTTATTTATTTTTCCTTATTTTTATTTATATTTAATTTTTGGTTCATCCTATTAGCTCGTTCGAAATAAGTATCCTCCAAATTTGAGAATTCCAATGAAACCCCAATTGTATTGTCTTTTATTTTATTTTTGTTAATACGAATGAGACTTCAATTACTTTGTTTGATTTAGAACAAAAGGGATAATATTTGAATATTTAGAATTGTATAAGAGAAAAATTAGTCCGGTATCATTCAATTGAGCATGAAAATATCAATATGCCTAGTCAATTCAAATTCAATCCATATTCAAATCTTTTACAATTTGAGTTGTGATCAGATTCAAAATTCGGATTGGAATTCAAGTTGAGGTCCGGTTGGCTTCGATTAGACTTAGATTAATTATTTAACCCTTTCATAAAAGAAATACCATTATAAAAGATAAAAAATAAAAAGATTGAAACAAAAAACCAATAACTAATTGTTTCGCTTGACTAAGGAAAAACAATTGGTCTTCATCATAAACAATTGGTCTCCATCATATCCTAATTGTATTGAGTAGGACTATATATACATATATATAGACACACACAATTATACGAAGTTGGGATGTGTTCGAATTGTCTAATACATCAAACTCGAAGTCAAATTGATTTAAATTAAATAAATTTGTAAGAAGTAGATTAGATTTGAATTTAGTTTAGATTGATCTATCCAAATTGCACCAACTTTATGAGAGAGGCAATCCAGATAAGGCCATTTTAAGATTTATTTACTCCATAAGATTAATTTAAGTGGGTGACTTCCAAACCTTTGACTTAGTCAGCAAATCTACATAAGGTAGATGCAATGTTAGGCAACAATGATGATGTTAATCCAACGTCACCAACAGCGACAGAAACATGTACCTCTCGCACTGAGTAAAGTTTGGTTGTTTCCGTCGATCGTTCTTATCACTGTGTCTAAAATTATGATTATTTCGGTGCACCGAAAGCAACCAAATTTTTTTTTTTATTACCCTTAAACTTGTCTTATGATACAACTAATACTAAGAATCACAACCACTTTTTTGAGTGTTATGAGAAAAAGAAGTTTAGAATGGAGTTTCCATACTTATCTAACATGACTAAAAAATAGGTAAATAATAGTAACTCGCTTTGAAATTTTGTTAATATGCATTGACTTTCTCTTTTGTTTTTTCCTATTTTGTTTGTCAAATTACACTTATTTATGCATCTTTGTAACACTGATTTTTTTTTCCGTTAATGGTCAAAGATGTAATACCATATTTATTGCAATAAAATACAATATATATATATATATATATATAAAATGGTCAGAGATATAATACCATATTTATTGCAATAAAATACAATATATATATAATGGTCAGAGATGTAATACCATATTTATTGCAATAAAATACAATATATATATATATATATATAAAAGAAAAAAAATATAGTTACGCAAGAATTGTTAACGGTATTTTCGAGAATCAATTAGAAAAGACCTGTATAATTTCATAAACAAAAGGAGAAGTTAGAAAGTAAGTGTAATTTACCTTTAAAAAAAATAATGTTATTTTTTTGTATATTTGACATATTTGTATTTTATTTATAAAAATAAAAAATTATCTATCACCCGTATTCGTATCTTTTTCAGTATTCGTCCAGCTAGAATTAATCTAGTTCCCCTTTACCCATTGCAGTATGTCACAGAAGGTTCGACAGACCAGCACTGAGATTAGTCAACAGTTTAAATGGTCAGGATTGATTGATGAAATGGTGGGACTCCCTAGCCAGTCCCCAAACCAATTGGGTGCTTCTTTGACAGTTGACACAAAGGTGTACCTGTCAACAACTTCGGTCAGACAAGTTGGCATAGACACGGAGGAAAAAGTGGTAAAAAATGAAATGGAGCACACAAGTCTCTTCATAAGAAATTTTTTGTGAGTTTTTAAATTCATTTTCTCTGATTCCAGAAGATTGAATTTTCTTGGCATGGTCTTTTAGGCAACTGGGACTGGGAATTTTAATCTTTTCATATCCTCGAATTGGGCAGCTGCGTAGCTGGTACTCTCTCAACGAATATATATTATGTATAATGTTTTCTATATATTATGGAATTTTAATCTTTTCTGTATGTTTCTTAGTTCTTTGATTTTGAAGTTTGTTCTTCTTTGGACTTCTTTATTTTGTTCTCTTCTGTTGTTTGATGGTGCTTCTGTACCAACCTAGCCTAACAATCAGTATTTTTTTTTTTTTAATGTCAAGATACCACAAAAAGTTGTACTTGCTTTGAGGGTTTTTCTTTATCTATTGTTATTTGTGGTCAAAACCTAAGCTTTCCTCTAACCATGAAGGTGATTCTGAGGTTCATCTCCATCTGGGTATCTGTTAAATTGCAGGTTATGATCTCTTTTGCCTCATCTTGATGTCTTCCTTCTGCTTCAGGTATTCTTCTCTTAATCAAAATTATTTTCCAATTTGCTTCTGTTATTATCCTTCAATTCCTTTGGCAGAAAGTGATTTCCAATATCTTGCAGTTTGCTGTCTATGAGTGAATTATTTGCCCGCTAACATGAGGTTTCTGATTGTTTTAATTCAAATTTAACAGAACATAAAATTTCATTTCATAATTGATAATTTAGTTTTATTGACAGTCAAATTCTTTTTTTTTTTTGCAATTAGTTTGTTGGTCAGGTTTATAATGAGGGGTTTCTTTCTTATAAGGTACTATTGCTTCAAGGGTGTACTCACCACTCAGTTTCTCTATATTACCCTCTAGATTGTTATTTATACATGGCTCAAAAAAAGTAGGGTCAAGCTTTCACACAAAGCATCTTGATTAAATTTCTACACTTTTGCTTTAATAATTGTCATGGAGTTAGTTGAATCCACCTAATGCTGGAAAAGATCAGATGTATTCAATGTTTTTAAAAAACTAATATATATATATATATATATATTCTTTGCAAGTAAAATTAAGTTGCTAACAATTCTCTTGTTGAGAAGACATAAAAGACAAACCTATGAATTTGTTTACAATAAAATTTCTTAATAAGAGTTGAGAAGATAGCTTTGTACTATTCCAAAATGCTGAGGTTCATAGATAGATCCGGTACCCTGTGTCTGCATTTTAAGATTTTATTGTTAACTGCCGAGTCCCCTAAAAGTTTAAGCTGCTAGGAGAGTCTAACTTTAGTGTTTATATTATCAACATGTCCCCTTACATGTGACTAGAGTCTCCTCCATGAGTAGGCTATGCACGTACAGGACCTTCCAACTGTCTTCTTGTCAAAAACTGAAACTAGTGACCATGTCCATGCTGCCTCTACAAAACCTAAAACTTGTAACCATATCCAGGCCTTCATGTTCGAGAGAATAATCTCATTATAGGTTTGCTCTGTACACTTTGTTGTCCCAAAAAAAAAAAAAAAATTTGTATTCTCAAATTAATGATTCCTACTAATGCAATCACTAGTATGACAAACGACCAAAATCGTATCCTATGAGTTCTTTTTTGTTTTATTCAACTACACATTGCCATCAGTATTGCATACTTGCATTTGTTTTCACGAAATAGGGATAATTTATCGTTTTTCTCCATCGCTGCCTTCATCAACTGCTATCCCATGTTTTTAGCTAGTTCCTTCTAGCTTAGATTTTTATGATTGACAAATTTTAGTTGGACCAACAACAAAATAATAGCGGCCATATAATTAGTCATGAAGAGTGTTGTGATTTTTGTCTCAAATTCTTAATTTTATTGGGATTTCTACTTTTAAAGTTTTCATGGAGAAATTATAATTTCCTATTTTTTGTAGAACAAGGAATTTGAACTAAGAGCTCTATAAGAAGAGTTTAGTGATAGAAATTTGAGAATATCCAAGGTGAGGAGGGTCCTTCCTTCATGGGGAGCATGTTTGTTGAGTGAGGTTCATAGGTAATTCTCTAGGTGGCTCTGGAACATGTTCTGGTGAGAAAGGTGGGAGAAACTGCGCATCACTTGTTTGTGGCTTTGGGTACCGTACCCAATTGAGAGGCTTCAGTTTCAAGTTTTATTTGTACTGTTTACAAGTTTTGGGTTCGATACTTCTCTGGTGGGGTTTTGAGAAAAACGCATGTATGTTTGAGGAGGGTCCTTCCCTCATAGGGAGCATGTTTGATGATAGAGATTCATGGGTAATTGTGTACGTGACTACAGATCATATTTTGGTGAGAGGTGTGAGAAATTGCGCATCACTTATTTGAGGATTTGGGTACCGTATCCAATTGAGAGGCTTCATTTTCAATTTTTATTTGTCCTGTCTTTGGGGTTTTGGGTTGGATAACTTTTCGGTGGGGTTTTGAGAAAACAATTATTTGTAATTTCCTTACTATAGTGAATTTTGGTGATCGTCTCTACCTGTGGATGTAGCATTGTCAGTCGGTGAGCCACTTTAAATCTTTTTGTTTAGCTTTTATTCTTGTTATAATATAATATTTTTCACATTTGCTTTTGCCTGCCAATACAATACAAAATAATATTTTGACAATTCTGTTGTCCACCAACAAATGTTATAATAAGTGCTTGAAGCCTAATTTCACAACTGATGAAAAGAATTTGTAGTATAGAAGACCCATTCTTTTAGTTTTCCATTATACATGTCTTCCTGTAGGAAGACTGCAGTAAGGAGTTGCCTCAACATCCATGGTGGATTCAATTAGTTATGGTATTAATTACTCACTAGGAAGTTTTGGATTGTTGGGATTCATAATGCAGTTCCTTTCTTATTATTTCTACACTATCTGTATATAGAAAAAAAAAAAAAAAAGATCAGATAACCATGAGATGGCGTTATCTTATGTATACAACAAAAGCTTTATCATTATGCTTCCTTTTGATTGATAGTTATTGTCTGGAAAGCATTTAGGTTAATTTTCACATGTCAGTAATTAGTAGAATGATGGTTCCAATTTAGTGTACCTAGAGTTCTCTAGATCTTTTTAGTGTATCTGTTACTAAGGCCCTGTTTGGATTGGCTTTTGAAAAGCGGCTTTCGGCTTTTTAAGCTCAAAAGCCGTTTTGGAGAGTGTTTGGATTGACAAGGCGGAAGAGCTTCGGAGTCCAAAAAGAGCGTTTAAAGGAAGCTGGGGGTACCAGCTTCCTGATTTAGCTTCTGCTTCTCTTTTTCTTCTGCGTAAAAGCCGAAGCAAAAGCTCTGCCAAACAGGCCTTAAATAACAGGCTGCTAAACAAAAGCTGATAAACAACCATCCTTTCCACTGACTTCTGTGGCATAAAATTGAAAGCGAAAATGAAAAATCCAGAAAGAAAATTTATAAGAAACAAACATTGTGAATCAAAGAATTTACTGGTTAATTGTTCAAAACACCAATAGTTCTGGTATTTCGGATATAAATGACTGTTCTCTTCAGATTTCTTCACTACTCCACATGTGGTTGAAGAAAGTCAGAAGAAAAGTGTAAAAAATAATAAAAAATTATTTTTAGAATAGTTAAGGCAGGGGGAGGTTGTAGGAACATGTCAACTATTCTCTAATTTCTAACATAAGGCACCTCTAATTCCTTTTGCCCCTTTTCATTGGTTAATTTATGATGCTAAAAGAACTTTGATCTTAAGGATTCTATTTCTTTGTACTCTTCCTAGTCTATTTAGGTTGCACTGCCATTTTGCTTCTAAAGGTGATATTGCATTTTGTACAGCCAGATGCTTCACAGTGCCAACAGTTCCATTTCTTTTGTTATATGTGGAATTATCTGCAACCACAATAGCCTTCCACTGAAATATAAATATCTTCCATTTCAGCATACAAATGAAAAGGTCCAGTTGAGCTTCTTTATTCTTTTCCAGCACATCTTTGTTATCTTTCTTATTAGGGTGATATGGTCTGTCAAGCTGAAATCAAATTAAAAATAAACAAACCAAGTGAAATTTCATTATAATATTAAGTATAGAGGGTCATTGTGTCAAACCAAGCTTGGAAACTGAAAAGTGATGAAAGGTTAAAGCTGTAGGAAGGGGAGATTTCTCAGTTCCGGGGGCGGAGTTGTAGTGGTAATGAACAGAGATATTGCTGTAACCATGGTAATTATGGTCAGTCTAGTGGTGTAGTTGGAGCAATTATAAGAGAGTTATTTTACATTACTATTAGGGGGATGGAATAATTTACAAATCCAAATTAGTTTGTTCCACATTTAGTTGTTCTCATGCAACCCTCGGAGCATAATTTGAATTGAAATCATTGGATAATATTCAAGCTAGTGTTTGTTAAGAAACTTATGAATAGTTCCCAAACATCGAATGCCTTTTTCAAGGAATTATAGATTGATAACTCAATTTTATTCAACTCAACAAATCATGTTCCGATGAATATAGATTGACAGGAACAATAAACAAATTTGATTATTATCAGATCTTAAAACCCCAATTTTCGAAGATCACTTCCTTCTCTTTGGAATCAAACATCAATTTTGATGATCCCATAATCAAAAGCAATTATGAGATCACATATACCATGCTTGTTGACTCAGAAAGAACAATGATAGTACCCCTACCCCCTCTCAGGGCACCTGGTGTTTGTATACGAGAGACCGATATGACAAGGACACAGCGGGGACACGGTGATATATATATATATTAAGACAAATATTATTTCTCATCAACCTAGGAATAAAAAATTCGCAAATCACAATAACAAATGAGCTACAACAATAATTCTTTCATTTAATAAAAGAAAATTTAAGAGAGAATGAGTTGGAGTAGACTTTCTAAACTCCCTCTATAAAATTTGTTGTAATCAAAACTAGAAACAAAACAAAAGATTGCAGTTGTGGAGAGAGAAAAAAAAAAAAGAAAAAAGAAAGAATGGAATGAAGTAGAATTTCTAAATCCTTTTCTAAAATTAGGGCTTTGTTGAAAAAAAGGAAAGAGGATTCTGTTAGAGGAGAGATCGGTTAAATAAAGAAAAGAAATAAAGAAATAGGGAGAATTAGGATATTTTGAGGAAAAAATAGTGCTTTTGTCAAGAATAAAGAATTTTTAGAGGAAGGAAAGGTCTTTTTGATGAGATTAGGAAAAAAAAAAGAAAGGTCTTTTGACGAGAAAAAGAGGTCAACAAAAAAAGAAAAATATATATAGAAAGAAGATTTGTTGAAGAAGAAGAAGTTTGACTTGTAATCAAGTTTCGATGATAGATCGTAACAAATTTGACGCAGATTGTAAGAGAGAGTGAGACTCCTCTATTTCCCTTTTTCTTTATCTTTTACAATTTTAAACAACAATTAATATTCATAAAAGATCAGGTAAATAAAAATTGATTCATAAATATTAAATACATTGTTTTATATTTTATTTTTTTATCTTCATATTATTAAAAAATTTCAAAGAATTCCATATTTTTTATACTTTAACCTGTTCTATTTTTTTTAACTTTTTAGAAAGCTGCTTTTAATCTAATGTGCATGTTAGCATGTCTACGACGTGTCCATTTATCGGGGGGAAAAAAATATGATGGGATAAGAACCAAAACCTAAGGCTCTGATGGAGAGTCGCGCAAGATCCGTATTCTAGACCAAGAGGGGGGGAAGGGGTTGAATAGGTTTCGTAGAACTAATTACTGAATTTAAACAACTTTTTGAATTTAAAACTAACTTAATTGAAATTTAAATTCAAAACATAGCAGAACATAAAAGTCATCAATCTTATAAGAAAATAAATAATAAAGCAATGGACAACAGATTTTTACGTGGAAACCCCAGGAGAAAACCACGGGACTTAGTCCAGGCAACCCAACATCCACTATGTGAGAAAGAGAGTATAAACTAGCTTAACAAACTTTATCCCAAGAATCCCTTAGTTGCCTCCTGACAAAAATAACGCTAAACTTTCCCTCTGAAAGTCTCCAAGCCGTCTATCTGCTCGTCAACAACATACGCCCTTCACGAATCTACTTCTCTAGTTATTTTTGTCTTGGCCACTAGTCGTCTAGGCTTCAATCTCTGATGATGGAATGAATGGTTGTGTGAACTATCCGATTTGAGTACGCGACAGTAGTTGTCAACACATGAATTCGCACTTGCCAATACTAGAATAATGAATAAAAAAGAAAAAACAAAGATGCACTCTAAAGTTCACAAATTACCCTCTCTATGAATTTCCCTTTATATATCTCTGTGTGGTTTATTCTTCCCTAGTAACATATACATATATAGGCAACATAGAAGTATAGAGAATAGAATTTGTAGAGTTCAAAATCAACTTAGAAACTGCTTTCCCAGAAAGCTCGATCAATCAAAATGATGTCGATTGACGAAACTCCAGAAGCCCTCGATCGATCCCTTGATTAATTGAAGTCTATTGCAATTCAATACTACCAAAAAAAAAATGGAAGTTTCCAGAAACTCTTTAATTCATGTTTTGAAACAATATAGGGAATCGAGCAAGATCAAACTCATGAAAACTTGAAAACCCTAATTATGCATGCATGAACCCTAATTTGGTGAGTGCACCAATGTGTTGAATTACCTTTATACCCTTGTGGATGAAGATTACTAAAATTCCCTTGAATGTAGCTTTGATTTCCTTCTGTGACCTTGGGAGGTAACAGACTTTAGTTTTGTTCTAGAAATTTGTCAACCTAAGTCCTATTGACCTAACAAAAGCAGACATTTTTTGGCACGTCTGATGTGAGTTTGTGTCCGACACGGATACTTCTGCCTGAGGCTTGTCCGTGCTTTCTAGGTTATGTGTTTATGTGCTATTTTATTCTTCTTTTTGTTATAAATCTTTGTTTAGTTTCTTTTATTGTGGTTCGTTTAGCTTCTTTTTTTTTTTTCTTCCCCCACATTGTTTCTTTTGGCTGAACTCAAGCATCCCTATAACTTCAAAGGGATTTCAATTGTGATTATCACTCTCGGTACTTGTCGTCATCTTTTTATTTTATATTTTTTGTGTTAATAAATAACCCAATACGTTTTGTATCCTATTTTATGCATTTGATGATATTAAGCAGTACTTTCTCATAAATTTGTATGACAGTTTGTGATACAGGACACAAGTTTTATGGTATACAGATCCTTCGTCGAAAACTGAGTGTATTAAAATTGAACCATGTCTTTGGTTCGATCTGGAGATCATTCAACCACATCATATGGAAATCATAAGCTCTACTCACCAGAAGAGAGCAGCAACAGTTCTAGCTTGTCCACCCCAATATTCAACTCTGATAAGCATCGGACCATGTACGCGACTGGATCTTATAGCGGTGAGAGTTATGATTTGAAATACTTCCTCGACTCCCCAACAGAAGAACTTATACACCCATCTAGACCTAGCGAACCAGGGAATCAATGCCACCACCAAGTTTCCTCTTGTTACCAGCTAATGCCTGCTCAAAACTCCTTTAACTCCCCATTGGCATCCAAGAGACATCACAATCCCTGTCAGACCAATTTTGAGTTCGAATACTTGGAAAGTCCAAGTCCAGATACAATAGACTATGATGAGGATAAGATGAGATTAAAGCTTCAAGAACTGGAGAGTCTGCTTCTTAACAATAACGATGGTGATGACCACATTTTTAGCCCTGATGAGAGCGTGGACATGGATGGTGAATGGACTCACCCAATCCCTGATGTACTGCTCCATGACTCGCCCAAGGAGTCTTCATCCTCAGTTTCCAACGGTAGTAGCATCAGCAGCAATAAAGAAATATCACTAACCACTGCTCGAACACCCAAGCAGTTGCTCTTTGATTGTGCTGCTGCAATTTCAGATGGACACATTGAGGAAGCATCCACCATGATAAACAAACTCCGGCAGAGGGTGTCAATCCAAGGAGATCCTCCCCAGAGGATTGCAGCCTATATGGTGGAAGCTCTTGCAGCTCGAATGGCTTCCTCTGGAAAAGGTCTTTATAAAGTTCTGAAATGCAAAGAGCCCCCCTCTACCGATCGACTGTCAGCCATGCAGGTCCTTTTTGAGGTGTGTCCATGTTTTAGGTTCGGATTTATGGCAGCAAATGGTGCTATCATGGAGGCATTTAAGGATGAAAAGATAGTTCATATAATAGATTTTGAAATAAACCAAGGAAGTCAATACATAACACTGATACAAACACTTGGTACTAGGCCTGGTAAGCCACCGCACTTGAGATTAACTGGGGTCGATGACCCCGAATCAGTACAACGTGCCGTTGGAGGCCTAAAAATGATTGGGCAAAGGCTTGAGAAATTGGCTGAAGAATATGAAGTTTCATTTGAGTTCCGGGCAGTGGCCTCAAGGACTTCAATAGTCACCCCAGCAATGCTGCACTGTCGACCTGGGGAAGCGCTAGTGGTGAATTTTGCTTTCCAGCTTCATCACATGCCCGATGAGAGCGTTTCAACAGTGAACGAGCGAGACCAGCTTCTGCGGATGGTCAAGAGCTTGAACCCAAAACTTGTAACTATTGTTGAACAAGATGTGAATACTAATACTGCCCCATTTTTACCAAGGTTTGCTGAAGCCTACAATTACTATTCAGCTGTGTTCGAGTCTCTGGATGCTACTCTTCCAAGGGATAGTCAGGAGAGGATGAATGTTGAAAAGCAGTGTCTGGCACGAGACATAGTAAACATCGTTGCCTGTGAGGGAGAAGAAAGAATAGAGCGCTATGAAGTTGCAGGGAAATGGAGAGCGAGGATGATGATGGCTGGATTCAAGTCATGTCCAATAAGTTCAAATGTGAATGATGCAATTCAAAAACTTATAAAGGAGTACTGTGACAGGTACAAGGTGAATGAGGAACTGGGTTCTCTACAGTTTGGATGGCAAGACAAAGTCTTGATTGTTACTTCGGCTTGGAGGTAACAGTTACTGTTTGGTTATGGGAATTGTTGCAGCGTCTGGCTTATCTTAATGTTATTCGGTCTTTAATCATACTTTTTGTGTTTGATGAGAATGTACGACTACGTATAACCTAAGTTAGTTGAAAATAAGAACTTGTGTAGTTTCTGTATTAAAATAGGCTCTAAAAGAGAATTAGGATGCTGTGAATTCCTTACAATTCATTAAAAACATGACTCTTTAACACCCCTGCTTGTATTGACTTTGGTTTTTGCTGCTTTGGATCATTTCAAGGTTTGTTTTCTGACTATTAACAAGCTAACAACTGCTTCTTGACTAGCAGATCACTAATTTATGGTAAGTTTGAAGTTTTCTGTTTCCATACTCACCTTACTTGTATAATCTGCTACCCTTTTTGAATGGCATTAACGCATTGCACGTTATACGCTTCCATGCTACCAACTAAGGCAAACCTAACACCAGAAAATATGCTTTAGCATTGTTCCATTTTCTGATCGATTCTCTCTGTAAAACTCGGAAAGCTAGGGAGGATGAATGTGTTTATATGAGTGTTTATATATATATATATATATATATATATATATATATATATTCCCTCAAGTGTGATTGTGTTAACCAGAAACAGAACTATGCAAGAGGATTAGGGGGGCAGATCCCGACAGTCCAAAGGGCTCTTGAATAAGCCCATTTCCAAAAACCAGCAGCTTGAAAAAACTACAGCAGCAGCAAACCACTGGCCTGGCCTGTTTGGCAACTGTTTTTGTTGCATGTTTTGTGTTGGGGGTGGTGTAATGTAGCAAAGTAAAATACGGCAACACGTGTGGTAACCGGTACGAGGAGGTGTTTCCTAATGTTTTCACCCACAGTTAAAAAAAAAAAAAACAAAAACAGAAAAACTGTAACAGGTCTTTTTTTAAGTTTTCATGAAAACACTTATTTACCAAACATGTTTTCAAGTTTTTGCTTCCAAAAATCTTGTAACAAATTTTATGTTATCAAACATGCTTCCAATCACTAATGAACACGTTCCACAACAAAAAGATTGTTTCTGTTCCAAATGAAAACAAAAACGCAAAACGAAATGGTTGGCATAAGAACCCTAAAGTGAAGAAAATACAAAGGGCAAAGGCTTGTCCCTATACACAACACAACAGAACAGACAGCACAACTGCCAACACAACCTGGAATAATTGATCTAGCTGTTTGAATAGCAGGAGGAAAAGAGCCATGATGCAGATTCTGGTTTCTAGTTTCATCACAATTTCAACTTCTGTAGGTTTTATTTTTATTTAAACTTCAAAAGGCATAATAGTCATTTCATAATGCTAATGATTTTGTTACTAGTTCGCCTGATTTGATCATTTTGGGTAATTCAGAGGCCTATGGCTATGTTAAAGCCTTGTCCACACACACTTAAAGGACCAGGTTTGTTGATTATGCTTCTTACACACAATGATTATGTAAATGTAAAGGATCAATTTTGTTATTTATTATCAGTTACCTCTTCTAACAAATGCAAGAATCCCCCCAATATTTCTCATTATTATAGGAAATTATAATAAATGAAATTTCACTATTGATGAAATTCTCCGATGCACGGAATCCCTCTGGTAATTAATAATTTCACCTTCTAACATACCAAAAGTAAAGATCAGAACTTAAAATATCCTTTAATATCTACATCAGCAAACCAGACAGAAATTAACTGGGAAAATGGAAGCTTATTAGAGTACTTGAACAAGTTGGGGATGAAAACAGAGACTTCCTGCTATAGGCAATGCACTTTTTCAACTCAAAAATTAAAAGCAAGGATCACCAGAATTAATCATTTTATGTAAATCAACTCTAGCACTGTTCAAAGTACTAAACTGGTATTCCTTCAAGAACAAACCATATACACTCGTATGTAGAGAGAGATTTGCAGATACTGTAGCTTACAAAGATCTCAGAAAATTGATACAGTAACTAGATATCAAGAGACCTTCGCCAGGCAACATTGGTCAGAGGAGGGATGAGCAGCAAATAATGAATCATCAATCAGGTGAAACAAAGTAACAAGAAAGTGAAGCAACTTGGGGTGATATAACATTTCAATGATAAAACACTACACTAGAGTTCCTTCAAAAAACAAACCATTAACTATACACTCATATGGAGAGAGAGAGAGAGAGATTGCAGATACTATAGTTTACAACGAACTCGGAAAATGGATACACGGGAATTAGATATCAAGAGACCTTCACCAGGCAACATTCGCTCCATGAATTCCCGTTTGAGGTGGAATGAACTTCCAAGAAAATGAAGCAACTTAGGGTGCTATAATATTTCAATGATAAAACACTATGCTATATGTTCCTTTTTCTGAGGTTAGTAAAAAGTGAGTACGACCCGGAAACTATTTTGTCATGTGCAGCTATTTTCAGACGGCCAAAGGCTATACTGCAACTTGTGGTGCTGCACAAGCAGCTAGGGCTCAAGGACCAGAAACATCAATTACATTTTCAGAACATTTCAAGGAGATATTTTCTAATCAAATTGAAGATTACTGAACCCATTTACTGCTCCGAGACCATTAAGCAACTGGTTCCCCAGTTCCTGTGGTTGATGATTTATACTCTGGTCTCTACCCATTGTTGTCATGCCTACCCTTCCATTCATAGTCATGGAGTTATTACCCATTGGAGCTCGCATTCCATTAATCATGGTAGACTGACCAAATCCACTAGCCATGCCTCCAAATCCTGCACCCCCAGTACCTGAATTACTGCTAGCTGTCCCATTTCCCATGAGGCAGTTGCCGCCATTACTAGCTGAGCTATTGCTAGTTGGTAATATTCCATTAACATTTTTCACATCGTTAATCAACGAACCAACACCTACCATACCAGACCCACCATTAAGTTGGGAAGACATCATCATTTCATGTATGATTTTCTGGACAGAACTCTGAGAATCATTTGGGTCAGCATCACCAGATAGAGCAGGCTGTTGCATGGAAATATTCGGCGAATTTGCAGTGCTGATGTGAGCTGCTGTTGTCAGGCCACAATGAGAAGTTTGCTGGGGATTGTTAGATGAGGAAGGTGTTGGTGATTGGAAAGGAGGATTGGATTGAGCCTGTGGTATCGCGCTTGAGGAACCAGGGGAGGGAACCTGAACACTGGTTCCTCCATAGGGACCGTTTGCATTGTTCACAGGGTTTTGTTGTATGGAGTTCATCGAGTTCTGGTGAAGCAGCCCAACAATAGTGCTTGTGGAGGGAGTGGCAGATGCTGAGTTGACGGAGTTATTCACAGTAGGCACACCATTACTAGAAGCAAGTTGCACTGTGGTGGCCTGGACAGAGTTTTCATTGGTCGAGGGCTGAGCCACTGTTCGCTGCTGTGGCTGCTGCTGATGCTGCTGTAGCTGTTCCTCAGGTTGTTGAGATTGACCATGAATTTCAGTTATAGTACTATTCCGAGGGAACTTGGCCAAACTCTCTGCGAAGAGCAAAAGACAAAAAAAATGAACCACCACATGGCATTTGATAACCATGAGAAATACAATTCTTTTACCTTCCTTAGCAGGCTTTGCAACTTACATAAAACAATAGACATCAGAACTGAAACAAGCAGAAACAGAACTGAGCTAGAAAATTTTGTAAACACTGTAACTAATTAATGTGCATCTATGTTCATGTCACTAATATTCATTATATTAGGAGGAACAGTACTGAATGAAATCAGTGCATAGGCCTCAAAATTAATCATAAGAGGAGGATAGAATCCTTGACAGTTATAATTGTATAGGCCAGTTATAACTAGCCCCCTGCTTCACGTCACAGAGTTGGGAGGATCTTATAGCTTAAATCTAACAATTTAGTGGCATATATACACATACACACACGTATAGGATGACCAAAAGATCTTATTCCAGAGCCAAAAACCCATTCTTTTCTAACCACAAAACAACAAAGAAAAAAAAAAAATTACGCAACGAGTTTTGAGGAGTCCAAAAATGAGATGGCCCATACAGTTAGAGGTTTTCCTTCTGATTGTGAGTTCAAAAATTCATCCATACTAGGATTTATCGAAATATATATATAACATGCTAGAAGGCCATGAATACATGATGTCAACATTTTCCTTGGTAGTCAAAGGAGAATCTTGCACTTCCATACCTATTTCATATGTGAAAAGTGTCCATCCTTCCTGTCAGCTGGTTATATCTGGGCAAAGAGAACATGGATAGGAGGATATAATAGATTTAACAAAGGCAGCTAGTGCTGGAACATAAGAAGTGGAGAGGGCAGCTTGAATTGCTAAAGGACTTGGTGACAATCGCTTAATATATAGGTGACGGGATAATAACTGTGGTCAACATTTAATTTTTTCTCTAGAAAACCATCTAGAGCATTGCAATACTCGGAATATAAAATATATTTAATTTTTTCTATGACTAGTTCACCGGGAGAATACCTGTCTCAGCTGCAATGCCTTGCCACAATCTGCAAATTGGACCATAAATCCACAATGTTGTATGTGCAGATTACATAGCATTTATTTTAGAAATACAAATATTTATTCATATTCATTAATTTATTTCTCTGGCATTCATATTCCTAATAATTTTACTCATGTTTTCAAGTGGCCGTGATCTGAGAGCAGCCAAGGAAGAAATTTGTCAGTAGAGTCCAATAATAAATATGTCATCTCCTATCATTTAAACAACCCCCTCACCACAAGAGAGAGGGAGAAAGATAAAGACCCTAGGTAGAGTGAATGGCAAAAGGAAGATTCATTCAGCTCACCCAAAATAGTTGGGATGAGGATTTGTTTAATTGAAGACAACTATTTCTTTCATTATGTTTCTTTTGGTTATCTTTTTTCATTATAAGCAAAACATGAATGAATTGGAACCTTTTCGTATAGAAGGTCATCACCCAGAAAGAAAATGCTAAAACTAATGGGCATTTCAAAAGTGCAATGAGAACAGGAAAGTTACGTGGTTATATTTCGTGTTATGGGTTTTATACGCACACACAGTAAGTGTACATTTCAAGCTCCCTCAGAATTAGGAACTCATGAATACAAGTTTTTCAAATTTGTAATCTAAGTGAGCCCACAACATCGCATAATGTTAAATAGGAAGTGGCAACAAACTCCCAACTCCCTATCCGCGCAATGAAGAACCAACCATTCCACAAGACAGGGCCTGAACCATTTCAAGTATCACTATTATAACAAAGCTCACTTGATAATCTTTGACATAATCAAATCATCTCCCATCAATTTCTATCTCACTTAATGACACTGCATCCTCAATTCCTCATAAATGTCACCATCTTGTACTCTATACCATGTCATATGGATACAGACATGACACAACAAAGCAATGGAAATTTCTAAAATTTGGACGCAAACAATAAATATATGGCAAGGACACACCATCAGTGTATAATTATTCACAGTTATGATAGCTCTTCTATCTTCTTCTCTCTCCCTTGATGAACCCTTAAATGCATCTACTTGTGCTCTCAACGATTTGAAGACTTCTTATAAATCTTGCATCAATGCTTAATTTGTTTGCCTTTGCAACACTTTGTGACAAAAGGATGGATTATACCCCCATCCAACCAGATTAGTGACAAAAAAAAAGGATTTCCTTGCTTCCTTTACTAAAAGATCATATGTCAATGCAGCCAGATTTGTGACAAAAGGAAAGGATTTACTTTCTTCCCATACTAAAAGATCATATGTCAATGTCCAACTGTCTGCCGTGTTTTGAGAAATGTTGAGAAGTGTCTAGTGAGTACCTAAAAATAACGAATCGTCTTCAGATTATGGACACCTTAAAACTGTGTCAGCCATGTGCCTGGGAGTGTACCACAAGTGTTGGTGCTGAACACACGCATCCTAATACAGACAGCTCCACATAATTGTATGAGGTTGTTAGATTCTATCATTTTCCCTATACGTGTTCTAGATTCTAATTTTAACAAATCATCATTTTCCAACACCAGCTGCACTTAACATCCATTAAAAGTTTGCTCAAGAATTACCCAGCATGTGGGAAGGGAAGCCAAGTGGATCCCTTTAATTAATTCCTCTTGTGCTCATAAAGCCGAAGCCACGCCTTTTCTCAACACTGAAAAAGAACAAGAAAAAATTTGATAACTAATCCGACTCCTTTTTTCACAACCAAAAAAAAAAGAAGTCCTCTTTATAGCGTGCAATAAATATTCCCAGTTAAGATTGGCAGTATTCGTTCTCCAGATGCGCTCCATGAAGACTTCAAGTTCAAACCTTAGCATCATATCAACAGATATATTGACATGCAAAGTTCAATCAGGGATTCACTGAGCAAGGATAAAGGCAAACATGGTTTCATCAAATCAGCCTTATCCGAGTAGCACAGAAATTTTGTTCACATTTCTCAAATTGAAGATGCAAAAGGAAGTTCTTCCAAAAATTTTCATTACTTTTTGCCCTCTAATCCCTAATTTCACTCTCCCTGTGAGATGCTATGCAAGCACTTCAACCACAGCTAGGCTTTGGCTCTCCGCCCAAATCATATAGATGTACAAAAACAAGATGTGAAGTAAGAAATGGATGAGTAATGAGTTAGAACCAATCTTGGCTATAAGTCACTAGACATTTTTGGTAATCTTATCCATGATTAGAATTTGAAGTTAGTATCTAGTAAAAAGGCTTTCTCCTAAAGGTAAAGATGACAACCTAAGGGGCCAAGTTCAAATTAGCAAAAGCATTAACCTAACGCTTGACTAGGTGGTCAAGCTCACTCCTATCATATTCAGGTTAATTATTACAATAAGGTTGCTCAAACTAGAGAAGAAATTAGATGGCATGGAAGAAATGTAATTTACTAAATAGTAACATTGTAAATTTTATGCAAAGTCAATTAATCGGTGTTTAAAATTATGATATATAATGAATATTGGGAATTTAAAAACGTGAAAGTCTATGAAAGCATTTAAGTGGAAATTGTAAACAGATGGTTAATTTAATATATATATATATATCACACACTTCGAATGCTCGGGTGAGCATCGGATTTTTTTAACCCGGGGTTCAGGTGTGACAGTTAGTTAGCAAATGCACTAATATGCATTTTCAAGTTTAACTTATCAGGTGGCCGTTTTTAAACCATTAATATGCCCTTTCTTACTAACAAAATTCCCTTGAATGAAAGAGAACCCAAATTGAATACTTTTGTATCCATATAGTGAACCGATTGTAGAATGGGTGAAAAGTAAGATTTACATCAGTCTTTTCTCTATGTATCCTGATGCAAATGCAAGGACTAAATCACGAATGTTCATGGAGGATCTGAAACACGTTTCATTTATGGAGGATCAGTATTGTGTTGCATCAGTCTGCAATCAAGCCTTAATTACGCTAAATGCATCGTATTCTCCACCATCCAGACCTACAACACCCCCTAAACTTGCCCCTTCACCAACAATCCTAACCTGCATAAATTGATCGCACAATATAAAATTTAGAAGGAGAAAGAGAGAGAGCGAGAAGAGAGGAGGGTTCTTATAGTTTGGATGGGATTTGAATTGGGGTAATTGAGGACATAGTAGGCGAAGGAGGAGGTGAACGAGATTGGGCAGAGTATGTAGAGAAGCATTAGAAAGAAGACCCTCATCCTTCTTCTCGGCAATTTCTAAGACTGTTAGAACTGTGAGGGTTGTGTAAGAGAAGCTCAAATCAACCATCACTCAAAGGACTAGACCAAGGCGATGCCATATTACCTTATTATCTACGAGGCTTCTTGTCATTTTATATTCTCTCTCTCTCTATTCCTATAAATACAACAAATAGGGGCAAACATGTAATTTTGTTATCCAACTATCAGTCAATTAACGTTGTGTCCTCATTTGCTAACTTTTTATAGTTTAGGGGGTTACTTGCATTGAGAAAGAATTGATGTTTCTGTTATATTAACAATTGCTCCAAAAGCTTAAATTATTAGAAAATGGCCCAGCAATGTGTATCAAGTTCTAACACCCTCCCTCGTGCAACCCCTTCTTGCATATGGCGAGGCAAACAAACCAAACTTAGATTATAACAACTGCAAACTTGCATACCAAACCAAGGAATAAATTCATAGATAGACTTGAACCAAAGACCTCCCAGAATCAAGGCTTTGATACCATATTAGGTCACCAATTGCTCCAAAAAGTTAAGCTGTTAGATAATGGCCTGACAACATGCATCAAGTTCCAACAGTTTTTTGGACTTTGACCTACGTTTTTGGATTGTCTCTCTATAATATTTATCCAATCCAATCACAAACAACAGCAACATAGATGGATCATTAAAAATGAAGTTCAATCACAATAAGAATAGCGGACTGAATTGGTGAACAGGTTCATATATCTACAGCAGTAAAGTTCGATATAGAAAATCTAATAATAACTAGGTGTTAGGATAAATGAGTCGTGTATTGGCAAGTTCCTACTCAAAACCTGTGTTCTATTGCGAGAAAGTGTCTTGAGTTGTTCATGGACATCTATCGAAAACATGGCAGACAGAATCACAAAGATCGCGGCAGGATATATGACCCCATTTGACCTATTTTGATCTTGGTTGGGCTCATAATATGTTTTGAAAGTATTTCTAAAAGTTGACTTCTCAAAAATTTAAGTTTTACATGTGTTTCAAAACTAGGATTTCAAACTTTAAAATTTAGCCATCAATTAAATGGTTGATCAAACAAGCAGATTCCAGAGATCATCGATGAAAGCATCGACCGATTGAGTTTTTAATACAAAAAAATTTTCAAGTCCAAAAGTAGTCGATTGATTGAGATGTTCCAAGGTAAAATTTCTTGCAAAATCAGAATGTATTGATCGAAGTGTCGATGGATTGAATATCGTCTAGTGGTGTTCGATTGAAGGCTCGATCGATCGAACATGCCGGACATGAATTTTTGAAAATTCTCTAAAAATAAAATTTTAAAAGGATTTAACTACCTCAAAGGTATAGGACTCCTATAATGGCTACAAATATGGGGTGATGTGGAGAGTGTCTCAAACCATTAATAGAGAGAGAGTCCTTGAGATAGAAAATTTTATGTTATTCAATCTAGGGTTTCCATCTAAGAAGCACGGACACGGACACGGGACACGGGTACGACACGACACGGACACGGCGACACGGCAAGTTTCAAAAAAACAGGACACGACACGGCGGGGATACGGCTATGAAATAATATATTAATATATATTCAACAACTTAACCAATATCCACAATACCATAAATTTAACAATAAAAAATAATAAATCACACAAATACTTCAATTTATTATCAAGTAATTAATGTATTTTCAAAAAGGATGTTCATTATATTGGTTTTTTTATTTTTTTTGTTTCTAAATTTATTATTTAGGAATTTTATCTAACTATTTTTTATTTTTAAATTTTTTTATTTTAGAAAATACTATATTTATATAGAAAAGGGCATAATAGTCATATTAAATGATATATGTCATTATAGTTATTTCAAGGGGTCAAGATGTCAATTTTTAGAAGATGAGGGGCTAAAATGTTAAAAAAAATAGTTCAAAGGGGTCTTTTTGTAACTTTGCAAAAGTTCAGGGGTTTTTTTGCACTTCTAAAAATTACAAAATGTACCCCGCCGTGTCCCCCGCGTGTCCTTGCCGTGTCCCAGCCGTGTCCTAAAAAAAAAAATTCCAGGATACTTCTACGAAGTGTCCGACACGTGTCCAAGGAGTGTCCGAGTGTCCGAGTGTCTGACACGACACCCCTAAACGAAGTGTCCGTGCTTTCTAGGTTTCCATAGACTATTCTAAGTGTGATTGAATGTTCATCAGGGACAAGATCAATAATCAGATCTTATTCAACCGAGCAAATCAAGGGAGGTATGGGCAAGCAATCACTAGAGAAGCAGGTTTGTGAATAGCGGATGATGTAGACGAGCAGACGGACGTCCTGGAGACTTTCAGAAGAAAGTTTGATGTCATCTGTGTCTAGAAGAAACAAGGGGTTGGAGGCTGAGTGAACAGTTAACCTAGTTGTAATCTCTTTCTCAATAGTGGATTGCGTCTAACTGGACTAGGTTCATGGTTTTTCCCTTTTTGGGCTTTCCACGTAAAAAATATTCTCTCTATTTTTCTCTACTTAACTTTCTATTTATTGTTTAATTGTGAGTTGATTGATTGAAATTGAAGTTTGTAGTCTAAATATCAATCTTCACTAACAAGTAACTAGAATCTAAAAGCAAAAGAATTTTGAAGATTAGTTAAAAGAAAAAAAATATCCATGACCCATTCACCCCCATCCCCACCCCCACCCCCACCCCCTAGCAAAGCCTCGAGTAATGGTCTAGCACACTCTCACTAGGATTGTATACCTTCCTCCATTCCTTGTCCTTGGGTCCTATGGTTTTTCTCGTAAATCGATGTGTTCTTGCGTGTTTGTTTTCTTTATTTTAGGTATTCTATGCTTTTTATTTACCTAGAATTGCATAGTTTGATTTATGCAACTTGCATAGTTCAGATTTAGTTAATGCTTCTGGGAAATTCAACAAGACTTATGCACCCCTCCCCTCCCCCTCTAAGTTAGTTTGGGTCATAGTGACTACGTTTATGAACGAGAGAGCCTTGGGTAACTGTCAATCCCTCAATGGGGGCTCCAGATATGTATATCAGTTAGCCAGAAAAAATTGAAAGAAGAAAGATCAAAAAATTTCTTTCATCCAAAACCTTTAAATTCAAATATCGGTTCAAGCATCCCCATCCCACAAAAGCATGGGATAGTGGTGCCTGTATTTAGGCTATACCATCCAAACCTGGGAAATTAGAGTGAAGTGAAATGCATCTTCAAAGTTAAAGAGAAAATTGGGATAATGTATTCTACTCATAATGAAGTCACTGCAACCCCAACATGTTTTCCCATATACAATCCTGGATTGCAATGATTTTTTTTTTTTATTGCATATTCACATATTATTTAGCCTCATCAACCCAATCATGATATTCAAGGATGGACCATTTAAGGAAAACTCCAGGTCATGAGAACCAGTGAAGATGGTGCAATACCAAATCCTGCTATTTATTTTCTTTTTATTTGTACAAGTATTTAACGTTTACAATGAAACGTATGAAGATTGACCTGCTTCCACAACACCTCTTTTTCTTTTTACTTCCGGTACAGGGGAAGTGGTAGAGATTAAGATTCTACATCACCTGAATTGTTAAAAATCTGCACTAAAACAAAAATACAGTATCAAGAGAAAAAAATATTTATACTTTAAATCCACATAGGATTACAGATTTCCAGGAAGCAATCCAACCCTCAAAATTTAGCGGAATTACCACGTCTTCCTCATAGGTTCAGAGTCATTAGCTATCAAAAGCAAACAAAATTTGTCTATGACTTAAAAAGACAACTTGTAATGAGCATTTGTGCTGGTAGACCTGTTCCCAAACTCCTAGGGAAACCTCAGTGACAATTTTATAAAGACTACAAACCCAATCAATCATTTTAAGTCTCTTTGGGAATAATATGCTACCGTTATTCAGAATTGAATCACAGAAAGTAGCTTAAAGAATGATCCACTGTCCACAGGAGAAACTATTAGGTCCCAGAGCCTCATCAACATTATGATAGAACTGCTAGGTAGTCTCTTCTGATTCAATTTGCACATTCCAAAGGAGTGCTCATGCCTCCTTAGACAGGATTACAACAGGTCTGTCCACCAAATATATTTTAAACCTCAACAGCAGTGAAAGAATTAAATGAAGACAGGTATCAACTCCTGAGAATTTGTCCACAACAAACAATCATAATGTCCTCTATATAATATTGTTATCCTTCTATCATCATTCCACAGAAGATATTGTTGCCATCACCAATAATAATCCATTCAATTCCAAATTTATGGCTTCAAACCAACGTCCTTTCACAAAATCTGCCACTAGGTGCCTTCAAACCACGAAAATTATTTCTACTTAAAGACCTTTTCACCTCAAAAAAGATTATCCATTCATCTAATTTATTCAAAAGCTTGCTTTGGATTCTCCTAACAGATCAAATACGTCTATTTACACTTTTTATACATTCAATGCTATCCGAATCTGCATGTTATATTCCTTATCCTAGAGAATTCACCTTTATAATTCCTTACTACTCTAGCATATAACTACCAAAAGTGGTTTTGTGCCTTTAAAGTTAACCTCTATAAATGCATCTTTAGTACCTTTTTGATAACAATAATAGTCTGACCAGCATTTAAAGCATATGACGAGTTCTAGACAAAGCAAATGCTAAGAAACAATAAAGTCAATTATCCATCCAATCCATAATTCCATATTTGCTCTTACAACCTTTATGATCTTTAAAAAAAAGCCAATAGCATGTCTGGTAGGAGGAACGAGTGGAAGGAAGGGAGGAGGCGAGGAATAAGGGAGGATGGATAGAGTCTCCTCCGTATTCTTTCCACACAGAAGTTGGACAAAAGGGGATGGAAAGGAAGGAGCCTCTTTTACGTTTTTCCCCTTCAAACAGCACCCTTCAATAATGTAAAGAGTAAATGCAAGCAATAGTCCTCTCCTTCCTTTTTCCTTTCATTCCTGCTCAACCAAACAAAAAAGAGGAACACGGAGTATTCTTTCCCTGGGAATCCCTTTTCCATCCCTCTTTTTCCTCCCTCCCAATTTTATATCCCTCTTACTTACCATACAGAGCACAAATGTTAAAAGACATTGGAAAATAAAACATAGATAAATTGGGTAATACCATAATGCATCGAGCAAAATGTCATCAAATCGTATGATACCATAATTCATTGCCATTATGTTGTCACTACAAGAACATGGTATGCAGGTAAAACGAAAGGAAAGTTCAAGAAATAGGTTAAGGACTGTCAGTACCATCTCAACAGGAACACGTTTGTAAGAAGTTATTACTTAGTTAACAACAAGGTTTTTGGCTGTCCAAATGAAGGAAAACAAATTGCAATATCATCTATAAAAGGTTGGTTTTTGGTGTGTAACTGGACACCACCATTTATCTCCATATTAATTGTTACCTTAACCTATAGCAACACTGAAACAGAAGCTGTGAAATTTTCCACAGCATGCCTTAGCAGCCTTCCAAATTTTCTAATAAGATAAAAGAGGAAAATTTTGAAAAATAAAAAAACTATGCTTACCCATAGGTCCAGTCCCAGTTTCTCGGCTGTAATCAATCAGCTCTTTCATGCTATTAACCACTTCTGATATCTGCAATGCAACCAGAAAACAGATGAGACAAAAAGGATCATCACTCAGAACTTATATATACAGTTTCCCAGAGTCCAGCTTAGAGAATAGTGATATTCCATCTACAAATATTAATTTAGTTTTAAAAAAAAACAATTCACTGTCATAGAAAGTCATATATCCTAAAGATTGACATCGGATTGATAGGATTGTTTGTAATTGTGTAAACACGGAGGTAGTGCTTGAGAAGCATCACTTATATCTATAATTATAAAAGCACAGAGCAACAGATTAAGGATGCAATGAGTCTGAGTTCTTGGATCAGCCCCCTCCACTTCTAGTAAAACAGGGATCATTTGCACAGTCGGGCAAGTTCCATTGGGCCAATCCATAGGTTCATGCTAGGGTTCTGGATCTAGTCACTCAGCTCTACCCACCCTGGATACAAACTGTTAGAATCTAAAGATAGGCTGAGCTGAGTTTGACTCTAATAGAAAAAATAGGGTTTATCTAGATTATAATCCTATATCTAAAGCGAAATCAATTACAGATATTCATCAAATATATTCTTACATTTTTCTAATCAATTACATCTAATCAAATCAAGAAATTTGTTGTGGAGTAAATGTAACACAGTACACCATGATCCGACACAACCAAAAGAATAATCCTCGCCGGGCACACACCCCTACCCCGGGGTATTTCAGCAGGTAAATGTAAATCCCCAAAATGGTACCATCGGAGGTCATATATAGTATCTACTGTTAGCCTTGATTTGGTATCTCTCTCGTGATCAGCATAAAACAGTACTTCACGACTAAGAGCCCATTTGGGATTGTTGTTGAACCACTTAAAAGGGTTTCTTATTTTAAAATTTTGTTTTTAAATGTGTTTGGTAATCATAAAAAGTAATTTTAAATGGTACAGATTTTAGCTCACTAGATCTTTTGAATGAAGCTAAAATTTCTAACTTTAAAAACAGCATTTTGAGTAGAGATTCTATATTAAAGGTAATTGTTTTCCCTTAGACAATTTTATCCCTTTTTATTTTTTATAAAGACAATTTTGTCGTTTCTTTTATATAGTCCTACTATTACCAAATATAAGAACACTCCCTTAAAGGTCATTATTGTAAAATTAGTGATAGAAATGCTTTAAAAATATTGTTACCAAACAAATTAACAAGTGTTTTAATTGTGAAGAGTACTTTATAAAATGCATCACCAAACATCTAATATGTTCTTTACTAATAGCAATTTTATAACAGCAGCTCTACTAATAAAAGTGTTTTTATCATTACAACAGCAATGTCAAATGGGGCCTAAATGTCCATAACTACCTCATACAACTCAGATATCAATTTTTTTAGTTTCCTATTTTAATCTACAATCTATTGTCCATTTATAACTCATGCCACCCGGAATTCAATTCTTTTATAGTGTGTTTGAAATGATGGATTTAATGGGATCTGGATTTTAAAGTGTGATTTATGTTATTTGGAATGAAAGAAATTAGAAACGCGATTGGATTTGATGGGATTTCAAACACCAAAACATAGTGTTTTAAAATCATCATCATCATCCTTGCCTTTTTCCCAAATTAATGGGGTCGACCACATGGATTCTCTTTCCCCATTCTGTTCTATTATACACCATATCTCCTATAATATTTAATATTTTAAAATCATTTTTAATTACTTCATTCCATGTTAGTTTTGGCCATCTCGCTCTCTTACCCTCTATGAAAACTACTCTCCCTTTCTAACGGGCACATCAACAGGTCTACGGTCTGTGTCCATACTTTGATTGGTAACTCTATCTTTCCTAGTCACTCCTATTATCAACCTCAACATCCTCATTTCAGTTATGTGTATGTATTGTTCTAGTTTCTTTTTTAACATTCACACTTTACCCCATATAATATAACTGGCCTAATGACCATCCTATAAAAAATTTCTTTTAACCTGTTTGGTATTTTTTTGGCACATAAAATACCACTAGCTTGTCTCCATTTAGTCCAACCCACTCCAATCCTACTAGTAATATCATCATCTATTTGTCCATTTTCTTGTATTACTGATCCTAAGTATCGAAAATGATGATTTTTAGTGACCCTATGATCTTGGATTGCTATTGTTATATTATTAATTTTTGATTCTTTATTAAATTTACATTCCACATATTCTGTTTTAGTCTTGCTAATTTTTAGACCTTTTGTTTCTAGTACATTTTGCCAAGTTTCTAAAGTTTTCCTTAGAGGTATCCACCAACACTATATCATCCGCAAAAACCATGTACCATGGAATGTCTTGTATTTCTTTCGTTACACCTAATACTAGTGTAAATAGGCATGGGCTAAGTATTGATCCTAGGTGTAACCCCACTTTTATAGACAAATGATTTCTCCACAAACAATACGAACCCTAGTCTTGGTATCCTCGTACATATCCTTAATAATGTTAATAAGATTTAAAGGGACTTGTTTTCTATGTAAAGCCCACCAAATTATATCCCTTGGAACTCTATCATATGTCTTCTCTAAGTCTAAGTAAACCATTTGTAGATCTGTTTGCTTACTTCTACATTCTTCTATCAATTGCCTAAGTAAATGGCCTCCATAGTAGATCTTCTTGGCATATAACCAAATTAAGTTTCAGGCTCGATGATTTCATTCCTTGCTTTTTGCTCTATAACCCTCCCACAATTTCATTGTATGACTCATTAATTTTATTCCTCGATAGTTACTACAATTGTTTATATCACCATTATTTTTCTATATTGGGACAATCGTTCGTTTTCTCCATTCATTTGGTATCATTCCTTCTTTTAAAATTTTATTGAATAAATTTGTTAGCAATTATATTCCCATGTTCCCTAGAGTTCTCCAAACTTCTATTGGTATGTTGCCAGGTCCCACTGCTTTGTTATTACCCATCTTTTTAATTGCATCCTCTATTTCTCTCTCATTGATCCTATTTATCATTCCCGTATTATGTTCATTGCATGTAATTTCTTCTTTAGAATGTTCTTTCATTCAAGAGTTGTTGAAAATATTATTTCCATCTATTTAATATATCCGTCTCTTTAACTAATATCTTTTGATCTATATCCTTAATGCATCTAATTTGATCCATGTCCCTAGTAAACTTATCTCTACTTTTTGCTAATTTATAAATATCTTTTTCACCTTCCTCTGTACCCAATTTTTCATACACACTACTTGACGCATTTTCTCTAGCTTTATTTACCACTTTCTTTGCTTCACTTTTTAATGTTATAATTTTTCTAAATCCTCTTGTTTTTTGGTTTTTTGCCATTCTTTAAAGCTCTTTCTTTTATTTTGAACATTTTATTGTACCTCCTCACCCCACCACCATGTTTCCTTTTTGATAAATTTATTACCTGTAGTCTCTCCGAGAATCTCCGTAGCTACCTTCTTAATATGATTTGCAATTTTGGATCATAAATTATTTTTATTTTCATTCCAATTCCATTGTTTTCCTTGTCCAAATTGCTTTCTAAATGCCATCTTTTTTCTCCTTTCAACTCCTTCAACTTTATGGTTTGTTGGCCTCTTATTACTTTTTGACTTCTAGGTCCTTCGATTGACAAGTCTAATACTAATAGTCTATGTTGGTTTGTTAGACTCTCACCGGAAATTAATTTAAAATCTTTACATGCATGCATTCCCCTCTTCTATATAGACAATAATCAATTTGTGTTTTATTTAAACCACTTTGGAATGTTATTAAATATTCTTCTTTTTAAAAAAATATATTTACTATGGCTAAACGATACGATTTTACGAAATCTAAAAGTGTTTCTCCTCGGACTCCTCCTTCATTTCTTATCCCAAAACCATATCCTCCATGAATCCTTGTGTATCCCGTTCTCTCAACTCCTACATACCCATTAAAATCACCCCTTATAAATATGCTTTCATGCATTGGTACCCTTTGTATTATTAAGTCTAGTGATTCCCAAAATATATTTTTTGTATTCTCATATAATGCTCCTTGTGGGGCATAGGCACTTATTATATTTAAAACTAAAGTACCTAAAACAATTTTTATAGTTATTTAATCTATCTCCTAAGTTCTACAACGTTACCTCTTATATAATGGTCTACTACCATGCCTACCCCATTTCTACAATTATCTTTACCACCCGAATAAAAAATTTTGTACCCTTCACCAATCTCTCCAGACTTTTCACCCTTCCTTTTGGTCTCTTGGAGACAAGCTATGTTGATTTTCTCCTTTTTAATGTATCCAAAAGTTCGCTACATCTCCCCGTTAAGGTCCCCTATATTCCATGTTGCTAATCTTATTTTTTGTCTTTTATTATTTTTATTTTTGCTATTATAACGAGAATCCATCGTAAAGGTTTGACATAATTTAACGGTAGGTTGTCTACCTGATGCCAACCCACCTCTTTCAGTGGGGAAAAAAAAGATATCTAATTCAATTTAAACTAAACTTTGCAGTTTATCCAAATCTACCCTCATTTTACTATTTTAAATGCCCATTTATTCCAAATGCAAAAATGGGATTTCATTCTGAATATTTTCATTACCATTTTGAAATCCAATTCCTAAGAGAATTTGATCCCAAACACAGTTTCCTAATTTAACTACAATATATACCTGAATGTTTGTATACGTAGAATCATTCTATTAGATTGATTGTACTTTCACATTGCAACCTATTACCAAGGAAAATGTACTCTTCGTGGAGCAAATATATATATATATATATATATATATATATATATATTAAAAAATATATGATACACATAAAAAATAATAATATTAATGGGCCCACCTAACCTGATCTTATCTCATGAATTATGGAATTGAAAAGAAGCCTATCGGTTTGCAGCCGTACCCAAAAATAAATAAAAAATTAAGGGTAAGATTAGAAGGTTAGAGTTGCAGTATGTTGATGAAGGAATCCAACTTCATGAAATTAAATTGAACTTAATAGAACCCTAATCTAAGGAATGTCCTTTCAATCCAAAATATTTATGGTGGTGTGCTTACATCACATGTGCCCATACTAAATTCCCATGATATGTATCATGAAAATATTTCATGATTGACTAATTATTGTCACTCCTATTTGAAGGTATTGTTTAAACATTTAAGCAGCTCACTGACACACAGCAATTAGCATTGACCAAAAGAACCAATTCAGCAATTTTTTAACCATTTAGCAAAGAAACTTTAATAAACAAAATGCTACTCACACTATATCAAGTTCGGATTTGGGATCATAACATTTAATAATGTCAAACTACATAGCCTTGTAATAACCAAAGAGGCATTGTTCATCGGTTTTTTGCAGTCATCAACCAACCTCATTACTCATTAGATAGTTATAATGTTAAACATTATGATTTTTACTGTTCCATAGAAGAAAAGTATCAATGCCAAACAGTCTGGCCTCCTTTATAAAGAGACTCCTCACTGCAACCTTCTGGTAACTTTCACTTCTGAATCTCTTGGTTTTACTTAAAGCATAGACAAGGTTGACATCTGATGTGCACATTAAAATTTTAATTAAAAAGTAGAACTCTAGATGCTTAATATTGATATCTTGTAGATTATATATGCTGTCACACATTAAATGAATCTACCATTATTCTAACTCGATTCTTAAAAACCACCACAGTCATGTTTTCCCATTCCACACCACTTGGGGTCTGGGACAGGTCTTGAAAGTACCCCTAGCCGTTATTATAACAAATACAAATATATACAGTGTTTTAATTCAATAACAAATCATGCCATTTATTTCAGGCAACACATTGAAATTATGCCTATTTAATCAATTTTGGGGCTCTTAATGGTAAACCAATGGTTTAAACCTTCGCCACACGCCATGCTGAGCCTTGAAAGAATCCAATGGTAGAATATTTCGAGGAAAGGGGTATTTAACTTGGAGCTGAAAGTGAAAGGACTAAGGAATCAGAACTGTAAGATCAATTTCTAGGTGATAAAGGAATCTGTCTTGAATAGGGAAGACAGCAATGCATTCATCAGAGCTTAATAAAGGGCAGATCCATGCAGTCAACCCCACCATTGTTAATTACTAAGAAAATCATGCCCAACCTAACAATAACAACAATTACTTTGAAAAAAGCAAATACCAGGCAAGAGAATAGATCAGATGATGTCAGTGTGCCCAAAATTTCAAAAGTGAATGCTTCTAAGGAAGTTACTATAAGTATGGAGTTTCACTACAATTAGCAGAAATGACTTGGAAACCACTATAATGGAAAACATGCACCTTAATCACAAACCATCCATATCAGAAAAAGGACTTGTCAAGAAAAATTGTATGACTCGATCACTAAACATTTTATATACAAAAGATATATGAGTGACAAGAAAAGAATCCTGGTTAGGATCGCTAAACATGAGAATATCTCACAAACAAAAAAGTTAAGAAAGAAATTAAAGAGCAGTACATTAAAATTTACAGTATCCTCAATTATATTCTCAATCCTGTTAGAACCGGACATTGACGTGCATTACCTGAAGGCACCGCACATATCTCTTTGTATATCCTAAATCATTTACCAATGGCACTTCCAACGCTTTCGCCAATTGCCGAGCAGATGTGACAAACCTGAAGCAGAATTATGCATTAATGATCTAAAATGCATCGCATATCACTCCATATCAATTAAGTACATGTTAATCACCCAATACACTAATGTAATGAAACAATCAATATTTTAAAAAACATTTTCAGGGATCACCGTGACTGAAACTTACACTAGACATAGGAAAGATGGATCTTACACTAGACATAGGAAAGATGGATGGAAAGATCTACTCCAGGACATGCAGTCCCACAAGAGAGAAGAAAGGAGATTATTTTCAGGGTTGATAGCATTATTCATTGGTGATTACGTGGTTCCTTCTGAACGGCTCACCAGATCAAAGAAACTGATAATTGAATATGAGTCGTTTGAATAAATGACAATTTAGTTCTGACTTAAGATGTAACATTTCCATGAATATGATATAAAATCTGCATCCACAATGCTGAATTTTTTAATTTTTTTTTTGTAGAGGAACAGTGCTTAATTGAATGTAGATTGTAGATGTTTATAAAACTTGTCATTTGTAATAACAATCAACAAGAACGAATGCACCACCAGATTACAAACAACAAAACAAATATTTGTATGGGGACCAGACGTATAATTCACACGACAGTCCAACCACAAAGACAGCATACACAGAGATGAGATGTATAGAAGTATGAACAAGAGGGATAAGCTAAGAATTCTATTTATTCAGATTTTTGAAAGCTCTGAAATTTTATATAAACAAGGTAACATGAGAAAAGCAGACCCACATATTACAGTTATTTTGTAACTCTGGAACAGTTAAACTGGATGATGCATTCTGAGTTGCAGCCTGGTACTTCTGAGCCGCAGCCCCAAGTTGACTAACCTGCATATTGAAGTCGATAACAGTCAAAGAAGAATGATACAGAAATACCAATAGCAGTCTAATTTGGTCATATACTACAGAGCAACCAGCAGAAACATACAATTTCAGTTATCCATACAAATCTAGCACTAAGAGATAACCCCCCACCCACCCTTCTCTTCTTTTACTGGGAGCGGGGGAAGTCTCAGATCATTTGAGAGCAACTATCCAAACCAAAATCCAAACAGCTGAATGTGCATAAATATAAATAGAAATTTGAGAGAGAGAGAGAGAGAGCAGATACACCATAACTTACAGCTCAAAATTACAGATTCTTTTTATTTATTTATTTCCTCTCTTTTTTTTGTTACCTTTAGCTCGCCAAGTTCCTACTCATGACAAAAGGAGCAGGAACGCATGAGCATCTAAGCAGAGAAAGGTGCAAACATCCATTATGACATTACTAATTAGCTCTCAATAATCATTCTCTTTAAATTACATATAACTAAGCCATCTCTCCTTTTAATGTTAAAAATATATATCTTCTCAGCTAGCACCATGGAGAAAGCTCCACTTGAAATAGATTTCTGCTTACGTCTTTTGTAAGGATTTTCATCTTCTTATAAAATGTAAAAGAAACGAGAACTATTACAGTTACTTGAGCACAGAAAGACCATCATAAGGAAATTTTATTTAAATGTGATTATTCTAAAACTATTTAACCTTATTAAAAATTGACTATATCAATTTAGAGAGAGAGAGAGAGAGGATGTCACTTGCTGCTATCAAAAGTATTTAAAAGAGAAACAAAAACTACCTAACCATAAGTCTGATCATGAGAAGGTTCCAAGCAAAACATTTATACTTGACATCATCAATAATAAAGAAGGTTCTTATGGAAAGAATTTAAATCAGTAACCTGAGGTATCAACAATCTTCGAGGGATAAGCTCTTCATGACGCCGAGCGCAAAATTCCCAAGAGCATATCTAGCAAAGGAATGAAAGAAGGAACATAAACAAGTAAATAATGTCTCTAAAAGGGTAGGCTTCTTGGAAACACAGCAAATCTATTCATTTGTAACCTTTAGATCTGGAGAGAAAACTATTCGAAGTTGACCATCACGTACAACTCGAAGTTGCTCAAAAACGCTTTCCTGAATAGCTTTTGCATAGTCCAGTACTATTTGACCAGATGAATTGTGATATTCCCGGGGCATATCAACGTAAAGAAGTTCCTCCAGAGTACCACTTTCATATTTGATTCTGAAAAGCCTGGGCAAAACCTCAGAAGTTGCCTCTGAAAATATAGTTAACAGATTTTAGGTGCTTATGAAGATTTATATGAAACTCCACAAATGTACCATAAAATTAAATAAAATAAAAACAAACAAAGAAAAAAGTGCTAAGCCAAGAATTAAGTTGCCAATGGACTTGCAAGACAACCGATAATTATAATAAAGACCCCAATCCATGGACCACAACAATTTCCATAAATGATAAAAATTTTGAAATCCCAACAAGTACAACCTACCAAATCCACGGCCAGGTTTGCGGTTGCATATTTCGCAGTGCCATACATCCTGCATAATTATAAATAAGGTTTATATGGTTTATACCAAAGCTTGACAGTGTTAAAAAAGGCAATAATTAAATTAAAAAATATATACGTCATTTCAGAATGTCTACACAAGATATCTACAGCTCTAGGAACTTCAAAACTAATATTAAGTCGATATTTTAGAAAATATTTAATATGTAAGGTCAATAAAATATGGGCCTCATGTACTATTCAGAGCACCAAAAGTTAACTGTATTACGAATCTCCAGCAGTAGCCTAACTTCACCAGGTTTACTCTAGTTAAGAGCACACCTGAGGGAACACTCCCGTCGTTTGGCGACCACTTCCATACATAGAAACACACCACCTCTTCTTGGCATTGGGAGCAAAGTACTCAGCAACAAATTTTCTCCAAAACTCAATGTTGTTGTCCTACATCAATATCGGTCACAATTACAATTCACAACATCCCCACAATATCAAGTTAATAAGAGATTCTTTTTGCAAAGAAATCTTACCTCAGGTCTGTGTTGTTGCTGATACATATAATGTGTCAACCGCCGAGCACACATCCCAGGTTCATACGCAAGTTTTCCAGGAGACCTCAAAGTCATACTCTGCGACTGAATCTGAGGTTGTAATGGAGATCGTTGTTGAGAAAAAGCCTTTAAGAGTTGCTGCTGTTGCTGTTGCTGTTGCTGCTGCTGCTGCTGCTGTTGCTGCTGCTGCAAGAGTCTCTGATGATGCAAAAGGTTCATGTGGGCAGCAGCAGCAGCTTGAGGGGACTGTCTGGACATGTGGAGAAATTGCTGCTGCTGCTGCTGCTGCTGTTGTTGATGCAGAAACAATGACTGATCCGAATGTTGATGTTCCATTTTGACAGGAGCCAGACTTCTCATAGCCTGGATTTGCTGTGGTTCCAGTTTCACAGGATTAAGATTTCTCAAAGACTGCAACTGCTGTGGTGATTGTCCATGTTGATCATTCATCACCTGTTGTTCCAGCTTGACTGGAGCAACACCACCTAATCCACCCCGGATTGATTGATACTGCTGCTGCTGCTGGTGGTTGTGAGAAGCAGAGAACTGTTGTAGAGACTGCTGATTATTTTGGAAGTTTTGAGATTCGAGTTGTTGGGACTGTTGTTGATCCGGTAATATATGGTTGCCAGAAGGGTCTGAGAATTGTTGTGCCTGAACTTGACCTGATGAAACAGAATTTGCCATGTTGGATGGTAAGAATGATGACGAAGGGGTATTAAAACCCATTCCATTTCCAATGCTGGAAAGAGGATTGGACTCAGCCCCAGTATCCATAACTCCCCTCTGTGTACTCCCGGGACCAGAAAGTCCAGAATTTATACCTCCATTTCCATAAGACTGGTGGAGGAGCGCATTGGGCACATTCCCAATCATATTAGTGCTATTAAACTGTGTACGTGGTGACATGAGAGACGGGAATGCACTCTGTGAAGGCACCGAACCCCCTTGACCACCCAACAAACCAGAGTTCGATCGTAGTAGTGAAGACGGAACAGACTGGGCACCACCAATAGGAGTGGGAGGCCCCGATGGTACCATATTTCCAAAATTACAATCTACAAACACTTATCAAGTACAGAAGTAACTAAAATAACATGAATTCAGCACTTATTCAAGTACACAACAATTACTGAACAAAATGAGCAACTTCCAGATCATTAATCAATCGAGCAGGCATTTTAGAGTCACAGGCATGGGTAGACATTCCAGAGTCCTTATTGTGCACCAAAAGAAATGGAAAACCTTTGTGCTTAAGCATATGGTGTTGAGTGCTACCGAGCACGAGTAAATTACATAAGAAAACCAAAAGCAAGCAACAAGCTTCGGTTCTGAACATCCTAGAATTGCCTTGGCTCTGGGAGAAAACAATCTTCAGCCAAATTTTGCATGAATCACTACAAAATTGCCCCAAGTTATGGATCGACTTCACCTCGAACCATTCTACAAAAGCCTGAAATTAAACAAATCAAACTTCTATCATTGAAGACAGCTTCTGAATCTTTCAATTCCCCAACAGAGTTAACCAAAACCTTCCTCAAAAGCAACAAATCATGAACTTGTACAGATACAAACATAAAACTCTAGACCTCATAATATAAACTCAAAACTCACAAAATTTGAACAAACAAACTCAAAAAATATGACTCATTCTCACATTTCTCATCTCAAATTGTAAATGTTTAAACCCCAAACAAAAATATATATAGGCAAAGAAAGGAAATTTATGAAATGAAATGATAATACACACTAAAGAATGATACGAAAAACTGACAACAGCAACACAGAACCAGTCGATCGAGCCCTAGACGTGTGACAAAAGGCAAAATTGTCAATCCAAGGCTCAAACGAGTGAAAATCTCTATGATTTTAAAGTTGAAACTGAAGTTGAGAACACAAACACTAGAGCCCAATAAGTGTAAGTACTTACCAAAGTATGAATTGAACAGTTAAAGTCCCTGGAAACTCCGCAGATTGCGATCGTACAACACACTATAACTCACGAAATTTGAACACAATCTACTATCACTCTTCCTCTTCAACTTGTTCGCCTTCATTCGCATTGAACGCATACAGAAATATATATATATGAGTTATTATTTATTTGTAACAATCTTCGTTCGAAGTCTTCTTCAATCCATCAATCTCATTAGTCTGTGTAGAGAGAGAGAGAGGGGAGGAGAGAGAAACAGAGTTCCCCTGTTTTTCGCTGTATCTTATAGAGAGAGTAGAGGGTGGGAGAGAGAGTGTCTCCTAGCGGACGTCAAAACTGCATTCGATCGGATTGAATTTTCTTCATTCCTTCTTTACCTTTTCTTCTCTAAAATGAACTAATCAAGTCAAATCTCTTCTCTTTCTCGCTCCATCTTATGTTATATCTTTCATGATCATCATCATCACCACCATCAACATACATCACCATAAATATGCACCATCATCATGACAACAATTGCCCCTTGATTTCGCTATAATTATCTAAGTGCCCTGGCTCTAGGTGTATGGAGTTCTATACTGTGTGGCCACTCACACCATCTAATATCTCCTGTAGCACTGGTGGCCCAGTAAATAAGGAGTCTCTTGAGATAAATTCTAAACTCGAATATTTTGAAATTAATTTTTATAAGAAATAAAAATATCTAAATTTAAATAATATGTGTAATTTGTTTGTGAATGAATATATATGATCTCGCAACCATAAATCCTAATGATCGATGATTAAACAAGCACACCAATATGTAACATTATTACATAAATCCAAACCATGGTAATTGGAAGGGCACACCGAGATGCAACATTATTATATGAAAAACGTGATATTTGAAATAGAGTTAAATTGAAAATACTATACTATTATATCGAGATGTTTTCATATAGGGTAAATTATTATAACTTCTCCTAAAATTTTGTCTAATTACTCTCGTATTAAAGTTTTATAATATGGTGGTCAACCTCCCTCAAAATTTGGTTGACTTTACTTTGAATATCTCTACCGTTAATTGACAGTCAATTTCGTTAAAATCAATTAATAAAAAAAAATCAAAATACCAAAATATTTTCTAGTGATTGTAGTGTTGGTGTGACATTAATAGAGAAAATATATATATGTATATATACATAACATGTTAATCTTAGTCAAAAAATTATAAATTGAATTTATATTAGATGTGATTTTGTTTAATGGACGTGAAACTGATATATGTGTTAGAGTAATTTTGTAAAAAAATTTAATTTGAAAGTAATTAAACCAACATTCAAGAGAGAATGGAATTATTTGCCCTTTCATATATTGCTTGCATTGTGTTTTCGATATAATGATATTGTGTGTGCAGAGTTTTGATATAATGAATGTTGATATAAAAAAAATTGTGTATCAAAATCATGTCGTTTTGATGTCAAAAAGTAGTGGACGGTGCGTAGGAGATGATCCGGATCGGGCTAGACAATATGGTTAATGCAATATGTTACGACAATGGTACTTAATATACTAGTGTCATTTATTTATTATAAATAAAGTACATTTAATATCATGGCATCTCATATGTGTTAATATATATACACACACAAATACAAAAGTATTTATAAGCCCATTGTTTACAAGTTTGGGTACCTTTTTAAAAACTCAAATTTGTTTGGATTAGAAATTCTCAATCAAGATTAAAAAAATAAATAAATATATATATATATATATATATATATATATATATATATTTTATACGTGAAGCTTATCTGAAATGAAAGTTGAACTCAAAATCTCTACTTTCTAAAATCAAATCCTTAGCCAATTATTTTATCTTTGAATTTAAATATTTCCTAATTTAAAGATAAAGTAATATAGTCTAGAAACAAATCTTACTTCAAACAATTTGAAATTTTGAACAAATATTATTATTATTATTTTAACATGAATGAATATTATTAAACAATTTAGATTAAAACTTGAATTAAATGCTTTATACATTTGATTAGTGTTACAAAAGTTAGACAGTTCAAGTACGAACGCATAGTTTTTGTTCGTTTGAGCGTCTCAATCATGACCGTTGAAAGGTCGTAGGTTCACCACCTATTTCTGTTTTACCCTTTCGATGAAAAGATCGCGCGGTGTAGTGTACGTGCGACAGTGTCACAGAGTAAGCCATTATATTGAATGTCAGAAAACGACAAATCAATCATACTGTGATCGCAATTCGAGACACTATTTGAGGATATTATTGTCATTACATAAGATTTGGATGGCCAGATTACTGTAATCTTTCAAGCGACGGTCCAGATTTCTAAGCTTCTTTGCCAATGACTAAGTGACACGTATGTTAACATCTGTCCTCCTAAGATGCTATTGTAACCGCTTGTTATTAAAATCTATGACGCAAACAATCCAAGTAGCATAGACACATGCATAACATGACACCAAACAAGATATACATAAACAAAATATATATATATATATATATATATATATATATATATATATGAGAGCTGATATTGGTACTCCACCAATATCCTCTAGTACTCCACTCCTATATTTTTGTAAAGTAAAATTACAAAAGTGATCATATGTTATACCATTTTAGATTCTTATATTTTTAGTACCCTAATTACCCTTCTAATTCAAGACTCAATTTTAATTTTATTCTATTTTTCTTAAAAAAATGTTTTTTTAACTTTTTTACTTTAGGTTTACAATATAACAATCCATTTATTACCACCCAAATATTATAGTTTAGACATTTTTCAATTAAAACTTGTTATTTGTGTCCCTATTCTATATAACTCAAAGAAACCAAAATTTGAAATATTCTACTTTTACTCACCAAACGTGTAATTTATTTTTCATGTGTCTTATTTATAAAATAACATAAATTAAAATTTTGAAACATATCATCAATTTGTGAACAAACAAAATAGGAAGGAAGGAGGAAAAAAAAAAAAGCAAACGAAGAAAAATATCATATTAATTTTTTATTTTTATCTTTTGAAATTTTGGTGCAAAGGCTACTTAGTTAAATTAAGACAACTACAATTGAAAAAATATTTCACAGAGTCATGTTTTTCTCTTTTCATCTTTTAATTTCTAAAAGTTCTCTATTAAAATAAAAAAGATTTCCTTAGTTTTCTTAAAGAATTATATATCATAATTTTTATTCAAGTGAAATTAAACTTTCTTTTAATTTTAAATATAATTAATTTTTTTTCAAATAGGTTTTATTCATTGATATAATGTTTGTTTCCAACTCAAATACATTTTTAATATTTCTCTAGGTAATCTATTATTAACAACTTCTTCCCAACTTATCTAATCACGTAATTTTTATTATTCGAATCACATACATTTGATTGATACTCTCTAAATCATTATATTGAATCTTAAACTTTTTTACTTCTAAAATAAATATTGATAAATTGATTAAACATGAAAAAATAATATTTTTAAAATCAACGAAGAAGTATTTTCACACCAAAAAAGAACGTGAGAGAGAAGTTGTAATTTGGAGTTAAGAATTCTAACATTATCAAATAAGGGCAATTAGGGTATTAAAAATATAAGAATCAATATTGTATAGTAGAGGGACATCTTTGTAATTGTACTTTACAAAAAGGTAAAAGTGAAGTGCCAGAGGATATTGGTGGAGTGCCAATATCAACTCCCTTTTTTAATTTATAAACATCTTAATAGAGTTAGACTATTATACAGTAATATTAATTCATTTCTAATTTTGATACTTAAGACTTACTTCAATATAAGGAGGACATATTTGCACTCCTCTTTTTTAGGTTTTCACTCTATGTTAAAACAATTGACACTTCTAACCTTAATTTTACAAGTGAATAATTATATTTTTTCAAATTACACAACTATCTTTTCAGATATCCTCCTCTCAATCTCCAATCTTCAATGTTTTCGATCTTTTTTGATAGGATAAAAAAAATATCCAAAAAAAAAGTTGTCTATGTTTAATAAATTATATATATATATATCTGTTGAATAAATTATTTCTTTTTACATGAACCGAAAGAAAAAGACAAAAAAAAAAAAGTTATTACTATTGAATAAATTATCTGTTTTGACATGAACAAAAAAAAATGTATACTACACACATAAAAAATGACCCAAAAAAAAATGTTACCTCTATTGAATAAATTATTTTTTTGACAGAACCCCCTAAAAAAAAGTTATCTCTGTATAATCAATTATTTTTTTGACAGAATTCCAAAAAAAAAGTTATCTCTGTTAAATAAAGTATCTCCTTTGAAAAGACCGGAAAAAAAGTATAGTACACCAAAAAAAAAAAAAAAGAGGAGGGACCAAAAAAAATTATCTCTATTGAATAAATTTTCTCTTTTGACGAAAAAAAAATGTACTCAAAAAAAGTTATTTTTGTTGAATAAAGTATCTTTTTTGAAGGTACCCAAAAAAAATTATCATTCTTGATTAAATTATCTTTTTTGACCGGACCCAAAAAAAAACGTTGCAAAAAAAAGGTTATATATGTTGGATAAATTATCTTTTTTGACAAAATAAAAAAAAATACCTAAAAAAATAATGACCCAAGAAAAAAATTTTCTGTAAAGAATGTAAAAAAAAGTTAAAATTTATAGTATAAAGGGCAATTATGGTTATAAAATAAGAGATGATGCGCTAATGAGTTTAGCGGCCTTCTTGTCATTTCATTTAAAATAAAAAGGCAAGTGCGGTGCCAATATCGCCTCCCTAATTTAAACGACGAAGTTTTGTGATTACATTAATGATTGTTAGATCATAAATACTACTATTTTTTTCGATATATGCTATTATTCCCCTGCCTTATTACTACAACTATGTTTTTATTCTATATGAACAAGTATTATTACGAGATACACCTAATACGATTTGTATAATGCCAATTTTTTTTTTTAAATGTGTTTCTATTTTTTCAAGATTATCAAACATTGCTACGAAGATTATGTTTGTATTATATAACTTGTGTTAGGAGATGTTGAGAAAGTGTATTCAAATGAAAGTGCCGATGAATTAAGCTATTTATGTGTCCAAAATTTAATTACAATATGTTTTGTAAAATTAAGAACTCATATAATATATATGAAGTGTCAAACACATTTTCGAGGAGTGTCACTAATATATATATTTTTAAAAGTGTATACACTTTTAGGACCTAAATGTGTATCTACAGCACTTGTGGGTCTCTTATCAAGTAAATCATTTTCAATGATGAATATTGCCCACACTATCACTATAGTGACTTGAATAATGTCAAAATGACGTAATTGCCCTGTTGTGATATATATAGTAAATATAGTAATAATGTACACATACTTGTTATATATATATATATATATATATATGCTACACACATGATGATGATGCACAATCTACTGTTTATTGCATGACAACTCATCTATCATTGTGGGTCACCCACAGCTCGAGTCAGATAAGCTTAGACACGTTTACGAGTTGCAATGGACTTTGATTATGTCTAGTACTGGTATAATATAGAAAATTTAATAATGTCTTTTATTTAATTTAAAAAATCATCCTTTTTGCTTTTGAAATTGACCTAGTCATTTTTATATTCTTGAATTTGACTTTGTTACTGAAATTCAACCATAAGGTTCATCATCTATAATATTAAAATGATACAAAGCAAAATTTTGTTAATACATAAGTATATTTTACTGCATCAAGTACATATATAATCTTATAATCACGCAGAGTTTTATAGACATAATTTAATCTCAGTTGAATCAAAATCAGCTCTATAAGAACTTGTAAAAATTAAGTACCAAAAGCACATATATTATCATGAATTATGAAAATTTTCTTTGGACATTATTTATTCTCAACCCTAAAGAAAAATTATTTATTACTACGAGATTACTGTGTATTTTACTGGTGAGGAAAAATAAAAAGAAAACAATAGAGTTATTTTTTTGGATAGAAATGTGAATTTTATTGTTCTCTTCTTAATTCCTGAATTACTCAGGACTCGTTTAACAATCGTTTCTGTTTTGCGTTTTTATTTTATCAAAAATAGAAACAACGTTTTTATTGTCGTGTGTGCTCATTTGTAATTAAAAACATGTTTGGTAACGTAAAACTTGTTGTAAGATTTTTAAAAACAAAAATATAAAAACATGTTTGGTAAAAAAGTGTTGCACGAAGCATAAAAAAGGCTTGGTGTATTATATATATGTGTGTGTTATTCATCTTATAACGTTTTTGTTACAGAAAAAATATTAGAAAACACCAATTTGGTATTTTTTTACTTGAGCATCTTTTAGGTAACGAATGTGATATCATTCAAATAGCAACGACCAATCACGAAATATATTACCGTGTTTAACTTTACTACAATACACTACTCACAACACAAAACAAATCGCGCAACAAAAACGATTCCCAAACAGCCCCTTCGAATTTCATGCAAGATTTTAATTTGGAGATTGGAAATACTTGTGTTGCTTTGTGAGTCATGTGAGGCAGTTTTGAGGAAAATGAGTAAAAAGGCTATTCATATTAGCTCAGATCCCCATAGAGCTTTTCAAACAAGCCAAAACCAGCATGATCTAAAGGTTTCTGGAACATCTGATTTAATGACCCTTTTTTGGCACTCCTAATAAAGACCCTAACCCTCTAAAGAAACTATGACCTAATATCATCTACATTTCCACAATTTTCTTAAAAACCACTAGATATATGGTGGGTCCATTATTCGTTGGCCCCCCATAAATGCAACTCTCATGGCTGATGTGTGCAAAATTGGTCCATGGCTCTTGAGAACTTTTGACTTTTTCCCTTTGTAACGGTGCTTGTGTCTAGTATCCATCATACCCTTAACATGTTTATAGTAGCTTGTCCACTTACCCAAAGGATTAAGGATAATGATTCTTAAATCTCATAGTGATGATACATATGCTTAATTCGGCATATTTAAAAAGTTATTTTTGTGAGTTTGGGAGGGATTCATCGTATGGCGGTCGTGTGGTGGAGTTTATCGTCTCACTCACGAAATATATATGGAGAAATAGTCGAATTCAGAAAAAAAATCATTATTCTAAACCTAAGAGCATCTCTAATTGATATGTAAAATCATACGTGACATTTGCAATCGTTACTTTTGATATAAAGAACTCCTCTAATCGATACTTCAAATGTCTATTTGACATTTGACATACCATCAAGTACATCAGATTTGACATATCAAAAAGTGGTATGCCAAATAATTTTTTTTTCATTATTTTAATATATGGGTTCCTTTTATTGTTTTAAAATGTATTTTATAATTGCAATAAATATTAATAAATTTGACATATTGAGTGGAGTATACCAAAATATCATATGTCAATTTGCCACATCATACCTCAAATAAATTAGGTATGAAATTTTAAACATCAGTTATAGATGCTAGCTCTAATCGAGGAATGGAGCTGATAGTTTCTTATTTGTTGGATGCATTGAATAAAATCAAAGTTTTGGTCTTGTCCAATGCATCTAATGGATAAGACACTTTCGGTTAAACTCTTCGATTAGATAATTAAGTTTGAATAACACTATCTAAGGTTTACTTAATTGGTATATCTTTGTTTTCAAAGCAAAATGTTAGGTTTAAGATCTCGTAAGAGTACAATAATGTTGACAACCATCTACTCTAACAACTTAAACATTTAAAGATGGTGCAACTTAAATATGAAAATAATCAACACGCCCTCTTACATGTAGCCTTGTTTTGGTCCAACACGTAATTTTAATTAGGGTGACAGTGAGCTTCGAATTCAAGATATTACTTGCGACAAAAACTTGCTCTGATACCACGTTGACAACCATCTATTTTAAAATTGAAGCATATGTTGGAGTAAAAGAAGGCCACACGTGACGAAGCGTGTTGAGGATTGAAATCTTTAAGTTGCGACATCTCTAAAAGCTTAAACTTTTAGAGTAGATGATTGTTTATATAGTATCAAAGCAGGTTTCTATCGTAAGCAAGATCCCAAGTTCGAACCTCACCGTCACCCTAATTAAAAATAAAGTACATGTTCGATTAAAAGAAGGAAACATGTAAGGGGACGTGTTAAAGATTCAAATATTTTAGTTACACCACACTCTCTTTAAAAATTTGCAAACTTTTCGAATAGATAGTTGTCAACAAATAAGTGTGTGAGTTACTTGCTAGAGAAAAACCAAAATAAAAGTGTACCTTGCCACTTTGAAATTCTACGAACAACTAAGTTCGTCTATCAAAATTAACAATGTAAATTTGCAAAAGTGTTGGTATATTGTTCAAAGCATTATTAATTAAGTGATATTCAATACCACATTGACAACAATGGTAACCTTTTAAATGAAATCTGAGTGTTACGTATTTATATATGTTTATAATATAGTTATACATGTTTCTGGGACAAGCTTCTTAATGAAGTATCTCATAACCCATAATTAATCGATCCTCTAATCATGTGAATGGTTAATGAACTATAAAAGAGTAGTAATAAGCTAACATGTTTATTAGTACAATGCAATCAACTAACAATTTAGTGACCAAGTGCTATTTTCAGGTGTTATATTTCTCTTTTTTTCTTATAAATGTAAGGTTTAGAATTCGGGTCCACAATTAAATAATTGAAGTGCTTGTGTATAACTTTACCTACAAAAGAAATGACAATTTAATAGGTGCAGTCTCAAAATTTTTAAAAGAAAAATGATATGCAGCATAAGTTTAATTCTACTAATTTTTTTTTTTAAAAGAAATACTTGCTCATCAAAATTACTAATGTTACATACTAGAAAGAACGGACATGAACACATATACGATACGACACAGACACTGCGATACAAAAAATTCTAAAAAAAAGACACGAACACGACGAGGATACGGCTATAAAATAATATATTACTATATATTAATTATTCAACAAAAAAATTACATTACAGAAATACTTCAATTCATCGCCAAGCAATTAAGAACTAAACAAACTTATAAACAAATGAATTAAAATAGATTAAAGAATTAGACTTATTTAGTCCTCTACGTATATTGAGTTTAAATTTTTAATTATAATTTAGTCGCATATAGTTTTCTTTCAAAATACTTGAATATGCACCATTGCTACAAAGTGTCCGACACGTATTCGAGGAGTGTTCAAGAAGTGTTCGAAAAGTGTCCTAAAAAAAATGTCAGAACACTTTTATGAAGTGTCTTACATGTGTTCAATACGGATACGACACTCTCAGTGAAGTGTCTGTACTTTATAAGTTACATAATATAACATCATGATTTTTTCTTTAGATTTAAAATATGTAAGAAAAAAAATTAAAACCTTAACTTTCTTTTTCGTATATTTAAAATTCGGAAACGACAAGCGCCATTCTATTATTGTAATACACCAGGTTTGAAAGAGGTTTCCTCAGCTGGTGTGGTGGCAAGTGTATATATATATATATATATATATTTGAGTCATATCTTTATTCAAAATAGTTAAAATTAAGGAAGACTGAAAAAAAATTTGACTTTCTTTAAATTTTGAAATCCTATATCTGCAGTTATTATTCAAGCTAGAAAACATTCTTGAAGTTTTAAAATTAATTATATGCAATCATTATTTTCTCCTTTCATTAATTTGATTTCAATAGATGTTGTGTTATGGAAATTTTAGTAGGAACTTGGTTAATGGAGAGAAATAAAATTAATAAGAAGTTTCTTAATGCATAATCAACATTAGCTGATGCATCTAGTTGATGTTTTGTGTGTTATGAAAATTGTTAAGGATGAATATGTAATTTTAAGAACTCCAATGAAGACAGACGGAGCTAGACTACAAGAAAGCTTAACGCCTTAACCAGGAAACGCGCGCGCGCCCACACATAATACACATATATATATACCATGCACGTATATGTAATATGTATATCCAGCTGGACATGATGTATATGTATGTATATATATATATATATATATATCTATCAGTTTTGTGATTGTGTATGTATCTATACATGCATGAGCAATGACAAGTCAGCTGCAATCCACGGCTGCACTAAAAAGGCTGAGATCAATCTAGGAGCAGCTACAATTCTCTACACAGCTGATATAATATATGTAGGTATATGTTACCATATACAAGGCAAGGTTTGCAGTCGCGATCGCAGCTGAAGTAAGAATGCACTGTAGCAAATTCGGACCCTATATCGATATAATGGAACGAAATCGATTATGACGGACATAATTTTTTTGTTTTGACCTTTCAATAATTTTTAATGAATTTTAATAATTTTTATTCAATTTTGTAAGACGAATTTATAAATTCTAAGTCATTGTTTATATTAAAAAGGTACGATAATTTTTTTTTTTACTAATTGATGATTAATAATATATTTAAGCACTAAATACATTAAAATTCATACCATATATAATATGTGAGAAGAGAAAATAAAATCAAACAAATATTTACAAGTTAAAAATATTGTTTTTAAATAAATAAAAAATAAATATGCTATAGTAATATTAATAAAAAAAATAAATTGCATTCATAAAGAATGGTTAATAAATTTTACTTTTTTAATTCAAATAACTCTCAAAAATATAGAATATATTTAGTTTTTGGGACATTATGCATGCAAAGAACCTGTGGTCCAATGCGTTAAGAGTGTCATGGGAAATAAAATTTTTTTTGCTTAAAAGCAACACTGTGCGAGTTTCTTAATTAGGGAAAAAATATATATATAAAGGGGGTTTAAACCCCGCAAAATAGTGTGTGCGTGTGAGTTTCTTAATTAGAAAAATATATATATAAAAATAAAATAATTGAAAAGTCACCTTTTTAACTACAAATACATCTTTTATTTTAAAACTATACATAGTTAAAAGATTATTATTGAAATGTTATTATCTTAACTGCAAACACCTCTTTCAGGTGACTAGTAGCATGATCGGTTCGGGTACACGACCGGTTTATGTGTGAGTACCCCGTGATACCGTTTTAAACTGGCGGGTTTGCTTTTATACATTTTAATCTAATAAAAAAAATTAAATGACTTGTAACCCAATAGTATAACTTCCCCATCCTCAAAGAGGAGGGGAGGGATTTGAGCCCCGGACAAAATAGTGTGTGATTTTCTTAATTAGGAAAAAAATATAAAAATAAAATCATTGAAAAGTCACCTTCTTAACTACAAACACCTCTTTTATTTTAAAACTATACTCAGTTAAAATATTATTATTGAAAAGCTATTATCTTAACTGCAAACACCTCTTTCAGGTGGCTAGTAGCATGATCGGTTCGGGTACCCGACCGGTTTATGTATGAGTACCCTGCGATACCATTTCGAACTGGCTGGTTTACTTTTATACTTTTAATCTAATATAAAAAAAAAATCAAAGGACTTGTAACCCAATAATATAACTTCCCTATCCTCAAAGAGGAGGGGAGGGGTTTGAGCCCCAGGCAAAATAGTGTGTGTGAATTTCTTAATTAGGAACAAAAAAATAAATATAAAAATAAAATCATTGAAACGTCACCTTCTTAACTACAAACACCTCTTTTATTTTAAAATTATACATAGATAAAGTATTATTATTGAAATCTATTATCTTAATTGCAAACATCTCTTGATCGTGGTTAATTGTGTCAATTATAAAAATTACCACTTCGCAATAGGACGATTTTTTGTAAGATAGGTTATCTAAAGGGTTGTTGAACCTCAAGGACTTGCGTTACGTAGACTGGTTATGTTGCTTAGCTTCCAAGTTTAATTCTAATTCAATTGAAGAGATTGATAGATTGTTTGTGTATTTAAACTAATGAGAACTAAAATAAAAACTAAATGTAAACTAAGTAAAGTAAGATAATCAAGAGGAGAGAAATCTAGGGAACTTGACTTCACCACTAACTCCTCAACACTGGTCAATTACATTTAATCCGGGGAAGTTAATCTATGTACTTTTGAATTGTGTGGCTACAAGCTCACAACAAAACTATTGAGAAAATCTATTTAAATTGAATGAAGAATAACTCATCTTTGTTTGGCATGAATTATCTACCTGACTACTTTTAAACTAAACTTAATTACCTTGTAGTACAATTCATTTTCCCTTAGCATGAATTACCAAAATTCTAATTTAAGTGACCATGAAACATCATTGCGTAATTTTCCTTACGATCACATAAAATAAAGATGGAGTGAGATCACCCAAAACATAATTTTATCTAAAGACAAAAGTAAAATTCCATTAAAACATTGAATCATTAACAATAGTGCAATTATTATTTTTTCCCTAATTATGCAATCAATACATATAAATAATCATTCCTAAATCAAAAACACAATTAAACCATTGAATAAGAAAGTTATGGTTACATCAATTCCCTAGAAAGAGATTTAGCCTCTTATACTTTTGGTTGGAGACTTGATCAATGATGAAAGCACCATCTTCAGGTCTCTTCTTCTCTGAAAAATGTTCCAAAATCGCCCCTCTAGCTGCTCTCAACTCTGCCTCCTCAGCATAATAGAATTAGGGTTTGAATCTTGGTCAAAACAAGAGTTAAATCTATGTCACTTTCGGGTACGAAGGTGCACGATCGCCTTTAAAAGGCGCACTTACGCCTTCTTGGCAGCTTGTCCAATGTAGGCCTAATTCAACCCAGTATTTTATACACACAGGTCTACTACTGAGTCCTTTTAGTTAAGCTTGCTTTCGGGCCACTTCTTTAATCCACTTGACTTTGATTTTCAATATAAAATTGTCCAATGGATCAAACTCCATCTCTTCTCCATGGATGTGTCAACAATGGCCCAATTTGCAATGATTTAACGGGAATTACACTTTAGTACCTAAAATCACATAAACTCAAAACTAGTATTAAAAACACTAAATAAATATTACCAAAAAACTACTATATACAACTTTAAGGGCTTGAATGTAGAGCATTCAACGCTTATCACACCCCTAAACTTACATATTAATAGTCTATTAGCAATATAAACAAGACTAAAAATAAAGTACTACTATAAGTCCTCTTTAAGGAAAGAAACCGATTGCATTTAGTGTATGCAACAAGATTTTAAACCCTTACGTTACCCCTAGTGGACGAGTGAAGTCTCGTGAAGGTTTCCAAGAATGATTCCCACAAACATTCAAAACTCTGTTAAAGATATTAATCATAAAGAAAACTACAATACATAGTTGAAAGATTCACATTCACAAATACTTTCAAATTCCAAATCCCATAACTCATATTAATGATCCCAACACAAAATTCACATTAACAGTCCTCATAGACACTAACCCTAGCTCCTTCGTGAGAAGTGAACTAGCAATCCTCTGTGTGACTTAACTCAGCTCTGAGTAATCAATTACAAATTCCTTCAATTCATTGGATCCCCTTATTAAATTTATCACTCAAGGCATGAACATATGAGTCCCTTTTTCATCATTTTTTTTTCTTATCATGGCTGTGCAATGTCTAGGATTATTAGGCTTTCTAAAAGATCCATATACAAAGCTTTCAGGCAGTAATTCCAAACCAAACGACTTTAGGGCACTAGGTGTAAATACACCCCAATAGAACTAATAAATCGAACCAAATAGGCCACAAACCAAAGACTAACCAATGATAGAATATTTTCAACCCTTCACTTTTCACGTGAACACTCAAAGCTTACTGCGGCAAGAGGCTGTAATAACCCTTGTGGACGGGTGTGAGTGGGCGGGTGCATAGACAGACACTGGGCTGAGCTACCACACTGACAGGGTACAGGGTGCTCAATCCCACATCGCTTGGGTGTGGAAAAGGGGATGTGCTTATATGTAGTATATTCTCTTCAAATGGTATGAGGCATTTTGGGGTAAACCCAAGAGCAAAACCGTGCGGGTTCAGGCCCAAAGCGGACAATATCATACCATGTGTTGGAGCGGGGTATTACAGTTGGTATCGGAGCCTGAACCCAGCCGGAATTAAGTGTGCCCACGAGGGCGTCGGGCCTCGTAGGGGGGTGGATTGTAATAACCCTTGTGGACGGGTGTGAGTGGGCGGGTGCATAGACAGACACTGGGCTGAGCTACCACACTGACAGGGTACAGGGTGCTTAATCCCACATCGCCTGGGTGTGGAAAAGGGGATGTGCTTATATGTAGTATATTCTCTTCAAATGGTATGAGGCCTTTTGGGGTAAACCCAAGAGCAAAATCGTGCGAGCTCAGGCCCAAAGCGGACAATATCATACCATGTGTTGGAGCGGGGTATTACAGAGGCCTGGTTACTTTGAAAAAAACTCAAATTGATTTTTCTTTTCTTTATCATTTTATTTTATTTTATATATATATATATTCAAAAACAAGTGTATCATGATTCAAATGTGTATTTTCAAGGGATACCAACTTATATCATACACGTACATCTGATAACTCAAAGCCAAGTACATACCTTATAAGACTTTACTAATGTGCTTGTGAATGATGAAAAGAATTAGGGTTAACTCTATAAAGCATAATGCAAACAAAGATGTTGATCTACTCACATAATCGATATATGATTTAAAGAAATTTTAATCAAACTCATGAATTCAATTCAAGAACCTATATAAACTATTAAACTCACGATTAATGTTAAAACATCTTAAAAATGTAACTAAAGAAATAAAATAAAAATAACCTAAAATAATAATAAAAACATAACCAAAAATGTCTAAATATATCACTACTTCACTAGCATCATAATAAAAAACATGGCGTTACTCCCAAACTTAAACTGTACATTGTCCGCAATGTACATCAATTAGAGCATAAAGGAAGAGTAAAATGAGATTACCCAAAATCTGATACGTGGTAATAAAAAATAGCAAACCCATATCTTGAAAGAGTATAACTATAAAGACCAGGTCTTTTTGGACTGATTTTTTTCTTTCTTTTTTATATTTATCAATTTAAGGCATGGAAATGTTTTTACTAATGATGAAATAAAAGTATGGAGACTTGCTTCGAGGTTTGGAAAGGTTTTAGAACCATTTGGCTCAATTTGGGATATTCAGGTCAGTGGGGCCCGGAACTCGGGTCGGGTAGGCTTGAAAAATTGAATATTTTTTGAAAAATATTCTTTTTGGTAATAGACCAAATGAAATATTAAATGAAGAAAGGAATTGATTTCAGAGTTATAGGAGTTTTTAGAATAAAAAACAGAGGTCGAGAAGGTACATTAATGGACTTAAGGGCATTTTGGTCATTTAACGCCTAAGTTGGTATAAATATCAAAGGGAGACATCTTATTTCCTAAATCTAAAGGCCTAGAAGTGATATTTGAAAGTTAGCCAAGAAGGAAAGGTTGTTATCCTCGACGAGAGTTTCAATTCAATCGAAACAAAAGTCATTTTGGGCAAGTTTGGATTTAGTGGAAATTGGGGAAAACGTTTGAAAACTCTTCCAAACTGAGGTAGGGATGTTTAATTCATGAATTCTTATATTTTTTTGAGTATGTTGAATGCTTAGAGCATTCAACTAGATTTATAAGTGATTATATGATACATATATGATTTAAAGCATATATATATGTGGTATAAGTAGGATTTAGCATGATGAGATTTATGGTTATATGGTTATGTGTTTGTATGATTATATGAATTATATGTTAGCATACAAGGTGAAAATCTTGAGTTTTAGGTGTGAAATTGATTCATATATGTGTATATGAAACTATGTATTTGATTATATGTTTCAATGAGTATGGTTAATTATAAAACATGTTTTATGTGATAAATAGATAATTGAATATGTGGAAATGTGATAAATGTATGCATATGAAATATATGTGAAAATGTGAAAGCATTCTAGGCGAATTATGAATACATATTGGCATGGAAACATATAAAAATGAGCATATATAAATGACAGGGTTCATGCATGGCACATACATGAGGGGAGTAGGTGTATGTGGGAAGTTGAGATGGATAGTTGATAGTTAGTATTTAAGGTACTTAATTAACCTTTGGTGGACCGTTATCATGGATAAGGTAATACAGAGTGGTGCCTTCGGGTGGACCAATATTACTATCAATGTAATACAGAGTGGTGCCTACGGGTGGACCGATATCACAATTGATATGATACCGATTGGTGTCGGCTAAATTGAGGGATCTTGGTTAACCTAAGACCTTATGTCAAGGGGTTTCAGTTAAGGAAAGTTGGGTGATCCATGTTGGGAATACTAGTCATTAGTTGGGTGTGAGTGTGTGGTACGGTAAAGATGCATGACATAATGTATAGTGCATACATCGTAGGTTTCATTATATGTGAAATTGCATTGAATTTATATTCTTGTGATTTTTGATATATTATTAGCACGTAGTTTTGTTTTTGATTTATTTATGGAATGTGCATATGTTTTACGTGGTATTTATGGGACCTTAGGAATTGTGCCTTAGGCATTTCTACTGAGTATGCAGGAACTCAGTCCCCATATATATAATTTTTTTTTCAGGTAATGGCAAAGAGGTAGTGGAGCTTCAGAAAAGTCTTAAATAGATTTGGAGCAAGGATGAGTTTTAAACACCATTTGCTATTTTTGTTAAAGCATGTCCTAAATGTGGATTAGATGATTTTGGTTGTATGTAATGAGGGTTATATCTTTTGTATATTATATTTGGAGCTCAATGTATGAATAGATTAGATTATGAACATGAATGGGAATTCCTTAATTATATTCATACATGGATCGTATGGAAAGATGATTTATGCTTTAAGTCATGATTTCATGTAGTATGTGTATGAGTATAGAAAGAAAAAATGATAATACATGAAATCCCATTGAGTAGGAAATGTTTGGTACTTAAGAATAACATTGTAATGTGAAAGGTAGCAGGCTCTGGGGAGTTTCAGCCGACTGGTTTTCTTATCAGCCGACATGTAGATCCCGAGAGATGGAAATTGCAGGTTTTGCAGGAACAGATTTCGGCCAGTAGGAAGTGTCCTTCAGCCAGCAGAAAGAAGGGCTTCAGTTGGCTGAAGAATTGATCAGATCAAATGATTGCCCAATTTTCAGCCGACTGATGGGAAGTCCATCAGCTGACCAAAACTGGTAGAGAGTGAGAAATTGGTGTTTTCAGGCATTGTTGAGCAAGGACTAGTATGTAGTGTGGGTTTAAGCTTCCACTGAGTTATGTGAATGAAAAGTGAGATTAGAATCCAAAAGTTCCATATAAGAACTTAGGGTAGAATGGTTTAGCTTTTGCGAGAGGTGGTCTCGGTGGTCCAGATTGGAACCGACGGAGACAGGATAGTGTTTGTCATGCTCACTCGGGGCCATGGGATTAGTGACTAGGTGAGTGTGGCACCTCATAAACAGAGTTTGGGCTCGAACCGGGGGCATTCCAGTGGTTCAGATTTTGTGGCGTGACAGCTTGGTATCAGAGCATCTAGGTTCGAATACCTAAGGACGAAGGGTGAGGGGCAAATAGTGATTTAGTTGATAGCTTGTTATTAGAACTAGCTAGATTTGCATACCTAAGGATGTATAGATTCAGAATGATTTGATAGTTGATAACTTAGTATTATAATGATTAGGTTAAAAACCTAAGGACGTTGGGTAGATGTGACCTAGTTAGACCGAGACTTGAAGTGCATATATTGTATGATTACATGATAACATGTATAAGTGTTATATGTTTACATGATAATATATTTATATGTTATGTGTTATGTGATAACATACTTACGTGGTAAGGTGTTTATGTGTTTGTTTAATGTGTATAACATGTCGAGTGGGTAGTATGAGATATTTAATTACGATTAATCAATCTCTTGGCCATAGGTATAGTGCTTTGTCTGCTAGGGAGGATAGACGGGAGGAAAAGAATGAAGGAAAATAGAGTAAGGATTTGAGTCATTCTTCTGATGGACAAACGAGGAAGGAACAAAAGATTACTCTTTAACAATTGGAAAAATCAGTAGGACAATATGGAATACATTCTATACTGATGACTACTATACCTGTGGGATCTGCCAAGACTGGGATAATATGTTATAGGTGCAGGCAGCTGGGACACTACAAGTCTAAATGTCCTACGAATCAATCTACTTTTAGAGATTGCTTTAGATGTGGTTAGCTAGGACATAGGACTAGGCATTGTCTACAATGAAGTGGGGGTGTCAAGAGTGAACAATGTTCACAGCAAGGGTTGGTTCAACCTGCAATGACACCGATAGATTTTGGGACACTACTCCCACCACAACCAACTATAATTATTGAGAGTGCACAACCAGTTAGGGGTTCTACCCCAGGTGTGCCTATGACTTTTGTGTTAATGGGATCAGCCAAGTCAAAGGTGGTGTGTCACCACTGTCAACAACCGAGTCACTATAAGTCTGAGTGTTCCAACATACACTTAATGCCAGTAGTTAAACAGATGTGTTATCGCTAATATCAGATTAGTCATATCAAGTTGAATTGTCCTCTACGACAGGGTGTGCAGGGTGAAATAGAGTCTTATCACCGCACCAATCAGTTTTCAACAAGCTAGCGATATTTTATGGAAATGCCGCCGCCGCCACCACCACCAATGCAGTCTGCTCAAGTTTTACAAGCATTGAGGGGGAAGTATTCCTAGTAGTTCAGGACAACTATCCAGGAATCAGAGGACTGATATGTTGTGATAGAGGTATATTAGTAACTTCTAGTTTATAGATTATAACAGTGATCTATGCAAGTATATTAAATTGCATATCTTGAGTTTTGTGTTACAAATTGGTGAAACATGATAAGTTTCATAATAAATGGTATGCTATTGGTTCTAGGTATATCCTTGGATGTAAATTGGTTTATTTTGGCGTATTCTGGTTATCGCTGCATTATTTACATGAGCATTGGAACTAGAGGTTAGTAGATTCTAAAGGACTACTAGTGTTGACATATCAGTCAGTGGTATTATGATTCTAGACAGGGAGTGTCGGGGGATGCACTATTGGAGTAGCCGGACGGACACTTAGATTTGATTTCATCTTCTTTTGTGAGGATGCATGGAATTTTGAATATCTATTGTATTGGATAGAGCTATGATTTTACATTGAGGTTTTGAGAAATATTTCAGATGGTGCTTGATACATATTGCACTTGGACTTGGTATTGGATGAGTAGACCATTTACCATTTGAGGGATTTGCATACAATGACAGTAATTGGGCCAGTATTATTATGGCACCACTTGAGAGGTTTCTGGTTTAGTGGGCTAATGTTGGTGAGACTACAACCTTAGGGCTCAGGTCGATGAAATAATTATGTTGCTAAAGGAGGTGTACAAATATACTATAAGGTGGAAGGCCACAAAAAGGATTAATGTTGGACAGTTGGAGATTCTAGCATGTGTTGGCAAAATGGTTAATTTGGTCTTGCCACGAAATCGGAGCAAATCGCGAAGTTCTATAATGAGGGAATATGAATGAGTTGAGTTAAAGTTGATGAGGATGTTACCTACGAGGAGATCCTTGATACTCGAGAGCAAGTTTTGAGGGGTAAGACAATTCTATTAGTCAAAGTCTTGTGGCATCATCAAAATGTTGAGGAGGCTACGTGGGAGCGAGAGTAAGAGATTCGATCTAAGTATTCAGACTTGTTTTCTTCACATATGGCCTGATTTCGAGGACAAAATCCTTTTAAGTTGGGTAAGTTGTAAAGACCATGACCATTTTTGGCAAGTTTTCTCTTTATTTTCGTTTATTGTCATATAAGTGATTTAAATGATTATATGCATGTTTTAAATCTGAAATACATGTTTGGAGACTTGAATAAGGGCTCGGGTAAGTTTTGGGACCGTTTGGTAAAATTTGATATGTTCGGGTCGGTGGGCCTGAGACGCCGGTTAGTTGGGCCCAAAAAATTGGACATTCTCCTAAAAATACCAAAATTTGAGATTAGACTAAATAAAATATTTGATGAATTATGAAATCAGTTTCGAGGTTGTAGGAGTTTTCAAAATTGAAAACAGAGGCCGAAAAGGTACGTTAAGTGACTAGTGGCATTTTAGTAAATTGGTGAGGTTAGGTCAATAAGTAGGAGAGAAAAATATTTCAGTAAACACACACTTTCTTTATAACAGCCGATCAAGGAGTTATTCTCCTCTCTACAACTCCTTCTTCCTTCTTTCTTGAATTTGAGAGACTTGGAGCGTGAATTGGAGAACGCCGAAGAAGAAAAGATTGATCTACGTGATGAGGGATCGAGTTTGATCAGTTCAAAGTCAAATTCGAACAAGTTTGAATTGGTGAGAATTGGAGATTTTGTTTAGAGGCTCTTATTAACTAGTAGGGATGCCTAAACCACAAAATCTGGGGTTTGTGTGAGTATATTGGTTGTTTATGGCAACCAATTGGTTAATTATGTATTTCTCAAAATTAAAGCATGTTATATCTTGAAATCGAATGAATTCTACCACGAATTAATGTAGTTGTGTGCTTTGAATTGTCATATGTAATTATATGGCCTGTTGTGTGAGAAATGTGGGAGAATTATACGTGTTTTATAAATATATGTGAATGTGGCACCTATGTGTTTGATTAATTGCCCTAATGAGTATGATTTTCTATGAAGCATGATTTATGTGAATAAACAGATGCTTAAAATGTGGAAATGTGATATATGTTTAAATGTGTATGCATGTGAGACTTATATAGAAATGTGCAAGCATGCTAAGTGGTTATAATGTTATCTTCTACGCTACATATACGTATTTAGCATGAACACATGCATATGGTGAGAGTAGATGTGAGATCAATTGGATAGCCTTGTTATTGGAGTCATTTTGATGAGAGAACGGGATAGCCCCTACTATTAGAGTCATATAATGAGACAATGGGATGGCCCTGTTATTGGAGTCCCAAAAGATAGAATTGGATGGCCCTGTTATTGGAGTCCAATGGTTATTTTGAGGAGGAATGTGGGAAAGGTGCATATCATGGTACATTACATGTAACTTATGATGTGGTTAAAACATGCTATTTTATGCATAATATGATTAAGTGCAAAGGTATACTTACGTAGTATTCACAGAATTCGCGGAGTTGTGTTTTAGACATTTCTACTGAGCATATTGGAGCTTATCCCATGAGTATTAATTCTTTTTTTAGGAAATGGCAAGGAGGTAGCGGAGTCTCCCCAACCATGAGTTGGTGTGGAGTGTAGCTAGCTTTCTTTTGAGAACATTTATTTCTTACATTTGAATGCATGTCCGGAATGTGGACTATATGCATGTATTGAATATGTGTATGGTCATTAATGTTTCAAAAACATGTAATTGAGTATGCTTTATAACTATGGATTCAAATGTAAGGTTTTGAGACATAAATGTATGTTAAACAATGTGGATGATGAACTTTAATTCTTTTTACATTCAATTATGCATGTGTGATAATTGTGAGAATGATTGAGTTGATGAACTGGTGAATTGGGAGTATGGCATGACAAGAATGGGAACTAAGTCATGAAAATGAACACTTTATGAAATTCTGCAAGAAAACAGCTCGGAAGACCTGCGACTGATTGATTGCCTTACTTTGATTAATCGTAGAGCTTCGATTAATCGAAGTCATCATTTCGATTAATCAAAATTTCAACTTTAAAGGAGAGGTCAATTCCAGCGTATTCCGATAGAATCTGCGATACAACTGCGATTGATCACAACTTTGATTAATGTAAACCTTAGTTACGATTAATTGTAGTTAAGGTTGTGATTAATCAAAGAGCAATGTTTGATTAATTGCACTGGGCAACAACTGTGTTTTATAAAGGGGTTTAACTATGCATGTGTTTCAACGAGGGACTCACTTATAGGAATTGATTCACATATGTATGCTTGTATGCGTTGTAGGTATGATTATGGTTAAGCTTCCGTTGGGATGTGAGAATGATGATTGGGGATAAAACCCAAGTCTTCCATATAGGAAACTTAGGGTGAGTGTCACATCCCAAAATTCGGACAACCGGGACTCCCCAGGTTGAAGCCCGAATTTCGAGAGTGAACCCGTTCATTAGACTACATAAACTATCTTAACAATAATCTCACCATGATATCGTGATTTGATACCAAGCTATCACGTCTCAACTCCCGGTCATGACTTGTCACGGAAGCCTTTACATTTACAATACACCAATTCCTCGCCGAAATGTCATAATGATCGACTATCTAAGTCATCATCTCAAAGTCAGCAGAAGCATTCTTTATACCATTATTACAATGTATACATGCATACATAAGCAATTCAAGTCCATTACGTGTAGTCTGCATTGAAAATAGGCATACATAAGCCTCTTGAAAAGCACTGCTTGTGCTCATTTCAATTGATCGAAGTGTACTCTTCGATTAATTGAAGACCTCATTTCGTTTAATTGAAGTTGAGGTTTCGATTGATCGAAGTTATATCAAAGGGCTATCGAGATCCTACTAGAATTAGACCACTTACATTGAACCATTTTCGATACTTGGCCGATTAATTGAGACTTTTGATTGATCGAAATAGGGGTTTTGATTGATCGAAAACCCTCAAACACTGATGCTCTGTAGAATTTTCTAAGTGTCTATTCTCATGTTTTGGTCCTCATTCTTACCATATGTACTCCTCATTTTACCAATTCATCAACACAACCATTCTCACAAATTTATACATGTAAAATGAACATAAATGAATAATCATCATTTAAATTATCTTGCATTTTACCATGTTCAAAACCATGCTTATAATTTATGAAATCATAAGGCATAAACAACACATGTTCTTAAAACATAAAGTCTTATATATGTTTACTGCATGCATATAGTCCACAATCTAGACATACATTCAAATTAAGCAATAAAAGTCTTTAAATAAAATTAATTTCGCCCCACGCCAATTCACTATTGGAGAGACTCCATCATCTCCTTTTCATTTCTTGAAAAGAGTTAATACTCATGGGATGAGCTACAACACGCTCAGTAGGAATGTCTAAAACATAATTCTACAAGTTTCGTGAATACCACATAAACATACATTTGCATTTAATTATGTTATGCAAATACCCATATATCATAACTATATGAGAAGCAATATATAATGTGACATGATATGCATAAATTCCTCATACTCTTCACACACCCATTGGGTTCCGATTTTAGGGGCCGCCCAATCCCACTTAATTGAGGCTCCAAAACTAGTTTATCTCATCATAGGACTCCGTTTTAGGGATTATCTTCTTTCATATAGCCCGGAGCCCCAATTAAGGATCACTCCACAGGGTTCCTCCCCCGGATTGCCCAACATGGCTCTAAACGGATACCATGCCACTCGTTAAGGGGGCTCACCACCCAATTAAGCTCACCACCCTCATCGTGCCAATGAAGATGACATGTTCACGATAATGCACACATACAATTTAAAGCAATGTAATACTAATTGTCATGCTTGCACATTTTTCCAAATAAACGTCACATACTTTTACATTGAACATGTTTCACATATTGCACATTTCATATCACTTATTTTGACAATTAAACATATTTTCACATCCAAACATGCTTTCGAGACAAATATCAAACACACAAGTGTCACTTTCACAAATACACATGAATTCAGATAATCCCTTTACAATTCAACCTCAACATGCTTATGTAACAATTATAAACATGTAATTACATCTTTTAACATTGATAATTCACTAAGTAGTATAATCTAGCATGTTATAACCTTGAAAGATATCTAATTATACCCACATAACCAATTGGTTTCCATAAACAACCAATATACTCACAAAAACTCCGGATTATATAGGTTAGGCATCCCTACCTCAATTTGTAAGAGCTTCCAAATAATTCCCCCAAACTTCTCACTGAATTCAATTTTCTCCGAATTCAATTCGAAATAGATCAAACTCAAGTCCTCAATGCGTAGACCAATTCTCTTTTCTTTGGCGCTTTCTAATTCTCGTCCCAAGCTTCTCAAATTCAATGGAGAAGGATGAAAAAAATGTAGAGATATATGTGTATCTATATTAATCTCTCACGGATGATGAAGGAATGAGAGAATGAATTCTACATTCTCTTCTTTGCTATTTAGAGACCTAGCTCTAATAATTACAAAAATGTCATTAGTCTCTCACCAAATTTTTTCAAACTCCGTTTTAATTTCGGTAACTCCGATGGACTCAAAATCGACTCTATAACACATTAAATATTTTATTTAATCTACCCTCCAAATTTGGTATCATTCTAACTCTTTCAAAATTTTCAGGCCCATAGGACCCGTACGCCCACCCAACCTGAAAAAGTCAATTTTTGCCAAATGCTCCCAAAACTTCTCCGGACACTTAAATAAGTCCCCAAACATTTTTGCACACTTAGAACACATATATAATTATTTAAAGTATTAATACGACAATAAATAAAAATAAAAGAAAATCGGCCAAAAATAGTCTCGGTTCTTATAGTGAGTTGGTTAAACTTTCGCGGGTTAGCCTCGATGGTCCATGACAGAGCCGAGGGTGAGAAAGGTAAATTTCCATGGTGGTCTGGGTCATGGGATGACGATCGAGTAGCCTTGACACCTCATAACCTGGAGTTTGGGCTCGGATCGGAGGGGTTCTGGTGATCCAAATTTTGGGGCGTGATAGCTTGGTATTAGAACACTAGGTTTGAATACCTAGGGATGATAAGTAAAGGTTTAACTATGTTTTGATTTGAAAATATTTGATGATTACCAGATTGTTGTTAGAACTAGCTAGGTTTGCATACCTAGAGAAAGGCCGACTCGCGTATAGATTCGAGACGATTTGATGGTCGATAGCATAAGCATCATAATGGTTAGGTTAACAACCCAATAATGTTGGATAGATGTGATTTACTCACATTGAGATTTAAGGTGCACACACTATGTGGTTATTTGATAGCACGCTTAAATGTTTTGTGTTTATGTGATAACATGCTACGTGTTATATGTTTTGTGATAAGATGTTTTTATATAACATGCTTAGGTGTTGTGTAGTGTGTTGGATATGTCAGGTGTGAAATGGGAGATATTTAATTATTATTAATTTATCTTTCAACCTTATAGCACGATGTCTCTTAGATGATGTAAAGGAGTGGGTGAGGGTGATATTCCTGGAAGAAACCGTGTGGTCACTAATATAACCGCGACCCTCAGGGACTTTATGAGGATAGTTACTTCTGAGGTACAACAAGCGGTAGCATGGCCGGAAGAAATCAAATCAGAGAGAAGATTCAAATACATTACAAGGTTTAAGAAGTTGGAGCCTCAAACTTTTAAAGGTGGCTCAGATCCGTTGGTGGCTTATAACTGGATTAGGCAAGTTGAGAAGCATCTTAAGGCAATGGCAATGCCCGATGATGGGATGAGGGTGATGTTAGCTGCTTATGTATTCTTGGGGGATGTCGAGATATGGTGGAAGATGATCACATAAATTTATGACATTGACGATATGGGTTGGGAAGAGTTTAAGACTCTCTTCCTTGAGAAATATTTTCCTAGGCCAGAGAGAAGGGCATTGAGGAAAGAATTAGATGAGTTAAAGAATAAGAGTATGACAGTCTCAGAATATGAGAATCAATTTAACTCTCTTTCATGCTTCGTTCCTGAAGTAGTGAGAGAAGAGGTGGAAAAGACTTAGAGATTTGTGAATAGCCTTCATCATTCTATTAGGCCAGTTGTTACAATTTTAGACTTAAAGGTCTATAGTGAGGCAGTGAATAAGGCATTAATGGCAGAGGTAGAGGCTAAGGATAGGTTAGGAAAAGAGGAGTCTGGAAAATAAGATAAGGAGAAGGGTGTTTCTTCTAAGAGTCAGTCAAAGAAGAGGTAGAAAAGTGATCTTTCATAATCAGTAGGATCAGTGGGGCAACAGATGATACATTCTGTGCCTATTGTGTCAGCGAGATTGACCGGGCTAAGGAGAGTGTGTCATCATTGTCAATAGCTGGGTCACTACAAGTCTGAGTGTCCCATCATACATTTAATGCCAGCAGTTGAGCAGATTTATTATCGTTGTCGTCAGACATGTCATATGAAGTTGAATTATCCTTGGGGACAGGGTGTGCAGGGTGGGACAGAGTCTCACAATTGCACAAATTAGTTGTTGGTACGTCAACTCGATTCTATGGCAATTCCTCCACCCCACCAGTGCAGTCAGCTCAAGTTTTGTGAGCAAGTAAGGGGAGTATTCCTAGTGGTTTAGGACACGAGTCCATGTATCGGAGGACTAGTTCATAGTAATTGAGGTACATCAGTGATTTTTAGTTTATGAATTATAACACTAATTTATGCAAGTATATTAAGTTGCATATCATGAGTTTGTGTTGCGAGATTAATAAATCATGATAATTTTTATGTGCTATGAATAATATGTTAATGGTTTGAGCATAGTTTATGTAACATGCTTTGTATTTAGAGTTTTTAATGTACATTGCATGCCTCATTTTCAGTATCCTAGTTTTAGGGATTAGGTGAACCAAACAGAGATTTGAATATAGGTTTATTCATGAGGTTTGGGATGTACAAGTTATACTAAACTCAAGTTGTGTGAACTTAGGGCTAGTGGGAAAGGTTTGGGATACTTTGATGTTTTTCCATATCTAGATTTTTTAGAAATGATTTAGAGTTGGATATATTAGTCCTTGTAGATATTTAGGGACTTAATATATGTAGTCCATTAGTTTTATGTCAGGATGGGCAATTGGGACCGTGGGCATGAGGGACAAGAAAGGCATGTTGCCAGGGTTGGGCTAACGGGGAGAAATGGCTAGGCTAAACATTTTTCTTCAATTAGTACTTCTCTTATAACATGTTGAATCTAGGTGATTGTTGAGTTGACTTGTGATTATTGACAAGTAAGGATTAAAACATTGAGGTATTGAGTGTAGATGGTTTCCACTCATAAGGTTAAGGAAACAGTTTTTGTCCTCGAAGGTTCGCGAGATGCATAGGGATTCATGGTAGTGGGTGTTGTCATTGGGACACAAGTTTCTCTAAGGATGCACACACTAGAGTCAGTTTTCTAATTTGACGTAATTTTGTCTATTGGCATATTCGGCAGATCAAGGAAGAGGTCAATTAGACACAGTTTTGTCTATTGACATACGTAGTGGTAATTTTAGATGCAGTTTTATCTATTATTACACTCATGGTGGTGAGCATTGTCATTCGGATGCAGTTTTGTCTACTAACATTGATCGGGAATGAAATACTGTCGTATGGGCGTAGTTTTGTCTACTGACACACGCAGGTGAACCGGGTTTGTCACTTTGACGCAGTTTTGTTTATTGACATACTCGGTAGACCAGAAAAGAGGTCAATTAGACACAGTTTTGTCTATTGACACATGTAGTGGTGATTTTGGATGTAGTTTTGTCTATTATCACACTCGTGGTGGTGAGCATTGTCATTCAAGCATAGTTTTGTCTATTGACACTCATCGGGAATAAATCGTGGTCATTAGGATGCAATTTTGTCTATTGACACGCGCATAGGAGTGGAGTTGTTATGTTAGATACAGTTTTGTCTATTAACATACTCGAGGAACCGAAATTTGTCTATTGGCATATATTGGATCAGTTATCTTTAGATACAGTTTGTCTATTGATGTGCTAGTTGAGGTATTAGATGTTCCCTGAGAGAAAGGTGTAATAGTTTTTATAAGATAGAGGTAATAGTTTTTTAGGTCTGTATAAGACTTAGCTTCTAGACATAGTAAGTTTTAGTGTCATTGTCAAGGTAAAGAGGTAGATTGATTTCCGTTTCAGTCAAGATTTTTACAAAAGGTGGGTTTAGATATCCTAAATATTGTAATGTTTCACGTTATGGGTTAGGATGTACTAGGGACACAGATACAAGATAATGAGTTAGAGATAATTTACTCGTAGATTTCTAGTGGTATAACGGTAGCAGATTGGACCTTGTATCACTATGATTTTGTGATGGGGTTCCACAGTCGGAAAGAGGAGATGATACAGATTGGATCATAGATGACAAATTGACTAAAACAACTCACTTCCTTATAGGATGATGTGAGGAGGCTTTGTAAGTAATATGCTCAGCATATTGTGAGGATGCGTGGAGTTTGGAGTATCCATTGTATTGGATAGAGATACTGTCATGCCCCGAATTTTTGAGATGTCATAAAATAAATTAAAATTAAAATTAAATAAAATAAACATATTAATTAATTAAAAATCTTATACACTTAATATTTCAACTTCAAACTCTCTCACGTAATAGATCCATCTCAATAAAATATTATCTTACACCTACAACCGAAGTCTTTCTTTCCAATTACAAAAGATATTATAATAAAATAATCTCCTTTTAAACTCTTTATGACAAAACACACTCTCAAGTAACCTCTCATAAATTCTTCATTACTCCAGACTTCAGCCAGACCTAAAATATTTTTAGGGTGAACACAACAACCGCTCAGTAGGAAACAAAACAACTTAACTTTCATATATACAGGAAACAACACACAAAAGAATATATAACTTAAATATACATAAATTTACGCACAAATAAAATAATAACGAGAAAACAATTACTGCAAAATGCAATCACTATTCAAAATTTTAGTATAAATTCAAGTATGAGCATATTCAGTATACCGTTATAACCTCATCATATATACCATACAAATAATTGTTCACTAAATAACTAGTGCAAGTATAAATCAATTATTGATAAATTAACCATAATATAACCTCTCGACATGTATACCGTACACACACACTGCAGATTTTTGGTCATTTTCACGGTGAGTCGCTAAACCCAATTATAGTTCTCAGTTTTTCGACCGAAGGGAATACAACCCTGCCTATTTTCATCCGATTATACATGTACGAGCACACATAATCAAATTTCATTTACAGCCATAAATAGAACACAATTCGTATACCATTTCTCAAACCAAATACTTATATACCGTTAAATTTAGAGGATATAATTTCTCTCTTCAAAACACTATTCATTTACAAATTTTCACTTGATCAATTCTTAATTAAATAACAAATAAAACAACCAAAAGAAACAATGAACTTATTTCCTATAACTATAAATTTAGGTAATCTTAATTCAGAACAAGTAATATAAAATTATAAAACTATAACATAACAAAAATGAGTTTACGATCTTTAAGAAAATAAAAAAAATATATTAAATTTACCTTTGTTTACAATTTGGGACCATTGATTCCATGCAAACAATACATGCGTTTATATATATAAACTACTAGTAGTACTAATGTAATATATATACCATTATAATTATATATTAAGAACCAAATAAAGTACATATAAATTAAAAGGTAATGACGTACTAATCGCTTACAATAAGTACACCATCCACTGCCCTACTAATAAGTTATTCCAAGATCCACATTGTTAATTATATAAACCCACTAGCAAATGAATTACATAGATAGGAAAATATATATGAACGTATATAACAAAACATAATATAAAAATAAAAATGATTTCTTTTGTAATTTCTATCTACTAACATATATAAAAATAGAGTACCTCTTAAATCTCCTACCTATTGTATCTCTTTTCCTCTGTCGATCAGCCTTTTTTCTCGTTCCCTCTTCTCTCTTTTTAATTTTTAAATGACCGAATGTTATGTCGAAAGCAAGAGAGATCTATTGTTATATATATATATATATATATATATATATATATATATATACATAGTCCGTTTGTAACTGACGAGAAATGAGAGGTATGACATTTAATTTATGTAATAATTAAATATAAATCTTGTGTTAGTTAAGAAGCTATAAGGTCTCCTATTAATTGGTGCTTTAATCCCCATTAACAATCCTTGCAATCAGTAACACTCATCATTGCTAACCCCTTTACCTTCCCTACATTATAATTTTCCACACTCACCTATATTTGTTACAGATTTGTATATATATATATATAGAAATTTGTAACAATGTTTTCTTTTTTTAAAAAATACAAATAAAAAATAATAACAATTTCATAATAAAAAATAAATTACTGGTTATCACAGATACGATTTTACATTGAGGTTTTGAGATAGATTTCAGAGAGTGCTTGATACATATTGCACTTGGACTTGGTATTGGTTGAGAGGACCATTTACCATTTGAGGAGTTTGCATACAATGGCAGTAATCAGGCGAGTATTATTATGGCACCACTTTGGAACTTGTATGGCAGGTTACTTAGGTTTTTGGTTTATTGGGCTAAGGTTGGAGAGATTATAACCTTAGGGCCTAGGTCGACGAAATAATTATGTTGCTAAAGGAAGTGTACAGATATACTATGAGGTGGAAGGCCACAATAAGGATTAATGTTAGACTGTTGGAGATTCTAAAGTGTGTTGGCAAGATGGTTTGGCCTTGCCACGTAATTGAAGCAATTCCAGAAGTTCCATGATGAGGGAATATGAATAATTTGAGTTCAAGTTCATGAGGATGTCACCTACGAGGAGAGACTAGTTCAAATCCTTGATCTTCGAGAGCAAGTTCTGAGGGGTAAGACCATTCCATTAGTTAAAGTCTTGTGGCATCATCACAATGTTGAGGAGGCTACTTGGGAGCGAGAGTAGGTGGTTCGTTCTAAGTATCTAGACTTGTTTCCTTTAGGTGTGGCCTAATTTCGAGGATGAAATCCTTTTAAGTTGGGTAGGTTGTAAAGACCGTGACCATTTTTGGCTGATTTTCTCTTTATTTCCATTTATTGTCATATAAGTGATTTAAATGATTGTATGCATGTTTTAAATGTGAAATACATGTTTGAAGACTTGTATAAGGGTCCGGGAAAGTTTTGGGAGTGTTTGGTAAAATTTGAGATTTTCAGGTCAATGGGGCTTGGGACGTGGGTTGGATGGGCCTAAAAAATAAAACATTCTCCTAAAAATACCAAATTTTGAGATTAGAATAAATAAAATATTTGATGAGTTATGGAATCGATTTTGAATTCGTAGGAGTTTTCAAAATTGAAAACGGAGGCCGGAAAGGTACGTTAAGTGACTAGTGGCGTTTTGATAAATTGGTATGGCTATTCCTATACGTAGGAGAGAAAAACATTTTAGCAAACACACACTCTCTATATAGTAGTCGATCAAGGAGTTTTTCTCCTCTCTAGAACTTCTTTCTCTCTTAATTTGAGGGACTTAGAGCGTGAATTGGAGAATGCCGAAGAAGAAAAGATTGATCTACGCGATGAGGGCTCAAGTTTGATCGGTTCAAAGTCAAATTCAAACTAGGTTAAATTTGGTGATCATTGGAGATTTTGTTTAGAAGCTCTTTTAAACTAATAGGGATGCCTAAACCACGAAATCTGGGGTTTGTGTGAGTATATTGGTTGTTTATGGCATCCAATTGGTTAATTGTGTATAATTATGTATTTCTCAAAATTAAAGCATGTTATATCTTGAAATCGAATGAATTCTACCATGAATTAATGTAGTTATGTGCTTTGAATTGTCATATGTAATTATATGGCCTGTTGTGTGAGAAATGTGGGAGAATTATACGTGTTCTATGAATATATGTGAATGTGGCACCTATGTGTTTGATTAATTGCCCTAATGAGTATGATTTTCTATGAAACATGATTTATGTGAATAAACGGATGCTTAAAATGTGGGACTGTGATATATGTTTAAATGGGCATGCATGTGAGACTTATATAGAAATGTGTAAGCATGCTAAGTGGTTATAATGTTATTTTCTATGTTATGTATACGTATTTAGCATGAGCATGTGAAATCCATATCCATGCATGGCACGCATATGGGTAGGGTGGATGTGAGATTAATTGGATGGCCCTGTTATTTGAGTCCTTTTGATGAGAAAATAGGATGGCCCTACTATTGGAGTCCTATAATGAGACAATGGGATGGCCCTGTTATTGGAGTCCCAAAAGATAGAATTAGATGGCCTTGTTATTAGAGTCCAATGGTTATTTTGAGGAGGAATGTGGGAAAGGTGCATATCATGTTACATTACATGTAACTTATGATGTGGTTAAACCTGCAATTTTACGCATAATATAAGTTAAAACGTAGTATTCACAGAACTTGCGGAGTTGTGTTTTAGACATTTCTACTGAGTATGTTGGAGCTCATCCCATGAGTATTAACTCTTTTTTTAAGAAATGGCAAGAAGGTAGCGGAGTCTCCCCAACCATGAGTTGGCGTAGAGTGTAGCTAGCTTTCTTTAAAGAACATTTATTGCTTACATTTGAATGTATGTCCGGAATGTGGACTATATGCATGTATTGAATATATGTATGGTCATTAATGTTTCAAAAACATGTAATTGAGTATGCTTTATAACTATGGATTCAAATGTAAGGTTCTGAGACATGAATGTATGTTAAACAATGTGGATGATGAACTTTAATTCTTTTTACATCCAATTATACACGTGTGATAATTGTGGGAATGATTGAGTTGATGAACTGGTGAATTGGGAGTATGGCATGACAAGAATGGGAACTAAGTCATGAAAATGAACACTTTATAAAATTCTACAGGAAAATAGCCAAGAAGACCTACGATTGATTGAAGGCCTTACTTCAATTAATCGTAGAGCTTTGATTAATCGAAGTCCTCATTTCGATCAATCGAAATTTTTGCTTTAAAGGAGATTCCAATTCCAATGTGTTCTGATAGAATCTGCGATACGACTGTGATTGATCGCAGCTTCGATTAATCGAAACCTCAATTATGATTAATTGTAATAAGGGTTGCGATTAATTGAAGGGCCAGGTTGGATTAATCGCACTGGGCAACAACTGTGTTTTATAAAGGGGTTTAAGTACGTATGTGCTTCGACGAGGGACTCACTTATAGAATTGATTCACATATGTATGCCTGTACGCATTGTAGGTATGATTATGGTTAAGCTTCTGTTGAGATGTGAGAATGATGGTTGGGGATAGAACCCAAGTCTTTCATATAGGAAACTTAGGGTGAGTTGGTTAAGCTTCCACGGGTTAGCCTAGTTGGTCCGTGATGGAGCTGAGGGTGAGAAAGGTAAATTGCTATAGTGGTCTGGGTCATGGGATAATGATCGGGCACACATTACACCTCACAACCCAATGTTCTGGCTCAGACTGGAGGAGTTCAAGCGGTCCAAATTTTGGGGGTGACAGGAGGGCTGACCCATAGCGATTAATGTGGCTATCCTTTGTATGTAGAATGTTTTCAGTATACTTTACAAGCTCAAATAAACCCAAATGGAGAATTAAATATTGGTTGATTCATGAAATATGCGAGTTTACAAGTTATACTAGACACAAGTTATGTGAGCCAAGGGTTAATGGGTAAGGTTTTGTGTACCTTAATGTCTTTCATATTGAGATTATGGGGATGAATTATAATTTGGTGTATTAGTCCTTGTGGATATTTAGGGACTTAATATTTGTGGTCCATGAGTTTTATGTCGAAATGGACAATTTGGATTGAGATTATAAGGACAAGAAAATGCATATTGTTGGAGTTAGGCTAGTGAGGGGAAATGGCCCGACTAAACATTTTCCTTGATTAGTGCTTCACTTACAAGTTTTTTGGTCCCTTTAGTGATTAAGTTAACTTGTGGTTATTGACAAGTAAAGATTAAAATATTGAGATTTTGTGTGTTGATAGTTTCCACTCTTAAGAGTACAACGATGTAAGGTTGGTGGAGTATGATAAGGATAATACTTTGGGTTATAGTTTTAGATACAAATATAATGCTTATCAAAGCTCGTGGGAACAAAAATAAGTTAGTTTTGAACCATTCTTGGTAAGGCATATTTTAGTATTTGTTAGTGAAATTGAGAAAATAGTTTCTCTCCTGGGAAGATTGCAAAGATTGATTGGGTTTCGTGGCAGTGGGTGTTGTCATTGGCATACAAGTTTGTCTTTGAACATACACACTGGAGTCGGGGTTGTCATTTCAATATTTTGTCTATTAGCCAACTTGGTGGACCAAAAAGGGGTCAGTTAGGCATAATTTCATCTATTGACACATGTTGGGTCAATTATCTCTAGACATCGTCTTATCTATTGGTGTACCAGTTGAGGGGTTAGATTTGCCCTGGGTAAGTTTTTACAAGATTGAGGTGACAGTTTTCAGGTTTGTGTTAGATTTAATTTTCTAGATATAACAAGCTATAATGTCGTCACTGAGTTGAGGTGGAATGATTACCAATTTGGCTTAGGTTTTAGCGAATGTAGGTTGTGATATCCTAAGCATCGTGGTATTTCACATTATGGTTGGAATGTGATAGAAGTACGAATGAAAGCTAGTGAGTTGGAGATTATCCACTCACAAATTGTTAGTGGTGTGACGGTAACGAATTGGATTTGGTGTCACTGTGGTTTTGTGATGTCCATGGTCGAAAAGGGGAAATGATATAGTTTGGATTATAGTTGGCAGGTCGACTAAGGCAGCTTACTTCCCTGTAGGATAGCGTGGGGAGGCTTTGTAGGCAATATGTGGACCATATTGTGAGGTTACGTTGAGTTTTGGGTATCCATTGTATGGGATAGAGATACGAGTTTCCTTGAGGTTTCGACAAATATTTCAGATAGTGCTTGATATATATTGCACTTGGACTTGACATTAGTTGAGATAACCATTTACCAAATTGTGAAGTTTGCATACAACAATAGTAATCAGGCCAGTACCATTCTGGCACCACTTGGAGCATTGTGTGGTAGATTATGTAGGTTTCTGGTTTATTGGGCTAAGGTTGGTAATACCACAACCTTGGGGCCGAGATCGGCGAAACAATTATGTCACTAAAAGAGATGTACAACTCTCCTTTGAGGTGGGAGATCCACCGAAGGGATTGATGTTAGAATATTGGAGATTCTAGTGTATGTTGGCAATATAGCTTGGCCTTACCACATAACTGGAGGAGTTCATAATGCTCTGTGTTAAGAGAATCTAAATGGGTTAAGTGGATATTAAGGTTAATGAGGGAAGCTACCTGGAAGCGAGAGCAGGAAGTCCATACCAAAGGTTTGGACTTATTTATCTTCAGGCATCGCTTGATTTCAGGAACAAAATCCTTTTAAGTTGGGGAGGTTGTAAAAACCAGGCCTTTTTGGACCGGTTTCTTTTTTTAATTAATCAATTTAAGGCATGAAAATATTTTTCTAAGGGTTTTAATGATGAAATAAAAGTATGGAGACTTGGTTTGAGTTTTGGAAAGGTTTTAGAACCATTTGGCTCAATTTGAGATTTTCGGGTCAATGGAGCCCGGGACGCGGGTCGGGTGGGCCCGAGAAACCGGATATTTTCTGAAAAATATTCATTTTTGGTAGTAGACCAAATGAAATATTAAATGAAGAAAGGAATTGATTTTAGAGTTATAAAAAATTTCAGAATCGAAAACGGAAGCCGGGAAAGTACGTTAAGTGATAAATATCAAAGGGAGACATTTCAGCCACTCAATTTCTCTCTCTCCAGCTGGATCTCTCTTTTATCTTCTCCTTCTTTATTTCTCCTCTTTTTAGTTTCTAGATCTAAAGGCCTAAAAGTAGGATTTGAAAGTTGGCCAAGAAGGAGATGTTGTTCTCCTCGACAAGGGTTTCGATTCAATCAGAACAAAAGTCATTTTGGGCAAATTTGGATTCAGTGGAAATTGGGAAAAACGTTTGAAACCTCTTCCAAATTGAGGTAGGGATGTTTAATTTATAAATTCCTATTTTTTTGTGAGTATGTTGAATGCTTAGAGCATTCAACTAGATTTATAAGTGATTATATGATACATATATGATTTAAATCATGTATATATGTGGTATAAGTAGGATTTAGCATGATGAGATTCATGGTTATATGGTTATGTGTTTGTATGATTTATATGAATTATATGTGAGCATACAAGGTAAAAATCTTAAGTTTTAGGTATGATTTTGATTCATATATGTGTATATGAAACTATGTATTTGATTATATGTTTCAATGAGTATGGTTAATTATAAAACATATTTTATGTGATAAATAGATAATTGAAGATGTGAAAATGTGATAAATGTATGCATATGAAATATATGTGAAAATATGAAAGCATTCTAGGTGAATTGTGAATACATATTGGCATGAAAACATATAGAAATGAGCATATATAAATGACAGGGTTCATGCATGGCATATACATGAGGGGAGTAGGTGTATGTGGGAAGTTGAGATGGATAGTCGATAGTTAGTATTTAAGGTACTCAATTAACCTTTGGTGGACCGTTATCATGGATAGGGTAATACAGAGTGGTGCCTTTGGGTGGACCAATATTACTATCAATGTGATACAAAGTGGTGCTTACAGGTGGACCGATATCACAATTGACATGATACCGATTGGTGCCTAAGACCTTGGTTAACCTAAGACCTTGTGTCAAGTTGATTAGTGTGTGAAACATACTTTAAATGAGTGAAAAGTGAAAAAAATGAGATTAAAAAATGTGAATATAAATTTTTATGATTTTTTTGTGCAAATACATCCTTTAAATAAGGCTAAGAGTTGCTAAAAAAATTGGTTAGAAAAATATAAAAAAGTATTTGTTTTAAGTGTGTGAAAAAGTACTTTAAATGTGAGGAAAATTGTTTTAAAAGTGTGGAAAGTACTTTAAATGTGTGGAAAGTAATAACAAATGAAAAATGTGAATTAAATTTTTTATGATTTATTTGTGCAAAAACATCTTTCAGATATGCCTAAAAGTTTCTAAAAAAATTGGAAAGGAAAAATATAAAGAAATATTTGTTTTATGTGTGTGAAAAAGTACTTTAAATGTGAGGAAAGTAATTTAAATGTTTGGAAAGTGAATAAAAATGAGAATAAAAAATATGAATAAATTTTTTTATGATTTATTGGTGCAAAGAAATCCTTCAAATATCCCTAAAAGTTCCTAAAAAAATTCGAATGAAAAAATATTAAAAAATATTTGTTTTAAGTGTATGAAAAATAATTTTAAATGTGTAAAAAGGGATCAATCATAGCTATGCATCAAATTATGATCGATTAAGGTGTAATTATCTTAAATGCTTATGTGTTTTAACTATTAAGCATGTTGTAGTTTAAATGCATATTGTCGAATTGTATTAGTGAAGTATGGAATGTGAGAACATTATTAGATGTCACGTAGTGTAGCGGCATCATGGTTGCATATCATATAGGTCGATATCGGGTCGGCACCTAGGTGGGTTGGGATATTTCTACTGAGCCGTTGAGTTGCTCACCCTTTTCCCCCTAAACTCTTTATAGATGAAGCCCCAATAGTGGATGGAACGTGAATGTCCAAGTGGAGTTCCCGTTTGATATTTTGGAAATTTCTTTTGGATATCTTGTATGTAGATATCCATGTTGGCTTGTGGTATGTTGATTCATTTTAGTCGTAGTCATAATTGAATTATTTTTATTTTTGGACAATATATTTAATTCATATAGTGACTGTGAACTTGGAGGCCACCTTAATGAAATGCACAATTTGGATCAATAATATGGATTGTGATGTATGGGACTATGAAGTCATGGTTCTTATTTAAGTTACTACATTGTATAATTGATTTTAAACATCTTGAATATAGATTGAACATTATTTAGATTGCTTGCGGGGAATGGGCATGAGTAGATGTTTTTGAGTTAGAAATATGAGATGTATGGATTGTAGTATGGATGAATGAGGAATGCATGAGTTCCACCAAGTTTTAATCATATTTTTGGTTGTGTATGAGTTAGTAATATAGTGGAATGCATATAGACTTGGATTATACAGGTTTTACAGCTTCAGGACACTTTCGGTTACCTAGGCTTTGCATCAGCTGGCTGAAAGTGTGAGATCCCAAACATTTGCAAATGGGGTACTTGTTTCGGATGGCTAAAAGAGGGTTCCAGCCAGCTGAAAGCATCCTTTCGGTCGATCAAAACCCCTCTCCAGCTAATCGACATAATTAGGAATGTAAGGTTAGCGAAGTCCAAGTTTTAGCCGACCGGAGGGTAGTATCAACTGGCCGAAACTGGGCTGGGATGGAAATTCATAATTTCTGAAATGAGAGTGAACATATTTGAATGTATAGGCTAGCGTGGGGCCCATTGAGGTGAATGGGGATGAACATACACATACGTAATTGCGTGTATATGATTAGCTTCCACGATTGTATAGTTTTGGAATAAATTTTGAGAATTGGAGAGGTGATGTGTAACCCAGTCACCCGCAGCTTCCAGGAGTCGGGACGTGACAACATGGTATCAAAGCGTTAGGTTCGAAAACCTAAGGACGAAGGGTAAAACTTGATCCTATGATCACTTGAGGTTAAGGATGTAAACATAAGGAATTAGACTTGAAGTTGTAAATTGCTTATGTGTAACATGATTAATTGTTTACTTCCTTATAACATGCAAATTGTGGAATGACTTGACATGATAGTTGTATAAACATGCACACTTGAGTATTGAATCTTTTTATTACTATGTATAGAAAGATGCCACCATGTAGAGCTTGCAAAGGGGCAGCTGCAGTAGCTCCAATTGATGGAGAACAATTTATGCTTGACATGGTCACAACCATGCGGCAAATTACGAGGGAAATGCAAGGGGAGAATCAGGCTCTGCCTAAAGCCGCTCCTAGAATAATGATGGTGGCATTGAACAATGTTAAGAAGCATAATCCACCATCATATACTGAAGGGTCTGACCCTATGGTGGCCGAGAATTGGTTAGGCGACATGGTTAAACTCATTATCGCTCTAAAAGTAGAGGAGGATTTGATAGTGAAGGTGGTTGCCCATCATCTTATGAGTGAGGCCAACCATTGGTGGAGGTTTATTGGGGACTCCCATGATATCGAGGCAATGGATTGGGTATGTTCTAAGCACTCTTCTTCGAGAAATACTTTCTGGTGACGGTGAAAGACAGTTTAAGGCAGAAATTCTATGAGTTGCAACAAGGCAACATAACAGTGATGGAATACGAGACCAAGTTCACATCCTTGGCTCTTTTTTCACCTGAAGCGATCCCTACTAAAGAACTAAAAGCAAAAAAGTTCGTTAGAGGTCTCTAAGCTTTCATAAGGGATCGGATTGTGGTTTTGGGTTTGACGAGCGATGATATGGTAGTGGAGAAAACCTTGGTGGCATAGGAAGTCAGTAATGAAAATCAGAGGACTATGGAAGTAAGGAATCAGGCTAGGGATGTCGGGACTTCTTCGGAAAGTCAAGGGTGAAAGAGGCATAGAAATGGTATATCATTTTCTTAAGGGCAGCATCAGGCTCGCCCAACACCATCAGCGACCTTATCTACCGGACCTCCATGGTCTACGATGGTATGTTATCACAGCCAGTAGATGGGCCATTACAAAATAGAGTGCCCTTAATGGCGAGTTGTGACAGCTACACTAGTGATAGTGGGAGAGGAGCAGACATGCTTCCTTTGTAGACAGCATGGACATGTTAGGGCAAACTGCCTATAAAGGCAGGGAGTACAGAGTGGTTCAGGGTCTCAATAAAGGATCGCGCCATCTACCACACTTCAGTCTAGCCATAGGGAGTTACCACCGCCTCAACCAGTATATGCAGTTCAGGGTTCTCGAGCAGGGAGAGGTTTTACTCTTGCTTCTAGCCAGCAGTCGAGGTTTCAGGGGACTGGCCAGCAGAGTCAGTAGACTCGGGGCTATGTTTTCACTTTTGTTCCGACAAAAGATATGCCAGGTCCGTATGTGGTTAGTGGTATCTTCCTTGTTTCTAGCTCATGTGTTAGGGTGTTAGTAGATTTGGGTGCATTCCATTCATTCATATTTGTTGCATTTGTTTGTGCCTTGGGGCTGGATGTGTCATCAGTAGAGTCACCATTATCCATTGATACGCCTGTTGGGGGTAGGGTTACCCTGGGTAGAGTATGTTAATCTTGTGAGATCGAGGTTGTAGGACGTCGACTAGTGTTCGATTTTGTGGTACTAGATATGACCGTTTTTGATGTCATATTAGGCATGATTTGACTATCTACGTTTAGAGTCATGATTGATTGTCTTCACAGGAGAATGATAGTGTGCACACCCGAGGGTGATTGGTTTTATTTTGTAGGAGAGTGGGACGATTTCTACATTCCTTAGTTCTGGTGCCCGAAATGGGATAGGTTGTTTCCAAGCTAGCTTATTAGTCGAGGATGATGAGGTTGTGACTTAGTGTTTAACATTGATCTAGCTCCCGGTACTGCGCCCATCTCTATGGCACCATACCGAATGGCTCAAGAAAAGTTAAAGGAGTTGAAAGATCAGTTACAAGAGTTATTAGACAAAGGGTTTGTATGACCTAGTACATCATCTTGGGGAGCTCCGGTCCTATTTGCTAAGAAGAATGACGGATCCTCGCGGTTGTGTATAGATTATCAAAAGTTGAACCAAGCAACCATCAGGAACAAGTATCCTTTGCCAAGGATAGATGACTTGTTTAATCAACTTAAGGGTTTAACTTGCTTCTCAAAGATCGATTTGACGTCGAGGTATTACCAGCTGAGGGAAAAGGTAGAAGACATTCCAAAGATAACTTTTCAGACTAGATATGGTCACTATGAGTTTCTAGTGATGCCAGTTGGTTTCATGAACACACCAGTGACATTCATGGATTTAATGAACCGTGTCTTCAGTGAGTACTTGGATAGATTTGTGGTGCTATTTATGGACGATATTCTTATATACTCTTCTTCTATGGAGGAACATGATATTCATTTGAGGATGGTACTATGGATTTTGAGAGAGCACCGTTTGTATGCCAAATATGAAAAGTGCAAGTTTTCGCTAATGGAGGTGAAATTCCTAGGACATGTAGTGTCAGAAGGAGGAGTTTCGGAAGACCCTTCTAAGATTGAAACAGTGATGAATTGGGAAAAGCCTAAGAACGTATTCGAGATACATATCTTCTTAGGATTAGTGGGATATTACCAGCATTTTGTATAAGTCTTTATGAAGTTAGCGGCACTGATGACAAAACTTACTCTTAAAGGAGTTAAGTTTGTGTGGAATGATGTTTGCGAGTATTTCTTTATGGAATTGAAGAGTAGATTGACGAGTGCTCCAATTTTGATAATTTTTCAACATGGTTTGGGTTATGTTATCTACTATGATACTTCACAGGACGGTTTGGGATATGTGCTAATGCAAATCGAGAGGGTTGTTGCATATGATTCACGGTAGTTGAAGTTCTATGAGCAAAATTATCCAACTCACGACTTAGAGTTGGCGGCGGTGATTTTTTCCTTGAAAACATTGAGGCATTATCTTTACGAGGAGAAGATTAAGGTTTTTTCTGATCACAAGAGCTTGAAGTACCTTTCTACACAAAATGACTTGAATATGAGGTGAATGAGGTGGGTGAAGTACATAGAAGACTACAATTTTGATCTTCAGTATCACCCGGGGAACGCTAATGTGGTTGTCGATGCCTTGAGCAGAAAGTCACATGGCACCTTAGTTAGTATTGCTATCCGTGAGTGGAAGATGATGGATGACATCTCAAAAATGGGATTATACTTTGGTGAGGGTGGTGAACCGGCTAATTTGTCTATGCTCATTGCACAACCGACTCTAGTGAGTAGGGTGGTTGAAGAGCAGAAGCGTGACAGTGAGATAGAGAGCGTTCGCACTCAAATTTTGAGTGGTGAAGCGGTAGAGGATTGGGTTATTAATTCAGATGGAAGATTGAGGTGCAGAGGCAAAATGGTTGTTCCATTGGTTTGTAAGAATGAGGTTTTGAGAGAGTTTCATAGCTCTAGACTTGCATTGCATCCCGATGTTACCAAAATGTATCATAACCTTCGTAGACAATATTAGTGGAAGAGCATGAAAAAAGACGTTGCATAATTTGTGGCGAGGTGCCTCACTTGTCAACAAGTGAAGGCCAAGTATCAGAGATCGGCAGGTTTACTACATCCATTACTAGTGACTATGTGGATGTGAAAACATATCACTATGGACTTTGTGATAGGTTGCTTAAACGAGGAAGAGTCACGATGCAGTTTGGGTCATTGTGGACAGATTGACCAAGGTGGCTCATTTCCTTCTGATTCGATCTTGAGACTGCACGGAGTGCCAATTTCTATAGTGTCCGATAGAGATCCGAAGTTCACATCACAGTTATGGCTGATCTTTTAAGCTGCACTTGATATGGACCTCCATTTCAGTACGACTTTCCATCCTCAGATAGATGGTCAGTCAGAACATACCATACAGGTTTTGGGAGGATATGCTTCGAGCATGTGCACTTAATTTTTGTGGTAGTTGGGAGGATAACCTTCCTTTGGTGGAGTTTACATACAATAATAGCTATCAAGTTAGTACTGAGATGGCTCCATTTGGGGCACTATATGGTAGACCTTGTAGGTCACCAATTTGTTGGATAGATGTTAGTGAAATAGTGGCATTGGGCCCGGATATAGTCCAAGAGACTACTGAGAAGATAAAGATTATAAAGCAACGGTTGCTTACCGCTCAGAGTCATGTCTTTGAGGTGGGAGACCATGTCTTCCTAAAGGTCTCGCCACAACAAGGTTTGATGAGATTTGGGTATAGCGAAAAGCTAGCCCCATAATTTATTGGTTCATTTAAGATATTGGATCGTGTAAGTGAGGTTGCATACCACTTGGCATTGCCACCGCAAATATCAAGTGTGCACAATACTTTCCACATCTCTATGTTATGAAAATATGAGTCAGATCTTTCACATATGTTAGACTAGACATATCTTGAGGTGGAGGAGGACGTGTCTTATGACGAGAGACTGATTTGAATTTTGAATACCAGGGAGCAAGTGCTTCGAGGCAAGATAATTCCATTAGTTAAAGTCATTTGGAAGCATCACAGAGTCGAGGAGGCTACGTGAGAGCGAGAACAAGAAGTCCGCTCAAAATACCCCAAGTTGTTCACTACTAGAGGTATGTTTCTAATTTTGAGCACGAAATTCCTTAAAGGTGGGGAGGTTGTAGAGAATGACCAATTTTGGTTGATTTGCTTTATTCATAACGTATTTTGAATGATATTTAACATGTTTTAAGTGCGGAAAACACATTTGGGAAGTTGTATAGAGGCTTTGGAAAGTTTTTGGTATATTTAGAAAAGTTTGACTTTTTGGTCAAATGGGGGCTAGGACGCGGTCCTGGTGGGCTCGGAAATTCGAATTTTTTTAAAAAATAATTATTTTTAATTTTGGCCTAGATGAAATGTTTAATGAGTTAAGTAAATGATTTAAAGACCGTAGGAACTTTCGGAATAAAAAATGGAACTAAGAAAGGTACGTTAAGTGACTTAAGGGCAAGATGGTCATTTGCCCTTGGTGAGCTGTTAATGCACTATATGTATATGGATGGGGTAGGTTCTATAGATATAGAAATCAGTCATCGAAGCTCTCCAATCTCTCTCTCTTCTCCAACCTTCATCCTTGGTTTTCATCTCCTTAAAGTGAGAGTTAGGGTTTGCTCCAAGAGGGAAAGCTTCTTCTCTCCCTCTCCTCTTCACTTTGGTGGCTTCAAAATCCCCATTTGGAATATTCTAAAATTTAAATTTGAGGGAAGTTGAGATTCGGGCTTCGACCAAGAAGGAAAGTGTCTTCTCCATGTCCCGATCTAGGGTTCTACGAAGAGAAATTGCATATTTGAGGAACTTGAAGTTTGGTGGATTCTAGGGCTTGCTTGGAAGGCTTTCAAACTTGAGGTAGGGATGTTTCTTACCTATTAGTTGTCAAATCTAAGGTATGGGGTGAGTTGGGATAGTGTAACTTGTACTAGCATATGTGGGTGATTGGTGGAAGTAAAGTTTATTTTCCTTCATTTTTTCACATTGTATAATTATGCATGCTAGAGTAGTTTGGTTCATGATATGTGATGAATTACGTGTCATACATTTAATGTATGTGAAATTTGAGTATATATATGATGTGGATTGAAGTGTATGCATAAGTGGCTCATGTGCATAAGTCTTGACATTTATGTGATTATTTGGTTGTTGTGTAGGAAATGAATGCTAGTGTTGTTTCTCCAAGAATTTCTTGATGTCATGGTACCATGGCTAATCATCTAGTTCTTCTTCAAGGAACATGTAATGGGCAGGCTAATAACTTACTTCGACCTTGATTGGGGGCAGATCTTCATCTTCCAAGATATTTATCATGGATAAGAGTTGTAGACACCCGTTTTGACTTCCCATTTCTTTTCCAAATCCTAAATCAATCATACCAGGTTTCAGGATCCCGCATTCCTAAGCATAAGCCCCAAAAAGGGTAAAATGGTCATCTTAAAAAAAATTAATCTCCAATCCGTCTGCCAAATCAGAAAACGGACTTCACCATTGAGTTCAAAGGTATCAAAAACCTCAAAAACTACTACTCATAGGAACCATAAGTTCTCTCGAACACTTGATTTCATTCAAACCTTAAATCAGGGTCAAACGAGTCAAATCAAAAGTTTAACCAATAAACCATTCGTTAAAATGACGAACGGAAATTTCCACAAGAATTTTTGCAAAAATTATTACTTTTTCATCAATGGTCAAAATCAACTTGATCCAACGGCTGTTGTTCATCCAAATCCACTTTGGAAGGCCAGAATTCACTTAGGAATGAGCCAATTTTTGCCACTTTCTGTTAGGCGTTGAATGTTACGCATTCTAGCCTCTTAATTTACATATTTTATTCTCTTAGTAGTAGGTTATTTGTGATTTTACTTTGTTTTAGTGTTTTTTGTATTTACAAGTCCTTAATGATAACTTTAGTTAAACCATGATTTTTGGGCTTTTAAGATGACGTCCATGAGGGTTATAAAAAGACATCAAATGGATCAATTCAATTTCCTGTTTCAACTAAAAACAACCCAAATAAGTGGGCCAAGAGAATTATAATTGCTTAAGGAGATTATGGGTTGAAGTCCAATTCTGCACGTAATACAGTTTTAATTTCATTTTGGAAAAGTGCTTGTAACTCTTATTTTTGACTGTCAAAATGGCCCAATTCTTGTGTAAGTTTTACGAAATTCGATTCTAGACATTTTTGTATTTCACAAAAATTTTGTGAATCTGACTTCTGAGGCGTCAAACTTTGGGCTGAAATTCAGCAAGAAAATCCACCCTATTAAGGCCTGCAGGAAAATCCTAATTATCTCCTAATTAGGTGGGGACACTTCACATTCTCTTAGCCATTAAAAGTAACGAATTGGGGCTGTATTGAGAACCTTTCGGTAACAGCTTTGAAGTGCCTTTGGGGTGGAGAAACATTGGAGAACAAGGTCTTACTTGTATTCCATGGAGATGACATCTTCTTCCTCAACCATTGAAGCATTCTCTTCTACCATAAGCGGCTAGTTCATCAACTATGGTTTTGATGTAACCCTAACTGAGCATCAATGGTTTAATTGTTCTAATTATTGGAAATTTTTGTATTCAGGCATAGATTGTGTAATTTAGAGGATTCTATTTTAAAAGAATTTAACAATAAAGTCTTAATATTCAATTTCATTGATTTCTTATATTGTCTTAGATACTTAATTATTGTGATTAAACTCAATCCCTCTTGTTTTATGTGATTATGAGAGAGATTATTACACAACGGTAATTATTGAATGTGTAGTTAAAGTTTTGATAGATTATGCCTAGAGAAGATGAACCATATTACACCCTAGAGTAGAGTAGTTAGGCAAATGGTGCATGCCAATCGAAGATAGTCCATGACTTAACTTTAATTATATGTTATCCTCTTGACGGTTGGAAGTGAACTTGTAGCCACTGACACAACTTATGCATGATACAACTCCCCATATATAGTTAGTTCAATTGGCCATTGATTGTGAAGTTAGTGGTGAAGTCAATAACCCTAGATTTATCTTATATTTTGCACACTCTATAGTTCTCTTGCCTTTGTTTAATTGCTTTAATTACTTAATTTAAAATAAAAATCAGCAACTTATTCTCTTAATTTAATTAGAATACATCCAACATAGTCAGAATACAGTCTTTGTGGTTCAACACCCCTTTTGATAGCCCTATTCTGCAGAAAATCCGTTCTATTGTGAAGTGATAATTTTAATTGATACACTTAGCCACGATCAATTTTTGGTGCCGTTGTCGGGGACTGTTTATTTGATTGTTTGGATTTTTAGAATTAGTTTTAATTGGATTTTTAGTTTAGGAAATTTTTCTATTTTGTTTTTAATTTTACTTTTTGTTTCTTTTTAGGTAATTCAGTCACCATATGCTTGGTCGCTGTTCTTTGGCTGATCTATTAGTGCCTCTTGTTCCCGAGCCTAAACGCACTCTCAGACAGTAGAGGAGTATTCATGTTGACCCTATTATACAAGAGGAAGAAAATATTGACGACATGGCTGGAGTACGAGATGCTAATGATAACAATAACAATGTTGGGCCTAATGCTGTGGTGGAAGGGACATGATTGCTCAGAGACATACAATTCGCTAGCTGGATTTCAACTGCCAAATATCACTACTTAAAGCTATGAGATGAAGTCCAGCATTATTCAAATGCTGTCATCCTATATTGACTCAAGAGGATTGTTACAAGCATCTGGATGAATTCATTGAAGTTTGCTCAACAAAAAAATTCACAACTTCTCTGAAGACGCTTTTAGAATGCAACTATTTCCTTTCTCTCTAAAAGATAAAGCTAAGTATTGGTTCAATTCTCTACCAGCGAGCTCTATCATGACATGGACTCAAATGCAACATGAGTTCTTGAACAAGTATTTTTCAATAGGGAAGACCAATCAGTTCAGATGTGCTATCACTGGTTTCACCCAATCCGGGGGGGGGGGGGGGGGAGGGGGAACAATTCTATGAGACATAGGAGAGGTTCAAGGACCTTTTAAGGAAGTGTCCTAATCATTAAGTTCCTAAGTGACAGCTTATGCAGAGTTTTAATGAGGGGCTGACAGAAACCAACAGATAGATGGTAAATGTATCTTATAGGGGTACTTTCATACTAAAGAGTGAAGATGAAGAATGAACATTATTTAAAAACCTAAGTGACAATTCTCTACAATATGTGGCTTCAACTCGTTTTAGTAGACCAACCAATACAAGGAAGACAGATGGTATTTTCGAGGTTGGTGCTATAGATGCTATATGTACCAAAATTGACTTGATTGCACAAAAAATGACATTGATTATGGCAGCCAATCAAGCTCCTCCTTCTGCAGGTTCTCCCTTGTGATTTTTGCTCTAATCTTTTGCATCATGTGAATAATTGTCCTTCAATTGGGCAATTTTCTAACATTCAACAAGAGCAAGTCCAAGCTACATTCACTGGACCAATGAATTCTCTACGTGGCAACACTTACAATCCAATATGGAAGAATCATCCTAGTTTTTCATAAAGCAATCAATGGGCAGCATTGCAGCCTACTTACCAGCCTAGGAACTATGTGCCTCCACAGCCCTATCAAGCACAAGTTCCTATGCCACCAAAGAATTCTGTACTTGAAGACAAGATGACACTTGCCCTAATAAACCTTGATAAACTTGACTCTATTATCGAAATAGTTTAAGGCACTGCTTAATTAGTACATTCTCATTCTTAGTCGATTGTCAAACTAGAATCTCAGTTTGGACAACTTGCCAACACCTTGAGTAAAAGAGAAGAGGGGAAGCTGCTAAATCAACCAATTGCCAATCCTAGAGGGATGCATGCTTCTTCGAGCAACCTATATCATGAGCAGTTTCAAGCCATCACCACTTTGAAAAGTGGGAAAATAATTGACAACAAGGTGGGGGAGAAGAAGAAAGAGGGTGAAGAAATGCTCAACACTCCAAGTACTGAAATCATATAAGCCCAACGCTCCTTTCCCACAATAGTTTCAAGAAGCATCCTAGTTGGGGAAACAAAGGGACAAATTGCATGACACGATGGAAGTATTTTGACAAGTGAAGATCAATCTACCACTCCTTGATGCCATCGAACAAATTCCTCATTCTATCAAATTCTTGAAGGACTTATGCACTCACAAAAGGCGTTCTAAGAGTCATTTGCCTAAGAAAGTAATGTTGCCACAACAAGTGAGTTCTATAATTCAGTATTGCATTCCTCCCAGATACAAAGATCCGGGTGCTCCAACTATCTCATGTATCATTGGGGAACACCGTGTGGATAAAGCTCTTCTTGATTTGGGGTGCAAGTGTGAACTTGTTCCCCTACTCAGTCAACTTACAATTGGGCTTAGGAGAGTTATAGCCTACCTCGGTGGTATTACAGTTTGCAAATAGATCAACCAAGTAACCACGAGGGATTGTCGAAGATGTGCTCATCAAAGTGGACAAGTTTTATTTTCCAATTGACTTCATTATGCTAGACACTAAACCAGTTCACAATCCAAGGAGGCACATTCAAGTCATCCTTGGCTGACCTTTCTTAGCTACTGTTGATGCTTGCATTAATTGTAGGTCGAGGATCATGGATATTTCTTTTGGCAACATGAATGTGAAATTAAATATTTTCAAAGCTATTCAACATCCTCCAGACTAGAGTGATATTTTTTTCATGAATGTCATTGAAGACTATGTAGAGGAATTCACTTTATATTCTTTATCTCAAGACCCTTTGGAGGCATGCATGTCCTTTTTTGATTATGAATAATTTAATATAGAGGAGTCCATTGAAAAGGTAAATTCTATGCTTGATATTGCAGCCATTAAGAATACTTCACCTTAGAGATGCCTCCTCTTTCTAGCACTCCTCTAGTGTCTTCATTGGATTCCCCTCCACAACTAGAATTGAAGCCTCTGCCCGAGAAGTTAAAATATGTGTTTATGGGGGCCAATGAGACCCTTCCAGTTATCATCACCTCTGATTTGACAGACACTCAAGAAACAAGCTTAGTGAAGGTCTTGTACCAACATTATGAAGTAATTGGGTGGAATGTGGTTGATCTCAAAGGTATTGATCCCTCTATTTGCATGCATAAAATTCACTTGGAGTATGAAATCAAGCAATCCCGAGAAGCATAAAGGTGATTAAATCCCAACATGAAAGAGATGGTGAAGAAAGAGGTGATCAAGTTACTTAATGCGGGCATCATCAATCCAATCTCTGACAGTACATGGGTGAGCCCTACTCAAGTTGTCCCCAAGAAGTCTGGCATTACAATTGTTCCAAATTCTGTAGGGGCCACTAGTTGGCGTGTTTGCATTGACTACAGAAAGCTTAATTCCAATACTAGGAATGACCACTTTTCTTTGCCATGCATTGACCAAATTCTCGAGAGGTTGGTGGGTTAGAGTTGCTATTGCTTCTTGGATGGCTACTTCGGTTATAATCAAGTGGCTATGGATCCTGAAGATCAAGAGAAGACCACATTCACATGCCCTTTTGGTACTTTTGCTTATTGTCACATGCCCTCTGGATTATGTAATGCGTCGACGACTTTTCAGAGGTGCATGATGGCCATATTCTCCGACATGGTGGAAAAGTTTCTGGGGTTTGGGGTTTAGGAGTTAGAATTTATTATTAGTTAAATAGTATTTTAATTATATATTGTGTTTGAGGTTTGCGGATTCGAGTTTTCGTGTTTTAGGTTTGAGGTTTCGGATTCGGGATTCTGGTTCGGCTTTAATTTAGTTTATTATTTATGTTGAAAAGTTTTTTGTTAATAATAAATTGTTATTTATGGTACATAATTTATTATTAATTATATAGTTTGTTAAATAAATTATTATTTAAGCTACGTAATCAATTATTAGTTAGATAGTTAGTTAAATAATTTGTTATTTATGCTTCATAGTTCATAATTTGTTATTTAATCTGTTAATTAAATTATTATTTATGCTATATAGTTTATCAGATATTTATTATATAAATTATTATTTACGGTACATAGTTCATTATTAGTTAGGTAGTTAGTTAAACAATTTATTATTTATGCTTAATAGTTCAATAGTACTTATATTGTCTGTTAAATAAATTATTATTTATGTTTCATATTATTTATTATTAATTACATATTTTTTGAATAATTTATTATTTATACTACATAGTGTATTATTGGATACATGGTTTGTTAAGTAAATTATTATTCATGAACATAGTTTATTATTATTTAAGATACGTATTTATTATTAATTATTTTGTGTGTTAAATAAATTGTTATTTATGCTACATGTTTCCTTATTATTTAGATAGTTAGTTAAATAAGTTATTATTTATTTTTCATAGTTCATAATTAGTTATTTAGTCTTTTAGATCTGTTATTATTTATGCCACATAGTTTATTATTAGTTATATAGTTTAGGGTTTCGAGGTTTGGACTTTGTTGATTCAGGGTTTGGGGTTTAGGAGTTAGGATTTATTATTAGTTAAATAGTATTTTAATTATATATTGTGTTTGAGGTTTGGGGATTCGAGTTTTCGTGTTTTGGGTTTTAGGTTTGAGGTTTCGGATTCGGGGTTCTGGTTCGGCTTTAATTTAGTTTATTATTTATGTTGAGAAGTTTTTAGTTAATAATAAATTGTTATTTATGCTACAAAATTTATTATTAATTATATAGTTTGTTAAATAAATTATTATTTAAGCTACGTAATCAATTATTAGTTAGATAGTTAGTTAAATAATTTGTTATTTATGCTTCATAGTTCATAATTTGTTATTTAGTCTGTTAATTAAATTATTATTTATGCTATATAGTTTATCAGATATTTATTATATAAAATATTATTTACGGTACATAGTTCATTATTAGTTAGGTAGTTAGTTAAACAATTTATTATTTATGCTTAATAGTTCAATAGTACTTATATTGTCTATTAAATAAATTATTATTTATGTTTCATAGTTTATCAGATATATATTAAATAAATCATTATTTATATTACATAGTTTATTATAAGTGAGATATTTTATTAGTTAAAGATTTTTTGAATAATTTATTATTTATACTACATAGTGTATTATTGGATACATGGTTTGTTAAGTAAAATATTACTCATGAACATAGTTTATTATTATTTAAGATACATATTTATTATTAATTATTTTGTTTGTTAAATAAATTGTTATTTATGTTACATGTTTCCTTATTATTTAGATAGTTAGTTAAATAAGTTATTATTTATTTTTCATAGTTCATATTTAGTTATTTAGTCTGTTAAATCTGTTATTATTTATGCCACATAGTTTATTATTAGTTACATAGTTTAGGGTTTCGAGGTTTGGACTTTGTTGATTCAGGGTTTGGGGTTTAGGAGTTAGGATTTATTATTAGTTAAATAGTATTTTAATTATATATTGTGTTTGAGGTTTGGGGATTCAAGTTTTCGTGTTTTGGGTTTTAGGTTTGAGGTTTCGGATTCGGGATTCTGGTTCGACTTTAATTTAGTTTATTATTTATGTTGAGAAGTTTTTAGTTAATAATAAATTGTTATTTATGGTACATAATTTATTATTAATTATATAGTTTGTTAAATAAATTATTATTTAAGCTACGTAATCAATTATTAGTTAGATAGTTAGTTAAATAATTTGTTATTTATATTTCATAGTTCATAATTTGTTATTTAATCTGTTAATTAAATTATTATTTATGCTATATAGTTTATCAGATATTTATTATATAAATTATTATTTACGGTACATAGTTCATTATTAGTTAGGTAGTTAGTTAAACAATTTATTATTTTTCTGCTTAATAGTTCAATAGTACTTATATTGTCTGTTAAATAAATTATTATTTATGTTTCATAGTTTATCAGATATATGTTAAATAAATCATTATTTATATTACATAGTTTATTATAAGTGAGATATTTTATTAATTAAATTATTATTAGTTAAATATTTTTTGAATAATTTATTATTTATACTACATAGTGTATTATTGGATACATGGTTTGTTAAGTAAATTATTATTCATGAACATAGCTATTATTATTTAAGATACGTATTTATTATTAATTATTTTGTTTGTTAAATAAATTGTTATTTATGTTACATGTTTCCTTATTATTTAAATAGTTAGTTAAATAAGTTATTATTTATTTTTCATAGTTCATAATTAGTTATTTATTCTGTTAAATCTGTTATTATTTATGGCACATAGTTTATTATTAGTTACATAGTTTAGGGTTTCGAGGTTTGGACTTTGTTGATTCAGGGTTTGGGGTTTAGGAGTTAGGATATATTATTAGTTAAATAGTATTTTAATTATATATTGTGTTTGAGGTTTGGGGATTCGAGTTTTTGTGTTTTGGGTTTTAGGTTTGAGGTTTCGGATTCGGGGTTCTGGTTCGGCTTTAATTTAGTTTATTATTTATGTTGAGAAGTTTTTAGTTAATAATAAATTGTTATTTATGGTACATAATTTATTATTAATTATATAGTTTGTTAAATAAATTATTATTTAAGCTACGTAATCAATTATTAGTTAGATAGTTAGTTAAATAATTTGTTATTTATGTTTCATAGTTCATAATTTGTTATTTAGTCTGTTAGTTAAATTATTATTTATGCTATATAGTGTATCAGATATTTATTAGATAAATTATTATTTACGGTACATAGTTCATTATTAGTTAGGTAGTTAGTTAAACAATTTATTATTTATGCTTAATAGTTCAATAGTACTTATATTGTCTGTTAAAAAAATTATTATTTATGTTTCATAGTTTATCAGATATATATTAAATAAATCATTATTTATATTACATAGTTTATTATAAGTGAGATATTTTATTAATTAAATTATTATTAATTAAATATTTTTTGAATAATTTATTATTTATACTACATAGTGTATTATTGGATACATGATTTGTTAAGTAAATTATTATTCATGAACATAGTTTATTATTATTTAAGATACGTATTTATTATTAATTATTTTGTTTGTTAAATAAATTGTTATTTATGTTACATGTTTCCTTATTATTTAAATAGTTAGTTAAATAAGTTATTATTTATTTTTCATAGTTCATAATTAGTTATTTAGTCTGTTAAATCTGTTATTATTTATGGCACATAGTTTATTATTAGTTACATAGTTTAGGGTTTCGAGGTTTGGACTTTGTTGATTCAGGGTTTGGGGTTTAGGAGTTAGGATATATTATTAGTTAAATAGTATTTTAATTATATATTGTGTTTGAGGTTTGGGGATTCGAGTTTTCGTGTTTCGGGTTTTAGGTTTGAGGTTTCGGATTCGGGGTTCGGTTTCGGCTTTAATTTAGTTTATTATTTATGTTGAAAAGTTTTTAATTAATAATAAATTGTTATTTATGCTGCATAATTTATTATTAATTATATAGTTTGTTAAATAAATTATTATTTAAGCTACGTAATCAATTATTAGTTAGATAGTTAGTTAAGTAATTTATTATTTATGCTTCATACTTCATTATTAGTTACATAGTCGATTAATTATGTTATTATTTATGGTACATAGGACATCAGATATTTATTAAATATATTATTATTTATACTGCATAACGTAAGGGATTGAGTTTTCAATTTTTAAGTTTGGGGATTCGGGGGTTGGAATTTAGAATTTAGGCTTTCTTATTTATTATATAATCTATTAATTATATAGTTTGTTTGGGGTTTAGGGATTTGAGTTTTCGTGTTTCGGGTTCTAGGTTTGAGGTTTTGGATTCTGGGTTCCGATTCGGCTTTAGTTTAGTTTATTATTTATTTTAAATATTTTTCAATTCATAATAATGTACTATTTATGAGACATATTTATTATTAATTATATAGTTTGTTAAATAAATTATTATTTAAGCTACATGGTTTCTTATTAGTTAGATAGTTAGTTAAATAATTTGTTATTTATGCTTCATAGTTCATAATTTGTTATTTAGTCTGTTAATTAAATTATTATTTATGTTATTTAGTTTATCATATATTTATTATATAAATTATTATTTACGGTACATAGTTCATTATTTGTTAGATAGTTAGTTAAATATTTTTTTATTTTTGCTTCAGAGTTCATTAGTACTTATATTGACTGTTAAAAGAATTATTATTTATGTTACATAGTTTATTAGATATTTATTATATAAATCATTATTTATATTACATACTTTATTATAAGTGAGATATTTTATTAATTAAATATTTTTTGAATAATTTATTATTTATAATACATGGTGTATTATTGGATACTTGGTTTGTTAAGGAAATTATTATTCATGAACATAGTTTATTATTATTTAAATAGTTTGTTTATTATTTATGTTGTATTGTTTGTTAAATAAATTATAATTTATGATACATAATTTGAATTTATTAATATATTATTATTTATGTGTTGTGAGTTTTGGAGTGTCGGGGTTTAGATTTTGGGGATTAGGGAATTGGGGTTTAGAATTTAGGCTTTATTATTAGTTATGTAGTATTTTAATTACCTAGTTTGTTAATGGTTTGAAAATTTGTATTTTCGTGTTCTAGGTTTGAGGTTTAGGATTCGAGGTTCCGGTTCAGCTTTATTAATTATATAGTTTGTTAAATAAATTATTGTTTATGCCACATAGTTTATTGTTAGTTAGATAATTAATTAAATAATTTATTATTTATGCTTCATATTCATAATTAGTTATATAGTTTGCTAATCAAATTATTATTTATGCTACATGGTTTATATAAAAATATTTACTGAATAAATTATTATTTATGTTACATAGTTTATCATTAGTTATATGGTTGGTTAATTAAAATGTTATTAATCCTACATAATTACTAATAATTAGATGCTTGTTAAATAAGTTATTATTTATGTACATATTTTATTATTAGTTACATAGTTTGTTAATAAGTTATTATTTATGCAACATAATTTATATTTATTTAAATAGTTTCTTATATAAATTATTAATTATGCTAGATTGAAGGTTTAATAAATTATTAATTATTATACATAATTTGTATTTAATAATATATTATTATTTATGCTATATAGGAATTGGGGTTTCTGTGTATGTAGTTTGGAGTTTCTGGTTTAGGATTTAGGATTTATTATTAGTTACATAGTCTTTTAATTACATATTTTGTCTAGATGTGGGGATTAGGGTTTTCGTGTTTTCAAGTTTTAGTTTTGGGGTTTCGGATTCAAGTTTCTGGTTTAGCGTTAGCTTTAGTTTATTATTTATGTTAAATAATTTTTAATTCATAATAATTTTTATTTAAGCTACATAATTTATATTGAATAATATATTATTATTTATGCTTCATAGGGTTTAGGGATTGGAGTTTTGGGGTTAGGAGTTTGGGGATTCGAGGTTTATGATTTACGATTATTATTATTTACATAGTCTTTTAATTACATAGTTTGTTTGAGGTTTCAGGATTCGAGTTTTCTTATTTCCGGTTTTAGTTTTGAGATTTTGGATTCGGGGTTCTGATTTAGCTTAAGTTTAGTTTATAATTTATGTTAAAAATTTCTTAGTGAATAATAAATTATTATTTATGCTACATAGTTTATTATTAATTATATAGTTTGTTAAATAAATTATGATTTATGCTACATAGTTTATTATTAATTATATAGTTTTTTAAATAAATTATTATTTAAGCTACCTAGTCAATTATTAGTTAGATAGTTAGTTATGTCGTTTATTATTTATGCTTCATAGTTCTTTATTAGTTATTTAGTCGGTTAAATAAGTTATTATTTATACTACATATTATATCAGATATTTATTCAATATATTATTATTTATACTGCATAAAGGTTAGGGATTGAGTTTTCTATTTTTGAGTTTGGAGATTCGGGGTTTGGAATTATATAGTTTGTTTGGGGTTAAGGGATTTGAGTTTTCGTGTTTCGGGTCTAGGTCTGAGGTTTACGATTCAGGGTTCCGATTTGGTTTTAGTTTAGTTTATTATTTATTTTAAATATTTTTCAATTCATAATAATTTACTATTTATGATACATATTTATTTTTAATTATATAGTTTGTTAAATAAATTTTTATTTATGTTACATGGTTCATTATTAGTTAGATAGTTAGTTAAATAATTTGTTATTTATGCTTCATAGTTCATAATTTGTTATTTAGTCTGTTAATTAAATTATTATTTATGTTATATAGTTTATCAGATATTTATTATATAAATTATTATTTACGATACATAGTTAATTATTAGTTAGGTAGTTAGTTAAACAATTTGTTATTTATACTTAATAGTTCATTAGTACTTATATTGTCTGTTAAATAAATTATTATTTAAGTTACATAGTTTATCAGATATTTATTAAATAAATCATTATTTATATTACATAGTTTATTATAAGTGGGATATTTTATTAATTAAATTATTATTAATTAAATATTTTTTTAATAAGTTATTATTTATACTACATAGTGTATTATTGGATACATGGTTTGTTAAGTAAATTATTATTCATGAACATATTTTATTATTATTTAAGATACGTATTTATTATTAATTATTTAGTTTGTTAAATAAATTGTTATTTATGATACATGTTTTCTTATTAGTTAGATAGTTAATTAAATAAGTTATTATTTATTTTTCATAGTTCGTAATTAGTTATTTAGTCTGTTAAATCTTTTATTATTTATGCCACATAGTTTATTATTAGTTACATAGTTTAGGGTTTTGAGGTTTGGAGTTTGTGGATTCGGGGTTTAGGGTTTAGGAGTTAGGAATTATTATTAGTTAAATAGTCATTCAATTATATAGTGTGTTTGGGATTTGGGGATTCGAGTTTTCGTGTTTCGGGTTTTAGGTTTGGGGTTTCGGATTTGGGGTTCTGGTTCGACTTTAATTTAGTTTATTATTTATGTTAAAAAGTTTTTAGTTAATAATAAATTGTTATTTATGCTACATAGTTTATTATTAATTATAAAGTTTGTTAAAAAAATTATTATTTAAGCTACGTAATCAATTTTTAGTTAGATAGTTATTTAAGTAATTTATTATTTATGATTCATAGTTCATTATTAGTTATATAGTCGGTTAAATAAGTTATTATTTATGCTACATAGTGTATTAGATATTTATTAAATATATTATTATTTATACTGCATAAGGGTTAGGGATTGAGTTTTGTATTTTTGAGTTTGGGGATTCGGGGGTTGGAATTTAGAATTTAGGCTTTATTATTTATTACATAATCTATTAATTATATAGTTTGTTCGGAGTTTAGGATTTGAGTTTTCGTGTTTCGGGTTCTAGGTTTTAGGTTTAGGATTCGGGGTTCCAATTAGGCTTTAGTTTAGTTTATTATTTATTTTAAATATTTTTGAATTCATAATAATTTACTATTTATGATACATATTTATTATTAATTATATAGTTTGTTAAATAAATTATTATTTAAGCTACATGGTTCCTTATTAGTTAGATAGTTAGTTAAATAATTTGTTATTTATGCTTCATAGTTCATAATTTGTTATTTAGCCTGTTAATTAAATTATTATTTATGTTATATAGTTTATCAGATATTTATTATATAAATTATTATTTACGGTACAAAGTTCATTATTAGTTAGATAGTTAGTTAAAAAATTTATTATTTATGCTTAATAGTTCATTAGTACTTATATTGACTGTTAAATAAGTTATTATTTATGTTACATAGTTTATCTGATATTTATTAAATAAATCATTATATATATTACATAGTTTATTCTAAGTGAGATAGTTTATTAATTACATTATTATTAATTAAATATTTTTTGAATAATTTATTATTTATACTACATAGTGTATTATTGGATACATGGTTTGTTAAGTAAATTATTATTCATGAACATATTTTATTATTATTTAAATAGTTTGTTTATTATTTATGTTGTATTGTTTGTTAAATAAATTATTATTTATGATACATAATTTGAATTTATTAATATGTTATTATTTATGTGTTGTGAGTTTTGGAGTTTCGGGGTTCGGATTTTGGGGATTCGGGAATTGGGGTTTAGAATTTAGGCTTTATTATTAGTTATATAGTATTTTAATTACATAGCTTGTTAGTGGTTTGGAAATTTTGATTTTCGTGTTCTAGGTTTGAGGTTTAGGATTCAAGGTTCCGGTTCAGTTTTATTAATTATATAGTTTGTTAAATAAATTATTTTTTACGCTACATAGTTTATTATTAGTTAGATAATTAGTTAAATAATTTATTATTTATGCTTCATATTCATAATTAGTTATAGTCTGCGAATTAAATTATTATTTATGCTACATGGTTTATATAAAAATATGAAAAAATTACACTGACCTACCCTGTAAATAGGTGAAATAACAGATACCTCCCCTGTAGTTTTAAAAATAACACTGACCTCTCTTGTCAGTGTACCTTTTGTAACACTGACCTCCCCTGTCAGTGGTGCAGGTACGAAATTTGATGATATCATTGTATATCTGAACTGAAAATCCCAAAATGCCCCTAAAATGTATGAAAGGACTGAAATACCCTCATTTAATATATTATTTGTGGACTATTTTGCCCCTACTATTCATCATCACCTTCCCCCAACAAAATACAGCACTGTATATACATACATATATATATTACGATGTTTCTGAAAATGAACAAAACGACTGGAATCTAACAGCATTTGCAAATCAACCGATTTCATCAATCGCCAACATGAACGTAAATGCAAAGCAAAAACATGAATATAAAAATCAATGAGAAAATTGTTCAAGATAATAAAGCGTAGAGAGCGTGAAAATGTTAATAAATCATCAACATGAATTCAATAAAAATTATTGAAAAAATCTATCAACATGAAATCTATGTTTGTGTGTGTATGTGTGTAAGGAGAGAGATAGAGAGATTACTCGAATGCAAAGTCTCTAAAAGTAAAGTAAAAATTGATTTTGATTTTGTGAGAGCGTCTTATGTATATACATACATATATATATGCATACACAGAGAGAGAGACATAATTTGGGGATATAGTACTATATATTTATACACACGCAGATATATACATACATATATATATGTATACACAGAGAGAGAGACATAGTTTAGGGATATAGTACTATATATTTATACACACACAGATATATACATACATATATATATATGCATACACATAGAGAGAGACATAGTTTGGGGATATATATATATACCCATATATATAGAGAGTTAATTTCTCTCATTTCTTTACAATTGCCGTGAAAATTTGAAATTGAAAAACCAAAAAAAAAAAAGGCACTGGACGGACTGAGACGTCGAGGTGTTGGGCACCGAAAGAAAAGAGGGAAAGGTTCCAAGAGATCGAACGGCCGTGACCGCAGCCCTCGACGAGGACCGTGGATCCGATATCGGTGACGGAGAGTAGCGCGAATTCGAAGGAGTCGTGCGGAAGAGGCAGTGCCGGTGAGCAGGCGCATCATATACTGGTGGGACGGCGGACAATGGAACCACAACTCGAGGTCTGCGGTGAGAAGCTTGTGGACTGTATCGACGTCTCGAGCGCTTAGGGCATCATACAGGGCTAGTACCACCCTTCGATTGCTGGATTCCTCCAGAATATCCTCTGAGTTTGCCAGTTGGCTAACCTTTGATTAGAGAGAGAAAATGTAGAGAGAGGAGAGAGAAAAAAAGGTTAAAGTTAAAGGGTAGAAATGTCTTTTTACATTATTAGATATTTTTAAATAAAACATAGTAAAAAGTACATGGGTATAATTGTCTTTTAACATTATTAGTCAACCGACAACACTGACAGGGGAGGTCAGTGTTATTTTTGAAACTACAGGGGGTATCTGTTATTTCGCCTATTTACAAGGGAGGTGAATGTAATTTTCCCTAAAAATATTTATTGAATAAATTATTATTTATGTTACATAGTTTATTATTAGTTGTATGGTTTGTTAATTAAATTGTTATTAATCCTAAATAATTATTAATAATTAGATGCTTGTTAAATAAGTTATTATTTATGCTACATATTTTATTATTAGTTAGATAGTTTGTTAATAAGTTATTATTTATGCAACGTAATTTATATTTATTTAAATACTTTCTTATATAAATTATTATTTATGCTAGATTGATTGTTTAATAAATTATTAATTATTATACATAATTTGTATTTAATAATATATTATTATTTATGCTGCATAGGAATTGGGGTTTCTGGGTATGTGTTTGGGGATTCTGGTTTAGGATTTAGGATTTATTATTAGTTATATAGTCTTTTAATTACATATTTTGTTTGGATGTGGGGATTAGGGTTTTCGTGTTTTCAAGTTTTAGTTTTGGGGTTTCGGATTCAAGTTTCTGGTTTAGCTTTAGTTTATTATTTATGTTAAATAGTTTTTAATTCATAATAATTTTTTAGTTATGCTACATAATTTGTATTGAATAATATATTATTATTTATGCTGCATAGGGTTTAGGGATTGGAGTTTTGGGGTTAGGAGTTTGGGGATTCGAGGTTTAGGATTTAGGATTTATTATTATTTACTTAGTCTTTTAATTACATAATTTGTTCGGGGTTTGGGGATTCGGGCTTTCTTGTTTCCTGTTTTAGTTTTGGGTTTCGGATTTGGGGTTCCGGTTTAGCTTAAGTTTAGTTTATAATTTATGTTAAAAATTTCTTAGATAATAATAAATTATTATTTATGCTACATAGTTTATTATTAATTATATAGTTTGTTAAATAAATTATTATTTAAGCTCCGTAGTCAATTATTAGTTAGATAGTTAGTTATGTCATTTATTATTTATGCTTCATAGTTCTTTATTAGTTATATAGTCGGTTAAATAAGTCATTATTTATGCTACATATTATATCAGATATTTATTCAATATATTATTAGTTATACTGCATAAAGGTTAGGGATTGAGTTTCTATTTTTGAGTTTGGAGATTCAGGGTTTGATATAATATAGTTTGTTTGGGGTTTAGGGATTTGAGTTTGGTGTTTCGGGTTCTAGGTTTGAGGTTTAGGATTCGGGGTTCCGATTCGGTTTTAGTTTAGTTTATTATTTATTTTAAATAATTTTTAATTCATAATAATTTACTATTTTTTATACATATTTATTATTAATTATATAGTTTGTTAAATAAATTATTATTTAAGCTACATGGTTCCTTATTAGTTAGATAGTTAGTTAAATAATTTGTTATTTATGCTTCATAGTTCATAATTTGTTATTTAGTCTGTTAATTAAATTATTATTTATGCTATATAGTTTATCAGATATTTATTATATAAATTATTATTTACGGTACATAGTTCATTATTAGTTAGGTAGTTAGTTAAACAATTTATTATTTATGCTTAATAGTTCAATAGTACTTATATTGTCTATTAAATAAATTATTATTTATGTTTCATAGTTTATCAGATATATATTAAATAAATCATTATTTATATTACATAGTTTATTATAAGTGAGATATTTTATTAGTTAAAGATTTTTTGAATAATTTATTATTTATACTACATAGTGTATTATTGGATACATGGTTTGTTAAGTAAATTATTATTCATGAACATAGTTTATTATTATTTAAATAGTTTGTTTATTATTTATACTGTATTGTTTGTTAAATAAATTATTATTTATGATACATAATTTGAATTTATTAATATATTATTATTTATGTGTTGTCAGTTTCTAGAGTTTTGGGGTTTTGATTTTGGGGATTCGGAAATTGGGGTTTAGAATTTAGGCTTTATTATTAGTTATATAGTATTCTAATTACATAGTTTGTTAGTGGTTTGGAAATTTGGATTTTCGTGTTCTAGGTTTGAGGTTTTGGATTCGAGGTTCCGGTTCAGCTTTATTAATTATATAGTTTGTTAAATAAATTATTATTTACGCTACATAGTTTTTTATTAGTTAGATAATTAGTTAAATAATTTATTATTTATGCTTCATATTTATAATTAGTTATATAGTCTGCTAATTAAATTATTATTTGTGCTACATGGTTTATATAAAAATATTTATTTAATAAATTATTATTTATGTTACATAGTTTATTATTAGTTATATGGTTTGTTAATTAAATTGTTATTAATTCTACATAATTATTAATAATTTGGTGCTTGTTAAATAAGTTATTATTTATGCTACATATTTTATTATTAGTTACATAGTTTGTTAATAAATTATTATTTATGCAACATAATTTATATTTATTTAAATAGTTTCTTATATAAATTATTATTTATGCTAGATTGATTGTTTAATAAATTATTAATTATTATACATAAATTGTATTTAATAATATATTATTATTTATGCTGCATAGGAATTGGGGTTTCTGGGTATGTAGTTTTGGGATTCTGGTTTAGGATTTAGGATTTATTATTAGTTAGATAGTTTTTTAATTACATATTTTGTCTGGATGTGGGGATTAAGGTTTTCGTGTTTTCAAGTTTTAGTTTTGGGGTTTCAAATTCAAGTTTCTGGTTTAGCTTTAGTTTATTATTTATGTTAAATAGTTTTTAATTCATAAAATTTTTTATTTATGCTACATAATTTGTATTGAATAATATATTATTATTTATGCTGCATAGGGTTTAGGGATTGGAGTTTTGGGGTTAGGAGTTTGGGGATTCGAGGTTTAGGATTTAGGATTTATTATTTTTTACATACTCTTTTAATTACATAGTTTGTTTGGGGTTTGGGGATTCGGGCTTTCTTGTTTCCGATTTTAGTTTTGGGTTTCGGATTCGGGGTTCTGGTTCGGCTTAAGTTTAGTTTATAATTTATGTTAAAAATTTCTTAGTTAATAATAAATTATTATTTATGCTACATAGTTTATGATTAATTATATAGTTTGTTAAATAAATTATTATTTATGGTACATAGTTTATTATTAATTATATAGTTTGTTAAATAAATTATTATTTAAGCTACCTAGTCAATTATTAGTTAGATAGTTAGTTATGTCATTTATTATTTATGCTTCATAGTTCTTTATTAGTTAAATAGTCGGTTAAGTTATTATTTATACTGCATAAAGGTTAGGGATTGTGTTTTTAATTTTTGAGTTTGGAGATTCAGGGTTGGGAATTATATAGTTTGTTTGGGGTTTAGGGATTTGAGTTTTGGTGTTTCAAGTTCTAGGTTTGAGGTTTTGGATTTGGGGTTCCGATTTGGTTTTAGTTTAGTTTATTATTTATTTTAAATATTCTTCAATTCATAATAATTTACAATTTATGATACATATTTATTATTAATTATATAGTTTTTTAAATAAATTTTAATTTATGTTACATGGTTCCTTATTAGTTAGATAAATAGTTAAATAATTTATTATTTATGCTTCATAGTTCATAATTTGTTATTTAGTCTGTTAATTAAATTATTATTTATGTTATATAGTTTATCAGATATTTATTATATAAATTATTATTTACGGTACATAGTTCATTATTAGTTAGATAGTTAGTTAAACGATTTATTATTTATGGTTAATAGTTCATTAGTACTTACATTGTCTGTTAAATAAATTATTATTTATGTTACATAGTTTATCAGATATTTATTAAATAAATCATTATTTATATTACATAGTTTATTATAAGTGAGATAGTTTATTAATTAAATTTTTATTAGTTAAATATTTTTGGAATAATTTATTATTTATACTACATAGTGTATTATTGGATACATGGTTTGTTAAGTAAATTATTCTTCATGAACATAGTTTATTATTATTTAAATAGTTTGTTTATTATTTATACTGTATTGTTTGTTAAATAAATTATTATTTATGATGCATAATTTGAATTTATTAATATTTTATTATTTATGTGTTGTGAGTTTTGGAGTTTCGGGGTTCGGATTTTGGGGATTCGGGAATTGGGGTTTAAAATTTAGGCTTTCTTATTAGTTATATAGTATTTTAATTACATAGTTTGTTAGGGATTTGGAAATTTGGATTTTCGTGTTCTAGGTTTGAGGTTTAGGGTTCGGGGTTCCGGTTCAGCTTTATTAATTATATAGTTTGTTAAATAAATTATTATTTACACTACATAGTTTATTATTAGTTAGATAATTAGTTAAATAATTTATTATTTATGCTTCATATTCATAATTAGTTATATAGTCTTCTAATTAAATTATTTTTTATGCTACATGGTTTATATAAAAATATTTATTGAATAAATTATTATTGTTTATGCCACATATTTTATTCTTAGTGACATAGTTTGTTAATAAATTACTGTTTATGCAACATAATTTATATTTATTTAAATACTTTCTTATATAAATTATTATTTATGCTAGATTGATTGTTTAATAAATTATTAATTATTATACATAATTTGTATTTAGTAATATATTATTATTTATGCTGCATAGGAATTGGGGTTTCTGGGTATGTAGTTTGGGGATTCTGGTTTAGGATTTGGGATTTATTATTAGTTACATAGTATTTTAATTACATATTTTGTCTGGATGTGGGGATTAGGGTTTTCGTGTTTTCAAGTTTTAGTTTTGGGGTTTTGGGTTTAGCTTTAGCTTTAGTTTATTATTTATGTTAAATAGTTTTTAATTCATAATAATTTTTTATTTATGATACATAATTTGTATTGAATAATATATTATTATTTATGCTGCATAGGGATTGGAGTTTTGGGGTTATGAGTTTGGGGATTCGAGGTTTAGGATTTATTATTATTTACATAGTCTTTTAATTACATAGTTTGTTTGGGGATTCGAGTTTTCTTGTTTACGGTTTTAGTTTTGGGATTTCGGATTCGGGGTTCTAGTTCAGCTTAAGTTTAGTTTATTATTTATGTTAAAAATTTCTTAGTTAATAATAAATTTTTATTTATGTTACATTGTTTATTATTAATGATATAGTTTGTTTAATAAATTACTATTTACGCTATATAGTTTATTATTAGTTATATAGTTTGTTAAATAAATTATTATTTAAGCTACGTAGTCAATTATTAGTTAGATAGTTAGTTATGTCATTTATTATTTTTGCTTCATAGTTCATTATTAGTTATATAGTCTGTTAAATAAATTATTATTTATGCTACAAAGTTTATTAGATATGTATTCAATATATTATTATTTATACTGCACAAGGGTTTGGGATTGGGGTCTTAGGGTTTTGTATTGGGCGATTTGAGGTTTGGGGTTTAGAATTTAAGATTTAGTATTAGTTACATAGTCTGTTAATTACATAGTTTGTTTGGAGTTTGGAGGTTTGGGTTTTCATGTTTCGGGTTCTAGGTTTGAAGTTTAGGATTCAGGGTTTCGGTTTGGCTTTAGTTTAGTTTATTATTTATGTTAAATATTTTTTAATTCATAATAAATTTCTATTTAAGATACATATTTATTATTAATTATTTAGTTTGTTAAATAAATTGTTATTTATGCTACATGTTTCCTTATTAGTTAGATAGTTAATTAAATAAGTTATTATTTATTTTTTATAGTTCATAATTAGTTAATTAGTTTGTTAAATATGTTATTATTTATGCCACATAGTTTATTATTAGTTAAATAATTTAGGGTTTTGAGGTTTGGAGTTTGTGGATTTGGGGTTTGGGGTTTAGGAGTTAGGATTTATTATTAGTTAAATAGTCTTTTAATTATATAGTGTGTTTGGGGTTGGGGATTTGAGTTTTCGTGTTTCGGGTTTCGGACTCGGGGTTCTGGTTCGTCTTTAATTTAGTTTATTATTTATGTTAAAAAAATTTTAGTTAATAATAAATTGTTATTTATGCTACGTAGTTTATTATTAATTATATAGTTTGTTAAATAAATTATTTTTTAAGCTACGTAATCAATTATTAGTTAGATAGTTAGTTAAATAATTTAGTATTTATGATTCATAGTTCATTAGTACTTATATAGTCTGTTAATTAATTTTTTATTTATGCTACATAGTTCATTAGATATTTATTAAATAAATTATTATTTATATTACATAGTTTATTAATTAAATTATTATTAATTAGATATTTTTTGAATAATTTATTTTTTATATTTCATAGTGTATTATTGGATACATTGTTTGTTAAATAAATCATTATTTATGAACATAGTTTATTATTATTTAAATAGTTTTTTATTTAGATTATTATTTATGTTATATTGTTTGTTAAATAAATTATTATTTATGATTCGTAATTCGAATTTATTTATATATTATTATTTATGTTGTGTGAGTTTTAGGGTTTCGGGGTTTGTAGTTTGGGGATTCAAGAATTGGGTTTTAGAATTTAGGCTTTATTATTAGTTATATAATCTTTTAATTGCATAGTTTGTTAGGGGTTTGGAAATTTGAGTTTTCGTGTTCCGTGTTCTAGGTCTGAGGTTTAGGATTCGGGGTCCAGTTATGCTTTATTAATTATATAGTTTGTTAAATATATTATTATTTATGCTACATAGTTTATTATTAGATAGATAATTAGTTAGATAATTTATTATTTATGCTTCATATTCATAATTAGTTATATGGTCTACTAAAAAAATTATTATTTATGCTACATAGTTTATATAGAAATATTTATTGAATAAATTTTTATTTATGTTACATAATTTATTATTAGTTACATAGTTTGTTAATTAAATTGTTATTAATCTTACATAATTATTAATAATTAGATGTTTGTTAAATAAGTTATTATTTAAGCTACATATTTTATTATTAGTTACATAGTTTGTTAATAAATTATTATTTATGCAACATAATTTATATTTATTTAAATAGTTTCTTATATAAATTATTTTTTATGCTAGATTGATTGTTTAATAAATTATTATTTATTATACATAATTTGTATTTAATAATATATTATTATTTATGTTGCATAGGAATTGGGGTTTTTGGATTTTGAGTTTGGGGATTCGGGTTATGATTTATTATTAGTTACATAGTCTTTTAATTACATAGTTTGTCTGGGTTTGGGAATTAGGGTTTTCATATTTTCGAGTGTTAGTTTTGGAGTTTCGGATTCAGGTTTCTAGTTTGGCTTTCGTTTAGTTTATTATTTATTTTAAATAGATTTTAATTCATAATAATATTTTATTTATGCTACGTAATTTGTATTTAATAATATATTATTATTTATGCTGCATAGGGCTTAGGGATTGGGGTTTTTGGGTTTGAAGTTTTGGAATTCGGGATTTACGATTTATGATTTATTATTATTTACATAGTCTTTTAATTACATAGTTTGTTTGGTATTTGGAGATTCGGGTTTTCTTGTTTCCGGTTTTAGTTTTAGTTTTAGGATTCAGATATTATTTATGTTACATAGTTTTTTTATTAGTTACATAGTTTTTTAATTAAATTATTATGAATCCTACATAATTTATTATTTATTAGATATTTGTTGAATAAGCTATTATTTATATTAGATAGTTTATTATTGGTTGCATAGTTTGTTAAATAATTATTATTTATGCAACATAGTTCATTTTTATTTAAATAATTTGTTACATAAATTGTTATTTATGCTACATTGTGTGTTTAATAAATTCTTATTTACGATAAATAATTTGTATTTTAAAATATATTCTTATTATTTATGCTATGTGGAGTTTGGGGATTCGGAGTTTTGAGATTGGGGTTTCGGGGTTTGGGGATTTGGATTTTCGTGTTTCGGGTTCTAGGTTTGAGGTTTAGGATTCGAGGTTTTCAATTCGGATTTAGTTTAGTTTATTTTTTTTCTTAAATAGTTATTAATTCATAATAAATTATTATCGGTGTTACATTGTTTATTATTAATTATATAGTTGTTAAATAAATTATTATTTAGGCTACGTAGTTCATTATTAGTTAGATAGTTAGTTTAATAATTTATTTTTTAAGCTTCGTAGTTCAAATTTAGTTATATAGTCTGTTAATTAAAATATTATTTATGCTACATAGTTTATGTAAAAATATTTATTGAATAAATTATTATTTATATTACATAGTTTATTATTAGTTACATAGTTTGTTAATTAAATTGTTATTAGTCCTTCATAGTTTGTTAAATAAGTTATTATTAGTTACATAGTTTGTTAAATAAATTATTATATATGCAACATAGTTTATAATTATTTAAATAGTTTGTTATATAAATTATTATTTATGTTACATTGTTTGTTTAATAAATTAATATTTATGATGCATTATATTTATTTAATAATATATTATTATTTATACTGCATAGGGGTTAGGGATTGGGGTTTCAGAATTTGGGGTTTGGAGTTTAGGATTGATTATTAGTTACATCGTCTTTTAAATACATAGTTTCTTTGGGGTTTGAGGATTCGGGTTTTAGGTTTGAGGTTTCGGATTCGGGGTACTGGTTCGGCTTTAGTTTAGTTTATTATTTATGTTAAACAATTTTTAATTCATAATAAATTATTATTAATGCTACATAATTTGTATTTAATAATATATTATTATTTATGCTACATAGGGTTTAGGAATTGGGGTTTGGAGTTTGGGGATTCAGGGTTTGGGGTTTAGGATTTATTATTAGTTACATAGTCTTTTAATTACATAGTTTGTTTGGTGTTTGAGGATTCGGGTTTTAGGTTTGGGGTTTCGGATTCGGGATTCTAGTTCGGCTTTTAATTCATAATAAATTATTATTTATGGTACATAGTTTATTATTAATTAAATAGTTTGTTAAATAAATTATTATTTAAGTTACGTAGTTCATTATTAATTAGATAGTTAGTTAATTAATTTATTATTTTCATAGTTCATTATTAGTTATATAGTCTGTTAAATACTTATTATTTATGTTACATAGTTTATTAAATATTAATTGAATAGATTATTATTTATGTTACACAGTTTATTATTAGTTACATAGTTTGTTAATTACATATTTTGTTTGGGGTTTAGGGATTCGATGTTCGTGTTTTGGGTTCTAGGTTTAAGCTTCTCGATTCGGAATTTCATGTTCGGGTTTAGTTTAGTTTATTGTTTATGTTAATGGATTTTTAATTCTTAATAAATTATTATTTGTTATGTAGTTTATTATTAGTTATATAATTTATTATTTATGCTTCGTAGTTCATTAAAAGTTATATCGTGTTAAATAAATTGTTATTTATTCTATATTGTTTATCAAATATTTATTAATAAATTATTATTTATGTTATATAGTTTATTATTAGTTAAATAGTTGGGTAATTAAATTATTATTAATCCTACATACTTTTTTATTAATTAAATATTTATTGAATAAGTTATTATTTATACTACATAGTTTATTCTTGGTTACATTAGTTTGTTATTTAAATTATTATTTATGCTACATTTTTGTTTAATTTATAATAAATTTTTATTTATGATACGTAGTTTATTATTAATTGTATAATTTGTTAAATAAATTACTATTTATGCAACATTGTTTATTATTAGTTAAACAGTTTGTTATATAAATTATTATTTATGCTACATTGTTTGTATTTAAAAGTATATTATTATTTATGTTGTGTGGGGTTTGGGGTTTGGGTTTAGAATTTAGGCTTTATTAGTTACATAGTCTATTAACGACATAGTTTGTTTGAGGTTTGGGAATTTGGATTTTTGTGTTTCGAGTTCTAGGTTTGAGGTTTAGGATTCAGCGTTCCAGTTTGGCTTCAATTTACTTTATTATTTATGTTAAATAATTTTTAATTCATAATAAATTGGTATTTATGATAAATAGTTCATTATTAGTTAAATAATTTATTATTTATGTTTCATAATTCAAAATTATTTATATAGTCTGTTAATTAAATTATTATTTATGCTACATAGTTTATGTCGAAATGTTTATTAAATAAATTTTTATTTATGTTACATAAATTATTAGTTCCATAGTTTGTTAATTAAATTTTTATTAATCCTACATACTTTATTATTAATCAGATGTTTGTTAAATAAGTTATTATTAATGCTATATATTCTATTATTAGTTACATAATTTATTATTTATTCTACATTATTTGTTTAATAAATTATTATGGGTAAAATGCAAAAAACACCCCCGTTATATACAGAATATGCAAATAGCCCTATGACGTTCAATAAACACCCCTACATTTTCAAAATTGTGCAAATAAGGACAAAATGATAGTTTAACGAATAAATTGTCTAAAGTACCTTTACAACAAAATAAAATAATATTAAAAGAAAGTAAAATGTCCAAAAAGGACATTTCTCAGAGGGGAGAGAGAGAATAGAAATGGCGACTATTGCTTCTTCTTCTTCTTCAAGAACTTATCTCCTCACTGACAATAATCTCTGGCCGGTTTGCTCCGATCCGTCACTCCCTCCTCTTCGGGTCTACTGTGGTTGCAACGTCATCGACCTCTTGGCAGGTCCTTCGAGAGGCCCGAACCCACCGTCCACCACTACCATCAGATTATTCCACTACACCACAGCTTCAATTCAAGCCCAAGCCATGAGAATTTCCACTTCACAAACAGTAAATGGAGATAGTGCCATAGCAATGATGCACAGAGATAGGGTTGACAAGTTGGAGGTGGTAGAATAATGATTTTGAAAGCCCATGTATACATGTGCCGGAAGCTGGAGGCTATTGGGCTTCACCATTAAAGCTTTGAGATAGAGCTTGAGTGGGTTAAACCCATGAGTAAGTTCTCTTTACTACCACTCAACAGAGAATCGATAAACATACCATCTTCAATAGGAGCAATGCTATAACATTAAGGATATAAATAGGTATACCTTTTCACCTTTAATCATCATGATCCAATAGTAGAACTATCCCACACATTATCCAAACCTAACCGTTATCACAAAAATATTAAAAACAATTCTTAAATTTAAACAAGAGGCAGTCCTAACATGTCTGAACACATACTAAATGATTACCTTATTAAGTACTAGGCAATCCTAGCATTTCTTCATTCCTATTTTACAAATACCTTATTAGTTATTAGGCAATCCTAATATGCTTCCACTAATAATCCTTCCACCATACTCAAAACTTATGGATAAAAATAATTAAACATAATCTCACAAGCTCATAACGCTTTAAATATATTTATAAATCCATATAGGTATCAATGGGTAATCGCCACATATCTATGAATAGTAATCTAAGGCATCCTACCCGAACACAAATTAAGTAATTACCTTATTAGGTACAAGGCAATCCTGATATGCCTTCATCCATATTTTACAAATACCTTATTAAGTATTATGCAAACTTGACATGCCTCCACATATGTTTTACATATACCTTATTAGGTCTTAGGCAATCCTAACATGCCTCCACATATAATTCTTTAAAACAAACATACTTAAAATGCATGATTAGTAATATATATTGAGACATACCAATCACCACAAGGAGAAATTAATTTAGACAATTGAGAGGAGTCAAGTCCATGAAACAAAAAAAAAATTAAAATAGATAAAAATAAAATATAATAATAACAAAACAAGCTCCAGTATTAATCCATACACATGATTGCCCAACTGGAAATAGGTACTGTGTAATAGCCCACTTCACCACATAGTATGATATTGTCCGCTTTGGGCCTTGTCCGCACGATTTTACTCTTGGGTTTTACCCTAAAAGACCTCATACCATTTGGAGAGAGCACACCACATATATAGAACATCCTCACCCAAGCGATGTGGGATTGAGCACCCTTAGGGACAAGAGGGGACAAACACACCTCTTCCACACAACCAACGTTTTTACAATCCATCCCCCTTGGAGGCCTAACGTCCTTGTTGGCACACTTCCAACTGGGTCCAACTCTGATACCATTTGTAACAGCCCGCTCCACTACATGGTATGATATTGTCCGTTTAGGGCCCTGCCTGCACGGTTTTGCTCTTGGGTTTTACCCCAAAAGGCCTCATACCATTTAGAGAGAGCACACCACATATAAGTACATTTTCACCTAGGCGATGTGTGATTGAGTACCCTTAGGGATAAGAGGGGACAAACACACCTCTTTCACATAATCAAGGTCTTTACATACTGCAATTGCCAACCCAAAACATGTGTAACAAGCATATGTATTAACTATCTACTTGTATGCCCAACCACTCCTATGTATTTGACAAGCAAATGTAATCCAAGACCCAAATATATGATTAACCACATATATTAATATATTACTTAGTATGTAATATGAAATCCCACAGCATCACTTTAACTGAAGACCCACTAGCATATGTTCAGCCATACGAATATATATACATATATATACTTAGCATTTGTAATCTAAAATTCCAAAACTTCAATTAACATATGTTCAGTCACCTGGATGCACATACATATACCCAACACCTACACTCTAAAACTTCAAAGCATCAGTTAACCAAATTTTCAAACCCAATTGATGAACCCATGTCAGCCGCATAGATTATATATGCATATGCCCAGCACATCTAACTTAACTTCAAAGCATCAATTAACAAATTTTCAAACCCAATTAATGAACACATGCCAGCCTCATAGATTATGTATACATATGCCCAACACATATAAACTAACTTCAAAGCATCAATTAACAAAATTTCAAACCAAATTGATGAACGCATGTCAGCCGCATAGATTATGTATACATATACCCAACATATATAAACCAACTTCAAAGCATCAATTAACAAATTTTTAAACCTATTTGATGAACACATGTCAGCCGCATAGGTTATGTATACATATGCCTAGCACATATAAACTAATTTCAAAGCAATAATTAAAAAATTTTCAAACCCAATTGATGAATACATGTCAGCCACATAGATTATGTATACATATGCCCAACACATATAAACTAACTTCAAAGCATCAATTAACAAATTTTCAAACCAAATTGATGAACACATGTTAGCCGCATAGATTATGTATACATATACCCAACACATATAAACCAACTTCAAAACATCAATTAACAAATTTTCAAACCTAATTGATGAACACATGTCAGCCACATAGATTATGTATACATATGCCCCACACATATAAATTAACTTTAAAGCATCAATTAACAAATTTTCAAACCCAATTGATGAACACATGTCAGTAGCATAGATTATGTATACATATTCCCAGCCCCCATATAAACTAACTTCAAAGCATCAATTAACAAATTTTTAAACCCAATTGATGAACACATGTCAGCCGCATAGATTATGTATACATATGTCCAGCACATATAAACCAATTTCAAAACATCAATTAACAAATTTTCAAACCTAATTGATGAACACATGTCAACCGCATAGATTATGTATACATATGCCCAGTACATATAAACTAACTTCAAAGCATCAATTAACAAAAATTTTAAACCTAATTGATGAACCCATATCAACTGCATATATTATATATGCATATACCCGACACATATAAACTAAACGTCAAAGAATCAGTTAACTACAATTTTAAAAACAATTGATCAGCACATATCAGTCGCATATATACCTATAAAACAAACATTTAACAAGCATATACTCAACCATAAACATGTACACCCAGTCACCTATATATACTCATATATACAAAAAAGAAAAACTACGAAGATACTATGTTTATAAGATCAAAGGGGAGGTGTAGAGCATGAACTTGCTGTCGAATCCGAATGAGAAGTCGCAATACAGCAAGAAAGGAAAACAACCCCAATCCTCGCCTTTCTCCTTCTCTCTCCCTCCTCTCCTGCGCCTACTCTCTCTCTCTCTGCGATACGACTGAAGTTTGTTTTTTTGTTTGTTTTTTTTTTTTTTTGAAAAACCCTAGAACTAAACAAATAAAATAATAAACAAAACAAAATATAAAAATATCATCCAACCCAACCCATATAAAATAATAACCAAAACATATATAACCATTATCCAGCGTAAACTCCCCTAGCCTAATATGAAATAAAATAAACTGCAGCCCAACATAAAATAAAATAAAACACAGCCCAACCTAAAATAAAATAAAATAAAACCCAACCTAAAATAAAATAAAACTACAACCCAACCTACAATAAAATAAAATAAACATAGCCCAACTTAAAATAAAATAAAACACAAAATAAAAAGTCCAACTCTCAACTGATCCAAACATCTACTGCAACCTAAAACCTATTAATTGGTGCATTAAATAAATGCATGAAAAAAAATCACGTATCTTACTTATATATATATATATATATAATTTAAAAGAAGAATACGGGTGGTGGCAGTGATGTGGAGGTGGTGGAGTGGTGTGGTGGGGGTGGCGGTGGAGGAGGGTGGTGATGTGGCGGTGGTGCGATAGGGGTAATGGTGGCAATGTGGAGGTGGTGGAGTGGTGTGGTGGGGGTGACAGTAGAGGATGGTAGCAATGTGGTGGTGGTGCAGTAGGGGTGATGGCGGCAATGTGGAGGTGGTGGTAGTGGTGTGGTGGCAGTGGCAATGGAGGTTGTGGTGTGGTGGTGGTGGAGGAAGGTGGTGGTGGAGGTGGTGGCAATGCGATATAATGGCAGCGGCGATAGCGGTGGTGGTGGTGGAGGAAGGTGGTGATATGGAGGTGGTGGTGTGGTGGAATAAGAAGGTGGAGGTGGTGGAGGCAGTGATAGCAGTGGTGGTAGAGCGGGTGGTAGTGGTGGTGGTGGTGGTAGAGTTAGTGTGGTGGTGGAAGTAGTGGTGGTGGTGGTAATAAAGGTGAAGGGTTTTCTGGTCATTTGAAATTTTTTTTTTAAATCTTACTAGGAATGGAATGCCCATTCTATAGGTTTAACTATGGAATGAATTTTTATTCGTGGGAATGGATCTTCATTCCAATGGAATGACCATTCTCACCTTAAAATTCATACCAAATAAAGGAATGGTTGAAATGGGCATTCCATTCCTGCGTACCAAACGTAGCATTAAGGAAAAGAGTAAAGTGCTGAAATATGTAAAACTGCATTGTAATATGAAATTGCAGATGTTTGGTTGAGGACTTCTTCTCAATCCCTCTTCACATATATTTATAAATGAGCCTCGGCAGTTGCAACTAATTACCCTTTTTAAATTCAAATAGTAACAGTTTGGTTAAATCTTCTTACCTCAGCACTCATCAAGTTACACCACTTGTGATAATCTAATTGATCAATGTTAGATGTAAGACTGAAACTACCCCCATTATTTATTTTCATGTGCATCTTCAGCATTCACCATGTGACTGAGTCAGAATTTAAATTTACGATGCAAATAGTTATGGCTGGAAATAGATAACTGTCGACAGTTATTAAACAACCTTTTTAGACTTTAGCACCTTCTGCCACATGTCCAATCACATTTGAATTCAATTTTTCAACTTCATTTGGATCTTTAGTGCGTGTTTAATCCAATTGAAACCACTTCTTTAGTTCTGTAGCTTCTTTTGAATGTTCCAGATTTTCTTTCGATAGCTCCAGAACCACTTTCGACCACTATTGGATTCAATCCCTTTTGGTTTCAACTGCTCTGGAATTGTTTACGACCACTGTTGGATATGGTCCTTTTTGGTTTTGACTGTTCCAGAACTTCTTTCAGCCGCTATTAGATTTATCCTTTTATTTGATCTTTAAAATTTTTCAACAGTACCTCACACCCTTATATATTTTAATCTGACTTTCCTCCAAAACTCTTACCAAGTGGTTGAATCTAGAAAATTCAAATAAATAGCTTCAGCTTAAGCCTTTGAAAAGCTTTTTCCTATCTTATTAATACAACACAAGACTTTATTCAGTTTAGGTAAGTGAGCACATAATTAAGTATGCAATTTCAGTAGCTCAAATCATGGATAAAAATCTACTATATATATATATATATATATATATATATATATAAGGTGGAAGCTATTTTGACGATTGCTCACCAGGGATGAAGCCAATGGTGCCATCTTCGGCAGTGATGCAACGAAATGTGAAGACTATCAAAAATTGGTAGGCTCTGATACCATGTTAGAAATAAAGAAAGAGAATTGTATTTATTGAATTGATATATAAGAACAATGCACAAAGGCCTATTTGTGGGCACATAATCTTAGTGGCTAAGTAAACATAGGAGACAAGAAGTTTTAGATAGTTTAGGAGAATGTGTAAGAAACTTTTAGGAAAAGATATATAATCTAACAATAGATATAATAGAAAATATATAATCTAACAAGAATGATTATCTAAAGTACAGAGAATCAAGCAAGCAATTTGAGAATGATTAACTTACCATATATTTTGATATGTTGAGGATAAGTTCATCGATTAAACTTTTCATTGAAATAAGTAAACAACATCAACCTCCATTCACTTCATGGAAATAAGTAATTAATGTATATATATTCTTAATTTCTCATGATCAGCTCCATATAAGTTTATCTATTACTATATAATTTGTTAAATGATCGCTGAATTTAGACACCTTTAAATTGCTATATATCGACATATATCTAATTAATGACTTGGATATATATATATACACACACACTAGTGAAGAACATGCCAATGCATGTGATTAAAAAATGCACATAAATTTGTGAAAAATTTAGATCAGTTCGATGTAACGATGGACTTAGCGGAAAGTGTAAATTTAAAGAATTTATTTTATAAATCAATATTGTAAATCATCCAAAAATTTAAATCACTAAAAACTAATTAATAACGGACTACGATCCTCTACGTTGATAAGTCTCTAAGTTATCATAAGTTGAATTATGTAGGTTTTGACATGCATGTGGCATATTACTAGTATCTAAGGCATATATTGCACCACATCATCAAATTAAATTAAACTCAAAAAGTGACATCATTTCAAGGTCATAGAAGTCTTATTTGAATGATGTGTAGATGTCTAACATACTAAAATTCATCAATTCGAGTAATCACATTTTAGTTGGCAAAAGTCATGATCTTGTTGTCGGTGCTAATTAGTATTTTCTTGCTTAGATAAAAAAAAAGGAAATTGCAAAATGATTGCGTTGGAATTATTCTAGTTTTTCAGTGAATTAGATTAGAGGTAGAGAAAAATAATAATTCTGTCATAGAAGGGTTTGATGATTTTTGTATCGGTACTCTATAACATGAACTTTTTGATTGAGGTAGACTGCAAAAGTTTTGTGATCGTTGTCGGTAAATATAGAAGGTTGATAACTTGACTGTAGTTCACACTAATCTCTACAAATCTAACAGAGTTAGAATTCTAGCACTCTCAAAATTCAAGTTCCCAATTCTCATGCAAAGTGCAAACCTTTTGCTATTATATGCAGACATGTTCATGTCTAAAGTTTAGTTTAATTTAGTTTGAATAACTTCTGTAAGAATTGCATAGAGAAAAGATAGAGATGAGTGGGTAGAAGTTAAATGTTCACAACGTTCAAATTTTTTCTCCAAAAGTTATTGGTTTCTAGAATTTTTATGATTAATTGACGTGGTGAATTATCTCTTTTAATTGACGTGATTAATATATTTAACATCATCAACTTCGCTAGGATTCAGATGCACATTAACTTCATGGACGATTAAGAGAAAGTAATTAACTTTTACATGTAACAATAAAAACGAATTAAAAAATAGTTGGAGTAATAGAGACAACTGCAACCAGGCTACTCACAAGTAGACTCTAAATGACAACAACAATAGATTAGGTTTAAATATATAATGTTAAAAGAATCCAAATAGAATCTCAAAGTTAATACATTCATGCTCTTGACATGCCTCCAGTGCTTGGAAAATTTTCAGTTGTCCTTCTTCTATGGACTTTTGAGAAAGTTTGACTTTTGGTCAACGGGAGTTCCGGGATAAGGTTAAGTGAGTTCGAGAATTTTGGAAAAATTTTGGTAAATTTATTTTTTGACTATGGAGTAAACGAAATGTTTAGAATGTCATGGAAGTGATTTTGAATCCAACGGAGTTTTCGAGAATTAATTCGGAGGTTGGGAGGGTACGTTAAGTGGCCCAGGGGCAAAATGGTCTTTTCGTGCCCCTAGGGGTGGAATAAATATATGAGAAGTTAGAGATTTTCACTTTTACAGATCTCTCCATCTCTCTAAAGCTCCCACTTCATCTCTCTCCCTTCTCTATAGAGTTTGAGGGCCTTAAGGCCTGATTTTGACATTCCCGAAGAAAGGAAGTGTGTAAGGGACATCAAGGGCATCAGTTTGAACCGATCAAAGTCTCCATTTCATAAAGTTGGGACAGTTGGGATTTTCAAGAGAGGGATTCAAAGCTTGAGAATTGTGGTAGGGGTGCTAGACTCATCTTTACTTTGATCTTATACGTCACCTTTATGTGACATGAAAGATAGATTCAATTTCTTGAGCCTAGGGTTATGTATATGTGTATATATGTATACCAATGTGATTATGCATGTTTAAATGTCTAGCATGTTAGTTAGAACTTATATATGTTGTGTATGTGCAAATGAGACTATGAATGTTTTTGATGAAAAATGTGTTCATTTGGGGAAAATATGAAAAATGTGAGTTTTTATAGACTTGTGCATGAAAGATATGATTTTTCTTGTGAAATGCATAAGCCTGATGATTTTCATGATATGAGTGTGATGGCATTGTGACAATCTTGAGGTGAAAGAAAAATGCATTGATTTGATAAAAATGCATTCATTGTGTGGAATAAGTGCATTGATGTGATTATGTGCACTATATGAAAAGTGAATTTTTGGGGCGTGAATACATTGAGAATTAAGATGAGGGAATGGTCCCTAGGGTGAAAAACCCAAAACTTGGCCAAAAGGAAGTGCTCCCTTCGGGCTAGTAACCCGATAAAGGGTAAGTAGAGTTTGGGTGCCAAAGAGACCCTCACTATGGATATGGTGTGATAAGATAGTCCCCATTGAAGTGATTTCCAGATTTATGTGCGTGAGTTATATATATTGGAATTGTGATTTGTCCGGTTTGATTTGTAAATAAATAAATATATATATGTATATATGCATTGAGATGTGAAGCATTACACATGATTTGAAAAACATGATTGTTTATGGGTTAAAAGCATGTATACTTATCATCTAGACATGTAGCGATTTCATGTGTATTCATGCATGGCTGACGGGTTCGAGTGGGGATGGGTGGATCAGTTCTATTGAGCGAGAGAGGATAAGCTCACCCCTTATTTATACAAATTTTTTTAGATAAGGCACCGATGGAGGACGAAGCATGATTAGCTCAATGGACCTCGTTGGGTTCCCTTTTGGACTTTTAACCCTTGGGAGATGTAAATAGATGTCCATGCTAGTTTGTGGCATGTGGACTATGTTATTGATGTTATATTTGCATTTGAATTATGTTGATGTACTCTAGTTCCAATGTAAAGATCGTGTGTGGACCATATGTGACTTGTAGGGTTCAAATGGAAGAATGTTGGTTTCAAGTTCATTGTGTATAAATCTTGGATTTAAATGCTTAGTTTTGTGGATCTACATTTGGATTATGGTTGTGAGGTTTCAAATGTTTAAATTAGAGTATGTGTATGATGGTGTATTATTTGTAGTTGATTTGTATGTTGAATGAAGGATCTATAGTTGTTTGGTTGAGATTTGGGTTCAAAATGGTATATGCATAAGGTTGTTGGAGGCCTTGTTCAACGCATTTCGATCGTGCGAAATGGCCTTTTCGCACAATCGAAACCCATTTTTCGATTGTACGAAGTAGTTGCGAAATATAGAGATTTTTCGGGTCCAGACAAGGGCATTTTCGTAGAATCGAAACCCCCATTTTGATCGTGCGAAATATTGCAGGTTCAAAGTCCCGAACAGGTGAAATTTTTGCATAATCGAACACATTTTCGCACAATCGAACTACCAGTTTCGCACAATCGAAGTTACTATTCACAGTAAAGTCAAAAATCGGTCCAAACTTCGTTTTGACATAAGTTCTTCATTTTATATCATAATTGAGTGTGGTTTTGTTTGAATTCAAGTAATTTTGAATTCTCTATCCAATGGTATAGGTTTTAGAACCAAATTCCAATTAGGAAAGGAGTTAAATTCCAGAAATTGGTGGTCTTCATGTGTGGAATCCATTGTGAGGGGTGTTGACGAGTGAGTGCCACCATAATGGTGTGCATATAGAAAGCTTCCATAATAGAATAGTTTATGACAAGATTGAGGTTTAAGATAATGAGGTGAAAACATTGTTCACCCTCGGATTTTAGCAGTATCGAAAGTTGGTGCGTGACAACATGGTATCAGAGCATAACCAGGTTTGAATACCTACGGACGACGGCGGTTAAGCCAAGTGTTGGATTGAAAGAAATAAATGATTCATGGGATTTTGAAATTGAGGTTATGACCCTAGATTTGAGGTTTTTGAGTGTAAGCTTAGACTAGATACATATTGCATGAGAAATTCTTATGTGCTTAATTGTTTACATAACATGTTAATTGTGAAGTGCTTTAGTATGTTGAGTATACATGAAGTGAATTGGTCCAATACATTCATGGACAAATTCTAAGCATCTTCTTGTCATCTATATAGAAGGATTCCACCAAAAAGAGCTCGCGAGAGGACCCCGGAAGTGGTCCCTATTGGAGGAGAGCAATTTATGCACGACATGGTCACTACCATGCGGAAAATTGCAAGGGAAATGCAACAGGAAACTCAAAAGGAGACACAAGCCCCACCTATAGCAGCTCCTCCTAGTAGGATGATAACGACATTGGGATATGTTAAGAAACATAGTCCACCATCATATTATGGGCGATCCAATCCAATGGTAATGGAAAGTTGGTTGGATGAGATGGTTACACTCCTTAATCTACTTGAAATAGAGGAAGGCTTGAAAGTTAAGGTAGCCAGTCACTATCTTAAAGATGATGCCAAACGTTGGTGGAAATTCTTGGGAGACTACCATAATTTGGATACAATGGAATGGGATACATTCCAAGTGCTTTTCTTCGAGAAGTACTTTCTAGTGATGGTGAAGGACAGTATGAGAAGAGAGTTCTTCAATCTTGTTCAAAGGACGATGACAGTGATGGAGTATGAAACAAAGTTTACCTCCTTGGCTCGATTTGCAAAGGAGATGATTCCAAGTGAAGAGCTTAAAATTAAGTAATTCATAAGAGGTCTTCGAACCTACATACGGGACAAAGTTGGGATTTTAGGTTTGACTAACTATGCAGCGGTAGTGGAGAGAGCATTATTTTCTGAAGAGTTCAGCAATGATAACCAAAGGATAAGAGAAGCACAGAACCAAACGAGAATCATGGGATCCCTTACGAACAATTGTGCTAGAAAGAAGAGGAGGAATGGTGGGTCATCCTCATAAGGGTAACAAACCAAATCTGTGACTTCTGTGGCTATACCCTCTGGATCCTTCCAATCTACAATAGTCTGTTTCAATTACCAAATACTGGGAGACAGAATGGCTGAGTGTACTCGAGGGCAAGTTCCGTCAGTGGTAGATAAAAAATGTTACCATTGTCATCAAGTGGGGATATTAGTTGGGATTGCCCACAGAAGAATAGTGTGCAGGGTGGTACTGGTTCTTAGCAGCGTCCTATGCAGCCTGCAACTTCACAGTCAGGTTTCAGGGCATTGCCACCATCGCAGACAGTGCCTTCAGTTCAGAGTTCACAAGCACCAGCTAGAAGAGCTACATCTAGTGCTCCCAGTCAGCAGTCGGGATATCAGGGTGCAGGACAGCAGGGCCAGAGAGCATAAGGCCGTACCTTTACTCTTGTCCTAGTAGAGACCTCGGCAGGACCGTCAGTGGTTTGAGGTATATTTCTTGTATCTAGCTCATGGGCTAGGGTTTTAGTGGACTTGGGTACATCACATTCATTCATTTCATATGCATTTGCTTGTGCTTTAGGGTTGGAGGTGTCATCTTTGGACTCAATTTTATCCATTGATACACCAGTTGGTGGTAGAGTGACTTTGAGTAGAGTATGTCGATCTTACGAGATCGAGATATCGAGACATCGATTAGTGTTTGATTTCATCATTCTCGATATGTCTAGCTTTGATGTGATCTTGGGTATGGATTGGCTATCTACCTACAGAGCCAATATTGATTGTTATAGGGGAAGAGTGACCTTGCATATGCCAGAGGGATTAACATTTGTTTTGTGGGAGAGCGGGATGACTTTTACTTGTCTTCCTTGTATCGTTCTAGTGATCAAAAAGGGCTTGGACACTTCCTAGCAAGCCTACTTATTGATGGTGATGAGGAGAAACTTAGAGAGCTTCCTCATGTAATGTGTGAGTTTATGGATGTATTTTCGGGGGACTTAACAAAATTACCTCCAAAACAGGAAGTGGAGTTTGTGATAGATCTTGCTCCAGGTACCACACCCATTTCCATGGCACCGTTCCGAATGGCACCAGCTGAGTTGAAAGAACTAAAGGACCAATTACAAAAGTTACTAGACAATGGATTTGTACATCTTAGTACTTCACCTTGGGGAGCTCTGGTTCTTTTTGCTAAGAAGAGGACGGGTCCTTGCAGCTTTGCATTGACTATCGGAAGTTGAATCGGGTAACAATCAAGAATAAATATCCCTTGCCAAGGATAGATGACTTGTTTGATCAACTTAAGGGTTTGAGATGTTTTTCGAAGATAGACTTGAGATCGAGCTATTATCAGTTGGGGATTAGAGAGGAGGACATTCCAAAGACTGCTTTTCGCACACGATATAGGCACTATGAGTTTTTGGTGATGCCATTTGGTTTGACGAATGCACCGACAGCATTTATGAACCTAATGCATAGGGTGTTCAATGCTTACTTGGATAAGTTTGTGGTTGTATTTGTTGATGACATCCTAGTGTACTCATCTTCGGAAGAGGAGCACGAGGATCATTTGAGGATTGTATTGCAACTTATAAGAGAACACCAATTATATGCCAAATATGAGAAATGTGAATTTTGGCTAGCAGAAGTGAAATTCCTTGGGCATGTTGTGTCCAAAGTAGGAGTTTTCGTAGATCCATCCAAGATAGAAGCAGTGATGAGTTGGGAAAGAACTAAGAGCGTATTTGAGATACGTAGTTTCTTGGGATTTGCCGGGTATTATCGAAGGTTTGTGAAGGACTTTTTGAGGTTAGCAACACCAATGACAAAGCTTACCCTAAAAGGAGTGAAGTTTGTGTGGGATGATGCTTGTGACCATGCATTCATGGAGTTGAAAAGTTGATTAACTACGACACCAATTTTGATCATTCCAGAAAGTGGGTTGGGATAAACGATTTATTATGATGCTTCACGACTCGGGTTGGGATGTGTGCTAATGCAAACTAAAAAAGTTGTGTCATATGATTCAAGCCAGTTGAAGACCCATGAACAAAATTACCTGACACATGACTTGGAATTGGCAACTGTGATCTTTGCACTTAAGGTGTGGAGACATTACTTGTATGGTGAGAAGTTTGAAGTATTCTCGGATCATAAAAGTCTCAAATACCTTTTCTGACAAAAGGATCTGAATATGAGGCAACGAAGATGGATGGAGTACATAGAAGATTATGACTTCAACTTGCAATATCATTCGGGGAAGGCCAACGTTGTAGCGGATGCATTGAGTAGGAAGTCACATGGCAGCTTAGTGAGCTTAGCCATACGGGAGTGGAAGATGATGGAAGACATATCAAAAATGGGATTGCATTTCAGTGAGGATGTTGGACCAGCAGTGTTATTTACACTTATCGCTCAGCCAACTCTTATGAGTAGAGTGATTGAAGAGCAGAGGAAGGATGGGGAGATTGAGGCTATTTGCACACGGATTACGGGTTGTGAAATGGTGGAAGGATGAACAGTTCATTCAGATGAGAGCATGAGATTCAAATGGAAGATGTTTGTTCCCTCAGCTTGTCGAGATGAGATTCTGAAAGAGTTTCAAACTCAAGGCTAGCAGTACATCCGGGTGGTACCAAGATGTATCATAACCTACGCCGACAGTATTGGTGGAAGGGTATGAAAAAGGATATAGCTCAATTTGTGGCGAGGTGCCTCACTTGCCAACAAGTGAAGGCCAAACATCAGAGACCGGCAGGGTTGTTGTAGCCATTGCTTGTGGCTATGTGGAAATGGGAGTATGTCACTATGGACTTTGTGATGAGACTTCCAAAGTCGAGGAAGGGCCACGACGCAGTTTGGGTGGTCGTTGACAGGTTAATGAACGTAGCTCACTTTATTCCCATTAGAGTGGCCGATGATGTGGATACTCTTAGTAGATTATATATTGAGTAGATCCTTAGACTTCATGGCATGCCAGTTTCTATTATTTCAGATAGAGACCCGCGATTTACATATCAGTTTTGGTAGAGTTTCCAAACAGCACTTGATACGGACCTTCATTTTAGTACGGCTTTTCATCCTCAAACGAATGGTCAGTCTGAGCGTACTATACAGATTCTGGAGGATATGTTGCGGTCATATGTACTTGATCTTTGGGGTAGTTAGGAGGACCACCTTTCTTTGGTGGAGTTTGCATACAATAATAGCTATCAAGCTAGCATTGAGATGGCTCCATTCGAGGCTTTGTATGGTAGACCATGTAGGTCACCTGTCTGTTGGACTGAGATTGGAGAGATAGTTTCTCTGGGACCAGATTTAGTTCAGGAAACTACAGAGAAGATCAGGATAATTTGGTAGAGATTGCTTACAGCTCAGAGTCATCAAAAAAGCTATGCCGATAGAAGACGACGACCATTGGCATTTGAGGTGGGAGATCATATTTTTCTGAAGGTCTCACCACGGAGAGGTTTGATGAGGTTCGGTCGCAGTGGCAAGCTAGTGCCACGATTCATCGAACCATTTGAGATTTTGGATCGGGTAGGAGAGGTTGCTTATCGCTTGGCATTGCCACCGCAATTGTCAAGTGTGCACAACACTTTTCATGTGTCTATGTTAAGGAAGTATGAGCCGAACCCTTCACTTGTACTTAATTGGGCAGACCTTGAAGTGGAGGAGGATGTGTCATATGAGGAGAGGCCGATTCAGATTTTGAACACGAGCAAGCGCTTCGGGGCAAGACCATTCCATTGGTTAAAATGCTTTAGAGGCATCATAGGGTGGAAGAAGCTACATGGGAGCGATAACAAGAAGTTCGCTCAAAGTATCCTGAGTTGTTCATCACTTGAGGTACATTCTAATTTCGAGGATGAAATTCCTATAAGGTTGGGAGGTTGTAGAGACCGTGCCCAATTTTGGTTGATTTTTAAATTTTTCATCATTTATTGCTTTAAGCACTTTTAAATGATGTTTAACATGTTTTGAATGCGGGGAACATGTTTAGAAGGTTGGAATATGGTTTTGGAAAGTTTTGGGGACTTTTGAGAAAGTTTGACATTTGGTCAACGAGGGTACCAGGATAAGGTTAAGTGAGTCAGGGAATTTTAGGAAAATTTCAGCAAATTTATTTTTTGACTATGGACTAAACGAAATGTTTAGAATGTCATGGAAGTGATTTTGAGTCTAACCTTGGATAAGATTCCTCTGTGGGTGAAATTCTCAAATGTGCCGTTGGAATTCTGGAATGAAGATGGATTGAGCTACATAACCAGTGTGATTGGGAAACCCTTGCATTCTGAACTCTATGACAAATCGTATATGCGTATAAGTGAGTGTCGATTCTAAACTGATAAATGAATTTAAATTGGCTTTGCCTAATGGAGAGAAGATCCCTATCTTTGCCAAGTATCAGTGGACACCTGTTAAATGCTCTCATTGTAAGGTGTTTGGTCATGTGCTGCGAAATTGCAATGACATAGTACAGGCCAGTTGATAATCAAGCTCAAAAAGGGGTACAAAATGGACAAGTGCGTATTACAGAACCGAATTAGGAAGTGGTGACTGGTTCTAAGAAAAAGCCGGGCAATGAGGCTGTGGAAGGGAAAGCTGAAGGAAAAAAGAAAATCAACTTCTTGGAATAGTAACATGGTTAATGAGATAGAGATACCAACTATTTGTGATGGGGTCTCAATGAATAAGAAATGGTTGATTTTTTCAAACAAATTTGATATTCTCAATAGTATAGAGGAAGATACCATGAAAGCAAATGAACCTGTGTCTATGGCGGGGTTGGATGATATTCAGTTAAGTATTCCACCTACTTCTTTGAATAAAGTTGACAATGGGGAATCATATGATATTAAGGCTCGATTTAATGAGCCCAAGGATAATGATTGTGATTGTGGGACGACTCAAATGAACCCAAGAAGGGGTACTCAAATTAGATACCCAATAAATTCACTCAATAATTTTTATGATTTTTGGAACCTGAAATATTAGAGGCTTGAATAGCATAATAAAGTAAGCTGAAGTGAAACAAGTTATTAAGAATCTTGATATTCCTTTGTTTTGTTTAATTGAAACTAAGGTGAAATTTGAAAATGTTCAAAAGGTTCTATGGGCTATTAGTCCCAGAACCACTCGACTGTTCAAGCAGAAAAACGTTAGCTAGCGCATTGCACACATATATGTCCAACCTGGTCAATGATTCTAAATTTCAAAGCCATTGAACGGATGTCAGTATAATGCAACTTTAGGTGAATTTCAACAAAACACAGATAACTCAACCAGAATGTACACTGAAGATCATGACTGAATTTTACATAGAGAACCTTCAGCTCAGAAAGGACACAACTCTGCCTGCGAGTGAAGCTCTATGCAGCCCCCCAATTTAAGGTTGTGGAGATGAGAGAGCTCCCAAATGCTTATTGTAGGATTCGAATTTTCCCCATATTACTAGGAATGTCCTCCAAGAAACTACAGCGTTTCAAATCTATCACTTCCAACTTTTCTAACATCGAAATTTCATCAGGTAACTTCCTTATATCAGAATATGAAACGTCCAGCACTTTTAAATTCTTCACATTACCAATGGATCGGTCAATTTCAAACAAACTTCTACAGCGTCGAAGAATCAATATCTCTAGAGTTGCGTAAGATGAAAAGTCTGGAGTTCTCGTTAAAGCACAATTAGCCAGTAGTAGAACTTTCAACTTATTTGCCATCTGTTAGAAAAATGAATAACAGAAAAAGATTAATTTTAAACAAGTATATCATTAGATGGAAGAAACAAAAGTAGAAATATCATACGAGACCTTGATCTGATTCCAACCCCCCCAATATTCTGTGATGCCGCTGTCAGATAGATCAAGAATGACGAGATTCTTCATATGAATATTAGTAAGATTAAAATCCCGAGGGCAACCATGCCAACTAAGCCATCTTAAACAGTAAAAAAGAGGCTTGAAATCTCCAACAAGATCTATGCCATCAGCTCGGAGATACCTCAGAGACATTAGTTTTGCAAAATCCTTAGTTGTAAAGCGAAGATTCTTTCCGGGCCCCACTTCAAAGCAAAGACTTAAGGCTTCAACCTTTTCCGTCCCCTGCAAATGGAAAAAATATGTAATCAGCATATCAGGACCAGATTTCACAGCCTACCACATTTAACTAAAGTAGGGGTATAAAATTCAGTGCACTCGAATCTTACACTCCGTCCCTCCAACACGTTCCAGGCATCCACGTGCCTCCACAACCTACTACGATTTCCCAGAATCTTTTCTTCATTGACGATTTTCCTACCGAGAGTTCTAAACTGATCATGCATCCTCAACTCATTAGTATCTCCCACTTTTACGAGAGACATGAGACAAAGGACATTAAATTCCTTCTCCGGATGATAGCCACAGTCGTCCCACATATAAAATACAATTGCTTTATCCATTCCAGTAAAAAGACATGCAATATCAAGAAATATCTGTCGTTGTGCATAATTTAGTGCTCCATAAGTTACTCTCAACTTTCTCTCAACTTCATCATGGGATATATTCTTCAACTTCTTCAGTGTATCCTCCCATACCACTTTCTCCTTGTCAGATAGATATGAACCCATGACCTCAACAGCTAGAGGAAGTCCTGTAGCATTAGATGCAACCTCTTTAGAGATACTCAAATAGGCTTCTGGAGGAAACTTCCTTCTAAATGCATGAATACTGAAAAGTTGAAGAGATTGCTCAGGATTCATAAATGGAGGTTCATAAGTGGCATCCACTTTAAGAGCATTTAAAATATTTCTGTCTTTACTTGTAACTATGATCCTGCTTCCCGAACCAAACCAGTCATGCTTTCCCACAAGCCTAAAAAATTGAGAGCTTTCAATCACATCATCAACAACAATAAGAACTTTCTTTTTAAGAAATGTGCCTTTAATCACATTCATTCCACTATCAACATCAGAAATGCGAGGACACCATTTTACGGTGTCAGTGAAAAGTTTTTTCTGCAAATCAACAAGACCATTGCGTTGCTGCGCTTTTTCTCGAACATCTGCAAGGAAGCTATAATATTCAAAGCTGCCAAAGAGTTCGTTGTAGATGATCTTTGCAATAGTTGTCTTGCCAATACCACTCATGCCGGAGATACCAACGATTCGTACTTCATTGGAGGCAATATCTAATAGTCTCCTCATTTCATTTAGGTGATGATCAATCCCAACCAAGTAGCTAGTTCCAACCATGCTCTTCTTTTTTAACTCTAACAAAACTGCTGGAACAATCATCTCTTTTATTAATTTCTCTTGATACCTGATTGATGTCGAGGGAAAAAACAGAACAAATAATTAGTGCATAGAAGGAAATTATAACAAAGAATATAGCGGGAAAACACTGACTTCTTTTATTTATTCTGAATGGAAGTCCAAAATAGTTGGTGTTGAATTCATTAATACTGGTGTTTTAGTTATTTTAGGGACTAGTTAGCTCACGAAACCAATGATCTTAAAATTCTGCTTATGTTTTTGTGTATGTCCCTCTAATTGGATTTCTAATATTAATTCCACCCATTGCCTGAAAGTTGCTTGCAATATTGCTTATGATTCTTGAACTCAAACACTATTATTAGGTTTAAATGCTATAGAATAAGGGGCTTATTAGCAGGAATGCATTACCCATCCGCTTCATTCTTCACTTCCCAACCCTTCAATGCTCCAACCTCTCTCAGTGCCTCCTTCCAATCCTTAACAGTCCCATCACTGAAACATCTTTCGTGCTCGCAGAAGGCCTCCGCAAAACTCCCAGATAAATATCGAACATCCGATGGTTCGACATCATAGAAGATGGGTAAAATCACTTGTCCCATAGTTCTCCTGCACGCCACCATCTGGACAAGCTCGTGAAGGCACCATTCACTGGAAGCATAGTCTTTGGACAAGATTGGGATGGAGATCTTTGACTTCTTGATTGCTTTGAGCAGCTCTGGTCTGATCTCTTCTCCTTTGCAAAGCTCATTATCATCTCGAAAGGTGTGAACTCGTAAACCACTGAGATTGTGGTACAGGGAATCGGTGAAGGTGTCTGGGCCTCTAAAACTCAAAAAGACTTCATATTCGGTTACTACTTCCAGATTCTCTAACATCAAAATTTCATCAGGTAACTTCCTTACATTGAAAGACCCTGAAATGTCAAGCACTTTTAAATTCTTCAGATGCCCAATGGATGGATCAATTTCGACCAAATTTCTACAGAATCGAATAATCACTCTCTCTAAAGTTGCATATGTAGAAAAGTCAGGAGTTCTTGTTAAAGCACAAAAACTGAGATCAAGAACTTTCAACTTTTTTGCCATCTGCAAGAAAGGAAAAGAAATCAGAGAGTTTAATTTCAAACAGTTATATGGATGGACAAAAGAAACAAAGTAGAGATATACTACAAGACCTTGATTTGATTCCAACACTCCCAGTTTTCTGTGATGCCACTATGTGATAGATCAAGAATGACTAGATTCTTCAAATGAAAATTCGTTGGTTTGAATTGCAAAGGGCAACAGCGCCAATTAAGCCATCTTAACTTGGGAAAAAGATGCTCAAAATCCCCAACAAGATCTGCACCATCCACTTGGAGATACCTTAGATTTACTAGTTTCGTGAATTCCACATTTGTAAACCGAGGTTGGGGTATCATCTCTTTGGAGCGAAGACTCAAGGTTTCGACCCTATCCGTTCCCTACCAATAGAAAACCTTAAATATAAGCAAACAACATATTAAGACCAGATCTATGGCATGAACTTTCATGAACACCATTTGTGTGTGTTGTGTGTGTGTGTGTTAAGAGATGACATGAATGAGGATGAAGATAAATTATTTTATATGGAAGAGGCATAAAATTGGTGCACTCAAATCCTACCCTTGGGCTCACCATTATATCCAAGCTTCCTCTTGAAATTTTCTTCACAGATAATTTCCCTTGCAATATCTCTAAGCCAATCATGCATGCACAGATCTTTATAATCATCTTCCATTTTTACCAAAGACATTAAAGAGAGGATATCAATCATTCATGCACAGCTCCTTATAATCATCTTCCATTTTTACTAAAGACATTAAACAGAGGATATCAAATTCCTTCTCTAGATGACAGCTACATTCATCCCACATGCAAAATACACATGTTTTATCATCCTAAGAAAAAGACGTGCAATATCAAGAAAAATATGTGGCTGCTCATAATTTAGTGCATCGTAATTTATTCTCAGCTTATTCTTCTCTTGATCACTTGCTATATTCTTAACTTCTTCAATGTATTCCATACCACTTTCTTCTTATCTGTTAGAAACAAACCTGTGACCTTAAAAGTGCATGCAATTTCTCCAGAGATTAGTCATGTTCTTTTGGCAGAAACTTCCTTTTGAAGGCAAGACTAGAGAAAAGTTCACTTCAGGACCATTTAAAAAGTTGCATGTCGCTAGTTGTAGTAACGATCCTACTTCATTGACCAAACAAATCAAGATTACCCACAAGACAATCGTATTGAGACTTTTCAATCAATCCTCAAGAACAATGAGAACTTTCTTTAAAAAATACGAGTTTAATCAGGCCAATTCCACTGTTGACATCGGGCCCATTTAGGGTCTCAACAAGTAGTTGTTTCACCAACCTTAGAAGATTGTGTTGTTGCGCCCATTCGCAAACATTTTCAAGAAAACTGTGGCATTCAAAGCTCCGGTAGAATTAGTTGTAGATGGAATTGGCCAGTTGTCTCCCAATACCACCCGCCTTGGATACCAACAATTCACATGTGGATCCAGGGAAGGACCTATAAAGGGGGCCAGTGGGGGCATCCGCTCCCACTGAATTTTTTCTTTCTTTACATTATGACCTATAACTTTGTTAAAATTTTAAAAATGCCCCTACTAAAATTTTAAAAATGCCCCCCACTGATAAAATAAGAAACTACTGCATTCATGAGTAGTCGGGAACTGAGTTTTAAGATAAATTGAAGAAATTCATTTGAAATCGTCTGGCCAATCTTAATGTAAACCAATTATTGCATTGGTATGGAGCTCAAAAACATGATTGTCATAGATTTAAGATAGGATTTGCATTTACGTGTGTGGCTGAGGAAACTAGAAGATTATTATAGTCGATCCAAATAGTTTGTATCGAGGTTTTTTTAGTTGGTTATGCTTCGAATTGTTCAATATGAAACAAAAGGTTAATTATCTAAATTATAGCTATTTCAAAGTAAGAATTAACCTTTGTACAGAGATGATGAGAGCTCGGGTGTCGATGTTCGAAGGAGTCAACCATCAATCGTTGGACCGAAGTGCTGAACAACGCTCGTATTTGGAGGTGGCGAGACTCCCTCGCCTTCCTATTTCCAGTGAAGCACGATATATAAAGTCCAGGAGGGGATTTTCTTTTAGGGTGGATGATCAAGGAATTTTTCAAAGACATGAGTGCTGTTTGGAAGGCAGATTTGACAGGGGTGTTGGGAGTATGGAGCAAACTAGAGAGTGGCCTTCGAAGGTTTGGAAGGTGTCTTGCGGCTTTGGGGTTTCGAATATGCCAAATAATCTGATTTTGTTTCGCTTTCCATCAGGGAACGAGGCACAGAGTCTTGAAGGAAGGCCGGCGAACGTGGGGAGACATTGTTTTGATGTTGGATGTTTGGGTTCACAGAGTCGGATGTGAAAGGAGATTTAGAAAGCGAAGAGAGCGACGTATTCTTCTATATGGGCTACCACTCTACTTGTGGTGTCTTTTGTTGTTTGAAAAGATTGGAAACTTGTGCGGTGGCTTCAGGGGTGTGGTGGCCGACGAGAAGGTGGATGCAGAAAAGGTGTCATAAGTGTAGACGAGGGCGGCAAAGTACCACTGTTCGTCATGGTGGAAGACTTCAACGTAAGTTTTCGGGTGACTAACAAAGCTGAGACTGTCGTTGCTGGCCCCTATTGAAGACTCCCTTCTGGGTAAGGAAGATTTGGGCGTTAATCGAGAAGAACAGAGGGTTCGCCAGGGTTCGGCTGAAGGTCATTGGTCGTCGGAACAGTATATGAAGAATAGGGAGTCGCAAAAGGGGCCTTTCGGAGGTAGGGGTACGCGCCGGGAGAGAGGGTGAGAGGAGTGGAGAATGGGGGTACACATGGTGAATGATGGGAGAGGAACTGTTGGAAGTGGGAGACAACTGGGAGAGTACGTGGCAGTGTTTGGGTGGATCGTCATAAGGGGAGTGTGCGAGGCAGGGTATTTTCAAATCTCTTGATTCGAGTGGGCCTGATGACTTTTTGGGCCTTTATTTTCTAACCCAATTGCGTAGGAAGAGTCCTTGGCAAAAGTTTGTGCGAATCTTGGCAAGCCAGTTGGCCCAACTTCGAATGTAAATCGAATTGGGCCTTCACCAAATGGGTAGCGTGGACTGGGTCAATTAAGGATTGAGGGTCAGTGGTTCAAAGAGCTGGGTCAATTCATTTAGGCTCAATTTCGGGGCCTATATTCCATGGACGATCAATTTACAAGGAAAAGATTACATAGACAAGTAAGTGTATGTGTATCGGTGTTATAGAGATACATCAAGAGATTAAGGAACGAAACGATCATCGGAATTCCCACAGAATGTCTGCAATTCATATTCAATACGATGCGGGCTCTCAATTAATGACTTTGGCGAAAGGAAATCCCAAGTTAGGACCTGGCAATAACCCTTTGATGTATAATGGGTTAAACAAAAAGATCAAAACTCAGAATAAGAGCAGAAATCGACGCTGGACCAGAGAAGAAAAACATAAATGGGTAGCAAAGGCGAGGCTTCAAAGCAGGGTTCAATTGGGCATGGGGGCTCCAAAGTATGGAATGAAAAAAGGTATGCTTTCTGATTTCAATTTCCATTCTTCTGGGCTGTCAGGTATTGGGATTTCTACTCTTCTACATCTGGTGGATGCGGGGCAAAGGCTCAAGATGGAGAAGGGGAGAGATGGTGGGAGGGGATTGAATGGTCCATGTTTGGGGACTGGGACTAACCAGAAGAGTGTGATGGAAAGGGATGAGGGGATAAATGATTTTTTCCATGATTGTAATGAGGGGGAAGAAGAGGAGGTTCAGGGTGTTTGTGTCGCGACAGGGGAGGGGTCAAGTACTCCGTTATGTGGATGGGGGGAGGACAGCTTCTTGTAAAAATAGGAATGCCTATTCGAGGGGGGAGAGGGAGTTGAAGGGGTTGATTTCTTACATCAATTATGAAGGAAGAAGTGGGGGGAGGAAAAATCCATTGTTTGTCTATGAAGCTTCGTCTTATTTCATGGAACATCCGTGGGTTCAATGACCCGGACAAAGGAAGGTGGTAAAGTTAGCGGTTCGGAAGTGGGGAGCTCATTTGGTTTGCCTTCAGGACACGAAGTTGTCTTCCATTTCAAATATTGTGGTGAGAATTTTATGGGGAGGGAGATTTGTTGATTGGGTAGTGCAGGAGGTTGAGGGGATTGCGCGCGCGGGTAGAGAGTCTCATACGTTCTCCCGGTTAGATCGCTTTCTTATCTCGGGGGAATAGGAGGAGAAATTTTCCAATGTAACCCAGGCGACATTGGCTAGAGTGACTTCAGATCATATTCCGTTAGTCCTGGACTGTGGTGGTCTTAGGAAAAAGGGGTACCCCATTTATGCCCATGATTGTATATTATGAGATGACATGAATGAGTGTTAACAAAGCATTAACTACTTAAATAAGGGGCATATAATACAGTGATTAAAATCTTACCATTTGTTTCACCAATACACCAAAGGCCTCCTTGTGATTCCACAACCTACTACGCTTTCCCAGGTCCACAACATTTTCTTGACGGACGATCTCTCTACCAAACTCTCTAAGCAGATCATGCATCCTCAGTACATTATCATCTCCCAGTGTAACTAGAGACATTAGACAAAGAACATTTAGTTCCTTCTCTGGATGATAGCCACAATCCTCCCACATGTAAAATGCATACGTCTTATCCATTCCATTAAAAAGACATGCGATATCAAGAAAAATCTGTTGTTGCATATAATTTAGTCCATCATAACTTATTCTCAACTTATTCATCACAAGATGACTCGGACTTTCATTCAACTTTCGCAATTCGACTTCCCATTCGTCTAAACCCTTGCCAGATAAAAGAGAGCCTACAGCCACAATAGCTAGAGGAAGCCCTGCAGCAGTTGATGCAACTTGTCTAGAAATACTAACATATCCTTCTGGAGGGAACTTCATTCCGAAGGCATGCATGCTGAAGAGTTGAAGAGATTGCTCAGAGTTCATAAGCAGGGGTTCATAAGCCTCATCCACTTCAAGAGTATTTAAGACATGTTTGTCTCTACTCGTAACTATGATCATACTTCCTTGTCCAAACCAATCACGATTTCCCACAAGGCAATCAAATTGATACTTTTCACTCACATCGTCAAGAACAATGAGAACTTTCTTAAAGAAAAACCTGTTTTTGATAAGATCGATTCCATGGTTAACATCAGCAATGGGGGGGGACCATTTTACAGTGTCACTGAAAAGCTGTTCCTGCAAACGAACAAGCCCGTTGGGTTGTTGTTCCATTTCCCAAACATCTGCAAGAAAGCTACAACATTCATAGTATTCGAGAAGCTTGTTGTAGATGAACTTGGCAGTAGTTGTCTTGCCAATACCACCCATGCCATGGATACCAACAATCTGTGTACGAATGGAGCCAACCTTTAATAATCTCAACACTTCATTAACATGATCAGCAATTCCAACCAACTTGTCATCAACATGATCATCAATTCTAAGCAAGATGTTAATCATAGACATCTGATCATTCTTTAAGTGAAGCAGCACTGTTTGAACGATTTCCCGTACTTTAACTCCTGGATACCTGATTGATGTCAAGGTGCAAATCAGAACAAATAGTTTTTGTTAGTGCTTAGACAAAAAATTAAAGCAAACAAGAAGCAAAAATATGATTTTTTTTCTAACATAGTTATTCTGATTTTAAATTGTATTTTTTTTATAAGTATTTAAATTGTACCTAAAACAATTTGAACCAAGTAATATTGATTTGAAGTTATTATATATATATATATATAGGGACTGAATAGAGTAGTTGAATTTCTTCTTATGCCTCTGTTTGTTGTCCCTATAATTCTTCGATATTGAATTACATAATCACAAAAGGTTATTATCAAGTCCTCTCCAATAATGGTGAGAGGTGAATAGTGGAAGTCTCATCTTCCCTTGTGGATTCAAAATGGACGATGCCTTAATCACTCAGTTAGAGAACTGTTCTCTAACAGTGGAAGAAGATGAAAGTATTATTATGTCGGAAGAGGATACGAAAGCAGGAATACAATGGTGTGCTCATAGCTTGGTGGGCAAATTCTTAACGACTAAACACTTAAATGTCAATGTTCTCCACACAGTTCTAGGGAAACTATGGAAGTGTGAAAGGGATCTTAAGGATGCAATGTTTTCAATAACCTATTCCATTTTAGGTTTCCAGATGATTCCTCGATGAAGTACGTGCTAGAAACTAGTCCTTGGAACTTTGAGGGACATTTGTTGGTGTTGGTTCAATGGCAACCGAACATGGATTTCACCCGACTCTGTCTTTGCTGTCAGTCCGTTCTGGGCACAACTATCCAATTTACCTCTGGAATGTATCACATTAGAGGTTGGTTTGAAGGTCGTACAGAGCTTTCCGGCGGCGAGAAGGGTGGAGATTCAAGAACGTAAAGGAGATAGATGCCGGTTCTTGCGCCTGAGAATTGATGTTGAAATCTCCAAGCCTTTGAAACGGAGTGTGAAAATTGTTGTAAATGATGTCCGACGACGTATATTAACAAGGTATGAAAGATTACCGTCATTCTGTTTTAATTGTGGTGTATTAGGCCATACTGTTCGCCAAACTATCATAAGGGATCGCGAAATATTTATCGGTGGTTATCAATATGGTTTATGGATTGAAGCCCAGACTGCGTATAGTATTCTTGAATCAGATCTCAATATGGGACTCTCAAATGAAGGTTGCATGATACTAATGTCACCGAGATACCGAACACAGCAATGGTTTCAGACCATAATAACGGAGGTCAGGTGGGGTGCTCGCTTTTACATGATCAGAATCTGACCCCGTTGCCAAAAGTGGGTACAGTTTCCATCCAAGACCAAGTACAATGCTGTTTCAACCAAATGGACGAGATTCAACAGATTCAGACCGGTCCGGAATTAATTTTGGCTGATTTGCAATACACCCGAGTTCAACGCAGAGATGGGATGGAAAATGGTGGAGACACAACATCAAAAGCCGTGTTGAGTGACGGTATCGCCGGAGAATTACCAAAAAAACATTTTAGTGACGATGTACGACTAGTCCCTCACAGTACCAACACTGAGGGTCCTAGTAGATAATCGAGCTGTTAATTCAGCACAGAATCCCTAGGTATCATGCGCAAAATCGGTGGAAAAGGTCCTTTTTACAGAGGCTAGTGCGCCATTTACAGATGGGGTTTGATGACAAGACAAAGGAAAATGCAGATGATATTATTGCAGGCTTACTTTCCTTGCACAAACCAAGGAACTGTGAGTCTTTAGGGCCTACAAAGACAATAGCTCCATTTTTTGCGGAAAATAATGAGTCTCATGGACATACGGACCCACAATTCAAGAACATACAACAGAGGACTTATGAATCATTGGGCGAAGCACACTTGGTCCCTTATACGCAAGCCACTGGTATAGACCAACATATGACAGCAAAATACAATAGAACATGGAAGCGAGTGGGGAAGTCAAAAGTTCCTGGACCGAGTCCAACACAGCTGAGTGGAATGAAACGGACTCAAATGGAAGGACCACTTGAAGGAAGCAAGACCGTGACAAGAGCACGTTCAAGGAAGAAGTGGCGTTCGGGAAAAGGTCACTGTCTAGAAGGTATTGACGAAGAAAACACAAAGAAGATGATATGTACTGCCAATGAGGAGCAAGAAGAATGCACAGATACGGTGGAGGTGGCCAGCCTCAAATGGTCACCAAAGTCATTATGAAGACTCTCTGCTGGAATTGTCAGCGTGTGGGGAACCCCCTGACAATCCAGTAATTACAAAAGTTGAATTTTCAACATTCCCCATATGTAGTAGTGTTATTAGAAACGAAGCACGGAAGTGGTAAAGCGGAACAAATCCGCAGCAATCTGGGGTTTGAATCCATGTTCTGTCAGGAATCCAGGGGTGTTTATCAGGAGGTATACTGCTGTTCTGGAATAATAAAATTCAGTTGCAAGTTACAGATTCAACAGATTTTCAAGTAACATGTCAAATTGCAGAAGGACGACATAAGTGGGTTTTAATTACTGTATATGCTAGCGTTGATGATGTGCAGTAACGTGCTCAATGGCAGTATAATCAAAACCTTAAAAGTAGCACATCTGATATGTGGTGTGTCATTGGAAATTTCAATGATCTCCTTCACCCGGACGAAAAGCAAGGGGGAAGAAATAGGCAAGGATGGAGGCTGCGGGCTTTCAATGAGATGGTTGAGCGATGTTGCCTTCATGATATTGGTTTTTCTGGCTTCCCCTTCACATGGTGCAACAACCGTGGAGGAATTCATCATGTTAAGGAAAGGCTGGATCGCTGCTTAGTTTCTGCAACATGGCGATCCACTTTTCAGCAAGCTTGCCTGAAGCACATGCCCTTGGTCGTCGGGTACTCAAGAGCAATAAAAAATGTGCGGGATGAAATGGGATGAGTTATTCAAAGCTAAAGCAGGTGGAGGGCTGGGATTCAGAGATCTGGAAGCTTTTAACGTGGCCTTGCTACCCAAACAAGGCTGGCGGTTAGTAGTGGAAGATAGATCTCTCCTTTTCAAAGTTCTCCAAAGCAGATATTTTTCGAATTCCTCCTTCTTGGATGCAAAGATAAGCCCTGGATGTTCATGGGCTTGGAGAAGCCTGTGTTCAGCTAGAGAAGTATTATGAAAGGGTATGAGATGGCGAGTTGTGAAGGGCTACAAAATTCAGATCTGGTCGGACCCATGGATTCCCACCGCACCAACATTTAAAGTAATTTCCAATCGCCCGTCCAATTGTCAGATTCAACAGGTTAACGAATTGATGCAGGACTATCCTAGATCTTGGAACCGAGAGTTATTGGTACAGTTTTTTAACCCTGTGGATTATGCTAGAATTTCTAGTATCCATTAAGAGAGTTTGTGGTTGACGACAAGCTTGTATGGGCTCCCTCAAACCACGGCCAATTCACAGTTAAAACAGCATATTGGTTGGCACTTCAGATTCATACAGAAAAAAAGATACCTAACTCGGACTACCCTCAAGGAAGCGATTGCAATTTTAGTCAGTCTTTTTGGAAGCAGTTATGGTCTATTTGGGCTAAAAGGAAAATCTTACATTTTTTATGGAGCTGCTGCAATGGTCGGATACCGGTCACTTCTAATCTGAAAAAGAGAGGCCTTATTTGCAAGAAAATCTCTGAGTGGCATGTCTTAACAACTGCCATGATTCAATGGGTTGAATTCCAAGTTTCTTTTGACAGGAATTCAGATGTTCCATCAACCGTTGTCCGAAAAGAGATTGTTCCATGGTCTACTCCACCTTCTGGAAGATTTAAATTTAATTTCGATGCTGCGTTCAAAAGCGATACAGGGGAAGGGGCTGGAGGAGTTGTAGTTCGAGATTGGGAGGGTCGTGTTCTTAAAATGGCGATTTGTTTCTTTCCTCATGTCTCATCGGCAATTCTGAAGCTTTGATTGCTCGTCAAGCTTTGAAATGGGCAACCATTTGGCATTTCCCTGACGTCATTCTTGAAGGAGATTGCCAAGCAGTTCTGGGAAGCTCTACCATGCTCGAACCAATTTCTGTTCTAAAGGAAGATATCGCTTTTCTGCTGACCCAACATCCCCAGTATAATTTAAACTGGATTTCACGCGAGGGTAACAAGGTTGCCCATATGTTGAGTCATATTGCAATGGATCGCAAGAAATGGGTTATATGGGAGGGTAACTTCTGATGCAGCCACAAAATCCCTAATTTTTTAGGGTTAACTTCATAATTTTAAGAAACTTTCCATATTTTGAATTTTCTTGATTTTTATGTAATTTCCTTATTTTCAGTAATTTTCTTGTTTTAGCTTTAAATTATATTTGGTAGTTGTCTAATCTATGCACAATCCAGCTGAACCCTTACCCCAGCAACACGAAGACGAGATAGAGTTTTTGCATAGACAAGTCGAGTTGTTGACTCGCCTATTGGGTCAACGTGTTGTCAACCCGTCGGTTAACAACAACCCACCGGTTGATGACAATATTCTGGTGGATGACAATGTGTCAAGCATCGAGGTGATCGTGAAATATCCATTCCATGTTTCGCGTCGTCATGGATCAGTTAACGAGTGGACTGACCGTCGTTGGCGGACAAATATCAAATTTGATATTCTTGAGTTTCATGAAGAGAAGGACAATCTTGAAGAGGATTTTGTAAATCCTTTTTGCAGTAACATAGCACCCAAACCAACACATTTTATTTGATGAAAGGCGTTGGGATTGTGGCTTTAAGATGAAAATTCCTGAATTTGTAGGCAACCTTAGTAGGGGAGATGGTGCAATCCCAGAGATCGAGCCAAAATATGATGAGTCCACGGATGAAGAGGACGATGATATCCTATATGGTGATGTAGGAGACTTTTTGGTCTTGCGAAAGTGACTATTGCTTCCGGAACATGAGGTCGAAGAAGATTGGTTGCGCACTAACATCTTCCACACCACTTGCACTATTGGTGAAAAGGTGTGCAACAAGATTATCGATAGTCATAGTTGTGAGAATGTGGTGGTAACAATAGTAATGGGGAAAAATGAAGTGTTTAACCTTTCATCAACGAGAGATTTGCAAGAAAACAAGTCTGACCATTTGTTGGTGTTTGAAGATTCGAGCACTAAAACAAGTTTACATAGCTTGGAAGATATGGTTGATCATGAAGCTTCTGGATCTATGAAGATGAAAAATAGTGGATTTCACTTTTATGATATGATTTGGGATGAATTATGGGAGCGCACGACAACTGCTAAGCGTTTGTTGGAACAAAAATTAAAGTTGATTGAACTTCTAGTTCATGATACGTATTCCACAGAGTTATGCGAATCTACCCAAGTTCAAAGGAAATATAATAAAATCTATGATTATGATACAAATGAATTCTTTGTTAGTATAAGAAGGTTATTATATTTGATTTGAGTTCGGAAAAGAAGAAAGAAGGGATGGAAAGCTATGTTCAGATTTTTTATTGATCGTGGTAATTTATTTCAAACTCGAAGGCGAGTTCTTTCCAACCTGGAGGGACTGATGCAGTCACAGAATCCCTAATTTTCGAGATTTATCTTTATAATTTTAGAAACTTCAGGATGAATTCTTGGAGCGCACAACAACTGCTAAGCGTTTATTGGAACAAAAATTAAAGTTGATTGAACTTCTAATTCATGAAACGTGTTCCACAGAATTATACGAATCTATCCAAGTTCAAAGGAAATCTAATAAAATCTATGATTATGATGCAAATGAATTCTTTGTTAGTATAAGAAGGTTATTATATTTGATTCGAGTTCGGAAAAGAAGAAAGAAGGGATGGAAAGTTATGTTCAGATTTTTATTGATCGTGGTAATTTATTTCAAACTCAAAGGCGAGTTCTAAATTCCAACCCGGAGGGACTGATGCAGCCACAAAATCCCTAATTTTCTAGGGTTAACTTTATAATTTTTAGAAACTTTCCATATTTTGAATTTTCTTTATTTTTCTGTAATTTCCTTATTTTCAGTAATTTTCTTGTTTTAGTTTTAATTTATATTTGGTAGTTGTCTAATCTATGACATAGATTGGGGAGGAAGAAACTCTATATAAGGTCATGTAATTGCTAGGGTTTGATGATTTTTATTGAAAAGATAGTTTTAAGCAACTTATAGTTTGCTTTCAATTCTCCTTTCTCTTGCTTAATTCTTTTATTTCATTTCAATATTGTTGTGACGACAATTTGATCGTCTCCCCTTGGTAAGGGGGCATCATCACTTTCCTACTGATGTTATGCTACTTGCATCCAAAGAATGTCCAATTGTATGATCTTTTTTATGAATGAATGATTGGTTTGCCTTGGGAAAATAAAAAAAATTACATGATCACACCCACCCATTGAGTAACACAATGATGATGATAATGATGAAATTGTCTATGCTCTATTGATAACTAACAGCACAAAGGAGGAGTTTAATAAATTAGTAGAGAAACATTACCGAGAATCATCCCAACCATCGAGTTCTACAACATATCCTATTGCATCCATTGCCTCCTGCCATTCGTTCGTAGTCCTTCCATTATCATTCGTCAAGTGATTGGTGACATCCATGTACAAGCGCCGCAGATCTCCCTGTCTGATGTCGTAGAAGATGGGCAGAGTGATTTGTCCCGTAGGTGCCCTGCACTCCACCATCCGACTGATCACGCGGAGGCACCTTTCACTGCAAATATAGTTTTTGGTAAAGATTGGGATGGAGACCTTCGACTCTTTAATAGCTTTGAGGGTCTCCGGGTCGATCTCCTCTCCTTTGCTTCTAATTGCTGCTTTGCGAAGGGTGGTTTCAGAGCAGCAGATCTCTTCTCCTTTGCCTCTAGTTGCTTTGAGCTTTTTTCTAATTCCGCCGATCTCTTCTCCTTTGCCTGCTGCTTTGACGAGGGTTGTCTCAGCAAGGCCGATGATGTCTTCTCCTTTGCAAAGATTGTTACAGTCTCGAAAGGTTCGAACTCCAGCATCGTTCAGATTGGTGTACAGCAAATCGGCAAAGGCAGCGTTGGCAGTGTCGAAACTCAAGAAGACGTCATATTTGCCTGCTACCACAATGGGTCTCGACAAAGACTGCGAAGAAGCCCTACTTGTTTTGCTCTGGAAATTCCACCTTCTTTCCGCCTCCATAATACTCCTATTGTGAGAAGAGCTAAACCTACCTAGCTAGCTAGCTTCTACCGCGATTACACTCACCTTCCTACAATCAAATTAATACTTACAAAAACCTCCATCTGATTGATCCCTCTCTTCTCTTCTCTTCTCTTCTCATCGGTGTTTGTTTCTTTGTTTGCCCTTTCCGTCTTAGCAGAGCCCTAATGACCTCCCCAAATCTACTCAACATGAACAATTTATAATCATCTTTGTGGTCCGGTCCGATTGGTAAGGAGGGAAGAAGATATTTGGTACAATGGAAACCGCGAAGGAATAGGGTACGTAATTCACAAATTTTCGCACCTTCCAAACATGATAGGAAGAGAGAAAGGAAAATTAATACTAGTAATTAATAAAAGTTCTCACGTTACTTAGCCGCTTGTTTAAGGCAAGTGAATGGATGACTTCTAAATTATTATTCTTTCATCTCATAATTTTAGTCTACTATTCTTTTTTGGGATGACCCAAAATACATGTTTATTTCCTAAAATGGATTATATGATTCCTAAACTACCTTTTCCAAACTCTACTATCCTAAAAGTAGGGCTCACCATATAATAATAATACTAACTTTTAAACAAGAACTAATATGTAAATTCATGCATTATTATACTAAAAAGTGGGTCCCACCATAAAAAGTTGGAATCCTCAAACATGCCAAGAATTATGAGACGGAGAGAGTATATTTTTTTAATTAAAATTCTTAAAATTTTTATTTTCTAATATTATCATACTTATTAAATTTTTGTGTTCATGCCCCCCAACCAATAATAAAAATTTAATAATTGATTCAAATAATTTAATTCATCTAAAACTTCTAATTTCTATCCTTATCTCAAAATGTTCCTTTATTTTCTTTCTCTCACTCCTCATTTCAAAGTTTTTTTTTTTTGAATTGTTGAATATATACTTAAGGCATGATCGTAAAAAAAATTTGAAATTAAAAAACTTTCCATCTTCGCGTATTAACTTTTTTTTTCCTCCTGCTCCTCACTTTTTCTCTGCTCTCATTAAAAGAATTTTTTGTTATAATTAATAATATAACAACAAGAAATTTAGTTGAAAAATTAACAAATGACCAACTAAATTATTTAAAAGAATTAGAAGATAATACAATAAGGAAAGAAAAATATATTAGCGACTTAGATTCATAATGATAATCAAATGTGTGATAAGAAATTTGTTTACCAATAACATGAGAAATTTTTAAAAAAAAAAATATGAACCAAGTAAAACAAAATGAAGATCTTATTCAAAAATCATATTTTATTTTCACAAATATCTATGCACCAGAAAAATATTGTTAACAAATTAAGAGATTTATTAGTAGAAAATGTTCCAATTAAATATAATAATTTTAATAAGAATAATTTTTATATATAATAATTAATAGTAAAATATTAAACGTTAAAGGCCACTCTTATATTTTTCGGCTAAGGTCTCAAATTATGTTGAGCTGCCCTTGTCTAGGAAGCACGGACATGGGTACGATACGATACGGATACGGCGATACAAGAAATTCTAAAAATCTAGGACAAGAACATGGCGAGAATACGGCTATAAAATAATAATATAACATATTAATACATATTAATTATTCAACAAAAAAAGACTATATTACCGAAATACTTTAATTCATCATCAAATAATTAAGAACCAAACAAAGTTATAAACAAAAATAAATAAATAGATTAAAAAACTAAATTTATTTAGTCATCTACATATATTTAGGTTAGATTTTTAATCATAACTTAGTAGTATATAATTTCCTTTCAAAATACTTGAATATACATCACTGCTATGAAGTATCCGACAAGTGTCCGAGAAATGTCAAAGCAGTATCCTAAAAAGAAAAATGTCAGGACACTTCGTCGGACACGTGTTCGAGAAGTGCCCGAGTATCCGACACGGTGTTCGAGAGTTTGACACGGATACGGCACCCTCGATGAAGTGTTCGTACTTTCTAGCTGCTGATCAAAAGCTGATTTGAAAAAACTATTAGCATAAAACCAAATATATATAGTTATCAAAACCACAAAAGACCATATCTAATACCAAACCACAAAACTCATTTGGAATTATAGCAAGTAATGTTAAAGTATTTGGACACGTTCTGTTTCTTTTTTTCAAGTCATTTCAACTTGTTTGCTTGTGTTGGAAGTGTATTGCTACCCACTTTGTTACTATTAATATTTTCCTATTGCAAGAAAAATGATAAAAGAAAATTCAATCGTTGTAACTAATATGGTACTTGGAAATGTATCAATTTCATGGCTTATTGATTATGTTATGATGTTATAATGTATAAATTTCTAATTAGCAATCTTTGGTGTCAAAATTGAACATGATCGAGTTATAATCTTTTGTTTACATTGTTGTAATCGATCGTACAACTGAAAACAAAGAGCAAGCACAGAGTTTTTCATCGAACATGCATATGATCTTCAATAGCCAAGAAGTTTAATCTTCAGAAGAATGCATCAAAGATTTGAACAGGGTTTTGATCATATGAAGTTTTCAAGTGATTTCAAATGTACGTGGACTTCGTTCATTAGTAGGAGAGCCACGGTAAAGTGGTGAGAACGCTAGGTTTTGAATCAGGGACTTTTGACCTTGAAAATTATGGTTATCAGACCCAAAATTAATATTCTTCATGGCTCGACCTGTCGAAGAAAGGGCTGGACTGGTTCAAGGTTGCTGATGTGGCCTTTCAGGTCTACTGAGTCCTATTTTGACAGGGATTGAGCTTTGAGGTTTCCTTAAACATTCGAATTTATTTCCAATTGTTTTAACTTTTTTTAAAAGAAAAATTAGGATTTTAACATATATATAAACCTTATATGTTTTCTCTTTGATCACGCTTAACTTCAAAAAAAATTGATTTTAGAGAGAGAAAGCATTGAATTATTTTTCAACAGAGAACCTTGTTTTTCTGTGTATATTTTTAGAGCACACACATACACAACGAGTGTTTTAGGTTGTGTGTCTCTCTCTCTGCTTGATCAATCGTTGAAAAGTCGCTTTAAAGATTTCTTATTGATCAAGTCACTGGATTGTTCGATTTATTCTCAAATGTTCGTTAGTGAGGAAGGTGATTCAAATCGTACTACGAAGGGGACAGAAGATTTGTGGAGTGTTTGTATACTCTAGTTACCCTTTTGCAAGGATTGTGACGTTAGTTGGAAGTCTGCAGAAATTGGACAGGTGTCACAAGAAAAAGTTTGAGGGGTTTCGCATCAAGTTCTTGTCAGAGTGGAGTGAGTGTGAGTTTGGGACAGAGTCTGTAATACTTTGCTTTGACAATAGTGAATTTAGTTATCTGGGACTACAAGCCTCACCAGTGGTTTTTTCTCGTCTTAAGTTTTTTCACGTATATTTGATGCACTCGTTAATTTTATCGCACTTTACTATATTTACTTGTTTTGTGGTTGATTGCTTTAATTTTTAATTGAGCTTAAAATTGAATCAATTTGAGAAATTAATCAAATGAGCAAGTAAACATATTCTCTCTCTAGGTTTGAATCAAGCTTACCGCACTACTCACACTTAGAATTAGAGCAGTATTCTCTAATTTGTGAGTTGTTCATTGCGAAAATTGTTTTTAAAAATAAAAATTATTTTTGTTTTCAAAAATCATCATGGAATCTAGTATGAAATAGGGTGGCTCAGTCCTTTGTTTGATGGTTCAAATTATACTTTTTGAAAGTTTTGTATAAAAGCCTTCCTTAAATCTCAAGGTGAAAGAATTTGGATGTATGTAGAGAATGGTTATACTGTTCCTTCCACTACTACTGGTACTGGGATGAAAGAGTACCCATCGAGAATGATAGAGCTGCTTGGAATGATTTTGAGCATGAACAATAATAATAAGGATTTATATGCTATATTTAATTCTGTTGTTGCATCTGAATTTGTTAGAATATCTGATTGTTCCACTTTGAAAGAAGCATGTGATATTCCTTAGGTAACTCATGAAGATACTACTAAAGTAAAACAGTCAAAGTTAGAAATGCTCGCAACCATGTTTGAATAATTAGAATGGATGAAGATAAAATATTTTCGGATTATTATGCTAAGTCTAATGATATTATTTAAAGTTGTGCTAATCTTGGTGAAAGAATTCATTCTTTACCAGGTTATCAGAAAAATCATGAAGTCACTACCTGATAGGTTTCAATCTAAATTGAAAGCATTAGTGTCAGAGTTAGTTATATTAATTCAAACTTTTGAAATGAAATATTCAAAACTTAAGAAATAAATAAAAAAAATTGGCTTTAAAATCATTAAAGACTTCAATGTCTTCAAATTTGTCAAATATTTCAAAATATTAAAAAATTGAAGTTGAGAAAGTAGAAATTTTTTAATATGATTCTGATAATGAAGTTGCATTATTGGCTCGGAAATTTAGAAAAATTCTTAAATATGAAAATGATAGAAATCTTAGGAAAGAAATTTTTTTCAAATTTCGTAGTCAATGTTCATCATCTAGAGATAAGGATAGAACGGAGAAAAAGACAGAAGACTCTAAGGATGCTGAAATTACTTATTGAACATGTGGTGGTAAAAGTCATACATCTACTCAATTTTTAAGTCATAAGAAGAGTAACTTTAGTGTTAAGAAAAGTTAAAAAGATAAAAAGAAAATCATAAAATATATTATTTAAGAGTTTAAAACTTTTGAGTCTGATAGTGATTCTTCTATTGAAAATAATTCTTTATCTTTGTTGCTTTATTGAATGATGATACTGCTAAAAAAATTTCTTCTGATGGTGAATAGATAAGTATACAACTGAGTCGTCAAGTTGGGACTGATGATTCTGAAGATAAAGAAAGAGAAGAACCAACCAACGAAGAATTGTCCAAAATTTTTGAAGAGTTGTTTACTGAAACAGTCACAGTGAAGAAAGCCTACAAAAAGTAATATAAAGCATTGGATATTGTAGAAATTGAAAAAGAAGCATTGATAAAAGAAAGTGAGAAGTTGCTAAAGAAGCTTGAAGATAATACATCCGAAATTTTGAATCCTCGGAGTAAGGTAAATTTTCTCGGGAGCGAGGTAAGTCAAGTTATTTGTGCTAGGGATACTCTTGTTGCTAAAATTTCTTTTCAAAAACTTAAATTGAAAAAGTCACCAGAGAAGTTGATTGAATTTACTTCTTGGCAAATTAAACTTGATAGCATGATTAATGTTGGTAAGCTTGTAGGAGGTAAGGCTGGACTAGGATACAATGGGTCTTCATCTAAGGGGTCAAATTATTTTTGTAAAATCCAAGAACTTGAATATGTCTACAAAACCTAAACTTCAAGTCGAGTGTATGCATGCTAATAGTGTTGTGTCTAGTGTGTTTTATTGTTCCTTTTGTGGTAAAACTGGATATAGTCAACACTATTGCTATAGGAAGAGAAAATATTATTTTTCTAATTTTTATGTGCATAATTATTTTGCTAATAACAGGGTTCATGCTAGAAGGCCATATAATCAAAATAAACTCAAAAATTATGAAATTAATGTTATTGTTTCTCTACAATATTTTCCTAATAGTTTGTATGTTAAAACAATTTATATGAAAAAAGAAGATTTGGAGAAGTTTGTGCCTATTGATGTTATGAGATTTTTACCTAACAAGTCTTTGGGTGCAAAAACTCCTAACTGAGATCTTTAAGATTTTTATGGTCATAATTAAACTGAGTTTATGTTCATTATTTGTTTAAAGTTATGCAATTGAGAATTTTATTGAATTTTTTCAAGGATCCCTAATTCTTTCACGAACGCCTCACATGTCGCAAACCTTTCTCACACCTCTTAGAGTCTCATCCCTCACCTTCGTTATTCACAAGAGTTTTAATGTGAATCATTGAAGATATTTACAGAGCACAGAAAATTCTTTTTAGATTGCAAAATGTAAAATTTGTCATCTTGCTTTCAAATTTGTCTCTATTGATTAATTTGTTTTCATTGTAAAAAAATCTCTAGCACAGTGTACTTTGGCAAAAGATGTGTATGTGATATACGACACAAACCACAAGGGGCGTCGGTGACAAAAATTCACAATGTTGTAACTATATGTCAATACATCAAATCTCAAGAAATGTGAGTAATATTTAACCTAAATATTTCATAATATTATATACCATATTTATATTATATTATATGCAAATTATATATTATAATTAATTTATAATATTATAATATATTATATATGTTATTATATATAAGATATTATTTAATATTATTTATTTATTATAATATATTATATGTAAATTTTATGTAATAATTAATTTATAATATTACTACCTATAAGATATTATATAATATTATTTATTTATTATTATATACTATATCAAAGAATGGGTAAGGGCAGTTAATTAGCAAATAATCATAAACAAATAAGTCGGACATGCTATGAAAACGTGCATGTGCCAATTAAACAAACACTTGAAAATAAGAAATAATAAAAAATAAAGAAAAAAAAGACATCACCTAGAAAAAAAGAAAATTTTATGTAATGAATCAATAGCTATATTATTAATATATAGTAGCTAACAAATGGAAGTCCCAACTATGATATTATCAATGCAAGTGTGTAACTAAAATTACAGAATGAAGAATGGAATCCATGAAAATGTGCTATTGAGCACTACGGAACAGAATCAGAACCAAAATCGTTGGAATATATATATATATATATATATATATATAATTTCTAAATTCTAATGTTCTATATAAATATATCCATATATAAAATATAAAATATATAATGTATAGATTAATACTAATAGCGTCTAAGTTGTAATGTTTTATATGTTTATATAATATAAAATATATAAATAAATATTAATAGCTTACAATTTATTGTTATAACTAAGTGTGCACAGTATGAATGTATATCTTGCCAATATTTTGACAAAGAACCGTTGAAAACCAGAACAGAACCGAACTCAACGGTTTTAATTCCAAAATTAAAGAGCCGTTGAAAATATTTCTGATTTCGATTCCACTGAAAATAGTAAGGAACCGAACCGTACGTATGAACCCCTACTTACATATATTCCCTATTTGGCCCATACTTGGCAAATTGAACTGTGTCTCTGCCATCAACAACTCTCCTTGGAAAGTGACGTTGCTAAAAGCAAAAGTCAAGGTACCAAAAGTTTTCTACTGCATATAAAATATCTGCTACAATAAAAAATAATTACTTCCAGAAAATTTTAAGCAGCACTACAAAAACTTCATTGTGCCTCTTCAGCTGCTTTCCAAGGCATTTTTTTGATAAAATTTTTGATTGGATATAAATGGGTCATTTACATTCAGAATTCTATGACCAAAGAAAAACAGTACAAAATTGTTCCACAATAACAAAAAGAACTGACTACAGAGAGAGATGTACCATCTAGCTAGGGGTGCACAAAAATTCGTTCAAACCGGGAATCCAAACCGAATCGGACCGGACCGGACAATTCGGTCCGATTTTTTCGCGGTCCGATTCGGTCACGGTTTCAATTTTTTGGAACTGTGTAGTAACGGTCCGGTTACGATTTTCAGTCCCTCAGGACTGGACTGAACCAGACCGAACCGTTTCTATATATATAAATATAAAATATATTATATCTAATATTTAAATATTATACTTATAATATACTTATAGTATTATAATTACACTATAATTATAATATAACTACAATCTTTGTTATTTGAAATATTATACTTATAATATTATAATTATAATTATAGGTTGGTGAACCGTGGAACCGAACCGGACCAAACCGTTTCTTCACGGTTCGGTTCGGTCCGGTCCGGTTCCATACGGTTAAACGGTTCAGTCTGGTTCCATTTTTAGTAGAACCGGACCATACGATTTAGTTCCAAAAAATAGCAGAACCGGACCGATCTGGACCGTGTGCACCCCTACATCTAGCCTACCCACGACTTTCTCGAAGAAATCATGAACATCTTTGAATATCCTAGTTAGGTGATCTCTTCCAATTCAAATAACATGCAAGGGTGGTCTCTTGGTATGTTGAGAAAATAACGATATATATTTATTGGTTCAGTTACACATAATACTAAATTAAAATAAAAATTGAATCCGTTAGAAAAAACCAACCGTTGCAAGAGTTAACGTGTTAGCTATCCACCTTGTTTCTATTAAATGGAAAGAATAATTTCTCTGTTTAGTTGGATGAAAAAGTAGAGATAAAGAAACAATTAGGAAGATGTAAAGTTTTCACTAATGTATCAACTAAGCTAAATTTTAATTAATTTGAATAAAATAACATGAAAAATATGTAAAAATGTATAGAAAAATAATTTAAAAAGGAAATAAATTAGTAGACAATAATTTGGAAAGAGAAACTATACTACTACATTAGTGGTATTGAGGATGACCGTTGGTCTCCGATTTATGGGTTTTCCACATGATAACTTGCATTTTAAATCATACAATTAAAATGGTAAGATTATAGGTTATATACGGTATATGTGTAAATTAAATATTTGGAAGACGTAACGTTCCGAATATTGCCTCCCTAAAACACATATATATATATATATATATTTTGCAGGAGGCAGCCCTTGTCGTTGAAGTGATCACTAACAACAACAGAGAAGAAGCTGCAAAAATTTTTTTGGCGGTAATATTCATTTTCCTTACAAGATATACACACATTAATCATATAGATATAAATAGATAATGCATGTTTAGTTGTAAGCTGCAATTGATATCTAGTTTAGTGCAATCAAAACTCCGACAAAAAAGAGTGGACTTTAAATTTTTTATAAAATATTATAAAAAATTGTCAGTTTTGATTCGACTGAACTACCAAGTAACTTATGGTTCATAGTCATCCAATAATTTCTCATCTTAAAATAGTTCTTGAGAATTTTAAAAATTGATCATTTTAAGTCTATTTCATGGAATATAAAACATATTTTAGAAAAAAATACCAAATGACTTTTAACCAATTTTTTGTTCTCATTGATAATTTAAAATAGAAAAATGTTCGGCAAAAGTGTAAAAAAAACTCCCTAAACTTTTTGAGATATGTAAATTCACTCGTGAACTATTTTTAAAAAAAAAGTAAATCAGTCCATTATCTTACAAAAGTGGACAATTTGACCCCAGACAGAACTATAATGATATATATTACATTTAGTATGTCTATCATATCCTTTTCTCTCTCTATACGTGTGTGTAAAAAATAACAAAATCTACTTTGGTTGTAGGGAAAGGAACCTGTTGGGTGTGTAGTGAAGCCTAAAGAGGATTAGTGCAGAAAATGCTGGGGAATCGAGTACGTCGTGATTGATTGAGTATTCCCATTGAATCTTGCATAGACTTTGTGTTATTCTAGCTGTTCTAGTTATCTTATGTAATAAACTGTTGAATATAGTTGTAAATCATCTACTGTAATGGTTTGATCCAATAATATTGTTGAAAAGTAATAAAGTTCATTATGGGGATTCATGATTTTACGTTGCTTCAATGGTGGATGTGTTGAAAAATTTCATAATATATATATATATATATATATATATATATATATATATATATATGCAAATTTTGAATAAGGATGAATGAATGATAAGAAGAGATTAATTTGTCTTGCCTTTTGGATTGTCCTTTATTCAATGATAGATTTACTTGCTCTAAAATTAGAAATAGAAGAAAGATGGGAATGATTTATATTCTGTGTTTTAATATATAACATAAATGTGGATTAGTTTAGTTTTAGAGGGAGAGAACAATTTTCTATCTCCAATCATACAAAAAATAGTATCCCTATGACTTTTTTTTTTTTGATGAATTAATATCCCTATAACTTATTGAGAGATGAAAGATTTTAGCTACTTTTCTGTTGAACTTTTTGTGAAATTATTCTTCATAAATAGATATTTATTTACAACAAAAAAATCATATTTATTTTGGTAGATTTTTTTGGGTAAATGTTGACAAAAAGTAACATTAACTTTGTTCGTTATTTATCTATACTTGACCTTATAATTAAAGGTAAAATCCATTATTAATGTCTTTGTGTTTGATGGTAATTTTTTTATTAATATAGAACTTGATGGTAATTTGAAACTGCCATGGTTTAGAGAGTTTTCTCACACTATATTAACCTTGATCCCTAGGTATGTGTTTGTTTCCACTTACACGACCTTGTGTGTTTATGCTACATATGGTAGAGAGAACAACCAGAAAATTGAATCATACCTTCCCCATTTTAGTTGATTAAAATTTAAGACAGTGCTAATCACTCTCAAGTTTTATGACAATAATGCGGGGTGTGTTATTGTGTTGTAAATTGTGAGATTGAAAGAGGGAGAATCTAATAAATTCATATTGGGTACGCATATTCGGTTCAAACCGTGTTTCAATCTGAATCAATCCAATCGGCACATATTAGTTCGAATTTGAAGACCAAACGGTTCCATATGGATTGATTTTTAGTGAAATCAATCCTATCAGATTGGTTATGGATTAGGAGTAAAAAAATCCAATCTGATCGGTCAAGCATATATACACATACTAGTCTTCATGTAAAAGTTGAATTGTAATTAGGACTATTTATGGTTACAATTGGGTTGTGGTTTGAAAAAGAAAACTATTGAGCTGTATAGAAAAACTCAAACACTAGAACTAATTTGATCTAATCCGATGTTTTACACATTGAATCTGTTCAATTTAAAGACCTCATTGGTTTGACTTGATTTCAGCTTTTATGAAATCGTTGCAATCAAATCGGTTTTGATTTTATGTCTAAACCGATCCAATCCAATTCGTGTACACTCCTAATTCATCTGGTGCGTCATATACATGATCTTGGGTATCTAGAGTCTAAACCCGTTGAAGAAGTCCATTTGGAAGACGATTTTGAACCAATAAAAGTCATATGGACTATAACAATATTAGTCCAAAAATTCAAAAATAAAACTAATTATCATAGTTGTGTGCAATTCCTAATGGGTAATGATAAGTATAGTGAAAGTTATCACTGAATTAGTCTTATCTTTAAATAGTGTAAATGAGATCTATACTTTCACAATCTAATGGATGAACACCTGTTCACTACACATTCGATGGTAGGTGGTAACTTTTCACTCTACGAATCTTATCCATTCAGTATTTTATTTTTATTTTTTTGTATACCTTCAACATTAGATTAGATTAATGAGACATTCTTAGGTACCCAAGTATAAATTAGCCGGGTCAGGTTAGGTCTTACAAAATGGGTTGGACCGGGGCCTACAAAAAAAAAATTAGGCCAAAAACATATTATAAACTATTATGTCTCTCTTTTGTTACATATTAACCCTGATAATATAAATTTATTTTTTATTTATGAAAAAAATAATTTTTTTTGTAAACGGGTCCAGTCATTGTAAATGAGTTGGATATTGTAAACGGATTGGATTTTATAGAAATGGATCGGTCCATGCAAATTTGGATTTTTAGCTTCGAATTTTATAAAAGAATATAGAATTTAAAGAATTTTAGAAAAAAAGATTGTTGAATTTAAGTGATCAAAGAGATTTTTTCAACTTTCATAGTTAATTTGATTTGTATTTTTTTCTATCCATTTTTTTTATCCGAATATTATGATGAAATTAGCCCAAATTAAAAATGACACAATTTTTAATTAAGGAACGGTTTACTGGATTGACGGGTTGACGCGCCCATATTCGACCCATTACAAATAGATTGAATATGGGTCACAATCCATATTTGTCATGCCTATATTTAATTCGGTTCAAACCCGCCCAACCCGCTCATTTTGTCGGGCCTAATTCTAAGTATGTTTGTCTTGCTTTAGTGGGAACCACCAAACACATTACATGAGGACTAGTCCACAATAGTTGAGATCTGAAGTCCATTTTTGTAACAATAGAAAGGCCAGATCGAAGCCCCATTTTGGCTACTGTATTTGATTGTCTAAAACACAAGCCTAACAACGACTAAATAAGAGCATTGTACGTAGCTGAGACATAAAAACAACTACTCAATTGAAAATCAATCAGTACTTGCGGTGGTCTCAAAGCACACCCACCCCCTAAATGATGAGTTTATCTATGCAGTTTTATTATTTGTTTGTGTGTCTGATTTACGAGCGTTGTGTGTCGAATTGCTTCTCCTGATAGGGCTTGCTAAGCCCCATCTCCATGGATCCACCAGTTGGGGTGCCTTTCTTAAGTTGTTCACTCTTTTTGTCTCGATAAATGACATATAGTATCAGCTGCATCACCCCTAACACACATCCAAAACCATTAGCCACCTGCAACACCATGACATATATAATGGACTTAGTTATAGTATTTTAATTACAATCCATTTTTAGCAAACATTATATGTGTGTGTGTGTATATATATATATATGTATGTATGTCTATGTGCATATACATACACCACACATTGATATAAGATAAGACCATGGACTATATCCAGGATCGGATGGACTGTCTCACTAATTAAGAACCAGATGGTCACTGCACAATATTGAAAGTAAAACCTAAGTCCCTAGTAGATTAAAGTGCCAAAAGCTACATCTTGTGACATGGTCAAACTAAAATAATTTTAACATTAATGTTTATGCATATCTATGCTGCTACTTACAACAAGAAAAGGGTCCTTTCCTAGCAGACCGAAGATGAACCAGCAAGTACCGCATAGGAACATGGACATTGACAAGAAGAACGGCATGAACTCCACACTCTTCATTTTAATCACCATCCTCTGCACATTTAAGTCATCATAGATATAAGAACTCACTTAATCTGTGTTATATATATATATATATAGGCAAAAAATTAACTATATCGGTCACAAATTTTCTCCCTAACTGGGTGCTTCTTGGTCCAAATAGTAGCTCACAAGTATACTATGATGGTCACTTGAACATTATTGCCTAATTTTTTTATATGAGCATTGGGTGAAGGCAGCAAATTTGTTTTATTAATAAAAATGGTATACCCCTTTTAGCTACCAAGGAATACACACTGCTTTTTTTAACAATATATATATATATATATATATATATATATATATATATACTCATCCAATGATTTTAGGCACAAAGGTTTGAGAACTCAATCTCATAAAATTGCAAGTAAATGAAGAAATGTAAAAGAAGAGGCACATGAGTAGGAAAAAACTGGTGTAAGAGCTCACCATGACCGATAGAGGCGAAGCATACATTATGATGGAGCAGATTGTGGCAGCAAGACCACATATGAGCTTCCTGTCCTTGTCATGGAGTGCAAAGAAGGACACGAACGCAACAACCAAGAACACGGTGAGCACGAACACGAGGAGCCCGAGAAGCTTACCCTTCTCCTTCTTCAGGGCAAACATGAGGAAGATCAGCACATAAATGGACTCAATAGCTGCACCAGTGCCATTGATGGTGGACACTAGGATGTTGTTTGGTGACACAAAGGGCAGGCCATACCTGTTTCAACCATATATCAAGGGTAAATCAGTAGAGTAGCATATATCCCGAGGGCAAAATTGGAATGGGGAACAAAATTTTAAAAGTAGTTTAATTGAAGCAGTTTTGAGAAACTCACCAAGCAGAAAGCAAGCAGTTCAGTAAGGTCATGACATAGGGAATGCCTGAGAACTCTTCTGTTGATCTATTCCTAATGATCCTCTTGAATGTAATCCTACAAATAATAAAATTTAAACAATTAATAAACTTAGTTCATCAAGAGTAAATGTTGATTGACTCAAATCACTATTTTTTTCCCTATTAAAAAAGTGTGAAGTTAAATTATGAAAAAGATTTTGGCCACTACACCAGTGACATGAACTCCGTGTTCTTGAAAGACCCTTTTGAAGAAAAAGTTTATATATATACATACGTGTGTGTATATATATATATATATATATAAGTCAATCACCCTTTTTTTCCCATTAAAAAAAGTGTGAAGTTAAATTATGAAAACGATTTTGGCCACAACACCAGTGACATGAACTCCGTGTTCTTGAAAGACCTTTTTGAAGAAAAAGTTTATATATATACATACGTGTGTCAGTGTGTGTGTATCTATATATATATATATATATATATATATATATACAAACATGTAGAGAGAGAAAAATAAAACAGAGAAGGAGAGAGCCAGAGAGAGAAGATGCATACGCAGGTGCCAAAAAGAGAAACAAAGCAGTGACATTTCCTGTGATAAAAGAAGAGAAATAGAAGTATTATGAATTGAAAAATAAAAAAATAAAAAAGCGAGAAGGTACTATAAGTGAAATAGAAAGAGAGAACAAAAAGCCCAAGAAAAGAAATTACAGAGAAAACTGAAACAAAACTCAACCCACCAAAAACTCCAAACAGGAAATGCACAGCATTACCCATGTCTTCAATCTTCTACACAGAACGAAAGAAAACTGATCAAACAAACCCTGATCAAGAAACACTCCAAGAAAGGCCAGAACTAATCAGAATACAGAACAGAGGGTTGTTCACTAAATGGTACTGTGAGTGGGCAGCAAACTACGAGGGAAAGGTTTATATAGGCAGCAGACAAACCTGTAATGCTTGGATTACTTGGGTAGTGAGAATTGTCTGCTTCTCATTCTCTCTCTCTCTATAACTCTATATATTCGATGTATCTCTATATTTGTTTGTGTTACTCTCTGTATAACACATTAAATACAAACCTTAATATAGTTAGAATGGCATGTGAAATCTACACGATTAATTTGTACAGCTTAATATTGGAATGTATAACTGTGTTATATATACATAAACATAAAAGTAAGTGAACAATTTAAATTTTTTTTTTTTTTTTTTGTCTTTTATGATAGAAATTGTTTACTTGTTTATTTAATTACCAACCGACCAGCATATTTTTAGCAGCATGTCATTCTCCTTTATTTCTCCAAAATTTCACCTAATATATTTGCCTATTTATGCTATTATTGTCCCCATTTTCATTTTAACTAGTTCATTCTTATGAGACTGTTTTCAAGTTTTGTACCTACGAAGGTTGAGCAAAAATCCTCTTCATCAGGAATTTTTTCGCAGTCCTTTCAGTGACAAAGTTTATAACTAACAGTGGTGATTGACTTTACTAAAATGAGTAATATCAATGTTATTTAATGTCACTCATTTTAGTAACGTGAGTTACTAGTCATTGATGTCACCCATTATAATAACATGAGTTACCGAATTATAACAAACTTCAGCGTTGGATGGACCGGAGAAGAGTCCTCACCAAAGAGAATAATGGTCCAAAAAGGATAGGTAGGTCTCTACAGTGTAACAGTGAAAACTCAAATTGACAAGGTAAGGGACATGAAATAGGGGTGCACAAAAAAAACCAATTAAACCAGTTGGTTTGGTTTGGTTTTTTCATAATTTGGTCCTATCTCTATTCTATCAACATGAAACTGTTTGTTAATAGTTCAGTTCTGGTTTGGGATCTTGTAAAGTCAAATCGAAATGAACCCTTACATATATATAATAAAAATTACAGAATAATAGGATTTCTATATTAAGCCATGGAGTGATAGTATATATTGCAAAGATATTATCTACTATTGCATTTCTTCAATTGCTTTAAGATTATTTTGATGCATTACATTAGAAATATTTTCACCTTCAGTTGCTTTAAGTTCCGGTTCTGGTTCTTATTCTTTGTTATTACTGTAGTGGTGATGCAGGAGAGCAAAGAGTCTTAAAGCACTATAATATTAAGACATTATTCTCATTTTTAATTATATGGCTAGACAAATTTCATTCTTATGAATTGCATATTGGTATTCTCTCCTATGAAATTTGTCTCAAAACCTTTTAATTGTTTAGAAACTCAATATTGTCTTACAGTGTATCTACTGCTTTACTTAAAAACTCAATATTGTCTTTCAATAAATACTAGTTTTATTCTTAATTTTTACACAGGTCCATGTTGATTTTCATCACACTTGAAATAGGAGTAAAAATAAAAAATAGCATGTAAATTTTCTGAATTATTGGGCCTGCCTACTTTTTAAATTGAATTACAATAAAGTCTAGAACCGTATAATTGAATCAGTCAATAAAAGTTTAGTTTGATTCGGTTTCATTGTCTAGACATTAAAAAATTGTAGGGTGAATCCAAATTATAATTTGAACTTACTTTCAATTTGATCCACTTTGGAAATATGGCTTAATGAGTCAAGCAATTTAAAGTTTAGATCTATTACAAATAAATGGGTCATGGACCAATTCAAGTTATCCAAAAAGTTCAAACCCACTAGGAAATGGGTCAAAGGGATATATATATATAAAATTATCATCAAAGATAATTATTATGTATATATTGGATAATTATCACAATTATCGTAAAAGATAATTATAGGATAATTATCAGAAGAAAAGATTTTTACAAATCAACCCCTCCGGTGAGCCTATAAATAAAGGTCTAGGGGAGAAAAAAAAAGGGGAGGGGAGGGGAGGAGGGGGGGGGGGGGGGGAGAAGACTCTCAGAGAATGTTGAAACTCAACAGGACTCTTCACTCAAAATCTAAAGCTTTAAAGCATCTAAAACTTTGAAGGAGAAGAACAACAAGCACATCATTCATGTGCCATTCTTCACCAAAGTTTTAATCAGATTCAAAATCAAGCTCCAGCAGCCTTTGAATCCGAATCACCAAGGAGATCGAATTAGATGAATTTCTCTTTCTTTTGTAAAAATCTATAGAGATTTGTAACCCATATTTCTTGAAATTAATATATTTGATATATATTTTTCTACGTGTTTTGATTTTATTCTCAGACTTGAAATTTATGTGTACAAATTTCTGGCACACCTAGTGAGACCATCTCTGCCTCTCATCTCTGTCTCCTACATTATACATCCAAAACTCTGTTCATTAGAATATATGGCTCCTCCCAAGATTCAGACTACAAACAAGTAAATCTCAAAAGACACCACTGTTGTATTGACTAACATCAAAGCTGCCGCAAGCAGTGACAAGAACACTAGGAACTCGTCAAGTGCTAGCAGCACCTTAGCAGGTCCTATGACGCGTAACAAGACCAAAGCAATTGATTCGCTCAAGAATCAACAAGATTTGGTGAAAACCAATCCTGTTGAACCAATGGATTTGAAAAATCAACATGTTAACACCATTGATTCTCATGGGGCAAAAAATTCTGACGTTGTTTCAGAAAAGTCGGCACCACCACATTCACTCCACTCCGTCTCAGACGCCAACTTTAGTGTTGGTTCACTCTCAGAATCGTTAGTTGAGATCTCAGACCAATTGGTCACTTTAAAGAATGTTGGCTCTCAAGGTCTTTCGTATTCGAATGTTGTCGCAGTTATGATGACTGGAACAACCTCAGGTCCTCAGTGGAAGACCAACTAACAGTGATGGCACGCGCAATCAAAAACCTTACAAAAACTGTTGAAGAGAAGGACTTGCAAATCGACGCGCTAATGAGTAAGCTTGAAATCCAAAATCCTAACGAGTCAACAGAACTGCCTGCGAATACTTCAAATTCAGCCCTTCAAGGTGCCCAATCAAAAGATCATCGTCACACATCTACGTCAGGACATGTGGCCGACAAAACTAACTGTGCTTCACTAGTCGTTTCACTATCTGTCCAATAATTGCAGGATATGATAACGAACACAATTTAAGCACAGTATGGCCGCGTCTCTTAAAGCACTCTCATGTACTCAAAGCCCTACACGAAGAGAATTGATAATATGAGGATGCCTGCAGGGTACCAACCTCTAAATATCTAACAGTTTGATAGAAAGGACAACCCAAAATAACACATTGCTCATTTCGTCGAGACCTTCAACAATGCTGGGACTGAGGGGGATTTATTGGTTAAACAACTTGTTCATTCCCTTAAGGGGAATGCCTTTGAGTGGTATACTGATTTAAAGTCCGAATCGATTAATAGTTGGAAACAAATTGAACGAGAATTTCTAAACAGGTTTTATAGCACTCGTTGCACTATTCGTATGATAAATTTGACAAACACAAGACAATGGAAGAATGAGCTTGTGATAGACTATATCAATTGATGGCGAGCAGCTTGGATTGTAAGGACCGGTTGATAGAATTCTCTATTGTTGAAATGTGTATACAAGACATGCACTAGGAGCTTCTCTACATTCTACAAGGAATCAAGCCTTGTATATTTGAAGAACTAGTTACTCGTGCCTATAATATAAAGCTTAGCATAACAAGTCGTGGCACAAAGACTCTTGCCTTTTCCAATATATTTGACAACTGTATTAAAGATGAGGGGTTTAAGTCTGAAGAGGAAGACAAAATACTTCATAACTCGGATGATGAAATAGATACATCTTATGTTACAAACATCGTCTTTAAAGACTTGTATCAAGAAACACATCATGTTACTTCAGTGACTTCATTTTAAAGTTCTCAGTTACATAAGACATTAAGACAAGAAAATCTTGATAAAAGACCACACTTCTTAGGAACATCAACTTTCAAGTACAAGAAATTTGAGATAGCTCGCCATAATTCGAACGAGCAAATATTTGAAAAAACATTCCAACGAAAAGTGAGTTGTCAGAAAAAAAAGGAAAGTGAACAGACAGGGGGCAAACCCTCCATACAAAGCTCATTCCCAGCTCTCTCATATGAAATACCCTTGGCAAGGGGGCAAGATTTGTGCCTGTCTTTTGAAAAAGTCGTCTCCAATTCCAAATAGAACGAGAAGCTATAAAAATCGAAAGACTGAAGGAAGGGAAATTGTGGGGACGAAAGCTCGAAGATGTTATCTAGATCGAATCTCGTAGTGGAATGAAAGCATACTGGGTGAGGTTCAATCCTCTTGCATGGACCATGACAAATGAAATACCTCTTCCTTCTAGGTGGGGAGACGAGTTTGAACGAGATGTATCTTCTCAAGTACAAAAAGAGTATAATGAAGAAACAAAGAAAGAAGAAAATCTCCAAATTGACACCGAGCTGGTTCATACATTTCAACACAAGCTTGGACTGTCTTCTGAGTCTTGCAAAGTTGAAGAATAATTAAAGTTAAAGTGCTCCTCGATACGAGCCTAAACTTTCGATGACACTCCTTGACATAAGTATAAACTGTTTACCAAAAAAAACTCCTTGACACGAGTATAAACTGTTTACTAAAAAAAAAAAAAAATCCTTGATACAAGTATAAACTGTTTACAGAAAAAAAAAAAAAAAACTCATTGACACGAGTATAAACTATTTACAAAAAAAAATTCTTTGACATGAGTATAAACTGTCTGCATCAAAATCAAGAACTCCTTGACATGAGTTTAAATTGTCTCGGAAAAAAAATTAAAAACTCATTGACACGAGTATAAACTGTCTACCCAAAAAAAACTCTTTGACACGAGTATAAACTGTCTACCAAAAAGAAAAACACTCATTGACACTAGTATAAATTATTTACCAAAAACAAACACTCATTGATACGAGTATAAACTGTCTGCAGGAAAAAAAATCAAGAACTCATTGACATGAGTTTAAACTGTTCTGGAAAAAAAATCAAAAACTCATTAACACGAGTATAAATTATCTACAAAAAAAAAACTCCTTGACAAAAGTATAAACTGTCTACTAAAAAGAAAAACACTCATTGATATGAGTATAAACTGTCTGTATGAAAACAAAATCAAGAACTCCTTGACATAAGTTTAAGCTGTCTCAGAACAAAAATTTAAAAACTTATTGACACGAGCATAAATTGTCTACAAAAAAAATCATTAACATGAATAAAAACACTCATTGATACGAGTATAAATTATCTACAAAAAAAAAAATACTCCTTGACACAAGTGTACACACAAATTTCGTGTCCGAGAATTTAGGAACGAAATTGAGTAACAAACAATCAATTTTATTAATTTAAGAAAAATGGGTACAATTCTCTATGGTCGATTCTTTTACAATAAAGAATCTTCCTCTGATTCAATCTCCTTGATGTTCGGTACAAGGGCTTCGAAAGCTTGTTCTTGAACCGGTATTGATGAGCTTTCCTCAAATCTTCAAGATAGAGGAAGACTTGATGGTATTTTTGATCAAGGGCCGATAGAGCTTGATCTCGAACGGTGGATTGAAGGTTTTCGAAGAAGAACGACACTTGTGTGGCGTACTTGTTGTTCTTCGTCTTCAGATTCTTCGAGGACTTAAGATCTTTGAAGAAGAACGGCACTTGTGTGGCGTGCTTATTGTTCTTCGTCTTCAGATTCTTCGAGGACTTAAGATCCTTGAAGTAGAACGGCACTTGTGTGGCGTGCTTGATATTCTTCGTCTTCAGAACTCCGAGTCTTCGTTGAGGCAGAGATTCGATAGAGCTTTTGTATTCTCTTGAACTCTTTGTCCCTGTCTTCTTCTCTGTGTCGCCTTTCAAATGTGTAGGGTGACCTTGTATTTATAGGCAAAAGGGTGGGGGTTTAATTTGGTAACTCCCCATTAATTGTGCCAACTTTCATAAAAAAGAGATTTTGCCTCCTTTTATATGAAAATAAATTAAATTTAAATTTGAATTATCACACATGTTTTTTAAAGGCCTGAACCTTCAAGATTTTGACATGTGTCCTTTGACGGGACCCGCAATTATAGAATTAAATTGATCAAAAGTGTTTGACTTATTGACCAATCGGACGGTGATTAATCCATCATAACATTTATGTGTCTACAAATTGCCTCCACTTCAAGTCTCGCGCTATATTGAGCTTGTCATGTTTTTTTTTTTTAAACGGGATTTGAAGTATTTAAATTTTTTTTTTTGTCCAAACAGAATTGGAAATTTGAGAATCCCATTAGAAATAGGATTTTTTTTCCTTTTCCAAACAGAATTGAAAATTTGATAATCTTATTAGAAATAGGATTTTTTTTCTTTTCCAAACAGAATTGTAAATTTGATAATCCTATTAGAAAAAGGATTTTTTTTCTTTTCCAAACAAAATTGGAAATTTAAAAATCCTATTAGAAATAAGATTTTTTTTTCTTTTCCAAACAGAATTGGAAATTTGAGAATCCTATTAGAAATAGGATTAATTCACCATTATATATATGTAGCCTACGCTTCAGACCCTTCACATCAGAGAATAATGGAGAGAAGTCCCTCTAACTGCTACTGAAAGTAAATTAGCAGAAACTCACACCTAACAACTGTAAGTTTTTTTTTTCTGCCACCCCTGTTCTTCTTCCTCTTTTTTTTTTCTTTTCTCTCTTTTTTTTTTCAACCGCCTCTTCTTCTTCCTCGTTTTTTTTTCTTTCATTCTTTCTCTTCTTCCAGCCCCTCTTCTTCTTCTCTTTTCCTTTTTTTTTTCTTCTCTTCTTTTCTCTTCTTCTTCACGCCACTTTATTCTCTTTTTTGGTTTTTTTTTTCTCTTCTCTTCTTCTTCTTCTTCATGCCACTTTCTTCTTCTTTTTTTTTTTTTTTCTTCTTCTTCTCTTCTTTTATTTTTCACGTCACTTTCTTTTTTTTTTTTTTTTTGAGAAAAACAAAACAACAAAAAAAATAATTTTCATTATGGTGCCTATTAGTTTTGAACTTGAGACCTCAAAGAGAATTATTACAATGTCATACCATCTCTCTTGCACTACCCTATGTATCATAGACTTTTGAAAAATAATATAACATACAGCTTCAATTTTTTTTTTTTTTTTTTTTTACAGAAGCTTGGAAATCAACTGACTCAAGGGAAGAAACTTTAAGCCACATAGATATGCCCAATACCTTTTTTTTTTTTTAAGAAAAAATTTCTCTTGTAGTATGCCTATGTAACATAAATTTGCAGACTAAGATGTGCACTGGTGTAACAATCTCGAAGAAGATGTGACCGTGATTTGCATAAGTGAATTTGTGTGACTATCTTTGAAGTCTCTGACTGTGTGCACAATTACGCTCTTGTGCACCGGTTTGGAAGGCGTGATTTGGAAGACTTCAACTGTGTGCACAATTGCGCTTTTGTGCACCGGTTTGGAATGCGTGATTTGGAAGACTCCGACTGTGTATACAATTGCGCTCTTGTGCACCGGTCTAGAAGGCGTGATTTGGAAGACTCCGGCTGTGTGTACAATTGCGCTCTTGTGCACCGGTCTAGAAGGCGTGATTTGGAAGACTCCGGCTGTGTGTACAATTGCGCTCTTGTGCACCAGTCTGGAAGGCGTGATTTGGAAGACTTCAGCTATGTGTACAATTGCACTCTTGTACACCAGTCTAGAAGGCGTGATTTGGAAGACTCTGACTGTGTGCACAATTACGCTCTTGTGCACCAGTTTAGAAGGCGTGATTTGGAAGACTTCAACTGTGTGCACAATTGCGCTCTTGTGCACCAGTCTGGAAGGCGTGATTTGGAAGACTCCGACTGTGTGTACAATTGCGCTCTTGTGCACCGGTCTGGAAAGCGTGATTTGAAAGACTCCGGCTGTGTGTACAATTGCGCTCTGCGCTCTTGTGCACCAGTCTGGAAGGCGTGATTTGGAAGACTCCGGCTGTGTGTATAATTGCGCTCTTGTACACTAGTCTGGAAGGCGTGATTTGGAAGACTCCGGCTGTGTGTACAATTGCGCTCTTGTGCACCAGTCTGGAAAACGTGATTTGAAAGACTCTGACTGTGTGTACAATTGCGCTCTTGTGCACCAGTCTGGAAGGCGTGATTTGGAAGACTCCGACTGTGTGTACAATTGCGTTCTTGTGCACCAGTCTGGAATGCGTGATTTGGAAGACTCCGGCTGTGTGTACAATTGCACTCTTGTGCACCAGTTTAGAAGGCGTGATTTGTAAGACTCTGGCTATGTGTACAATTACGCTCTTGTGCACCAGTCTGGAAGGCGTGATTTGGAAGACTTCAACTGTGTGTACAATTGCACTATTGTGCACCAGTCTGGAAGGCGTGATTTTTTTTTTGCAGACAATTTATACTCGTGTTAGTGAGTATCACAAGAAAAATCTTTTTTTTTTTTATGCAGATAGTTTATACTCGTGTCAGGGAGTAATTTTTTTGTTTTTTGTTTTTTTTGCATGACTGAACTCATAACAAAGTTCCAAGCAACCTACGTACCCTTAACAGAGATCAAGTCATTTACGTAGTTCAGATTAACAAACTCAAATTTTTTTTTTTTGGCCGTACACAGTTTATACTCGTGCGGGCCAGGAGTGCAGTGCAGTTTAGGCTCATGCGATCAGGAGCACTCCATCTTTGACTATTCTTCAACTCTACAAGATTCAGAAGACAGTCCAAACTTGCATTGAAAAGTGTGAACCAGCTCGGCATCAATTTGAAGATTTCTTTCTGGCTTTGTTTCTTCATTGTACTATTCTTGTACTTGAGAAGAAACATCTCCTTCGAACTCGTCTCCCCACCCAGAAGATAGAGGTGTTTCATTTGTCATGGTCCATGTAGGTAGATTGAACCTCACCCAGTATGCTTTCATTCCGCTGCGAGATTTGATCCAAACAGCATCTTCGGGCTTCGGTCCCCACACTTTCCCTTCCTCTAGTCTTTTGATTTCTCGAGTCTCTCGTTCCATCTGGGATTGTAGATGATTTTGTTCTTGTTCCTCATTTTGCAGTTTCAGACTCTTACTTTGGTGCTTATCGATGACATGTTGGGAAGGAATTACTTGAGTTGTCATTTGTATATTTTCAGCCACTGATTCCTGTGAGATCTTTTTAGAACCATCCCCTTCTTGAGCATTCTTCTTTGGCCTCCAAGTAAGCACAATTTTTTGATCCTTTCTATTGGAAGTTGTTTGAGGAGAACTTGAAGAATTACCTTCATAATGCTTCTTTAATGCAAATCTTTGTAATTTGTCACTTTTGTTATGCCTTGATTTTTCTTGTTCCTTTTTTGAGACCTCTTTCTTATTTTGAGGTTTGAGAAAATGTGTAGGTCTTTTTAAAGGACATGCGTGAACCTTGCTCCTTTGCCAAGAGTATTTCATATGAGATAGTTGAGAATGAACTTTGTATGGAGGGTTTACCCCCTGTTTGTCCAGTCTTCTACCAAGGTTTTCTTGACTCAATGCACTATGTAACTGCGAACTTTCAGATGAAGTCACCAAAATATGATGTGTTTCTTGATACATTTCTTTAGAGACGATACTTGTGACATAAGACGTATCTATTTCATCGTCCGAGTTAATAAGTATTTTGTCTTCCTCTTTGGACTCAACTCCTTCATCTTTAGGACAATCGTCAGACATATTGGGAAAGGCAAAAACCTTTGCACCACTACTTGTTATGCTGAGCTCCATATCATGGGCACGAGTAACCAGTTCTTTAAATGTATGAGGCCTGATTCCTTGTAGAATGTAGAGCAACTCCCAGTGCATGCCTTGCATACATATTTCGACTGTTGAGACTTCAGAAAGACGATCTTTGCAATCAAGACTTAGCGCTCACCAGCAGTTGATATAGTCGACCACAAGCTCGTCCTTCATTTGTTTAGTGTTAGTGAGTTCTAGCATGCTTACTATTCTACGAGTACTGTAGAAGCGGTTGAGAAACTCTTGCTCTATTTACTCCCAACAGTCAATACTCCCAGCTTTGAGGTCTGTGTACCAATCAAATGCATTTTCTTTGAGGGAACGGACAAATTGCTTGACTAAGAGGTCCCCTTTGGTGCCAGTGTTATTGCATGTCTCCACAAAATGAGCGACGTGTTGCTTAGGGTTGCCCTTTCCATCGAATTGTTGAAGCTTGGGAGTTTGATACCCAACTGGCATCCTCATGTTGTCAATTCGTCTTGTGTAAGGCTTTGAATACGTGAATGAGCTTTGAGAAACACCGCCATACTGTGACCTGATTGTGTTAGTGATCATGTCTTGAAGTTGTTGAACAGACAACGAAGCGATAAAGGGAGCAAAACTGGGATGATTTGCCCTTTGTTCGGATGTGGTTGCATGGTGAGCCTTGTTTCCTGTGGCCCCTTGTGGTGCAAAATCGGGCGGGTGTGAGAGTTCTTGACTTGGCTCCTTAGATTTCTGAGCTTCCAATCTATTCATGAGGGAAGCAATTTGCAAGTCTTTTTCTTCAATGGTTTTGGTGATCTACCGATGTTGTATCGGTCATCATAACTTGCATATTGGTTGATTGTGATTGTGTATGACAATCTAAGTGCCTTAGAGAAATCAACTCTTTCGAAGATCCAGGGGAAGAAACTGAGCACGATCCCGTATTTGAATTAGAATCCGACATAGAGCGAGATGAGCGCGGTGACATGTCTTTTGGAAAAGAGCCTTCAGAAACTGGAGGAACTTTTTCAAGACTTGTGTTGTTGAAGTTCATTATCCTCAAGGACTCGAGAGTGATAAATGAATGACGAGCTTTTGCACTTGCAAGCTTGGTCGAGTTGACATCCGTCATGCTTTGTTTATGCTAGAGAAGCAGGTGCCTTTGTTTTGCTAATAGTTGTTGGTCCAGTAGAGGTGCTGCTACCACTTGATGGAGCCATAATATTCTTAGTGTCCTTCTTAACGAGAGAGTTGTTGATTGTTGCAGCGGCAACATTCTTTACAACATTCTTTGAGCCTTGACCGAGTTGAACCTTCTTGGAGGCCATCGATGCAAGTGAGGAAAATATTTGATGAATTGATTAAAGAGATAGAGATGAGAGGCAGAGAGGTCCCACCGGGCGTGCCAGAAATTTGTACACACAAATTTCGTGTCCGAGAATTTAGGAACGAAATTGAGTAACAAACAATCAATTTTATTAATTTAAGAAAAATGGATACAATTCTCTATGGTCGATTCTTTTACAATAAAGAATCTTTCTCTGATTCAATCTCCTTGATATTCGGTACAAAGGCTTCGAAAGTTTGTTCTTGAACCAGTATTGATGAGCTTTCTTCAAATCTTCAAGATTGAGGAAGGCTTGATGGTATTTTCGATCGAGGGCCGATAGAGCTTGATCTCGAACAGTGGATTGAAGGTTTTCGAAGAAGAACGGCACTTGTGTAGCGTGCTTGTTGTTCTTCATCTTCAGATTCTTCGAGGACTTAAGATATTTGAAGAAGAACGGCACTTGTGTGGCGTGCTTGTTGTTCTTCGTCTTCAGATTCTTCGAGGACTTAAGATCCTTGAAGTAGAACGGCACTTGTGTGGCGTGCTTGATGTTCTTCGTCTTCAGAACTCCGAGTCTTCGTTGAGGCAGAGATTCGACAGAGCTTTTGTGTTCTCTTGAACTCTTTGTCCCTGTCTTCTTCTCTGTGTCACCTCTCAAATGTGTAGGGTGACCTTGTATTTATAGGCAAAAGGGTGGGGGTTTAATTTGGTAACTCCCCATTAATTGTGCCAACTTTCATAAAAAAGAGATTTTGCCTCCTTTTATATGGAAATAAATTAAATTTAAATTTGAATTATCACACATGTTTTTTAAAAGCCTGAACCTTCAAGATTTTGACATGTGTCCTTTGGCGGGACACGCAATTGTAGAATTAAATTGATCAAAAGTGTTTGACTTATTGACCAATCGGACAGTGATTAATCCATCATAACATTTATGTGTTTACAACGAGTATAAACTGTCTGCATGAAAAAGAATCAAGAACTCATTGACATGTGTTTAAACTATCTTAGGAAAAAAAATCAAAATCTCATTGACACGAGTATAAATTGTCTACAAAAAAAAAAAAAAAATCCTTGACACGAGTATAAATTGTCTATCAAAAAGAAAAACAATTATTGACATGAGTATAAACTGTCTACCAAAAAACAAACACTCCTTGACACGAGTATAAATTGTCTGTATGAAGAAAAAAAACAAGCATTCCTTGATATGAGTATAAACTCTCTTCACAAAAAAAAAAATTTTTAAACTACGTACTTGATCCCTCTTTAACGATACATAGGCAACTTAGAGTTTCGTTCTAAGTTCAGTCAACCCAAAAAAAAAAAAATCTTTTGTCCTGCCGGCAAGATATGGACGATATCTGTCGCACCGTGGTGACGACTTGACTCACTGCCAAAATATGTTAAAAGATTTTTGCCACATCGTGGTGACTTGGCCTGCTGCCTATCGCACCGTGGTAACTTGGTCTGTCACCAAGATGTTGACGATGTCTGTTGCACCATGGTAAGGACTTGGCTAATCGCCAAAATATGTTAAAAGGTGTTTGTCGCACTATGGTGACTTAACTTGCTGCCAAGATGTTGAAAGCACCCGTTGCGGTGTGTTAATTTGGCCCATGGAGCAAAACGACCAACTAGTGGGGTTCTTACATTTAGTGTAATTCTTTTTTCCATGACATCGTTCTCTCGTTCTAAAATGGTTACTGTGTTTGCCTTGAAGCTTTTAAAGAAAACCATAATTACCAGAAGTCAAAGGTTATTTACCTAAAAAAAAAAGTGTTAGAGAAATTTTAAGACTTAAAAAAAAAGTCTTCCAACGAAACTAAAAGGACGATAAAGTGTTCCAACGGAACTAAGGGATCCCGAAGGGACGATAAATTGTTCCAACAGAACTAAGTGACCCCGAAAGGACGATAAAGTGTTTCAAAGGAACAAAGTCACCCGGCCGAAGAGACGATAAAGTGTTCCAACCGAACTAAGTGTCCCCAAAGGAAAAATAAAGTATTCCACAGGAATTAAGTGACCCCGAAGGGGCGATAAAGTGTTCCAAAGGAACTAAGGGACCCCGAAGGGACGATAAAGTGTTCCAATGGAACTAAGGGACCCTGAAGGGATGATAAAGTGTTTTAACGGAACTAAAGGACCCCGAAAGGACGATAATCCCGAAGGGACGAAAAGTGTTCCAAAGGAACTAAGTGACCCCGAAGGAACTAATGAATGACATTCCAAACTCCATATTCTGAAAGAAATGATTTGACAATTTGGTAGTATTTTGGAAAGCTGCCCCTCGTTGGAAAGAGAATGGAAATCTATAAGAATTGACAAAGAAATTGAAACTTGAAAAAAGAATTGAGTGACTCACCTACAGTTGTCTTCCTCGATAAGTTTAATGGATCTGTACGTTGTTCTTGAGGCAACACAAAACTCGAGCAGAGCCCATAGGTGGAAGCTGATCTAGAAAAAAAAATGATTAATAGTGCTCACCGAAGACAAAGTTGCTACTGAAAAAATACAAAGATAAATTTGATCCCTGCCAAGTTATCATTGAAAAAAAAATGAAAAAATAAGTGAAGACCAAGGCAGATAAGATAAAGACAATCCGGGTTTATGGTGATGTTTGTGAAAAATGCCCAAATTTAACAAATATAAAGTCTACGACTCTTCTGTGCAGTCTTACTATTTGGACCATAACTCTCATCTCGAGTATTGGATTAATGCAAGTCCAAATTTTTTGGAAAGCTTATTCATAGGGGAACAAATTTGTATTTCACGAAGAAGCTATAATTCTTACATTTAAGGGGTGAAATTGTGTGTCAAAATAGTCACAATATTATGCGCGAACATTACACCAGTTGTGGTAATTTGACCATATCTCTCGAGTTGGATATCGAAATTGAGCAAACTCAGTGGCTGTGAAAAGCTAACTTGAAGCCTAAGATATTTGTATTTCTTGAAAAATTCATGAATCAACACTTATTCAAGGTCAAAATTGGATTGCAAGTCAGAGGAAATATTCTGGTAGATTTTCTTCTCAACACTTTCCTACTTTCTTTTACTTGGAGAACACCCTAGAGGACCTTTATATAAGAGAAAGAGATGAGTAGAAATTTGATTGGAAGAAAAAACCTTGGGTTGCATGACAATAATTATATAAGAGTTCATGTTTGTGTGGCATGTGATAGAACAATAAAGGAAATAGTAAAAAAAAGAAGAAGTGAAGGAGCTTGGGACATTAAAGTAATGAAAGAGAGAGGAAATAATAAAAGAAAGTGAAGAACCTGTTGTGACGATAAAGATTTTAGCGAGGAAAGGTGGGTACTGCAGCTACGAGCTATTCCTTTTTCTGTCACCAAAAATTTGGTGTTAAATTCATTTCAAAGTTCAGCAATTAAGATTACAACACAAATTGATGTCAAAAGCCTAACTCGTGAGTTATATATAACCCACATTGGTTTAATCTTATTTGCAGGTGAATTCTCAAGACTCTAATTCTACTTGGACAAGGAAAAAAAACATCCTAGTTGGAACATGATTTTCAAGAGGCTAATTCAATCAGGAAAAAGAGAACTAGGAAATCGTAGTTCCACTCAAAGAAGAAAATTTAAGCAATCCAAGTTCATGTCACAAAAAGTGTTCAAAATTTGGATATTAGGAATTGCATTTAAAAATAATAATAATTTCTTCAAGCCCTGTTTTAAATATGCGACAAATTCGGTATTAGCGTGAGACTTGAAGTGGGGGCAATTTGTAGACATTAAAAATTGTAGGGTTAATCCAAATTACAATCTGGGCTTACTTTCAATTTGGTCCACTTTGGAAATAAGGCTCAATGAGTCAAGCAATTCAAAGTCTTGATCCATTACAAATAAATGGGTTATGGGCCAATTCAAATTATCCAAAAAGTCCAAACCCACTAGGAAATGGGTCAAAGGGATATATATATATATATATCATCAAATATAATTATTATGTATATATTGGATAAATATCACAATTGTCGTAAAACCCTGAAGAAGAAGAACAACAAGCACATCATTCACGTGCCGTTCTTTACCAAAGTTTCAATCTGATTCAAGATCAAGCTCCAACAGCCTTTGAATTTGAATAACCAAGGAGATCGAATCAAAAAAATTTGTCTTTCTTTTGTAAAGATTTACAGAGATTTGTAACCCATATTTTTTGAAATAATATATTTGATATATATATTTGTCCACGTGTTTTGATTTTATTCCCAGACTCGAAATTTGTGTGTACACATTGATTTCACCATCTCATTTGATTCCTATTTTTATAGAACCATTGGAACCGATTTGGTTCTAAAATATTTCAGTCCAATTTGATCCGTGTGCACCCATAAACATGACATGACTTAGAGTCCAAGTATGCTAAAATGTTGTTTGATAAAATTACAGCTCTAAAAGGTGTTAGTATCAAATTCAGTACTCCGGAAACTAAATTGGTGCAGTGTTCAACTAATTTAAATAAATTTTTTATTTTAATGGTAAGTATACATAAACCTCATAAATAAATAAAAACTCACTTGGAAGATAAACAACTAAAAGATTTTCTATCGCTTGAAAATTACCAAGAACTACTATTGCATTTAATAGACCAACCGCATTTCCAGCAAATTTCCTTTATTTATCTTATTTCAATGGTATCCATTGAAATTCCTCTTTAATATATATATATATATATATATATATATATCTTGCAATTTCGTTCTCAATTGGTCCTAATATATTGAAATTTCCAATTTGAGTTTCTCATAGAGCAATTATTATATATTCTTTTATTCAACAACAAACAATCTAAAGCTGAATAAAAAATAAAAATAATAAAAATAAAAAAAGTTTAGTGGTAGGATTTGAAGATGGTCAAGGTAGAGAGGTGTCATTTTCCAGTAGAATCAAGCTTTGGTTTGAGAGAATTCACGTAGATTAAACATGTCTCATTGTTGTCCTTTCTTTGAAAGTTCAAGTCGGAAACCTTTTAGTACCTAAAAAAGTTTACTTGGTTAAGGAGAATTCATTTTCATCTCCTAATCAATCATGTTCAACAAAAGAATAATAAAAGGCTTAAATCAGCACAGTCAACAAGCTTTTCAATTAATTATCTTGCATGCTCCTGAAGCTGCATTTTCTAAACACAAGCTCATACATATATACAGACATATAATTTTTATATCTAAATATATTCATGCCGTTCCTATTTTTTTAGAAACAGACATGTTCACAAGTTTATATGAATCAGAGTCAAACATTAATCGAACTCACTTCATTAAAAAACAAGTGTTGAAAACAAATTCGATTCATTTGTTCATTTGAATCCCTATTTAGAAATGCAAGATGAAGAGATGACCACATAGTATACGACTGCATAGTATTCTTTCTATGTATACATATGAATCCTTCTTTGGAAGAAAACAAAGTGGTGGGAAGCCATGAGAGAGTGTTCCCTCTTTTCCGTGTGCGTGTCTAGACATGACAAATGAGGCAGATAAAAAGTTGATACACATCATTAGGTATATATATATATATATATATATATATATATATATATATATATATATACATGATTGGAAATATATAGTGACCAAACAAAATCTTTCACTGTCATTACCTAACAGAAACTTCCATAAAAAGTATTTAAAGGAAATGTAGAACTAATTAATCTGATGAAACTTATATCTATGGCTTAAATACTCAAAAACTAATAATTGAAGGTCAATGATATTTACCATTGAACAAAAATTAAAGATAGATTATTTTTTTTCCGATTTGTTTGTAATATTTTTGTATTTCTTTCAAACAAATTAAAATGTGTATGCTTTATCTTTCGCAAGAATGCCTTCTCCATCCTTAAGTATGAATCTTCCATTCTTTTAATTTCATTCCCTTTCCAATCTCTCCTAGCAAAGCATACTATATAAAGGAGACTGATGAGTAATAAAGTAATTAATTAAGAGTACTGAAAATAATACCAACTAAAAGTAAAGTATTGTTTAATAATTCAATTGAATGTTTTATTTTAAATAAATTAAATATATGTTTTAGAACAACGATTCGGTACCTTGAAAATGAAATTGAAGAATATTAAGTTCAATCCCTCCAATCTCATTTTCAAGGCGTCGATTCAAGGCTCAAAACGTGAAGTATGTGATTATACAATTTAGTGTTTTTGATGACATAATTTGAATACTACTTAAATTAATAAGTTTCACTGAAAATGAGATACAAATTTAAATGATGGATGCTTCAATTATCACTGAACACTAAAGTAAACTAAAAAAATCAAATAATTGTTGAAGAATATTTGAATTCACAACTAACAAGTTGGAATTTCAAGACTTGATATCCACTTCTTAAAAATTCCAGTCTTATCAAGAGCACATAATTAGTGTAGACGTCCATCTATCAAATTTCATTTCAATTTAAAGTGTTTGATCACTTGAAATGTAAAATTGAATTTTAATTGTAAAGTTAAACTATTAAAATTCGAATCCATTAATAAAGAGACCTATATTATGAAATCAAATAAAACTAGATGAGTTTTAATCTAAAACTTACCTCTATTGTAAAGATCATATCCAATCTACAAAATTTTCGTTTTAACGGGATTTGGGAGAGATGGATATAAACAAGTCTTATTTTCATTTTTAGAGAGACCGTTTCCGAGTCTAAAAATTACTATAAGATTAAATAAATGCATGAAAAATAAATAAAAATAAAAAATTTCTTTCAAATTAGTTTGAATTCGGACCATGTATCATCACTCATATATATATATATATATATATATATTGAAGTGAGATCCGGTGTTGCACTGTGCTATACAGTACCGGCCGACTATAAGCGATCACAATCGTCCCGACAATACAACATGATGTTGTGAGTCTGGACAGTGGACTCACACGCAGAAGAAGGTATATGATTGATCGCTGAGAGAGTCCCGGGTACCATCCAAAAAATAGGTATTGACTGTGCAGCCTGCACATGTGCCTTTAATTAGATAGGTTAAAAGTGATTTGGTTTGGTTTTGGGTTGGCAATTTGGGGATCGACCCATTTGGCGTTTTTGTTTGACTGAAAAACTGAAAAAAGCGATTTTGTCACCAAAACTGTCAATAATGTTGGTAAAAAAAAAATAGGTGTTCGGTAATATATTTTTATATTTTGGTAACAATTTTTTTTTTTGAAAAGAAAAAGAAACAATATCCGCACTCTCATTTTTTAAATTTACACTCTCATCTTAAAAGCATTGACACTTTTAATCCTAATTTCACAAGTGAATAATTATTTTTTTCAAATTACACAAATATTCTTTTAGATATCCCCTCTCTGTCTCCATATCTTTAATATTTTTGGTTTTTTTTGACAGAATAAAAAAAAATTACTAAAAAAAAAAGTTATATCTTTTGAGAGGATAAAAAAAATAGAGCATTATCTATGTTAATAAATTATCTCTTTTTACAGGACCCAAAACAAAAGTACTAAAATTTGTTTATCTCTATTGAATAAATTATTTTTTTTGACAGGAACAAAAAAAAAAGTACTAAAAAAAGTTATCTTTATTGAATAAATTATTTCTTTGCATAGGATCACAAAAAAAAAAAAAAACCCTCAAAAAAAAGTTATCTTGTTGAATAAATGATATCCTTTGACAATATATATATATATATATATATATATATAGTACGCAAAAAAATAAATAAAAGGACCCAAAATTTTTTATCTCTATTGAATAAATTATATCTTTTGAAGGACTCAAAAAAAATTGTTATCCCTGTTAAATAAATTATCTCTTTCAATAGGACAAAAAAAAAAGAAACCAAAAAAAAAATTTCTATTTTGACAGGACCACAAAAAAAAAATTATATATATATATATATACACACACACACCACACACACTAAAGGAAGTAAAGAATGTGAAGAGAGTTGGGCCCTGTTTGGAGGAGCTCCCTAATTCTAAAATTCATTTCATTTAAAAGGGATTTAAAGAATGCATTTAATAAAAGGAATTTAAAAAAAAAATTTGTTTGGTGATGCATTTTTTGAAATTTCTTCCACAATTAACACAGTTTTAACTTGACAAATTTATCTTTAATAATTACTCTCAATAGGCAAGTTTCACGAAATAAAATGAATCAAAATTGTCTTTAAAATTTGTTACTTAAAATAATTCAGGTTTCTTCCAAAAACAAGTTTTCCCAATTTTCTTTGAACGGACTTTTTAGGACTTCGACTTTCATTAGAATTCCATTTTTCATATTTCACCAAACACTAACATTTTTTCGGAAATGACTTCTTGGGCTTGAAAGCCTGTTTCAATCCCCCAAGCATCTCCCTTAAACAAGCACTTAAGAAGGCAAGTGGAATACATTTCTAAACAAAATTGTTCTAAAGTGACCATAAAATAAAATTGTTCTAAAGTGACCATAAAATAAAAAATAATAATAATGACTAAATTAAAATTTTAGTTGCAGATAAGTGACCATTATATTTCATAAATAACCTCCTCACTTTTGGTCCCTTCTCCACCACTCCTCTCTCTCTCTCTCTCTCTCCACCACCAGTATCACCTCACCATTCTAGGTACGGTTTTAACAATAATGCAAACACCACCACAACAACCACCACCATTAGCGGGACGCCGACATCAACCAGAGTTCCCCTCCTCTACATTCTCAACCACTAGCCAAGAGAATATGATACAATTGGATCCAAACTTTTTTATCCGACAAAGACCTTCCCTTCTGAATCGATAGCTTTTCATACTCTTACATGAGAATCAATATACTTGTCCCCAAATTAATTATTGTATATGTTTTGATTATAAATCAATATACATGTCCACGATTTTTTAGTGCTATATTACTCATTTCTTCTTTTTAGAACATTTATTGAATAAAAAAATAAATGGAACTAATATTTCTATCATCTATTTTATATTTTTAATATTTGCTCTAATACATGGAATTGCTCTTGGAAAAAGAAAAAATATCATGTGAAAAAAAAATAAAAGAAAAAATAAAAATTGGGGTAGTTATAAATCAGTTTTAACCGCTTTTACTTTTTTTTTCCAAAATTAGACATACACAATCACATTATCACATAATTTAATCAAGTATTTTATGTAATTCATTGATATCAAAGCTACCAAGATTCCAATTGTCCCTTGGTGATAATTAAACATAAATTCACATAGTAGTTTAGGCTAGGATGTCGCCATGTCAGTGTAGGAGATGACGCTAGGGTAGAAAAGTTCGAGGGCGATCTTGGCACAAATGACAACGTTGAAGGTACTGCTAGAGAGGGAGGGTTGATGTTGGCGTCGCATTAATGGTGGTGGTTTTTGTGATGGTGTTTGCATTATTGTTAAAACCCTAACCCTAGAGTGGTGAGGTGATGGTGGTGGTGGAGAGAAAGAGAGGGATTTTTGGAGAAGGGACAAAGGTGAGGAGTGTATTTATACAATAAATCTGGAATGGTTACTTATCTGCAATTAAGTTTTAAATTTGGTCACTATTCATCTCTTTTTTAATTTATGGTCACTTTAGAAGAATTTATTTAGAAATGGTAACAAAAATCTAATTTTCTTGGTTTTTGAACTTTTGAAAAATAATCCCAAATAGGCTCAATTAGATGAAGTTGGTTCATGTTTGTGGTCTCAGGGTTCATTAAGCTATTAATTAATTAGGATAGCTCCATTTTCGGGTTGATCTTGCTCAAATATCAATTGATCCCAACATAGATTGTGGGAGGAGTTGTGTTATATATAAGTTGATTATACTCTTAATTTATTTATCCGTCAAGTCTCACCACAAGTGAGGCTCATTTGAATGACAAAACTTAAAAAAATAATAAATAAATAAAAAATTACAGTGACAATTACATTGCAACGATTGCAAAGAGAATATAGGTCACTTTTATTACTCTTAAACTAATGAAGAAAATATATATATATATATATATATATATATATATATATCAATCCTAAGCCATTCTTTTTATCCAATGTTGATATCTATTCACCTGAAAAAAATACTATGTTTTTACCCAAAAATCACTCTTATGGGTTATGGTTCCAAAAAGAATATACAGTACTATTGTTTCAATATATTACAAATTTGAATAGTTTTTTTGGTGAAAATAGTTTGCCAACATATATAGCTTTATAAAATATAGTGGTTATATTGGTGGTGAGAAAATAAACATTTTTCTTTTATCGTGACAAACAGTACATGTACCCACATGCTCCTATGGGGTCTGAACCTTTGACCTTTGAAATGTGAGAAAACAAACTAAGCTACCAAAATATTTATTTTAAGAAAAAAAAATTCTCGAAAAATAGAAGGGCAGTATTAATCAATATTCAAATAGTATGTCATTATTCGCAAAAAGAATAACAGTAAAAAAAAATTCAAAAATATAAAATACATACATTAAGTTCATAAAATTACAGTAATAAATTTAAATAAGAGAAAAAAATAAGAATAGAAAAAAATTTTAAAAAGAAAAGAAAAATGAGAGAAGTTTGGATAGAGAAAAAAATAAGGGTTTGATTGAAAAAGGGAATGTAATTTTTTATAAAGAGAATCAAAATAATTTGAAGAGTAAAAGAGAAAAAGAAAAAAAAATTAGAGATTTTTTTAGAAATTGAAAATTTTATGGTGGGCATTTTATAAAATTTCATAAATATATGTACAATATATATATATATATATATATATATATATATATATATAGACACACACTAACGTATTGCCCGTGCTTACGGCACTATAAAACAAAAAATTATTGGACAAAACACCATTTGCATTAGCTACTGTTCTATATTCTTTGAGAGTTTTTCAAATTCTCAGCGGCAATAATTATACAAAAAAAAATTTATCTCTATATATATCTCTATGAACTGAAATAGAAATTGATTTCATATAATCAATGTGTTAATAAATAAATATTTACAAAACATTATTTACATTAGCTATTATTTACAAAACAAATAATAATAATGACCACGCGTCTCCTTCTTCTCTACTTCTTCAAAGATGAAACATAAATTTTCTTCACTACCGAGAAGAATATCCTTGCATCAATATGAATGTACTTCGCCTTCAGAAAAGGACTATGCACAACAATTTATAAAATATATATCGGAACAATAATTCAGAAAAAATTCATCTAATATTTTATTATTAACGTTAGGTAAAATATAATAATTTAGAGTAAACACAAAATTTAATTACCTCATTACTTCTCCAATTGCGTAGTGAAGATGAGTTGATATATTGGAACTTTTTTGCAGCAAATAAAGTCAGTTTATTAAATGGAGAAATAAACTTATAATAAATAAAAATAAAAATAGACAGAGAAAGCTAATTAAAACTATAAGCACCATTCACAACCAAAGAAAAAAATAGATGATTAATTAGATGATTAATATAGAAGTTTGGTATAATAAGAATGAAAAATTCATTTTAGCGGTCAAAAGTAATTCTGTAGTCCAAAATGTAGTTTGCTATCTAAGGTCTAAAATCACTTCATCTAACGATCACGATGTTCACACACATTGTTCACGCCTACATGGGTCCAACCATTGGCCTTTGGTATGAAATATGAATAGTTTGCTTTCTCCATCATTATCATTATCAAATACTATGAAAGATTTAACACTATAATTTTTTACTTTTTTTCCCTTTCTCTTTAGTTATCCAAACACTGAAAAATTAACACTTCTTTCTATCTTTTTTCCACTTCCCTTCTATAAGCATCATTCCTTTTATTTTCCTTTGTCTTATCCAGACTGATATAAGTGAGTTTTATTAAATCATAATGAACAATAGTTTGTTAATTTGTTCATTAAAATTCAACTTTGATGCATAGAAAGCCTTGAATTATATAAAGTAATAATAAATTCAGTGTGTGGTACAATGGAAGCCATGGGTTGGTTATGGCTTGTCGAGGCTGGGTGTTGGCTAAGGTGCGGCAATGGAAGCCATGGGTTGGTTGTGGCTTGTGGAAGCTAGGTGTTTCCTTCTTTTTCTTTTACATTTTCTTCCACCCTTTTTTATACACCTATGCATAGCTTGTCATGAATTATTTTTCTTACTGCTAGTTTATATCACTTTCTAATTATTTTTCTTAGAGCTAGTATATCACTTTGTCAGTACTAAGCTTGAAATTTACTAATTTTGTATATTCACCTTTACACATCAAAAGTGCACAAATTCTATAAAAAAAAAAAAAAACAATAAATTATTTACTAATACTATGACTATATTTGGCATTTGGTAGTACATATTTAAGACATTAATGTCACATAAGAACTTTCTAGTAGTATACTTTACATGATGAATTCAAACAAAAAAAAAATGCATACCACATGCATCACTTTTGAGTATACAATATCATGCCTCCCAGTCAACTTTACTTTAAGACATACATCAATTGTGTAAAAATTAGGGATGAAGAACCAACAACTGCATAACAAACGAATATCTGTTTTACATAATTCAAACCAATATTTGTTTTACATAATCATTTCACTAAAAAGATGTCTCCCTAGTATAAATATGGTTAAATAGTATGCACAACTTCATGCTCTCTTGAACAATATGGTCCATGTAGAGCAAAGAATTTCTTCCACACTCGAGGTCAAGCAAAAAGCGTCCAGCTTGGATATAACCATTTGAAAAAATCGACCGTACCTTGGTTGAAAAATTACAATCGGTGAGGGCACTGCAGTTGCATCGGCAGGAGATCGAGTGGCCGCAGTGGTGACCGAAGGTGGTGTGTGCTAGAGGGACGTTGGGAGCTTGGGAGTTGCAATGGCAGGGGATCTTATGGCCTTAGTGGTGACCTGAGGTGGTGTGTACCAGAGGGAGCTCACTGTGGCAGCAGGCAAAAACATACGCCCATGTGACAATCCTTTATTTTTGCATCAAAAGTTTCACCCCATGAAAAGTCAAGGACCTTGATATACTATTTGCCCATCTGAGAGGATAATTATGTAATCCATGAAAAGTGCTCTGGCTAGCCCAACCAACATCTCCCCTGTATCATATTTGATTAGAAATTTTAAAAGAATCAACTCAAGTATATAGTAATAAATTCATAATTCTGGAATTATTGTGCATCTTGAATACCTCAAAATCCAAGAATGACACAAATAACTATCTACAAAAGGGCTAAAAATTCAGCATTTCATCTGAATACCTCATGCTTTTACCTATTGTAACACTTAACAATGTCATACAAAGAGATATGACAGAGAACAAAGAGTATTAATGATAGAACAACAGATCAGCGGTCAACAAAGTCAAATCAAGACGATTCTGAGCTGGTGGTGGCGATCTTGGCTTTGGCCTTTTGCTTGGTGGTGGCAACCTGAGCTGGTGGTAGCGGTCGCTGCTGCTTAGGGTGCTGGTGGTGGCAGTGGTGGACCAAGGCAATTTTGAGCTGGTGGTGGCGAATTTGGCTTCGGCCTCATGCTTGGTGTTGCAGAATCACATCTCGTCCTCTGGTACGCTCGTTCTACTTCTTCTTCCAGATTGAGCAACGGCTCCAGCGGCTGTTGCAGGTGCGACGAGAGCTTTATTGACCGGATCTGGCCGTTCAAGAACAGTGCCAGACCAATTGGCTTCTTTTTCCAGATTGAACAACGGCTCTAGTAGTTGTTGCAAGTGCATCGAGAGCCACGCCTGACCGGTAAGCTTCTTCTCCCAGATCGAGTCAGCGGACTCTAGACCGGTCGGCTTCTTCTTCCAAATTGAGCAACAGCCCTAGTGGCCATTGTAGGTGCGTCAAGAGCTTCATCGGCTAAATCTGGGCGTTCAAGAACAGCTCGTCAGCGGAGCTCATCGATTTGGCCGACGCCAGACCGGTCGGCTTCTTCTTTCAAATCAAGTAATGGATCCAGCGGCCGTTGCAAGTGCGTCAAGAACTTCATTAGCCGGATCTGGCCATTCAAGAATAGCTCATCGCCAGACCAAAGTGGAGCAAGTGTTGTCGAAATCGTCACAAAAAAAGTTGGGTTCTTAAGAAGTGAAGGTTTCGCCATTGATGGTGTGTTTAGAGGAGGTCGTGACTGTAGCCATTGGTGATGGTGTTTTGGTCTGATGCCTAGTCATGGAGAGAGAGAGATATATAAAACTGGAGAGAGAAAAAAATAAAAATAATAATGAGTGGGAGAATGTGATATAGAATGTAGTAGGGTGGGTTAATCATGACCGTTGATTGAAGATTGGGAGAGTACTTTTAGACCGTAGATAGGCATAGAAATTTTGAATCGTCAGATTGGTTTTTTAAACATTTTTGACTGTTAGATGATGAATTGTTTTTGGAGAGAAATTCAAATGGCAAGCTCAAATGTAAGATTTGATAAAATGGCATGTTGATAAACAGAAACAACAACGCACCTCCCTCTTCCCCATGCCTATTTGTTCTCCCACCTCTGGAGAGATACAGAATTATTTAAGACACTTTCCTTTCTTTTCTCCCCCATATAAGCATGAGTTAACTCTCCTTTTTTTCCCCCCTTTCCTTAGTTATTCAAATATGATAAAGCCATTGCAATATCTTTTCTTTTCCTTCCTACTTATCCAAACAAACAATGTTTGTGTGTGATAATAAGATATAAAGGTTACCTAATCAATCATGTAATTTTATATCAGTGTCTTGTGATCTAGGTCTAGCCATTGTATCACTATTAAAATAATAGTTTATGTACAGGTTAGAATGATGGTTTCTGTATAGAGGTGCATTTGGAAACAATTGGCTTTCACTTTTAATGGAGTCTTTTATTTCTCTAATCCCTAGAAAAAGAATTATATTTTTTTCTCTTTTAGGAAATTAATATTTTGGTTTGTGTCATGGATTTTAGTTTAAATGATTTCAATATGAAGCAAGTTTGATATTTTTAATACATCTTAGTCCAAAGGTCCAATTGTGTCAGGAGAACCCATAACCTATTTTAACCCAATTATTATAGACATTTCTATTATTTCAATATACATTCAATATGGATATTGTTTTGGCATTTTTTTGTAATTGTGTTTTAAACAAGTTAAACAGGTCAACTCGTATAACCTGTTTAATACATGGGTCGTGTTCTTGTCAAGGTGTCTAGGACGATTATTAAACGGGTCGTGTTTGGGTTGACCTTGTAAAATTATTGAAAAATAGAGGCAAAGTTTGAGACAAGTAAAGAGCCAATAATTGAACTATCACTCAATCTCACAATGCATTATTAAGAGAGAGTTTTATATATTTATATACTATTTTGGGATACACAATGAAAGATTATAGGAGTTTAAAATATGATATAAGATAAGATAAATAAAGGTTGATTCTATTAAATGAGAATTCTGTTTAGATAAGTAATTAGCTTTCTCCTTTTGGATATGATTTTCAATATTCCCCCTCAAATTGGGTCTAGGTGAAGCTATGAAACACAGTTTGAAACATGTTATTTGGAAAGCAGCTTAATGTGGTGTGAGTCAAGTACAAATTAATCACTTGTAATAATACGAGTCCTTGTAGGACAAGGCTATATAGAGGGTGTCGAACTTCAGGGACTATTCTTAATGTGATGTTTTCCTAAATTATGAAAATTTAACTTCGATTTGATCCTAAGAAGATGGAGTAGTGTTTCTATTCTATTAATGTTAGAAATAAGTAAATAACTAAAATTGTTGAATTAAGAACAACCTTAATGAACAAAGAAAAGTAATATGAGAGAGAATCTAGGGTTATGATTTCACCACTAATCCCCTACATCAAAGTCAATCGCAATTGCTAGGGTTTCCCTTCATGTTTGAGCAATGATATGCATGGCTACAAGCTCATACATTATCTTTTAGAGGATAGATGTATTCAATCAATAAGCATAACTCATCTTCGGTTAAGATAAATCATCCACTTAACTAAACTAACTAGAATTGTAGATAATTTAACTTCCCTAAACATGGCCTATCAAATCAATTGAATTCATATGCAATTATTCTCATCATGTAACCATCATCATCATAATCACAAAACTAACAATGATTTGAATTTCAATTAAAACAAAATAATTCTAAGACAAGATAAAGTTTCATTGAAATTGACTTATAAACTTTGAAATCCAATTATTATAGTTATATGATCTTCAAACATGAATTAAAACCCTAACAATAAACAATCAAACCATTGATATATGTGATTAGGGTTACATCACTCCTCTAGATGAAGAATTTAGCTGCTCATGTTGTAGTTGAATAACTCTATGGTGGGACAATCCATCTCCTATCTACCTTACTTTTTTTCTCTTTCAAAAGTTGTCAAAAAGTCCCTTCTCATGTCCTATGGCAGCCCTTATAAAGAAACCCCAAAACTAGGGCTCAAAACAAAACCTTAGCTGCCTAGGATTTGAAGTCTGCCCTGATGTGGCTCGAGCCACTTTTAAGTGGCTCGATCCAACTCACATGACTTAAGCCAACTGCCCACAATAAAGATATTTTGTTTAGCTTGCAACTGGCCTGTCCCAATGTCGACCCTTTTCGAATTAGCTTCTCTAAATTGGTCTTTTTGGTCCTATTAGTCTTGAATCTTCAACAATACTTCCTTTGGTGAAGAAAACATGATTGAATAACCATAAGCACACCCGCGATGATTTAACCAAAATTACTATTAAGGGCCTAAAAATAAAAAAACTAGAAAACGACATCAAAACTACAAGCGTTAATTAGATACTAACAAATGTAATTTTAAGGGTTTTAATGTGTAACATTCAACACCTATCACACCCCCAAACTGGCATATTGCTAGTCCCTTAGCAACACAAAATAAGAAATAAAATAAAATGACAAAAAATAAAACAACTATGCTAACTCCTCTTTCGTGGGAGTTACGATTACATTTTGCATATGCAAAAGCCTTTTAAACCTATAGGTTACCCCTAGTGGACGAATGAAGTTTCGTGAGGGTTTCTAGAAGTGTTACCCACAAACATTTAAAATGCAATTCATCACATTGATAAAAAAGAAAACTACAAAGTACAGTAAAAAGAATTGCATTCAAAAATAATTTTAAATCTGCAAATCCCATAATTCAAATGTAGTCCCCACATAATATTTACATTAACATTTCTCATAACAAATAACACTAATTCCCCTCGTGAAAAGTGAACTAGCAGTCTCCTATGGGGCTTAACCCAGCTCTGAGCAACCAAATAAGATATCCTTTTAATTCATTAGATCCTCTTATTGAATACACACTCTCAAACATAAATGCATGCCTTCATTATTTTTTTTAATTGCATGGCTATGCAATGTCGTAGTCCATTAAAATTTCTAGAAGATCCATGTAACAAGCTTTCAATAAATGTCTCCCAAACCAGATGGTCTTAGGGCACTAAGTGTCAAAAATACCCCCAACAAACTTAATAACTCGAATCAACTAGCCTACAAACTTAGACAAACCAATCCTTTAATCTCTTATCACCCCTCACTTTTGGCACTAACATTCAATGCTTACTGAGGCAAGAGGCTCAGTTACTTCACGAGATGGATCAATTTGATCTCTTCTTTTACAATTTTTTTTGTTTTTTATTCTTTTTTTTCTATTAAAGATTATAGATCATGCCATCGGTGGTTTTTTCTCAAGAGATAATAATTTATATCATAAACATATAACCTAGCAATTTAGTGCAAAAATCTGCACCCCACAAGAGTATGCTAATGTACTGTATAAAAAAAAAAAGGAACTAAAGTCAATCACCATAAGACACGCCAATGCAAACAATAATGTAAACCACTAAACTCAAAATATGGTCTCTAGAGAGTTTACACATACTCAAAAATTGCAATTAAAAAACCTACACAAAGTATTAAACTCTAATCACTTGCATCAATTAAGCACATGACACACACAATGAAGGAATTACCTTACCCCCAAACTTGAAATGCATATTGTCCTCAATGCGTAACAATCAAAACAAGACTAAATCTAAGAGGGTAAGAACAGCATTACTGGAATGAAAAAGGCAAAAACGAACACTTCGAGTTATAAACAAGCTCAAACTAGAACATGAAACCTAACAAAACAACACAACTATACCATTCTAAGCATAATGTCCTTCATTCATAATAAGAAAACTTTAGAAAGAAAAAAAAATCAAATATATATATATATATAACAAAAATAAAATGCTTCAAAATCAACAAAAAACTAAAACAAAAAAATAACCTAATAACTGAAAAGAAAATAACATAAAATGCGCCCCAAACTCAAAATCCTAAAACATGAAAGACCTAGTACACCATATTCTCTAATCCAGAGGGTGGTGTAGAACCTAACGATGGCCCAGTCGAAAACCTTGCAAAGAAAGCCTCCATCATCTGCCTCTGAGCATGTTGCTCCTCTAAAATAGCTTTCTGTCCCTCATTCAAATGAGTTATTCCTTGCACTAAGAAATCATACCGCTCAATGGTCATAACAAATGGTGCAACTGATGGAGGAACATGATCAACTCCTGCAAGGTCGGGATCATCCATCTCCATACCCTTTTCTTTTACAACCAGAGGTGCAACCCAAAAGTCATTGTCCCAACAATTCGTCTTTCAGTGCTACCGGCTTTAAAACCCACTTTTTCCACAATTTTCATAATCAATGTCGGGAAAGGAAGTGCCCAAGAAGTTGCATTGGTCAACTTTTTTTGAATGATATCAGTGTAGATAGTCTATAGTTGACCCCATATAATAGCCAAGGTAGAGCCAATGGCTCATTGCCAAGGTGATGAACCTAGAGGGGGAGGGGGTGAATAGGTTTTTTGATTTTTCTTCCTAATATTGCAAGTTTGGCTGGCACATGAAATCACACAATTGACGAACACACAGATTTATAGAGGAAAACCCCAAGGTGGGAAAAAAACCTCTTCGAATTGAGCTCCACTATGTCTGAAAGGGTAGTACAATAATTCTCTCAATCACTCTCTCACTCATCTAACTCACAATATAGTCACTCCAGCATTCACCCTGTTCATAGCCTCCCTAGGCCTGAACCACACTCATCAAATCTCACAACAGCTTTTTTGCTCTCAACCCAACTTAGGCTTTCCAAAGCCCAAGCTATCTCACCTCAATCTCACCACAATCACTCACACTTCCCCTATCCAAAGTATCCTAATACTTGGACTATACATAGTGATAGTGGAGTCAGTTCGATGTCTTGAGCAGCGGCAAGGTCTTCAAGTTTTGTTTGTTGGTCTTCAAAATCAGTCTTCAAATCTGATATTGGTCTTTAAAGTTGATCTTCAAATCTTCTATCTTTGATAGTTAGTCTTCAAGGTCTAGTATGATAATGAGACAGTCACTTGTCTTCTTGGCAGATCATAACTCTTGAACTTCTTTTAAGATAGGTCTTCAATTAGTACACCCTTGAGTGTAGCTTCATAGATTTTGTAGAAACCCGCTATTTCAATGAGTCTTGTTCTCAACTTTTTGAATAACCATCAGTCTTGGTATCCACGTCAGACAATGGTCCATGTAGTTCTTAGTCTTCATACCTGTTCTTAAAATGGACACAACTGCAACTAGAGTAGAACTTAGTAGCACAAGCAGTTCAAAAGATAGATAGCATAGACACTATAAGAATCTTGAAAATAACATTTCAAGAACAGTAATCAGTAACTCCAAAACAGCGAAATCAATTCCAAATAAGCAAATCAGTAATTTCAAATCCACAAAATCAATTCCAAAACAACAGACTCAATTCCAAATAAGCAAAATAATAATTCCAAGTCCACAGAATAAATTCCAAAACAACAGAATCAATTCCAAATAAGCCAAAATAGTAATTCTAAGTCCACAGAATCAATTCCAAAATAACAGAATCAATTCCAAATAAGCTAAAATAGTAATTCCAAGTCCACATAATCAATTCCAAAACAACAGTTTCCAATTCCAAAACAATAGAATCAGTTTATAAAATCTGTAAGTATATCCCAGCAGTTTAGCACAATGGAATTCAAAAATAGGGACTCCTTTTTTAGACATAAGAAATGAACATTCAGTAAAGATATATGAACTTAACAAATTCTGCAAAATAGTCACTAAGAAATAGATTCAATATCTATATGAATTCAAATTTTGGGGAAAATTTTTATCACTCAACATCTTAGGAATTTATCAAATTAGATACAACACAAGTGTTTTTACATGAATCAAGATCAAATTGAAATCATACTCATAGTTGCCTGAGTTTCATCAGGAGCTGAAGTACAGTGAAAATGGCCCTCAAATTTCATGATTCAAACAATGAAGATGCAGTCGTGAGTGTTCATGACTCATATGACGAAGATGCAGCTATGAGATTTTTGTGACTCATACAATGAAGATACAGCTGTGAGATTTTCGTGACTCATACGATGAAGATGCTTGTGACTCATACGATGAAGATGGATGTAAACAATGAATTCATATCTCAGACAAAGAAGAAGGAAGTAAACCCTTTTTTTTAATTTCGGCTGCTCTTCTTTTTTCACTTTCTTTTGTTTCTCACAGTCTCTCTTTCTGTATCCTCACCGTATATGCTCTATCAAACAATTTATCTATATCAGCCGAATAGTGGTATATATAATTTCCTCACATTTCTCACACAGTGCACTCTTCTCTATCATCTCCTCTCCCACACTCAATCTCAGCGCTAAATTGTATAAGATTCCCACTGTCCAATGAATTTTAAAAGTCTATTTATAGGACCACCCTTTAGGGTTTCATTTGACCTAACAACCTAAGTTACAAAAATACCCTTTAAAAAAAATAAACCAATATGCCATTTGAATTGAAATACCCAGAACGTCACTACAACTAAGTTAGAGAAAATACATACTACAACTAAGTTAGAGAAAATACATGGAAAAATAATAACACAAGATAATTAATAAATTTAAATTGTGAAATTAAACCTAACAAATATATTTAAAGACAAATGACACAAATGCCCCTACAGATCCTTTTGACATTAAAACTTGGGCAAACATGCTCATGGGCTTCTCATGCCATCAATCTCCCCGTTTTACCTTTTAATGTCAAAAACCTACCTAATTACCCTAACTTATTTCTCCCCCTTTTTGACAATAAAAGTCAAAAGGGTAGGAAAAGAGAGAACTAATAGGGAGGAAGGGTGAGACCTAAGGTAGTGCGAAAAGTCTCGAATCGGGTCAGAAGCAAGGGTTTGGTCATAATATCTACTAATTGTGCCTCAGTATTGATATACTCTATGAGAATGTTTCCTTTTTGCACATTGTCCCTCAAGAAGTGATACTTGATGTCTATGTGTTTGCTTCTATTATGAAAAGTGTGGTTCTTGCTAATGGCAATTTCACTTTGATTATCACAAAAAATGGTAATGGGAGTAAAAAATTCAATGCCTAGATCTGTGAGTGTGGTTCTCATCCACAATACTTGAGAGCAAGCTTGTGCAGCTGAAATGTATTCAGCTTCTGAGGTAGAGAGAGACACGGAAACTTACTTCTTGCTAAGTCATGAAATCACATTATTTGCAAACATATAACAACATCTTGAGGTGCTTTTTCTATCAATTTGTGGACTGCCCCAATCGGCATCAAAGAAGGCCACAAGAGACAACACTGAAGTGGGGGTATAACATAATTCGAGTCTAGTGGTGCCTTTAATATATCTAAGGATCCTTTTGACAGCTTTCAAATGTGAGACTCTAAGATCACTCTAAAATCTAGCCATTAAACCAACTGCAAATATGACGTCAGACCTTGATGCAGTAAGGTATAGAAGACTTCCTATCATGGACCGGTAAAGTGTATTATCAATAGGGTCAGTGGTACACTCTTTGGACAATTTTGTGGTGACACACATAGGCATATAAACAGGGGCGTAGCCATTAAGGCACTAGTGGGTACATTAGTACCCACTTAACTCTATAATTTTTTTTTATATATATAGTAAATGCAATTTTTTGGGGTTTAGAATTGTAATGACCTATTAAATCTCGAGTGATGTACCCACTTAGTTTTATAAAAAATAAATTATAGCTCGAACTTTTGCATTCGTACCCACTTGTACAAATTCTTGGCTACGCCCTATAAACCTTTGTTGTTATTATCAAATTCTTTATGCTCAGTATTAGACCATGTTGCTTTATCCTTTTCTGCAATCACAGCAACATCACCATCACCTGTGGTAGTGGTAGGAATTTTATAGCCATTCTTTATAGCCATCCAAACTCTCTCTCCTTGAGATTTTAGAAAGGCTTTCATGCGAGACTTCCAGAAAGTATAATTTAAACCATCAAACAAAGGAGTTCGTTGAATTGATCAACCCTCTTTTATACTAGATTCCATAATAATTTTTGAAAACAAAAATAAATTTTGATTTTAAAAATACTTCGCAAGGAACTACTCACAAATTAGAGAACACAGTTGTGATACCAATTGTGAGTTGCACGGTGCAGAAGCGGTTGCGAAAAGTACTTTACAACCTAGAGGGGGTGAATAGGTTCACTTGCTCGTTTGCTTAATTTTTTAAATTAATTCAATTTTAAGTTCAATTAAAAATTAATCAAACGATCAAAGCAAGTAAATAACTTGAAGTGCAAGTAAAGTAAAGAATGCACCAAATATACGTGAAAAATCCAAGGCGGGAAAAAATCATGGAGGGAGGCAGAAAGCCTCAAGAAACCAATCCACTATAATGAAGCAAAGTACAACAGACTCTGTCTCAAACTCACACCCCTCTTCACTCTGTCAAGAATCTAATGCAGGGCACCTTAGGCTTATGATTGCGACAACACGTCCAACTATTGCAGACTTTTGGCTAATGTTACGATCCTCACAGAAAGGTTGCTAGAAGAACAAAAATACTCAGCAAGTATTTCGTTCCCTTCGTAGTGCGATATGATCACCTTTCTTCCTCAGCAAGTAAGAGAAGAACCACGAATCCAATGCTCTGATCAGTGAATGATTTGATGCAGTCTCTAAACAGCTAATCAGTAGAAGAACACTATCCTAAATATCACTTGTGAAATATAGATGGGTGTTCTTAAAAATATATAGCCCTAACTATACTATATATACTTTCTCTCTCTAAAAATATATCCTTTTAGGCATTTTCTTTTGAGAAAATATAGATACATATATATAGGCAAGGGAGTCCTAATTCTACTTGGAAAAAAAGTTGAATACCAAAATAGAACTCTCCTAAAAGTTTCAAACCCAATAGGAATCAGAAATTTCGTCAAAGTTGTTTCCTATTTGGAACAGGCTAAGTAGGACCGGGGCCAAAATAATAAGACCAGTGAGACTTTGTAAAAACCTACAGAAACCTAACTACCGAGAAAAGTTGGACCGATCCTAAATATTGGGGACCCGTCTTACTTTGAAAAACCCTAAATTTTTCATTTACCTAGGTTTTCAAAATGAACTCAAAAATATAAAGTGTAGAGTGTCTTCACCACACTTACCTGTACTATATGGTGTTCTTACTAATTTATTTGCTTCCATGCACTTGAGTGTCACCTCAAAGATGTTGATGATCGATACAAAGAATAAATCAAAAATTACAACTCGATCAATCAAGTTTGGTCAGCAAAATATGTCAATTACAATTATATATCTCACATTATATTCCCATATATAAAAGTTAATTAATCCTCATTAATTGACATACTAATCTAGAACTCACCACTTACGAAATACTACTGTTAAAGAGTTTCATCAATTTACTCCCTATTTAAAGTCATCAATAATCGATAAAAGAGCTTCATGTGTATATATAATATAAACCTGTATATATCCAAAACAATTACAAGCATAAAGTCCTAAAGTCCAACTTCAAAGTCCAACCCAAGTAACTTCAAGCTTTCGGTTTTTATCACATTAGCTATACCTACACACATATTTATAAATCTTCTAGTATGTATATCCATCAACAATAAACATAAAGAGATCATCTACGAAAATTTCAAGAATTCCAAGAAATTTCCCGTACATGACAATATAAAATTTTCTTATACACCTGACATCGGCTTATTACATATATATATGTAAACATGTATAGGCATACTCCTATTAATTGTTCAATAAACCTTAAACCACATAAAAAAAAAGGTCCAAAAATAACTAATTTAAAAATCTAATTACTAATTTATACATGGTCACAATCACACAACTTTATATCTATTTGTATACAAACACCTAAACACATGTATATACCCAGAACCCAACATTTAACCACTAATTGCAACCATTCAGAACAGATCATTAAACCTTTAACATTCAATTTTCCAAGAGTCTATTCATGTATATAAACTAGATTCTTAACATTCTAACTACAATTACATACTTAAATCTATTTTTAATCTAACATTTAACATCAATTCAAACATATATATATATAGAGAGACAAGAGTCAAATTGCCTTAAAAAATGAATTCCTTGAATCCTTCTTCATCTTCTTTTTGTCTCGGTTTCTCCTTTCTCTTCTCTTCTTTTTTTTTTTTGCCGAAAACCACACACTGTGCTACTCTTGTTTTATTTTAATTCCCTTATGTTAGTACATAAGAAGTGGGTCAAAGCAAGCTTAGAATAATTTGTGGTCTCTAACACTTGTTACCCATACAATACTTATGACTAAAACCTGTTTCTATTTCATTTACTTTCTCACCAGACCTAACACTTTCTTGATTATCAAACCAATCCACATACTTTCCTAATTTTCAATCCAACACCAAGACTATTTAGCATTTATCCTAACTCCCTTCAAGCTTCATATTTTAATGTTTGTTCCTGCCAAAGTTGTTTACTTAAATAAAACCCTCATAAGAAAAAGTTTTATTTAATTAAACACTAATAAAGCACTAAAACAAGTAAAGAGCTAATTATAATTATAGGATATCACATCCTCTCCTCCTTAAAATAAATTTTGTCCCAAAATAATAAACAAAGTCTTCAAATATAGATAATCAAATTATAATCAAGATTAAAAGCTTATTAATAACCTTGGGTGTTTCATGGTGAAAGATTCAAAGTGTTGTTGTCATAAAGAGTTTGAAGCTCCTCACGCATAACAACTACCCATCTAGGATGATTAACTGTTGATCTCACATATGTGGGTTTAGGTAAAAGAGATGTAGAAGCAATGTTGGCATACTTTGGATTTGGTTTTGTGATGCCGTCATGGAGACAAGTGACCATTGGGTGACATGGATTTGTTGCATTGTCCACAAATGAGTTGGAAGAGAAAGCAAATGTAGAAGACCTATGATCAAGTTGGAATTTGTAGCCACCCCATTTTTTACCTCCTATTTTCATTCCAAACCTCAATACCAAGTACATAAGGTTCGAGATTTCAATTCCCGAACACAAGCCGAGAAGAGCTCACATAGACAACCCAAAAAGGAAAATTGTCATCCAGACCACCAAACTAACAAATAAACTTCACCAAAATGTCTAGCCCTAAAACCTTAGAGAATAGTGCTCACAAGAATCACGAACCATCCCGAGCATCGAAAATCCACTGAAACCCTGAAAAGGGCAAAATGATCATTTCAAAAAATCAGTTTATAATCTGTCTTCCCAAATAGTAAACGAACTTCACCATTGAATAAAAAAATCCCAAAAATTACTACTTATGTTCATTAACTAATAAACTATTCATTGAATCAATGAACGTAGCTCACCAACATGTAATATCGACACATTTTCAGACCAAACACCCCGTTGACCAAAACCTTAAATTAGGGTTAAATTGGTCAACCCAAAAGTTTGACCGACAAACTGCTCATTGAATCAATGAATGGACCTCACCACCATGATCTTAGGGTCCAAAAACCCTAAGATGCACTGTAATATTGACATAGAAACATTTTTTTTACCAAAACCTTAGTACAGGGGCAAATTGATCTTTTCACTGTGCACATTGTCTTATTGGTCAACCCCAAAAGTTTGACCAAAAAACCATTCATTGAATCAATAAACGGACCTCACCAACATATAATATCGACACATTTTCAAATCGGACACCCCATTGACCAAAACTTTAAATTAAGGTCAAACTGGTCAACCCAAAAGTTTGACCAAAAAATTGCTCGTCGAATCAATAAACGGACCTCACCACCATGATCTTAAGGTTCAAAAACCCTAGGATACACTGTAATATTGACACATTTCCAGACTAAACATTCTTTTGACCAAAACCCTAGTATAGGGGCAAAACGATCTTTTCGCTGCGTACATTGTCCAGGAAAAATTTGAAATTTTATTTTCAGATAAACTGACATCACTTTATTCAATTGCATAAATACAAATACATCATGAATGAGAGGATCCCCAAAAATTCCAAAATCAGTCCTAAAAAAGGATATTTTCAGAATAATCAGCTATAGGGTGACACGTGGTAGCCATTCATTGGTTGCCATTATTTTTGCATATTAGTATAAAGAAATTCAAAAAACAAATATGGCCTAGATCAATCTCATCCGATAGTTCCTCTTCACCCAACCTCAAAACCCACTTTGGAGGGTTAGGATTTGCTCAGGATTGAGCTAAAACTCACCATTTTTTGATCTAACGGTCCACATTAATCTAATACAATTTTTATCACTCAATTCACATCTCCCACATCCAATGGTTCATATTCATTCTTGGAAAAATCAAAGATATACATTACAGGAGAGTCATCAAGTGCCATTACACATTATATATGAGACCCTTTTGGTCATTTTATATTTTATATTTTAGGGCTCACATTCACTCACTTTAATCTAGTAGCTCACATCAACCAAGACCTCCCCACCTTTGGCTATAAATAACCCCCTCTTATCTTCATTTAGACACACTATTACACTTTGATACACTTGAATATACTTACTCTCTCTCATTATGCTTAGAATTCTCTCTCTAGAGTCTTAGAACTCTCCCTCTCTAAGAGAAGCCTAGAGCTCTCTCTCACTCTCTCTCTATATCTACACTTATATAGCCTCCATCTCCTTCTAGCTTGAACCTCAAAGCTCTTTTGCCATGAATATCCATTAGAAAGTTATTTTAGGTGGAGAAACTTTTCTCCACCATTGTATGTTATTATCTATGTTTTTATTTTCAATTCCTTGCATTCTATATTTTAGTATCATTTTCTTTACACTTCATAAACCCCGGAGGTCCCATGGCGGTATCGGATACGTATCCGGCCCGGATACACCCGGACACTTATCCGATACTCCCGGGAAGTATCCATTTTTTTTTAATAAATTTTTTTAATTTCGAATACGTTTCGGATATGCCAGGATACGTTAGGATACGTTATGGATACTTACCGGATACGTTTGGGGCAAACTTGTAATTTTTTTTAAAAAATGGTTGCTATATTGTAATATAAAAAAGTTGAGTTAAAATATGGGGCTTAATTTGTAATTAATTAACAGCAAAAAGGAAACTCAAGTGCGCATCATCAGCCCTCTACGAACAGGTACTGCATACAATCTTGATGAAATTCCAGCCAACCCAAGCCCTAGAAATTCTAGGGTTAGGGTTTTTAATTTCTTCTTCTCTCTTTTTTTCTAATGTTACCCTTTGAATAGTTTCACCATTTATTTTATTTAAAGTCTTGAATTTGAACTAGGATTTGTTTAATTTTAACTTGGGTAGAGATTATATAATATATACATATACAAAACTCTGTTATTTTTATATAATAAGTGGCATCAATTTTATATAATAGCATCTTTCATAATTCATTGTTTTTATCATATAATATATACATAGTTTGATAGAAATTCTATGATTAGGGTCAAGATGGTATCGTAATTCATAGGTTTTGAATCTTTTGATAAAGTTGGGGTTCACAAATGGGGGTGGGGTGGAACTCTGTCCTTGCAATCTTATGTTGTAACTTGCTACTAATAGTACCAATTTTGGTTAATATGTTCATGGTTCTTAATTCTAATACTGAATCATTCAATGCCCATTTTACTTTTATGAACTATTATTCCTTGTTACATGCTTACATTTACAAGTAAATTAAACCCTTTTGCAATCAGTAGCTAGGAGGATTAAACTATCCTGATATGTACGAGTAGTCATTGGTGCAGCATGTTTGAACACATTTCACAATCATATGCTGTTGATTATTTATTTATCTTAGATACCAACTTTTCTTTATATTCATCTACATTACTGATATATGCTTAATTACATCTATTTAATTCCAAAGAGATATGTCAACACTTTAATGTGTTTCAATAATGTGAAATTGACTATATAAAATTCTAAAAACTTGATAACAATTTGCCTCCACAACATATGACCTTATTCAGCAGTAACACAAAAGTAGTCTCTTTTACTGTTTATTTTCTTTGCAATTAAACTTGAATACTATTTGTTTGTTCTTTTGATGGTTTGTTTGTACCTTGGGCTATTAATTTTTTATTTATGCTCTCTTTCTGTTCTTAGGAAAATGAGTGATGTGGATGGTTCTAAAAGTTCTAGTAATATGGATTTTGATGACAATGCCCCTCTTTGGAAGTATGTCACTAAGTTAGAAAAAATTGGTGGAGGGGGTGGAAATACTCGATTTCAATGCAATTACTGTCAACAAGTTTTTAAAGGATCATATTATAGAGTTAAAGCACACTTGATGAGGTTGCCTGGTCATGGTATTCAAGTATGTCATAGTGTAACCCAACAACATTTCAGAGAAATGCAGAAAGTGTTGGATGAAGCTGAGATGAGAAAGAAAATGAGTTTGCCGAAACTAGTTCCTTTGCCACCAAATGGAACTTCAAGTAAATCCTCCTCAAGTGCTAGTGTTAGCATGGGTCTCGGGTCGTTAATGCATGGGGGTTTTGAGCCAAAGAAGAGGAAGGGTAATTCTGCTTTAGAGAAATCTTTTAACCTTGGAGCTCGGGCAGAGTTGCATAGTGAGATAGCAAGGATGTTTTACTCAGGTGGTTTGCCATTCCACCTTACGAGAAATCCACACTATGCACGGTCTTACACTTTTGCTGCCAATAATTCGATTCCTGGTTATATTCCCCCTGGTTACAACATGTTGAGAACTACACTTCTCCAAAAGGAGAGAGCAAATATTGAGCGCTTATTAGAGCCAACAAAAAATTCATGGAGGGATAAAGGTGTAAGTATTGTTAGTGATGGGTGGTCTGATGCGCAAAGAAGGCTAATAATAAATTGTATGGCAATTTGTGAAAGCGGTCCAATGTTCTTAAAAGCAATTAATTGTGAGGGTGAATACAAAGACAAATACTTCATTTCCAATCTGCTCAAGGAAACCATTGCGGAGGTTGGACCTCATAATGTGGTTCAAGTGGTCACTGATAATGCTCCCGTGTGTAGGAGTGCAGGATTGCTTGTTGAGGCCCAGTATCCACACATCTTTTGGACCCCTTGTGTGGTGCACACACTCAATCTTGCATTAAAAAATATATGTGCAGCAAAGAATACTGAATCCAATGAAGTTGCTTACAATGAGTTGAATTGGATCACAACAATTGTGGGGGATTGTGTTGTGATAAAAAAATTTCATCATGAATCACTCTATGAGGTTAGCAATGTTTAATGAGCATGTAAATTTGAAGATGTTCTCAATTGCCGAAACATGCTTTGCTTCAACCATTGTGATGCTTAAAAAGTTTAGGCAAATCAAGAATGGTCTCCAAAAGATGGTAATCAGTGATCGGTGGGCTTCTTATAGAGAGGATGCTGTTGGAAAAGCTGCATTTGTGAGGGAAACAATACTTAGGGAATCGTGGTGGGAAGACGTTGATAAAATACTTGCTTTCACTGAGCCTATTTATGACATGCTTAGGAAGGCCGATACGGACACTCCTTGCCTTCACTTGGTCTATGACATGTGGGATTCAATGATAGATAAAGTGAAAACCATAATTTATCAGATTGAAAATAAGCAGGAAAATGAGGAATCAACCTTCTACTCGATGGTGTTAGGAATATTAGTAGAGAGGTGGGGAAAAAGCAATACACCACTTCATTGCTTGGCACACTCTTTGAATCCGAGGTAACCTTTTCATTTTAAACTTTAAAGCTCTAGGCTTTAGTTTAGATTGTTAAGTTTCTAATATATTTACAAGTATTTTTTTTTTCTAAATTCAATTTTAGGTATTATAGCACAGAATGGCTTCAAGGAGGTGTTAATCGAGTTTCACCACATAAGGATGAAGAGGTTTCAAGTGAAAGAGAAAAGTGTTTTCAAAGATTAATTTTTAATTTAGAGGAGCGAAGAAAAGCCAAAGAGGAGTTCGCTAGATTTTCAGTGGGTTTTAAAGAATTTGCAGCAACTGAATCATTGAATGATATAGGAAATATGGAGCCAGCATATTGGTGGGTCTTATATGGCTCTTCTGCACCACTTCTCCAAACCTTGGCTTTGAAGGTGGTGGGACAACCTTGTTCCTCTTCATGTTGTGAGAGGAATTGGAGCACTTATTCATTTATCCACTCTTTGAAAAGGAACAAAATAACGCCACAAAGAGCTGAGAATTTAGTGTTTGTACACTCCAACCTTCGCCTTTTATCAAGGAGAACCCCACAATATAATGAAGGCAATACTAAGATGTGGGATGTTGGAGGGGATACATTTGACTTTTTGGAGAGTTGTGGGATTCTTGAGGTTGCCAATCTCTCTCTTGATCAACCAGATTTGGAGGCGGTAGTATTTACCAATGAGGGTGATGGGAATGATGAAGATGAGCTCTCTTAGAGGTTGATTGAAGGGGCTGTTGTTTGTGGATTTGTTAACTGTTTTTTGTAATGGAACATGTGGTGTTTTAACTTTTTTAGATGTTGCAAATGTGCTAGTTTTTTTGTAATGGAACATGGATTTTTGAAACTGTCTTAGACTGCTTGTAATAGTTGGTGAAGCTTGTTTAATGTGTTGTGAAATGAAATCATGTGTTCTATTAATTTTTTTGTATTTTATATATATATATATATATATATATATATATATATATATATATATTTGCCGTATCCCGCCGTACCTGTATCCTATTTTTTTGAGATTTGCCGTATCGCCGTATCCGTATCGTGTCGTATCCGTATCCGTATCCGTGCTTCCTAGCCTGTAGTTCAAGATATTTACATTTCATGCACTTTTAATTCATGTATTTGCATTTCATCCATTTTATTTTCAAGTCTTTACTTTTCAAGTCTTGTCCTTACATTTACACTTTAAATGTCACAAGTTCATCACCAATGCTTCAAGTTTCCTAAAAGGTTGTGGTTGAATAACCCCACATATGATATATTTACTATATGTCTTTATTTTCATTTCAAGTATTTAAACTTTATTTATAAGTCTTTATTTTTATATTGTATTTCAAAGATCTCAAGTTCATCACTAATGCTTCAAGTTCTTAGAAGATTGGTGATTGAATGACCTCATATATGATATATATACTATACATGTGTTTACTTTGAAAATCATTTCATTTAAAGTCTTTTACATCTCTCCTATCTAGCATTTTTGTTCCTATCTTTCTTCATCCTCTTTTGTATTTAAAGAATCTTGCTTTGTATGGAACTCATTGATACTAAAACAGTTATGAGGTGACTATCTTTATTATACATCTTTCACACACCCCCACTACGGTGAAGCTAGGGGTCCGAGCGCACACCCTCTTATGTGGATCAATGTGGTGGACATTTGGTGCCAATACAAGGAGGGTAGGGCTCGACCATAATGTAAGATCCTACTTGCCCCTTTGTTGGATGAGACATGATTCAAACACCCCTACTACGGTGAAACTAGGGGTTTGACTGCATGCCCTTCTATATAGATCATGTGATAGACATTTGGTGCCAACATGAGGAGGGTAAGGCCCGACCACAATGTAAGGTCTTACTTACACCCCAGTTGGGTTATACATATCAAAAATCATCACCGGCATAAAAATTATCAATGAGAGTTCAAATCTCTCTCTTATGCTTTGAATACAAAAGTCTCACACACAATCACTCTATCATGCATAACATATTTTATTATTTACATAATCATATTTTTCTTCGAGCCATGTTCATCTTTACAATTTTCAAGTTTCACTAATTTTGCACTAAAGAATGTTTCATGTTTCTTATGATGTTTCTTTAGAAATAAATAAGTCTTCAAAATTTTCTTTTAAATCGTCTGCTTCAAAGAAAAGGTATGTCCCCCTAGCTTTTCTCTCATTAATTTTCATGCTATTTTTGGACACTTTATTTAAGTGTCTATTTTCCTACGTGTTTAATACTTCTTTTGATCATACATGTTTAATGCTTCATTTACTTGCATGCTCTTGCTCATTTTAATGTCCATATGTTCCTTTCCATTTCAATTTTGGACACTTTATTTAAATGTGGATTTTCTTATTTATCATTACATGTTCTTTCTATTCCAATTTTGGACTACTTATTATATGTTACTTTTATAAAATCTTTCAATTTAAACCCACTTTATTTCAAATGGTGGTTTTCATCAATATAAACCCACTTGACCTCAAATAGTGATTTTCATCCTCTACTTCCAAATTCAAAACCTACTTCATTCTAAGTGGTGATTTTCATCAATTTTTACTCCTCAAAACCTACTTTATTTAAGTGGTATTTTTTATCCTTCATTTTCCAATCAAAACTCACTTTATTTAAGTGGTATTTTTCATCTTCCAAATTCTAAATTCAAAACCCACTTTATTTAAGTGCTATTTTTCATTCTTCAAATTTTCCTTCAAAACTTACTTTATTACTCTTCAATTTTCATTTCAAAACCTACTTTATTTAAGTGGTCATTTTCATTTTCAAAATATTGATTTACCAATCATAATCTTCAAAAACACACTTATTCAAGTGATAACTTTTCATCCTTACATTTTCATGTCCAAAATACATTTTTCAAAACACCTTCCTCAAAACATTGATTTTTTATCTTTACATTCCAAAAATACATTTCTTCAAATATTTATTCTTCATCCTTACATTTTTCAATTCAAACTATATTTCAATCTTCAAAGTATATTTCTTCAAAACATCAATTATATTCCAAATACACTTTCAAATTTTGAAACATACTCCTCTAAATGTTGATTTTTCATCCTTAAATTATCAAAATACATTCTTAATCTCCAAAACGCATACAAAATAAATTCGTTCAACATTCCATTTTCCAATTTTGTTCTATAGCTTTTCCATATATACATTACTGTACCATACCTACTACATTATCTATTTTCCATCATTTGTACATATACCTTACTTTGACATTACTTGCTTCACTTGATTTTCTATACATATACTTTACTATTTTCTATCATTTGTTTTCTATACATATGCATTATTTTCATACTTTCCACTACTTGATACCTTACTTCGACATATTCATATTTTCACTGCTTGATTCTCCTATACATACATATATACATATTCATTGTATTTTCATACACACTACTTTGACATATACATCTTTCCCATCACTTGATTTTCATATACATACATACATCACTTGATTTTCATATACATACATACATCACTTATTTTCTATACATATACTTTGACCTATCTTCCACCACTTGCCTTCTATACATCACTTTGGCATATACACTACACATATATTACCTATTTTTCTTGCTTGGACATATACATATTCTCTATTATTTAGTACATACATATATTACTTTGACATATACATTATTTATTTAATTTTCATCACTTACTTGATGCCTATACACATATTTTCTATAGTACATCTACTTGTACATTACTTATATATTCATATTATTTTTGACATACATATTACCTTTGATCTTCACTTTACACGTCTCACATGCTTTACATACATGCCTACATATCTCACATGTTTAACTCACATAATTTTCATGCTTTATATACCTTACATACATACCATCACATATTTACATGTCTTCTATGTTATATGACTATCATATGTTTGCATATTCATCCCATGATCAAATGACTTCTATATTACATGTAGGCCTAGCAAAACGGGCTCTAACCCGCCAACCCGCCCAAACCCACCCAGTCATAAATGAATTTGGGTGGTTAATTTTTTATAACATGTCGAAAATGGGTTGGATAAAATAAAACATGATATTTCGCAGGTCAAAATGGGTTAAATATGGGTACCCATATTCAACCTATATTTCACCCACTAGCATTGTAAGTAACATATTGTGTTGCTACTCAGTACTCAGCCGACCCTCTCTGCTTCTCCCCCTCTCTCTCTCCTCGATTTAGGGTTTCCCCTTGTCCTCCATCTCTGTGCGACCCTCTCTTTCTCTCTGTCTCTTCCACTTAGGGTCTGCCCTAGCTGATCTATCATTCCAGGTCAAGTTCTTTTTTGCCTCTCTCTCTTCGATTTAGGGTTTTTCATGGGCCAATCTGTCGTTCAAGGTCGAGTTCATTGTGGAGATCGAAGGAGGATAAGTCTGAGTACCTCGACTGATTGATTGACTTGCAGTTGAGTTTCAATTCACTTCTTTTGCTTTTGGTAAATAGAGTTTCAATTTCACTTGCTTTCGATTATAGGGGTTTTGCTTAAATTTCAATATAGATATTATTTTCTTGTTCCCTAAAATTTTGAATTTATTTACTCATTGGCTGAAGTTGATTTATAAGATGTTAAACTAGGTTTTATTTAGTTTATGCAATTGATTCTCTTATTTACTTGATTAAACTTGTTTGTACACTTTGATGTTCATATATAAGATGTTAAATTGGGTTTCATTTTTAGTTGATTAAACAAACTTTTATTCTGAATTATTGATCCTGATGATGTTTATAATTCGTATCCCTGTCATGAGCTGAATTCCTGATGATAAGAGTTTATGTTGAATGGGGTTGATGATGTATATAATATCTGTTTGTGTCTCTATCTACATGAGCTTATATCTGTGAGTTTTGTCCAGAATTTGACAATTGACAATAAAGCTCATCACTATCTCACTATCTTTAATGTCTACTTTACCTCACTTGATTTCCAACAGTGTGTAATAATTTTTGTACCAATTTTTTCCGCAAAGCTTCTATCATGTTTTCTATCATTTTTATACAATCTTCTAACCAAATTTTTGGTCATTTTTTATTTTGACAAAATTTCTAACTATCTTGTCATTGACTACAATTTTTCTAACTACAAGATAGACTTTAGCAAAGAGCGGTGGTGGAGGGGTACCTGTGCATATTAGAAGTGCTTGTTGAGGTAACTGGGATTGTAAAAAAACTTGTAGCATTTGGTTTATTCATTATTGAGTTACCTCGTGTTTGTAAATAGAACTTGTAATTGAGTTTGTAAAAAGAGTTCATAATTGTGAAATCTAGTTAAAATGAGTGTCTATATATATTTTTTTCCTAGTCCTCTGGAATCCAAAGAATTGTTTGGAACTCACTTTGATCCTTAAACCTATCGTTATTAGGCACTAGTGCCAAATTTTTTCTTCACTTGACTCAACCCTTTACATGTACTTATCTTCTCTCCTTTAAAAACATAAGGCAGAGGTTTAAGTCCTTAGATATCACTCATGCATTAAAAAGAGTAGAAAAATGAAACAGTCATTAAGAGTAATAAGGCAGTTTTCCAGGTCATTTTTAAAAGGTTTCTGTTTAACTTTCTCAAGTTATAATCCTACCCATCCAAAATAAATATGCAATTTCTTTATGTTACTAAAGTCAACAACAACAGTACCCACTCAATGTTTAATAATACCTCACTATATAATCTTGTGATAGTTGCACACAATGGAGGAGCATAGTGATGAAAATGTTGTGGAACAAACTTCTAGTAGTTCAAAGCGTGGTAGGAGGTCTACTTCTGCTGTGTGGGAGAATTTCACAAAATTGCCTCTTACTGTTAATGGAAAACTTAAGGAAAAATATGTAGGTGGTGCGATAAGGATTATGCTGCAGATGTAACAAGTGGCACTAGTAATGTGATGCATCATGCCATCATTTGTCCTAACTATAGTAAAAGGGAGTCTCGAACTATTTCTAAGTTTGATCAAAACATATATCGGGAGAAAAAGTCTTTTGCAATTATTAAACATAATTTACTTTTTAAATTTGTGGAACATGAAGGTATTAGAGATCTCCATAACTATTTAAACCCCGAAGTAATACCCATTTCAAGGAATACTGCAAAATTCGATATACTGAAAATACATAAGAGAGAGAAAGAGAAGCTCAAGCTTGAGTTGAGTTAATCCCTGGGAGGATCTATTTGACCTCAGATATGAGGTCATCATTGGCAATTGATGGATATCTGACTGTCACGGCTCATTATGTAGATCAAAATTGGGTATTGATGAAGAGGATTTTAAATTTTCATCATATGCCCCATCCGCATCTTGGTCCGAACTTGGCAAAAAAAATTCTTTATTTTTTAAAAGAATGGGGAGTTGAGAAGAAAGTAATTTCAATTACTTTGGACAATGCATTGTACGATGATGGTTTGGTGAACTTTTTGAAGAAACAATTTTCTGTTACTAATAGCTTGCTATGTAAGGGAGAGTTTTTTCATATGCGTTGTGGTGCTCACATACTGAATCTAATTGTACAAGCTGGATTAAAAGTGATGGATGAGTCCATCTTTAAGATTCGTGAAAGTGTGAAATATGTAAGAGGCTCTGAAGGAAGAAAAATCAAATTCGCAGAATGCATTATTCAGCTAACATTGAAATGTAGCAAGAAAGTGTGTCAAGATGTGGCAACTCTGTGGAATTACACTTATCTTATGCTTGAGAGTGCATTAATGTTTTGTCAAGCATTTCATCTATTACAGATGATCGACACAAGTTTCAAAACTTGTCCATTGGATGAGGAGTGGCATAAGGTTGAAAGAATAGCTAGGTTTTTGAAACCTTTAATGATATCACTACTCTTTTCTCAGGAAATTAGTACCTTATAGCCAATTTGTATTTTCATGGAGTCTGAAAAATAGAAAAGCTTATAAAGGAGGAGATGAATAATCGAGACTCTACTATAAGTTCTATGGCAAGACAAAAGAAAGAGAAGTTTGATAAATATTGGGGGTGTTATAGTATGGTGTTGTCTTTCGCAATTATATTGGATCCCTGATATAAGTTGAAATTTGTGGAGTTCTCTTTTTCAAAACTTGATCTAGCGACTTATCAAGAAAGGGTTAGAATAGTCCGTGAGAAGTTGTATATACTTTTCAATAAGTATGTTTGTATCTCCTCTTCTGCGACTCTCTTTTTGTTAGAGGCTGACATTACTGGTGAAAACAATGTTGGTGATGTAGATGAAATGGATGTAAGTAAACTCATGTCAAATTATCAATTGTGGATTATATTTATTTTATTTTTAATATTATATAATTCTTATTATACTAAATACAAAATTTATGTAGGAATTTGACACTTTTGCAAGTCAGTGTAATACCTTAAATAGAGAAAAGTCACAATTGGATGTCTATTGGGAAGAACAGATGGTTGATCGAAAGCAAAATGCTAATCTAGATGTTCTTGGGTACTAAAAAGGAAACCAAACTTGATATCCTAAACTCTCTTTGATGGCATGTGATATTTTGAGTATTCCTATCACAATTGTTGTATCAGAGCCAGCGTTTAGCATTGGAGGCCAAATTATCAGTAAATATCAAAGTTCAATCATACCGAACAATGTAGAAGCATTGTTGTGAACCCAATATTGGATAAATGATGCCGAAGGTAATATTATTTAATATATAATTTGTATATGTGGCATTTAATTATATTTTTTGTAATCATTTGATGTACTTTCAAAAGAATCGGAGGAGGAAGAACTAGTTGAAGATTTTGAACCTATCATTGCCTAACTTAAAAGCGATTCAAATATTTTTTTACTATGTATGTAAAGAATGATTAAACATACTCTTGCTTGTCTATCCTCTATTTAGTCAAGCAAAAAGAAATGGACAATATATGAACAGAAAAGAAGAAAAAAAGAAAAACAAAAACTTGCATCTAAATTGTACACACATGATATATAAATTATAATGATATGAATTACACATGAAATTAAGACAATTCTGATTCTAATTTTCACACAAGGCAATCTATCTCTTGGATGGTCTGTAAGTTATTGAATTTAGGCTGTAATTGCAGAGATTGGCTAGTTCTGATTTGATAGATATTTCATTGGTTGTGGTTGTATGACCAAGAACATTGCAGGAGGAAAATGAGCTTTGCATCAAGCTTGCCCTGCAAGAAGACTCCATTGATTTCTATCTTGCAGATTCAACTCCATCCACTTATGGTATTTCCAACTTACAAATACCATATCTGTTTGTAGTTCTGTTGACTGAGATTGTTATTTGTTCTGTGATTCTTAGAGAAATTACTTTGAACATGCAATCTATTCAAACTTCTGCCCTGCTCATCAATGACAATATATATATAACTGCCCTGCTCATCAATGACAATATATATATATATATATATATATATATATAAATAATGGAAACATAAAAATGATGAGCTTAATTAATTATAAGTATGTGAGAGAGAGAACTAAAAAACAAAACAAAGACATGTGAATGTTCTTTAGTAGATTGCTGAGTTGATAAAGTAGGAGAGAGACACACACACAGAGACAGACAAAGGCTTCTCTTGCAATAATGCATATGAGATAGAGGTTCAACTTCCATTATTATAACAAAAACCAAGTCTTAATAGTTAGTAACTAGTTACAAAGGAAGTGAGGCTTTTATTTGATTATTTTTTTCAAAAATTTCATGGTGCCCATCTTGTTCAAACGTACTCTGTTTCTTTTATAATTTTAGCAATGTGGTCGAAGCCATATAATGACACTAGAGAACCCATATCAGTATTTAGTAACTTTGTACTGAAATGTGTTGATGTGTAAATCAATCTAAGCCATTTGTTCTATTCTGTCCTGTGTACTCATTGCACATATATACTCTGCTGAATTAAATAAGATATTGAAGAAAAATCCATTCTCATTCATGCCTAATAAAACCATGTATATAATTCTTATAAATATAATTGGATTAATCTCATACAATTTTTGTATTAGCAGGTGAATTCACATTGATTAAGCTTATTGTTGCTCTTGCATTCTAAATTATCCATTGCAGTATTATATACAAACTTCTTGATTTCAAAGCATTCCTTCCTAAAATAAGAGCCAATGTAAGCATGCATCTCCAAGCTTTCAGGTAGTCAATATAGCAGTTTAGAAATATTTTCCTTGCTATATTTCTGCTCCTTGTGATTCTGCACCAAGCTTAAGATTTGAAAATGAGAGTCTCTCTTTATACCTATTAGTGTTTCTTATTGAGAACATATAATAATTATTTCTCTAAGACTATAGTACTTCTAGCACTAACACATTGTTTGATGATAGAAATTTGTGTTCGGTTTTTTTTTTTTTTTTTGTGGTTCTTCAGGTACATTTTACATTGATACTTTTGTGTTAAGGCTGAGGCATATACACAGAGGGACATAGCAAGGCTCTTATTGTTACAACTACAATTGTCTTTTATGAAGTTCCATCTGTTTTGTGGTTTGATTATATACTTGAAATGCATGTTTGGTTTGATTATATACAGAATCTCCAACTTACGTTATATTATTTTGTTGGACTATTTCTTTGTTCTGCTTATAGTTTGGTAATGAATATTAGTTAAAATAAAATAAAAAAATTTGTAAATGTTTTTCTTACGCTTTTATTTGTTATTTATTGCATTTTTCAAAGCATAATTGATGAATGTCAAAAGAGCAGGGGTATCCAAGATAAACAAATTCGGGTTATGAATTTGGTTATCCGGGTCGGGTTAACTCGTTTATCTAGGTCGGGTCGACTCATTTTTTATGAATTAATATTTTTCTTATACTTTTATTCATTATTTATTACATTTTTCAAAACGTAATTGATGAATGTCAAAAGAGCAGGGGTGTCCAAGATAAAAAAAAAATTCAGGTCATGAACTTGTTTACCCGGGTCGGGTTAACCCGTTTATTCGGGTTGGGTGGCCCATTTATCTGGGTTGGATTAGACAACCCAGTATAGGGAGGATCGGATATGGGTTGCTAAGTTGACCCGCCCATATTTGACCTATTACAAACGGGTTGAATATGGGTTGCGACCCATATTCGAGCCGCCTATTCTTTACCCGATCCAAATTTGCCCAACCCGCCCATTTTGCCAGCCCTAGTTACATGTTTATTACATTTTCACATGTCATACATGTTTACATGTCTCACATGCTTCATTTACATGCTCATTATGTTTTACATACATGCCACATATGTTTCACTCACATGTTCTTCATCCTTTACGTGTTCACATACATGCACATGCTTGTTCACATGCATGTCATATGTTGAACTCTTGTTCATTACATTTTGAATCCATACTTACATATTCAATGCTTTCAAACACATTTTTTTCATACATGTTTAATGCTTTCAATACATGATCAATGCTTTCAAACACATGCTTTTCATACATGTTCAATACTTTCAAACACATATTTCCTTCAACATGTACAATGATTAATGCAGGCCTTCAATACATGCCTTCCTACATGTTCAATTTATGCTTTCAATACGTGTCTTCAATGAATGATTTCTTTACATGATTAATTTTCCATACATATGTTCAAATACATGTTACACTTTAAGCCTTAAACATGCTAAATACACTTCCTACTCTTAAGCATTTTCCTTAGGATAGTTCTCATACATCAAAACTTCCCTTGAAATTACATTTCATTCGAGTCCCTTGAATCACTTCCATTGCGCTTACATGTTGAGTCTCTAACTCTTTTCAATTTCAAACACGGTCACGAGGACGTTAAACCAATTGCACTTACATTCCAAGTTCCTTGACTCACTTCAAGCTTGATTTATGATCACGGAGACCTTAAACCCATCTGATTCCCTTAGCCACATTCAATATATCTGAGTCACTTGACCTGACTTTCAAAAACGGTCATGAAGACCTTAAACCCATCTGAGTCCCTTGACTCCACATTCAATACAATTCGAGTCCCTTGACTTGACTTTCAAGAACGGTCACGGGGACCTTACATCCATCTGAGTCCCTTGACTCCACATTTAAGAACGATCTTCGTAGATCTTAAAGGCAGCATGAACGGTCTAACGAGGACCTTAAACCTCACCTAAACGGTCTTGGGCACCTTAAACCCTTTCTACCAAACTACGTTTGACCTGAATCTTAAACAACCTCAAGATATATAGGTAGTCTAAGTAGCCCTAGATTTAACCCCACCACTCATCATTTTATCCTTTCCATCCACCATTGTATTCACTTCCTCCTCTTTTTCATACTTCATTCATTCCTAAATAATCTTGGGGACCTTAAACCCTTTCTACCAAACTATGTTCGACTTGATCCTTGGGTAACCCCAAGGTATATAGGCAGTCTGGGCAACCCCAAATTCGGTCCCACTACCACTTTCCATCTCCATAGCATTCCATTAGTCCTTTCTATCCACAATATCCATTTCATTCACTCCACACAATCCACTCCACATCAAACTACGTTTGACTCGATTCTCTCCTACCAGGATATGTAGGCAACTTGTGCAGTCCCGAGTTTGGTCATACCTCCCCCAATCTCCCCCTCTTTTTTTTACCTTTCTTACATATATACATATACATGTTAGATCCTCCTATGAACACACTCGTCTTTGAAATAGAAAACATCTTGAAATCCTCGAACACATTCCCTACACATAACCAAATCCCCAAATCTATTAATTTGGTTTTAAGAGACCACATGGTAGTCATTTTATAGGGACACATATACTCACACATTTCAGGTGATCTAGCACACTGGAACTCAATGTTAGGTGACAACTCCAAGAACACACATCTCTTTTCATGGCTGACAACCCCCCATTCACCACACTGGAGGTGGGGGGAACCGTCCGGGAAAGTTCGTGGGTGCAACAGAATTCATTATATGATAACATGGCATGAGAAGAAACATCAGCTACTGAGGATGTTAGCATGAGAAGAAACATCAGCTACTGAGAAGAGACATTTACCATGGATAGGAGTGGCATAATTGTATTAGTAGTGGAAATTCTTTCATCCAATTATTCAGATACATCTCGTGGCCCATGATATGGAGGTAAGATAACAGTTTACTAGAGTCATCTAACTACTCTTTGAAAGTGGTAAATTCAAATACACCCTAAAAAGAGACATAGAGAGTAGTGGGATTAGCAAACGAAAAGGTATATTCATCGAAGATGACATGTCAAGAAATATATACATGTCCTGTTGGTGGATAAAGACAATGATATCCTTTATAATGAGTGATATATCCTATAAAAACACATAAAAGAGATTTAGGCCCGAATTTGTCATGTGCATAATCACAAATATATAAGTAGCATCGACTCTCAAAGACCCAAAATGAATTAAAATCTGGTCTTTTGTAATAGCTTGTGAAATGGGGACTCCATATTCAATGCAACAGAAGGTGACCGATTAATTAGAAAAACCATTGTAGAGAAAGCATCAACCCAATAGCATTTTGGATTGCTAGCATGATTCAACATAGTGAGGCCTAATTCAGTAATATTTTTGTGTTTTCATTCAGCAATTCCATTTCCTAGTGTGTATGTGGGCATGATGTATGAAGAATAATACCCATCCTTTCTAAATGATGTAAGAACTTCATATCATTATATTCACTGCCACCATCAGACTGAAAAATTCATATTTTTACATTGAATTGTCTTTCAACCAAGGGTTGAAATGTGAGAAAACACTGAAAAAAATCAGATTTCTTTTTGAGAGGATACAACCAAGTAAACTAAATGCACTCATCAACAAAAATAACATAATAGCAATAGTCATTAGATAAAATTGCAGGCCCCCAATTATCTGAGTGAATAATACTCAATGGCTTATTACATGGGTTATAAGATGAAATAAAAGGTAATCGACAAGATTTTCCAATTTGACAACTAACACATACAGTGTTGCATTTATTCCAAGATCCAACTTTAATAAAATTAGATTTATTTAAATGGAAAACTATTTTTGATTGCGGATGACACAACCGCCAGTGCCAAACTTCTTCAGAAACCCATTGATTCCTACTTGAGAATAAAGCCTAGTGTGACGACACATCAAGGACATATAGGCCACCTTTTCTAGTCTCTTCCATTATTATTTTTTGGCTATCCCTGTCCTTTACCACAAAATCACCAGAAGAGAATTCAAAAACACAAAGGTAATATGTAGTAAACTGACTAGCAGAAAGCAAATTTTTCTTCAATTCAAGAACTAACAAAACATTTTTAATTCTAAACTCACCATTTTTTGTCTATAATATAGCATCACATGTGTGCCTTATTTTAAGATTATGTCCATCACCAATCATTACTGAATTAGATCTATTGTATTTACAAAAATTTATTTGATTACCTAGGTCTCCTGTCAGGAAACCATTCTGCATCTTAGTTATCACTAATAGTGATAGCAGCTAGTGTTTTTTGAACATCATCTGCAGTAAAGCTTTGGTTAAATCTGTGTCAACACTTCAAAGCAACGTGTCTCTTCTTGCCACAAATTTGACAAGTTGGAACATCACTGGAGAATCTATTTGATGATGGTTTGAAATTGAACTTCTTGGATTCCTGTGTTGAATCAACAAATGCATTATCCCTCGAGCTGTATTGGGTGAAACCGTACCCTTTTGAATTAAAGTATCGCTTCCATAGTGTGTTTCATCCCCCCATTGCCCTTTCTTATTATTGTATTTTGGTTTATGTTGTTGTCTGACAAATGCAACAGGTTGAGAGACACGTTCAGGTTCATAGATCATAGTCTATGTTTCATGGCTTTGTAGCAGATGAATAATATCCTTATATACAAGAATTGGTGGCTTGAGCATTGTTGTAACAAAGGATTTATATTCCTATCTGAGTCCATTTAGTAACCAAAAAACATTTTTACGATCTTGAATAGGCTTACCAATGGCAACTAAATCATCACATATAGATTTAAATTAACAAATATAATTAGAGAGTGATGACGTACCCTTGCATATGGCTTGATCCAACTTAGCTATGTTTAACTAAAATGCACATTCCGCAACAGAACAGATCATCGTAGTAAGGGTTATGTGAATGGGTTATCATCCTCTAGGATTGCAATTATAGAACAATTTCAAGTGCTAATTCACAATTGATTCAAGTGAAGAGTTGTTGTTACTTAGAACTAATTGATTAAGCTAAATGATAAGAATTAAACAAAGGAATGGTAATCAAGTAGAGAGAAGTTCTAGGACAATTTATCACCACTAATTTATCAAAGTTGGTTAATTATATTTAAATTTGGAAAATTACTCTTTTTAATTAAAATTGAGTGGCTATAAGCTCACTTCAATATTTTAAACAATCATTCATTTAAAATTGAACTAACTATAACCCATCTTAGAAGGATGACTTGTCTACTTAACTAAATTATGCTAATTTATGCTAGATTGTAGAACAAATCATCTATTCTAAGCATGAATCATGAAAATTTCAATCTCAAAGGGCATATTAATCCTAATTGCATGATTTTGCCCAATTGGACTACAAGAACAATGAGGAAATTTAGATCCACCGTAATTCAATATATCTAAGACAAGAAATACATTGACTTGAAATAGAATTTAGTTCATTACAAACTCTAATTCATGATACAATCATGAATTACAAATCAATTCATGTAACTGCAATTGAATAAGGGAAACTCCTAAATTTAAGAATAGTTAACTACTAATTGAGAGAGGTAGGTTTACAATTGCCCTAGCAAAGTGAATTAGCCCTCCATGGTAAATGGAAGCTCCATCTTCAAGTTGAATTCTCAATTTTTCATGGTTTTCTCAGCTGCCAAATAGTGCCAAAATTGCCTTAGCTTGCTCCTCAAGGAGACCCCCAAGAGAGAATGTTGAGAAATAAGCTAAGAGCAGCATTTATACTCTCAACTATGGCAAAAACGCTCGAGAGCCAGGAGTAAAGTGCTTTACTTAAGTCTTAGTTGGGCCTAGTTTGGGCTGGGCTACAAACAAACCCAACTTATTGTTTTGACTATTTGGACTTGGATTTAGTCTGCTTCTTGAGTCCACTAAGTATTGGACCTTCAATTTAGATCTCCCAAGTGGACCAAGCTTCAATTACACTTCAAACAAATCTCTCTCATGGCCCAATTGCATGAAATTATTGTAAATTATAATTAAGTCCTTGAAAATAACATAATTGGTAAATTGGCATTAAAAACATTAAACAATTCAAATTCAGGACTTTACATTTATAAGATTAAGGGTTCGAATGTGAAACATTCGACGCTTATCGTGGCTTGCAAGTTTTTGATATGTTTAATCCAACAATAATATTGTATCTAGAGGTGTCTTAAAACCCATCATCTATCTGATCGTCTCCATAACTAATAGTCTGGATTATCACTCTCCTTCTGGCTGGTGGTACAGTCACCACTTAGGGCGAAGATAAACTGAGGTGGTGTTGATGTTTCTCTAGTGATAAAACCCATCATATCTTGACTTTTTATAAGTCCCAAAATTTGTGCACCCATAACCTGTAATTGTATTGGGTTAATTTGATTGAAACAAAGTTTCTAACATTCAACGTTGATGGGTAAGGAATTTGGATGCCATGATGATCTTTGTGGTCACCAAAAAAAAAAGATAGTGATTGGAATTAATAATCTGCATTAATTGCGAATTTCTCTGATACCATATAGAATTATTAAAAAATAGAGGTAGAGTTTGAGACAAGTAAAGAGCTAATAATTGAACTATCACTCAATCTCACAAAGCATTATTGAGAGAGATTTTTACATATTCATATACTATTTTGGGTACATAATGAGAGATTATAGGATTTCAAAATATGATAGAAGATAAGATAAATAAAGGAGAATTTTGTCAAATGAGAATACTATTGAGAGAAAAAATATGAAAATATAAGTATAGCTTAATCCTTAGCCTTCTTCTTTTTGATATAATCTTCAATAAACCTATTTAGCAAAATACTCGACATGACACGATTATGACCTTCCAACACGAATTATCACCCTTAGTATCGAGAATGAGAAAAATTAAGTGTTGATTAGTTCACCCACTCCAAGTTTTGTTCTTCCACATAATATAATGATTTTATCTAGTAGATTGGTATAGATAAATTTTATAATAAAATAAAAACAAAAAAATATTAAAATGGATCGTAAGAAGCCACTTGCTTTCTTTTTGGCAAGGATCATTTTTCTTTTTGCCTCTTGCAAACTTAACTTCTTATCGTGTGGAGTGGAAGGAAATCTCAATCAAAGCTAAACATAAGAGGTTCCGATGAAACTTCCTTAAAGAAAGAGTCTTTTCGAATCAAACTGGTAAAGTCATGTGGAAATTTCATGGAAGTCAACCAGACATACATGGTTTCTTTCTCATCAAATCCGGCTTCTTTTTCTAGCAAATCTCAAACAAGTTTGTACATATAACTGTTGAATTCATCTCGTCCAAGAGAGTTGGACTATCTTCTCTAATATATATTTTTTTCTTTTTTTAGAGAAGATATTCAGAACGCCCAACCAAGACAATAATAAACTTACATGCACAACACGTGTGTGGTGTGGCCCACAGTGCGTGTTGTGCATGCACGATTGTGATTATCCAGTGCATCGGGTACATTGAATATCTATTCCTTTTGTTGATAGGTAAACCGACGCTCTCTCTCCATCTCTCTCTCTAAAAGGACATTCTTTAAGTGTAATATTTTTTTGTGTTTGTTGAACATATCACTAAGAAAACTTGAAAATAACAAATAGACAATGAATAAACACTTAACAGAGGGTTTCTCAAAAACTTCCACGGCGTGTAAAAGAGAGAGAGAGTTGTGATGACCAAGAGAAGTAATGAGATGCGGTGATGGGACAAATTCGCGATGGCATCAAAATTTGATAACTGAGTTGACTTTCTTATCCTAACTTAGAGCACGTACATTGGGCTCACACCAAGCCCGATCCGACCAATTGAGCCCACAATGGGGTGGCCAGAATTGTGGGCCCCATTGTGAGCTTGCCAAATGGATCGCATCCGTTTGGCGATTACGAGCTCCGTGTTGGCCGCGATCCATTCAATTTAATTGTTTTTAAGCGATTAACTGAAATGGCATCATTTCAATTAGTGGCTTTGAAAAAAAAAAACAACCACTCCCGACGTGCCGCGTGGCCTAGACTGTTGGGTAGCCCTTAAGGGCTTGTTTGGTTGGAGAAAATGGGGTTTTTTGGGTTTTTCTTTTTTCTTAAAAATATATATATATTTAATTTCCAATAGATCCATTAGGTAATGTTTGGCTGACACAATCAATGTCTAAAATGGCTATATTGGCCAAAAAAGCCAAAAATAATAAATAAATAAAAATTGTTTTTTCCTCTTTTGAGTTTTTTTTCACCTCTATAAATTCATCAACCCCTATCGTCATTCATCTTACATCCAAATATTGTTGTTTAAACTTATATTGTATTGGTGGAATAATATTATCGTTGGAAAAAAGTAAAACAAAACAAAAAATAAATATTAATAAATTTAAAAATTAAAATATTATTTTTTGCTAGCGAAAATTATGGAGAGTCCATTGTGAAGCATCCGCTAGCCGAAATCTAGAGAATCCAAAATGCTGACGTGACTCTCCAAATTTGTGACGTGGTAAATTTGAAGAGGACAATTTTAGAAATGCTCATAGAGATGCATTTATTGCGTTGTAAATCTACATACATATATATATATATATATATATATACACATACGTATAAAGTGTATCGAGAATATCAATGTTAATTTTTATTTTTTCCTGGCAAAGAGAACCAATTTTATTAAAGAACCAAATTGGGATTACAATCTTTCAAGCATTACAATGGAGGGGGAGATTCACTAAATCCTCATTAACCAAGCCATGAGATAACACTAAGCCAGCTAACGAGTGAGCTGCTTTGTTTGTAACCCGATGAAAAAATATGAGAGACCAATTAGCATGGTGCGACAGAAGGTGATGGATATAATATACCAAATTCAACGTCAAGACCTGGTGGCTGCTGAAACAATATATTCTTTGCATCAGATTCAAATATAATTCTCCTGGAGGACCATTGGTGAAAATTGTTAAATTTTATTTAAATTATATTAACACTACTTCTTTTATATATATATATATATATATATATATATATATCTATTATATGGCCTAATAAGGCCAAAAATGCCAATCCAACGGTTCAAAGTTGTTAAAAAAGTAATCATGCGATTCAAAATGTCTTTCGCTATCTACAATTTAAAATCACTCTATCTAATAATTACGGTTGCGAGTGTATGATAGTACCGTAGGCACGAGTATACACTATATATATATATATATATATATATATATATATATATATAATCAATTGTTTAATCTAATGGTATAATCTCTTGTCAGAGACCCATATGGAAAAAAAGCTTGTGAGTCTTCCATTTAAAAAAAAAAAGGCATTTATATTATGTGTATTTTCTCTCTCTGTGTGAGTCATACCCCTTGTAGAAATTAAAATATTTTTAACTTTAATTATTTTTCTTTTTGACAGGTTTGAAAAGGTATTACTTGGGTTACTATTCTAATAGTTGGATACATATATTGGAACTTTCAACATGATAAAAAATTAGTTTTTAAAAGTTATAGTGTTGAAACTACCATTTCTGTAGCAATAGTATGCATCTATTGCATTATTACAGAATTCAAATTACTTTGTAGAATTAAAGCACCCATGTTAAACATATTGGTACTTATTTGTGTTGTAATTACATTAATACATATTATATGTTATTTTTATATTTATCCTATGTCATCATGTTTGATGAATGAAATTAGTATTGCCTTATAATTTGTGGTCCCAAAAGTATAAATAAACGTCATTGTATTTTCTAATTGTTTGTTGTTTGGCGAGAGAGTCGCGTGAGAAAGAGAGGGAGGACAGAGTCAAATTAGGGATTTAATTTGAATCCAATTTCTTATTTTTATATTTTATTTATTTATATTGTAAGGACACAAGTCACCTTATTTTTGATCCACATATGTAATGAAAAAGAACTATCTACTCACCGCTGAATAGACAAATATTGTTTATATAATAATATATGAATAATTACACTGACATTCTCTTTAGTTTTGCTAAATTACAAAAATTACCCATTGATTTTAAAAAATTATGCTTTGTTTGTCTGTTAGATACGAGTGTCCATGTCCCTTAACGAATTATATGAAAATACTCTGTTGTCCTTATTATTTTAATATATATTTATGTACAAAGTATCTCCAAAAGTGAAATTATATGCAGAGAGTGATCTAGGGCATCCACAACTAGGAATGGCAACGGGGCGGGTACAGCACGGGTTTGCCAAAACTCATCCCCGCCCCGCTACCTTCAACACTATTACCAAACCCGCCACGGGTTTGAAAAGTGACGGAATTTCAAAACCCATCCCCGCCCCGTTGGGAGAAACCCCACCCCGTCCCCACCCCGTTTAAAATTTCAAAAGGGACGGGACGAGACAGGCCAGGCAGGGCCCCTCCCCACAAAATTGTAACCACATCAAACATCAATAAAAATTAATTTTTTTAAAAAATACGAGCCTAGTGGGTAGTACCAAGTTTGATACTATTAAATTCAAAATAGTATAACCCCTGTTTAAGAAGTAAAATGACAAAATTCTACAATTAAATAACTTATTACAGAAAATATATTTCACAACTAAATAACTTAATAACAAGTTTGATCCAACAATTAAAGAAGTGTTAATACAACAAAAAAATAAAATGAAAACATAAGTCTTAGTACAACCAAAAGTAAAATTATAATTTATATATATATATATACATATAAATATATTTATAATAATAAAATATATAGACGGGGCGGGTTATTATAGAGTCCCGAACCCGGCCCGTACCCGCGGCGGATTTTGATTTTCTTTCCCAAATCCGCCCCTACGGAAAAAAATGACTCCCATACCCGTCCTAAACGGGGCGGGATGGGGCGGAAACCCGGCGGGGCGGACAAAATTGTCATCCCTATCCACAACAGCTTAGCCAAAGTTGCTTCTTCACATTCAAATTCTGTCCGGTCAAGTCAGTATTTTAGCCAACCACATCATTAGGATCTCCAAATTTTAGCTTCACAACAGTTTCTCTAAATTTTAACTACCCACACAATTACATAATCTTTTAAATTAATCTAAAAATTGTATATATATATATATATAAAAGTTTTTTTATACCTTTTTAAGTTGAAAAACTCATAATTTTTTCGTCTTAAGTTGGAATATAGTCTAAGTGGTACTTAAAATGTAGCTTTCGAAATTCTCTTTCTAACATAAATGATTTCATCAAAAAATTCAATTTGTAATCAAAGTTATTAAATTTTAAGTAAATAATACACACGTGTGTGTGTCTATATATATATATATATATGCAGAAAGCATGTGAAGACAAAAAAATAATAATAATAATAAATTCAAGAGGAAACAAGCTTGACTAAATGCTTCGCCAAATCCGGCCAAACATGTAGCCAAAGTTCAAGTGGACTCCACATTTTTAGCCTGGTCATTGGGAGCCCATTTTGTGATTTGCTTGGCCAAACATGAATTTAGCCAATGCTCCAAGGTTTCTTCAATTCTTGATAATTTCATCTTCTTCTTCATTTCGTGTTCACAGATAGAATAATTTAGGGTTTGTCTGGTTCTTCATTATTTTGTCTTTTTTATCACTTCGTGTTCACAGATATTTATAAGCGATTGAGGAATGTCCAAATTCACTGCCTCGGTACCACTTCTTGTTATCATGACCACCCTATCCTCTCTTGTCCTAATGGGAAAAGATTGAACATTTTCTCCAATTGAATCTCTTAAATATAAGTGTGACACTCCGAATTCCAAACAAACACTTGGTTTGCCATAAAATAAAGAACAATTAAATTAAAATTTAATTTTTAGAACCGCTTTTTTTTTTTTTCTCTTTCTTTCACTTCAAGGTAGATAACTTCTACTACAAATAGGATTTATAGATGAAACCAATTCTATTAAAATAAAGATTTCGAAAACTTCAATGTAAGTATCAATATCACACTATTTTTCAATTTAAGACAGTCCAAGCTGACCATTTTTCTCCAAGCCTCCAATGTAAAATACGTTGTTGTTGCTGCTTTTATTTTTAATTTTTTTTAAAGCTCTTCGCTTCGGTATTGTTTGATAAAACTGAAAATTTCTAAGTAGTGAATTTTAAGTATTGAATATATTAATCTGAAAATATGTTTGATACTATCTTAATTTTAAGCGCCGAATTCACTGAGATTATTTGTTAAATACAAAAGTAGTACATGGTATATTTTTGTCCTCAATATCTTCTGCCCATAACATTTTTTATAAAAAAATTTATATATATATATAACAATAAATTTTACCACGGAAAATATATCAATTTAACAATGGATATTAATGTCAAAACTAACCATAAAAAATATTAATTCAAATTTAAATATTCATTAACATAATATTAAAAATGAATGTATTGAAACTATTAAATTAAACTATTAAATTAAGATCAACAAATTAAAATTTAAGCTCTATAACTAAATAAATGAGTCATTTGCAATTTGGTTACACAAATTAAGCATCAACACTTGAAATGAAATGAGAAAATACTATAAATTGTAATTCATATATAAAGGAGAATATACTATAAATTGTAACTCTAGATATAGAATAATAAATCTAGATAGATTTTTTTAAGACAAATGACATGTCAAAATGTAAATTCTATATAAAGGCAGCTGATATTTGTGTTTCACCAATATTCTTAGACACTCCACTCACCTCTCTTCTTAAAATAAAATTACAAAAGAGTACTTATGTTATAAAACGTTTGATTTTAATATTTTTAATATTATAATTGTCCTTTTAAGTTAGGACTCTAATCTAATTGATTTTTTTACCTTTCTTATAATTCTAATTCATTCACACTTTAACTCACATTCTTATATTTGGCATATTGTCTTTTACTCACCAAAATTGTAATTTATTTTACACGTGTCGTATCTATAAAATAAGACAAATTAAAGATTACATACATGCAATTAATGAAATAAATCATGAAGGAATGAACAAAAAAACAAAGGAAGAATAATATCCTATCATTTTATTTTTTATTTTTGAAATTTTGCTGCAAATATTCCTTCGCTAAATTATGAGAATTTACAATTAAAAAAGAATTATAGTGAGCCACGTATTTCCCTTTCCATTTCTTAATTTCTAAAAGTTTTCCATAGCTTCCCTTAAAGAACTATACATCATACTTTATATTTAAGTAAAACTAAATTTTGCTTTATTTTTTAATTCAATTAAATATTTTTATTCATTGATATAAAGCTTACTTCCAACTCAAATACTTTTTAATCTAATCAAATAACTTTTATTATCCTAATCATATACATTTGATCAATACTCTCTTGAGTCATTATATTGAATCCTATAAATTTTCACTTATATTTAATAATAACTCCTTCCTCCTCTTTGATCTAGACAGAAACTGTGTCCAACTCAATTCAATTAAACGTTTTTATTCATTAATATAAATTTTACTTCCAACTCAAATACTTTTTAATCTAATCAAATAACTTTTATTATCCTAATCATATACATTTGATCAATACTCTCTTGAGTCATTATATTGAATCCTATAAATTTTCACTTATATTTAATAATAACTCCTTCCTCCTCTTTGATCTAGATAGAAACTGCGTCCAACTCAATTCAATTAAACATTTTTATTCATTAATATAAATTTTACTTCCAACTCAAATACTTTTTAATCTAATCAAATAACTTTTATTATCCTAAATATATACATTTGATCAATACTCTCTTGAGTCATTATATTGAATCCTATAAATTTTCACTTATATTTAATAATAACTCCTTCCTCCTCTTTGATCTAGATAGAAATTGAGTCCAACTCAATTCAATTAAATGTTTTTATTCATTGATATAAATTTTACTTCCAACTCAAATACTTTTTAATCTAATCAAATAACTTTTATTATCCTAATCATATACATTTGATCAATACTCTCTTGAGTCATTATATTAAATCCTATAATTTTTTACTTATATTTAATAATAACTCCTTTTGCCTCTTTGATCTAGATAGAAATTGCATCTATTATTCTCAACAAAGCATTCGAATAGATAAAATTCAATTCTAAAATAAAAATTATAGATTGATTCAATAAGAAAAAATAATATTTTCAAAGAAAACTCAAAAAATATATTATGAAGAAAAGTAGAACAAAAAAAGGAAAAAAAAATCACATTACCATGGGCAGTAGAAGGGTTGAGTGATTCATAAATTTCTAAAATTTCTTTAATACTACTTGTGTTAACAATTTCAATAACTTTCTCTAACTCACACATAGTATCTTCCATTTTTTCTCGGTCCGAGAGAGAGGAGAAGGAAAGTGAGAGAAGTTGTATTTTGTTGCCCAGAATTCTTATCTTAACATATAAGGGCAATTATGGTATTAATAATATAAGAATTAAACATAGTCTATCATAAGGACCTTTTGTAATTTTGTTTTAAAAAAAGATAGGAGTGGGGCGCTAGAGGACATTGGTGGAGTGCCAATATCATCTCCCCTGTATAAATTCTAATAAACCTTTCATAAAATATTCTTTAAGTGTTAGGGACCATCTAAACAATTTTATTTATGCCCCAAATACTCTAACCATCCTATCTAAATTCCAACAACTCTCATATTATCTACATTCTATAAAATATCCTACTTGTTACATAACATCCAAATAATTCTATATAGCAATAGTGATACTATCCACACAGTACCATCTAGACAATTACATCCATGACTATACACTTTAACCAATGGGCAGAACCACTTATATGGCGATTATACGAGGATGAAATATTGATTAGAATTGTTTTTTTTTAAAAAAAACTTACCACTTATCATGAATAGCGATAAGCGTTAAGCGACCTCTTAGTTGCTTAAATTTTGGCTTGCGGTATGTAATATTTTAAGTAATATCCCAAAAAGTTATCAAATGCGTGCTGAATTTAAAAAATTATTTCAGCGTTCAGCGCTGAGTGAAGTTATCAAACTGGGCCTTAGTCAAAATTTCACACATGAACCATACACCATTGAAGTGCCAAAACACCAAAAAGTCTTGATCAAAACTCGAATGAAAACTCCAAATAAAATCCCAAATTTCATGTAATAAATCAACTATACCTTAAATTTCCATGAGATCATCATATACCACCATATCAAAAATTCATCCAATAGGAATTATAAAATATACATTAATGAACTAGTCCCAATTTCACTTACATGTTCATACGTTCATACATTTGATTCAAAAATAACCCAAGCATATAAGTTATTACATATAAGATCATGTAATAGAAAAAATAGGCGAACAATTAAAAAAAATATAACATGTTTTAACAAACAATTCTAACAACTCATTCCCGCACCATTGAGTACTCAAAACAACAAGATATTTCAATCCCACAAAAATAGTCAAAATATTCAAAACAGGCTTCAAGCCACCAACGAAACTACACTCCTTCGGGGTGGACGAATGCCTAGTAGATGGTATGGTAATCAATTTAACGGACAATCCCATAAGTTATACATGAACATGACATACTCAAAATGATGAAGTGATCAACTGAGTCATACTTCTTATACACTAATTCAATATTATAACTACAATTGTTATGATTCATAACATGAATCTAAGGGCAATAAATCACCTCGTGCCCATCAATTACCACATAAAGAGACAGGTACCAAACTCAATGATCATATAATTTAGAGTCACATTTCAATCTCATGCAATTCTGAGATCTGTCGTATACACGCTTTCCACACCACAATCACAACAATTTTGATGCTTCATGGGTCACTATCCTAAAGGACGCCAAATCCCTCCCATTATCCCACACTTTATCGGATCACAATCTCGCATGACATGAGAGCCCTCCAGCTATTTCCCTAACCAAGTTTAGAGTTTTGCACCCAAGGGCACCGAGCCCTACCTTCATTTTTGGACTCAATTACATCACTCACAAATTACATATGCACACCGACACAATTCTACAATCCCACAAAACCAACTAATTCAAGAATGAAATCAAAATTCATAGAATTCTAAACCAATCATGCTAATCAACATGTAAAACACCCAACATATAAAAATTATCACATCATGAGATAGTTACCACAAAATCACTAAAAATTCATTTTTGAAGCAAAATCTCTCACTTGGGCATTTTATCAAACATCTAGAGGCATATGCTACACATGTCACCAATTTGCACAAATAAAGTCGTTTTACACCAAATAATGCACATTTAAACATATATATCTTACTTTCTCATGCCAACTATCTTCTATATCACTAACACATATATCATCATAAGAAAATTGAAATAGCATGTTTTTCACTCAAAAAAAAAAATTATTATAACATCACTAAAGTATGGTGAGCTCACAATTAAGCACATATATATAACTCATAAATCATAGGTTAGAGAAATTCACACACCCCTACCTCAAAGGTCCAAACCCTAATTTCACCAAATTCTAAAAAGCTCCAAATCGAAGATTTTAATCCACAGCAACCTAGAGGAAGGAAGGCAAGGTGAACAACTTTTCCTTGAGCACCACCAAAATCCTCTTCCTTAAGCCTAAATCTCAGAGAGAAAGGTGATGAAGAATACATAGAGAGAAAGAGAGTCTTACGGTTGGAGAGAGAGAGAGAGATGAAATGTGATATTTTCTAACTCTTCCTCCTATTTCTAATTTTCTTTAATGCCTTAATTACAAAGATAACTCACAAATTTTTTTTTTTTTTTTTTTGTGTATTTACTCCTTGTTTCCATCAACTTTAATGAAATCACCTTTCAAACCCTATATCCACACCACTCTCATAAAAACTCATATTCTATAACAATCATATTCTTTAGCCCCAAGATTTCTTATTTTAACAATTTAACCACTGGCGTTCAAATAAATTTCAAGTCTACCAACTCGTCCCGACCCACCTACCTAAAAATACCTGAATTAAATGCGTACTAAAATACATCATAATTGCACACACTTAAATATATATCATAAACAAAATATAATTTAGGTCTCTACATATAGACTCATGCAAATATGATGATTGTCTGAAATTCATCGAATAGAATGGCTTCAGTCGCAAATGTCCCATCAAAGCACATCGAGATAGAAAATGGTTGAGAAGACATTGCTGACAACAAAGACGAATTTGGTTGAATCGTCAAAAACCAATATTGTAATTGAACAAAAGAAATTAAATGTAAGCAAAGTAATTCAAACAAAGCAACAATTTTGAGGAAGATTTCTTTGGGGGGGGGGGGGGGGTGGATAATTGAAGCCATATTGGAGGTGATAGAGATGAGAGAGTTGGAGTTTGCTCAGAAAATGTGATATTTATACATAGAAAAAACATGTATACATGTACTTTGTGTTAACTTTTTTTTTAAAAAAACATGTATATATAGAAACAATTGAGGGCATTTCAATTCATGCATTTTTCTAAGTTGAGGAACAAATGCCTTTTCACATTCTCTTAAATAAACAAAGTGTCTTCACTGGCAGACATTTGAAGGGTAACACTTGACGTAAACGGAGACGGATGGCAGGCCCTTTTGTGATAAAGGTGTTAATTATAAATGTGCCGGGTGTAAGTTTTCAAAATTAAAAGGAAGTTTATGTAATTTAGCATATCGAAGAGTAAGATTTATATAATTATTCCAATAATATATATATATATATATATATATTTGTCAAATCAAGACGTCGTTTTAATTTGCTAAGCTGTGTCCAGAGAGAGAGAGAGAGAGGAGAAATGAGGAAATTTGATCCATGGCCCGTTTTCTTCCGGCGAGAGTGGAGCCGTAACTGGCCATTTCTGGTCGGTTTCGCCATCACCGGCACCATCATCACCAAACTTTCTCTTGGCCTCACTGGTTCCTACTCTCTCTCTATCTATCTTCTTTGTAGTATCTACAATGCACATATACATTGTCACTAGCTATAATCTAATCTGATCGTCTATTCATTCGTTTTGCAGAGGAGGATGCGAAGAACTCTCCATTTGTGCAGAGGCACAAAAAGTATGTATCCGATCTCCCCTAATTTCCCAATTAATATCAAACCCTAGATTTTCTGTTTGATTACTAGTGTGTTCTGTTTCAATTTTTGTGTCTTTTCCAAAAGTTACATTTGAGTGATGATATATCCTATTTTATTTCGTTTTATATTGTTCTATGCTCATATAGATGATCAATCGGCACTATCTCTACATAACTATCACATATTATTAGGTTTGACTTGGTTCATGTTGAGAAACGCATAGTAATAATGTTATTGAAATAATACACACATATATATTTATGTATGTACGTAATTACGTGTGATGCACCGGATTTGTTTTTCTGTTCCAATCCTAAGAATTTGCAACTTTTAGTGTAATATTTTGGGTTGTGATTAATGTTATCTGACCGACAATATCAGCAACTTGTAAAGCTGATGCAGTAATGGGAGACAAAAATAGGGGAGAGAGGTAAATAAGAGAAGAAGAAAAATAGTAGATTAAAAGAAGAAAAAAGGGAACCCTGTTTATAATAATCAATATTCAGTCATCTAAATGGATAGTTAATTAAAGTAAACCCTATTCAGACACCACTAATAACAATATCCTAAAAATAAAGATATATAAAATAAGTCAGAAAATGTAGTTATCCCAATGGTAGTCTTGGCTTTTTCCTTGTATTGTTTATAAGTCAAAGTTTCTGGACTTCATCATTAACGAAATTTCAATCCAAAAGTAATGGAAACTTCAAGTTTTATGGTGGTGATAGTGTGGCTAGTTATCGTAGTAGGTAATTTCACTATTCACCATACATGTTATAGTGATGAGTTGTATCATTTTCAATATTGTAGTGTGGTATGATTGTGCTACTATATTAGTGAAGTAACTGGTTTGTCTCTTTCTAGTCAATTTATTATATCATCTTTTGATTAAAGGGTTAGGTTTATGGTCACTACGGTTTTTAGTCCATTGAAACGGTTTTTATAATCTCCATTGAAGTTGATAAATATCTCCAAATAGAAGTTTTTGCATTGTTATTTAACTTATTTCATGAAGTGTGATTGTTTTGTTTGTGTCTTTTACTTGCATTAAAACAGTCCTTTGAAACCCTAAATTATATTCGACAACCCTCTTCTACGAAGCTATTCCTGTACCTCAATTATTTTATGACAATCCTTTACCAGAACCACTAAGAAAAGTGTTAAACATTGAGAAGTCATGCATCAAACTATTTTGTGCATTGAAATTAAGTATTACATCAAAATAACGTGTAAGGTGGCTTTCCGTGTGTGTGTTTGTGTATATGCCTGATCCTATGCATGTTTTTGTTTTCCTTTTTCCCTATTTTCTATTTTGTCTTTTCCCCCTTTCCTTTTGGAATTCATGGTATTCTTGTTTTGGTGGTAGTGTGGCTAGATAATAAATGAATGTTTAAATTTTGTTTCACTCGATGAGACCCATTCTTGATCGGAAATAGCCCAATAAACAAAACCCACTACCTTTAGCTAGTGGCACATGCTACTTTTTGGCCAAATTTCACTGTCTAGGGCCTCAAAACCGCATTTTGATGTCTTACTAGAGGATTGTCGAATATTTCGTAATTTTTGTTGAAGGTCCAAATGAACTCTGATTCGGCTGAAATTTTATATTTAGTAGTTTTTAATTATTAGATTTCTTATACTATTTTTTTCAGAGTTTTTAGACAGATGAATTTTAGGCAGTTTCCCTATGGTGCTAATTTTCTTTTGCTGATAGGTCTTAGTTGTTAAGTTTTTATTCTATTATAAATATGTGTACTTCCAGAGAGCAGAATCAATTCATTTGTTTATCAATAAAATATCAGAATTCTTTGCAATTTATCTTAACTTTATGGATTCAAAGTTGTTCCTTGTTCGTTATTGAACGTTTACAGCTTCCGCTTTTTCAGACACCCAAAGACAGCTTGTTACAACTCTGGTTTAATGTCACATATTTTTTTGCAGGTGAACTTTTAATTTCTTGATGCGCTTTGCTGGATCCACACTTGATTCAATGGAAAGCACTTATTTTCTTCCTTCTTCCTGGCTTGTTTTCCTTTTGCCAGCTGAGACTATTTTCAATAAAAATTTTGTTTAAAATAGAGGATTAGTTGGATTCATTTGTTATATGCTTGATGGGCCTACCCGTTCCTTTGGAATAAAGGCAAGGATGATGATGATTTGTTATATGCTTGATGGTTTTTTTTGCTATTAATGAATTTTAACAACCACCCCCCCGGGTATTGAAATCAGCATCCGGGAACATATGCCATTGGCTTGTTGTCAAATGTTGAGAGCATGTCAATACTGGATTCGTATTGGTGCAGGGAACTCTGTTTTAGAACTCTATGCTGGTCATGCAATCTGTCACAGTACACATTGTCTTTGTTTACATAGTTGACATGGTTGTCTTGGTATGTCCTGGAATTGAATGCTAGGTACGAAAGAGAGAGCAAAGCTAGCATTTAGATCACTGGTCCATCTATTATTAATGAATGGTCCATTTGTCATTAATGCATAAATTATAAGTTAGCCAGATCATTATGCAGGACCAAAGTTAATATAATTGTTTCTAAGTGACCAATCTCAAGGCGAGGAAAGATTGTTTGCATTGACAGAACCTAAAAAAATTGTTTTCCAATAACCAATCAAGGTTAAAGGATGTTATTTAACAGTGATTAGCCGTCATTGAAAGGCAATTTTCTTTTTTCATTGTTACTCTTATTTAAATACTTGTTATATTACCTTATAACTTGTACAGTTTGTGGGGATGGAGAGGAGACAATTATTCATTTGCTATATAAATGTCCATTTGCTCAAGTTGTGTCGAAGCAATTGATAATTTCACTGATTTTATTAGTTTGGCTTCTTTTATCTGTTGACAATTGTGGAAGGGTCGAAATGAATGGGTTTGTAATGGTCACAAATGGGATCCTCAATTCTATTTTGGACCGTGCTTTATCTTACTTTCATGAGTAAAAGGAAGCTCAAGTAATTGTTGGCTTAACACTTTGTTTTCCTTCTTCCAACTCATAGACATCGAAGCTGGGTCACGAGTTTGAAATAAGAAAATATCTATGCGTCAATTTGCTCATTTTTATGATTGGAAGGTGACAATCAGTGAGTCATGAATTTTGAGTCATCAGATGTTCTCAACTTCTTTTGGCTATCGTGTTGGAAGATGTTTCTATTCTGCTGCAATATAGTGGAGAATTTCAGCTCAAGTGGAAACCCAAAAGTGACATTGTAGCTCTTGATGTTTGGTCATGGTGGGTTGCTGAGGCAAGTACCCAATTCGTTATAATTGGTATCAGATGGTCTTTTATCTGGGTATCACGCAAAGCGTCCGATTACAAGTGAGTTCATATTTTTTCATAGTTAGTATACACACCCATCTCCAAATAATTATTTGCATTCAAGAGGACGCTATCTTTTAAACTTAATACTTGTTAAACACTATGACTAAAATCTAGTAGCTTGATTGCCCCTGCTTTGTTCAAAACTCAACCACCTTGTTTCAGTTGCACACTAAAAAAACAGAGGGAAAAAACTAGAGAGAAATAAATAGAGAGAACAGAACATCTTGAAGAAGATGATGTAGATCTAAAGAAGATGATGTAAATCTGAAAAATGAGATGGTGAGAGAAATACCTTCAGGCGAGAGGAGCGAGAATGGACAAGATTGACGGCAGATGTTCCTCACCGGTGGTGAGAGAGAGAATGGACGAGATCTGCGGCATGAGCTCCTTGCTCCTCGCTGATGGTTAGAGATCAGAGAATGAATGATATGGGTAGGGTTTGGGGGGTTGTCGTTTGGAAAAAATACGCTACAGGGAATTTTTTTTTAGCGCTACAGTATATGCCTCCCGCATCCGCTACAGTAATTTCTAAAACATAAACAAATAAACACCGTTTTGATGTTTAGAAATTTGATATGTTGGAATAGTAGTTGTTTAAGAATGTTTATGTTATTTATAAACAAAATAACTATTACAAAACGTGTTTTTTATTGTTTATTGTTTATATAACCATCAAACATAAACATCAAACATAAACAGTTGCCAAACCGGCCTTAAATTGTTTATCCATTTGAGCCAACTGCTTGGTCCTAGTCCATGATTAGAAATTTAGAATAGCTTTGTTAATTCTAATCCGATTTGGATTTAGAACCCGTAATATATGGCCTGTACAAAAATCCGGATTTGGAAAAATAATCCAGACCCGTATAAAATAATTTGAATAAAATGGAAATTCGGGTCAATACCGTTCTCTCTCTTCCCTTGCAGCGGTTGATAAGAAGATGAATTATACTCCGTAGATAAACAGTGAACACACACTGAAGAGAATCAGACATACAGAGAGTAGCTTATCTTATTTTGGAGAGAGAGGAAATGGCGGGGAGAATACAGTTGTCTGTACAAAACAGCCTCTGGTTGTTATCATCACCATCATTATCGACCTTATACTATTCCAGAGGGGTAAATAATCTCAAGAATCGACTCCATTTTCGTCAAAACAACTTGTTCTCGTCTTCTTCCAAAGGAGCTCTGTACTGCACTTGCAGCAGAACCAGTAATCTCCCAAACGGCGTAAGCGAACAACAGCTTACAACAAGCATAGAGCCATTCGTCCTCACAACTCCGCTTTATTACGTAAATGCCCCTCCTCACATGGGCAGTGCCTACACCACCATTGCCGCGGACGCCATTGCCAGATTTCAGGTAGCTACCCTTTGAGTCTTCAATCAAAACCCTATCTCCACTTTCATCGTATTCCCCCCAAAATTTCCATTAATATTACTCATAATCGTTTGTTTGGTTCATAGGAAAGTGAAGGAAAAGAGAATTACAAGTATACTATGTTATATTGTTTTGATTGTCATACCTAAGTTTAGTATATCGGGGTTAATTAAACGCCAAGGGGGTATTTGCACATTCTGTGTATAATAGCAGGTTTGTTTTTTTTGGTGCACTTTACCCTAAAGAATATGAGATTTCAATTTAAGCCACCTTTTGTTTTTCTACGTTTTCTAGAAATTGAACTAAATTTAATAACTCAGTTGAAAATTAGTGTAGCTAATAAGCAAAAGCTACTTGTTTTTCATCATAAACAAGCTTAATTTATGGTGGTTTATTCAAATTCTTCGTAGATGCACAACAATTTTGTCCCAACATTACAGTGAAATGTCTCATTTCACATATTGGAAGTAAATGCTGTGGCACAAGCTCAGTTGGCATTTCATTGTTGATGGAACTGATTCTGGGTGGAATGTCATGCTAATTCACGTAGAATTGGAATCAAACTATGCTGTTGAGACCATATCTTTTTAAATTGGTTTCTGCACTTTGTAGAGCAAGCTTCATAAATTTATTATTATTTTTATATGTATAGTTTGTATATGTGAAAGCAGGATCAGATGAATGCTCATAAAGGTTTTAGCGGTAATATTTGAATGATTTATAGGGCTTGCCCTATGATGTGGAGGGCCTACTGCTTATTTCTATTTCTTATGATAGAGACTTTTAGGAAAGAAAGTTATATTTATTACTGGCACGGATGAGCATGGGGAGAAGATTGCCACTGCTGCTGCCGCCTGTGGATCCAGCCCAAGTGAACACTGTGATGTCATTTCACAAGCTTACAAGTCGCTTTGGAAAGAGGTACAATTCTGTAGATAGGGATTCAATTTCAATACATTATGTGATTCTATATTGAATGTTTGAACTATTGTGCAAATGTCTTTATTTTGAGGGTTTCTCTTGTTTCACTTGTTGACTACAGTTAGACATAGCTTATGATAAGTTCATCCGGACTACTGATCCCAAACATGAAGCCATTGTGAAGGAATTCTACTCTAGGGTTCTTGCCAATGGCGACATATACCAGGCTGACTATGAGGGGCTTTATTGTGTCAATTGCGAGGAGTACAAGGTACTATTTTGTGTTAAAACTTTCAGTTTTGGAGATGTAGTATTTTATACTCGTACCAATATCTTTTGATGAATCCCAATTATGCCATGCAAATAATTGGTGGCATGTGAGTATATGTGGGAAGATCCCAACTCCTATATGCTACCTGATCTTGTAATGGACATAATAACCACCTTGATCATATTCCTTTTCAGTGTATTTATCTTTGAGGAATAGCATTATTCTAGCTGTCAATGCATTAATGTAGTAGTGGATTACAATAATTTTCAATGTATATGATTAGAAAGGCTACTTGGGTGAAGCCGGTCTTATTGTTGGTTTATGCCTTAGTGGGTGGTTACTGGTTAGACATTGGTATTTTATATTTCTGTATCATTCATTTCCTAACTATGCTTCTAATCCAAGTGGTTTTTAGTTTTTACTATCTTTTAGACCATATGGCTTGTAATCACGTCTTTACTGTGATATAGTGGTGATTTCTGGTGCTAGTATACTTTTAGAAAATTGAAATGAATATTTGGTTTGGTGAAAGAAATGTTTTGCTTTTGGTTTCTTTCTTGCTTTCATTCTTTTTGGTCTTTCTCTCTTTTTTATGTTTATGTTTATCATTTTCTTGCGAATACGTACTTCTTTACAGTTTCAGTGTTTCCCAAGCTCTTTCAAGTTCTTTGATTAGACTACATGTCTTTACATAGTAATAATGTACTACCTTTGGCTCCATAAAAATCCACAGGATGAGAAAGAATTGCTTGATAACAACTGTTGCCCCATGCATCTAAAGCCATGTGTCCCAAGGAAAGAGGACAATTACTTTTTTGCCCTTTCAAAGTATCAAAAAAAGTTGGAAGAGACTCTGACACATAATCCAGATTTTGTGCAGCCTTCTTTTCGTTTAAATGAGGTGAGACAATGAGAATTTTTCTTATTAATTATTTCTGCATTTTTTTTTTTGTATTTTGTCTATTGTCTTCAAGTCATTGAAACTCAGCATAATAGGCCTTTGTTAAGGTTCTGGTAATGCTGATTTAGACTTTGCTGGCTAACTTGCATGAACGGAAAATTAGGTTACCGTTAGTGTAGTGTATCTAATCTGTATCCTTATGAATATAGGATCTTAATACAATAACTTGATTTTGTTTTAAGTGCGAACTTCAAAAGAATTACAATTTATAGAACTTCGACTATTTTTTCTTTAATTATAATTAATATATATATATATATATATATATATATATTCTGAATATGACAATTTGATATGAGTTGAAGTTCGTATACATGCTTTCAAAGTACATTTTTATTGTTTGTTAGCTGATTCTGCCACTTTATGAGAGAATATATTTATTGGAAAATATGAAGATTGCTCTAGAATTTATGATCTATTCTTTTCAATTTTTATTATAAAATCACATTGACTAATCCTCCAGTCTTTTGGATTGAATTTACTGCCAAAAGGCTAGGCACTTTTCCTTTCTTCTCCCAACACCCCACATAATAGGTCAGAGATGGGGGAATGACCCTTTTCTAGCCTTCTGAAATGAACTAAAACTTTGTAAGTATGCTTCAAATCACAGGGGTGGTTTAATTACTTAACTTTCATAAGTATGGTTCAAAAGGTTTTACAGCAGTAATTGTAAGGAGAAACTTTCACTTCATATCAGAGAACATTAGACATACATTTCATCAAATCAAAACCGGCTTGTCTTTCCTATTTGGAATAGCATTTTCTGTTCTGTTCTATCTTCACGTGCCTAGATTATATAGACACTGTATACCACATATAGTGATGATGTGTGAATAGCATTATTGCTTCTTTCAGACCTAATGACTATTGCATTAGTGACTTGCTAGAAGGTACATTCTATAGTTCCACTTTTATCCATGATACTAATAGAACTACTTTTAGGTGCAAGGTTGGATAAGAAGTGGCCTGAGAGATTTTTCTATATCTCGTGCATCAGTGGATTGGGGTATTACAGTTCCCAATGACTCTAAGCAGACTATATATGTGTGGTTTGATGCTTTACTGGGGTAATGTTATTTCTTCCTTTATTACTATAGAATAATTATGGGGCTTGTATTTCTATCTTTATCACTTCGAACATTTATCTGTCTCATGATAACGTTTAGAATCCATGTATTGCTTTTGTTATTGTCCATGTCTGGAATTTTTTGTTGTATTTGTGATTCCTTGAGTCCATTGGATCAGTATGGGACTTTATAAAAAATGATGTCCATGTTTTGGAGTTGCTATGTTTCTGCCATATGACTTTTTGTAGTATAATACTACAATGGCTCTTCAAATTGAAAATGGAAGCTTTGAGACCCAAATGCCCAATTTATCCTTCAAGGGTCAAAACTATCTACTTAAATCTGCCACTACTGCGTTATATCATTTTACTCGGCCGAGGCTAAACTGACATTTTGTTCATTTAACCAGAACATCAGCAAGTACTTAACCTTCCCCATCTGTATCTCTAAGTTTGGATCCAGAATTAAAATTCTTCAAAGCAGAGTTGACGTAACAAAGTCCTCAACTATTAAGAAAAATTGAGTTGATAAAAACAAGTTCCTGTTCAATTACCAATAATACCTGTTTGTGAAAAATAATTTTCAAATGTTATCTATTATTTCGATAGATATTGTCAATTTGCTATACAAAATAATTGTGATGACCTTTTCTGTAAATAGATTCGTTAAGAATTTTTCTTTACTCTCTCTCTCTCTCTCTCTCTCACTCACACTCATGTCTGATAAGCAGTTACATATCTGCACTGTCAGAGGAGAAAGAGCAACCTGATTTACAAACTGCAGTTTCTTCAGGTTGGCCAGCCTCATTACACTTAATTGGCAAGGTATGGCATTTCCCTTGCATTTCAGACTGCAGGTTCTTTCTGTTCATATCTTTTTGTCTGGTTCCTTGAAATGAAACCAACATGGCAACGGGGATTCAAACATCATATGATATTCCTACATTAATCCATCAAATTTCTTCAACCTTGAAGCTTTTAGAAGCAGACAAACGTAGTCTTTATTATTTTAAGTTGTATCAGGTCAAAGGATTTGATAAAACTATTTGACTAAAGTCTATTTGTTAGTTTGAGCCTCTCCATGTTTTCAAAGAGCCAATCTGGGATCTTCAGCTCAGAACTGTCAAATCATGATAATCAAGTAGTGATAATAAATTGTTTCACTATTAACTTCATGAGATAATTTTTCTTGCACTGGTAAATGATGGTGTTGCCAATGTGACCATGTATTACAGTTTGTATATTAATGTTGATGTGTCATGAGCTTTTACAATGCTAGGATTATTTGCTCGTTATTCTTTGTGCTAGTGGTTATTCCTCTTGATCTAGAATATGTGAACACGTGTGTTTGTAGAATGGTTTTAAGAGTGTGTGTGGTGTGTGCGTGCATGGTGACTTGTTTGATACACATATGATTCAATTGATATAAGCTTCTTGTCGGATCTCAAGCCGCCTAAAACCAATTGGTATTAAGGAGGGCAAAATTTAATCTTTTACGGGCTAACACACATCCTGTTAAGAGTGTCACGTGAACATGAGAGTGGTATCCAATAACACTCCCCCGCACGATAGCTCTCCTGTAGAGTCGAACTTGTGACCTCTGGCTCTGATACCACTTGTCAGATCTTAAGCCGCTATCTCACCTAAAACCAATTGGTGTTAAGTAGGGAAAACTTTAATCTTTTACAAGCTAACACGCATTCCGTTAAGAGCGCCACGTGAACATGAAAGTGGTATCCAACAACAAAGCTATTAAAATTTTCTATTTGTTCAATCAAATACAGAGAATGAATTTTAACAATTAGGGTTCTGAGATAGATATCTTGGTCCTCCTATCATGGTGAGATCCATCTATAAGATTCTTCACCCAACTTCATTTTACTGAAATTTTGTAGGAAAGGGAAATGCTGGAATAGCTACATTCTAATTCTTTCTGCTTCCGTTGTTGTCTTCTTAATTTTATAATCTGCTACAACGCATAGTCTCTATTTTGTTATTTTTTACTTATCAATTTTTTATTTATTTATTTATAATCTGCAACCTTTGCACTTTTCTTATTCTTTCACTAGCTTGAAGAGACTTGAGATGAATAATCTTTATTTCCATCTTTCATATTGTTCCTTCTGATTCATGTGTGGATCTATTCAACCCATTACATCATTAAGTTCAGTAAATTATTGTTTTTTATTTATTCATGTTTTGAAATTTTTCTGCAGGATATTTTGCGATTTCATGCAGTTTACTGGCCAGCTATGTTAATGTCAGCCGGGCTAAGCCTTCCTAAGGTGGTGTTTGGCCATGGATTCTTGACTAAGGTACTTAAAACCTGGTATAGGACTTCATTTTATGTTATTTTATTTTCTTTCTCTTTCAAAGTAACAATATCTGGCCTACATTATGCATTAAGCCTTCTTAAAATAGCATTAGTTGTGGAATACTAGATTTATCCAAGCTCAGTATGATCTCTATTGTTTTCATGCAAAATCTGTATCTAGAGGTGTCTTAATGGGATCAGATACATGTGTCGGGTGCATGTATGTGTCTAAGCATTGGTTTTACATAACCCCAAATCCAAGGGTACTGAGAAATATAGATATATATATATTTTTCATAATTTACTGAGAAATATTCATGCTATTCAATTTATTTCTCTTGAGGAAGATGATGTTCTTACGTAACTCATAGCATTCAACATAGGCATTTCACTCAATGCATTGGTTTTATTATGGATATGAAGAGAGTTTTTACGGATTGAATCATTAGATATGCTTGTTAGTTGACCAGCTATGTCAGACACACATTTAATACCCATGTCTCAGTGTTGGGTGTTTGACAAGAGTGCTTCAAGCTATTTTGAAGAGTCCATATAAGATAGATCTAGAGTCTATTTCACCTGAGGAGCTTCATACTTGGGTTCACATCTGTTGCTTAATTTTCTTCTAGAATTTATTTTTCTGTACTGCATTCGATTTGCATGAAAATTTATGTAATGCAATCCCGTCTCTTATTAATTGCCATCGGATTGTAGTTGGCCTTTCTAGGAATGGTTTTGTACGTGCAAGCTGGAGTTATGATCATGCGGGTGAATAGAGATTGATTTTCATTGTAAATTTAATAAACAAGACCTTAGGCGGTTCAGTCTGAAACTGGAAAGGAATTAGGGTTCTCTGGAAACATATATGGTCTATCATCTCTACCCCTATCAAGTGCATTGGTTAAGAAGCTCTATCATATAGTGTATTGCGATTTGTTCCCTTGGTTTCTCCTGAAACTGATTGACAAGTTGTTCGTATAACTTGTCTTGGTAATTGGATGAGTCAGGATGACATACACTTATCTCAAAACTTTGCCTCCTTCTCTTGTCAAGTAGCTATTAATGGGCTCCCAATCTCCTTATGTATCCCTCAATGTCGATCTAGGACATTCTAAAAGGCTCATCAGATTTATCTTCGCCAAAAAAATGTGCCTCTCATCTGATTTACCATACCAATCAAAATACTTCTCCATCGCACAACCAATCAGCAAAGCTTGTTCGGTGAATTACCCCGTCAAAGTCCAAGTCAACCTTCACCTTCTTTTTGATATCTCCCATAGTGTCAAGAGGCTTGTAGTAGTCTCTCTCAAGCAAGTTTCTATTCCAGTCTAAGAAGAGGGTCACAGCTCTAAGGGTGGCTCATCAGCCCAATTTTCCTGTCTAAGCCCTGAAATAGGCAGCTGTTCCACTTGCTGCCCATCTTGATCGTGTCTCTCTCCTTGTTATAGTTGGGTTTGGAAGATTTCCCTTGGAACTTCCTTCCCATATGATAAGACACGGTGCTGATCTGCTTTGATACCAAATATGATGTAGGATTTTAGTCTCAGCACCAAACAATGAATAAGGTTAGAAGAAAGAACAACTTAGAAAAGAGTGATTGAAGGATTAAAGAAAGAGAGAAAGAAAGTGGAGGGAGAATCTTTAGGCAATCAAAACTAGGTTCTTAGGAACTGACACCTAAGAAAAGACGTATTACACATTACAAGTAATATGCATAGTAGATTTCTCCATTTCATGCTTTTAGACTAAGTTATAATCTCTTTATATTGGGATTAGAGCTTGGAGACCAATTAAACTTGGTAGCCGAATAGTGGCCAATTGACTAAAACACTTGGACCTGTTTTATAGACCTACCAAACCTGTCCTAAAATACATAGAAAACCCATCACCAAAAGGCCAGCCATTGTACAGTCCAAAAATAGAATGTTAGAAGAACTTTAAAAAAATTATTGATAATTAATCTTCTTGGCAATTTCTGTATTAGAATCTTGCCTAATAACAAAATCAGCAAGTCAATTTGGATTTCTTGTCTCTTGAAGTATTTTAGGAACCTTTCTGGCGTATTATTTGCATTAGGGCAGTATGGAAAGCAGTTCCTCTCTCTATTCTTTTGGTGCATATGGAAGGAAGAAATAGTAGTTAGTTGGACGGGTAAAATTGCTGGTCAGTTTTTTCTTTTCTTTCTTTAATTATTTCTGTATGCATTTGGCTCTCATTTGATTCTTAGGGACAAGGATTGTAAGTAATTTTAGGTCATTTGGCCCTTCATGCTACTTCACATGTACTTGGGTTGCAAAAAATTTCTACTTGTAAAAGAAAATCGTATTTTCAGATTCCAAATGCAAGGTACAAATTTTAAAGAATGGTAATGCAGCAAGTTGTCATATCATGTCCTTGTCATGTCTAGTTGATATTGTAGAAAGATCACCAAGGCAACATCTATTATTTGGATTGTTCGGCAACATACAGCAGGTCTACCTGGACCATTATATTTGGAAGTAGCCCAGGTCTGCCTTTATTTTATGTCCTGAAAGTTCAAGTAAATGTACACGCACCAACAATATTGTCCCTAGTAGGGCTCGAACATTGAACGTCCCCTTTGGGAAGGGGAGATCATACCATCTGGGCTAATGCCCATTGGTCCTACTAGCTTGGAGTTGCTTAATAGTAAAATATGTTTTTCAAACAAATGCAAATTTATACTTTAACAACTTTACCTCGTAAAATTTAACTTCTTCATTATTAAAGATGATTGAAAATACTGATGGTAATCAGTTAAGAAGCTCTTGTAGACCTGGTGTTAGGGTTGCAAACTAGTAGAGCCGTTCGTGATCAGTTTGGTCTTGGCTCGTTCAGAGCTTGGTTCATGTTCGTTTATTTGATAAATGAACCAAACTCAAACGAAATTGTGGAACTCGATTAATAAACGAGCCGAGTCTGAACAACACTAGACTCGGCTCGTTTGTTCGTGAACATGATACAAACTAAGCTCGATAATTAGGTTCACGAACAAGTTGATTAGAAAATGTATACTATATATATATATATATATAATACCAACGATATCTCACCCTTTCAAGTTTCAACCTTTCTAATAGTACCCACGTCCCATTTGTTGTTAGGGACTTAGTTGTTATTACTTATATAATATATGATGCTTATGTAATTTCTGAAACTTCTTAATATAAATACAATGAGGTAAAAGGATAAGAAAGATTGATACATATTTTCATGCTTTTGTTGTGCTTGTTTTCACATAACATAAGAATTTACATGGTTCAGCGATGTGCCTACATCCACGGCGAAGATCCGGCGAAATATTTCACTATGCGAAAATCAGGACATTACAAGTTTCAACTCCAAACTCTAGCTCTCGCTCCCTCACCCTCTTTCTGTGTTTTCAGTGTTTTCTCTCATTTTTCACTCCAAACCCTTAAATGCCCTTATATATCGGGTTACAAGAGTCATAATTCGGGTCTAAAACCCGCAAGCGAAAAACAGGTCATAAAATTTTTGGTGGCTTAAAGCCACACAAAGCCCATTTTTTTGGGTCAACCATATCGCAATGCGATCTGGGGCAAGACAAAATTTGAGCCACAACATAACAAATCTCCACCTTGGCTCGAATTCTGCCAAGTTCCACAATCCTAGTTACTCCTTCGCATGCCCCTAAGGGCCTCAGCAACTGCAAACACCAATCAAGCCTGTCTGAACTTGATAGTAGGAATGACCTTAGTCATCATATCCATCGGATTCTCTGTTGTCCCAATCTTCCTCACTGCAGTAACACCCTGTGCAACCACATCTCTGATGAAGTGCAACCTGACATCAATATGCTTGGTCGTCTCATGGAACATTTGATTTGTAGTCAGATGTATAGCACTATAGTTGTCACAAAACACAATCAAATCATCCTGTTGCAATCCCATATCACTAACCAAGCCTCTAAGCCATATAGCTTCCTTCACTGCCTTTGTGGCTGCCATATACTTAGCTTATGTAGTAGACATTGCAACCTTAGACTACAAAATCGCCTTCCAACTTATCACACTCCCACAAAGAGTAAAGACATATCTAGTCAAGGACCTCCTCCTATCAAGATCTTTAGCATAATCCAAATTAACATATCCAACAACACTCCTAGATGTATCGCAACCTCTGTCATATCCATTTCACAGTCTGGCCTAGTGCACACCATAGCATACATGATGCTACCCACTGCACTAGCATAAGGAATATGAGACATGTGCTCCACCTCCTCCTCGGTTTGTGGTGACAATTCTGCCGAAAGTCTGAAGTGGGCTGCCAATGGAGTATTGACAGGCTTTGATGCTTGCATACCTAAGCGTTCCAACACCTTCTCAATGTATTTCTTCTGTGATAAATACAATCTGCATGCTCCTCTGTCCCTGTAAATCTCTATACCCAAAATCCTCTTCGCGGTACCTAAATCCTTCATCTCAAATTCACCACTAAGTTGAGCCTTCAACATATTGATTTCTGACATGTTTTTGCAACCTATTAACATGTCATTAACATAGAGCAACAAATACAAATATGAACCATTTAAGAGCCTCCTGTGATACACACAACTGTCGAACTCACTCCTACAATAGCCACTCCCAACCATAAATGTGTCGAATCACTTGTACCACTGTTTAAGAGATTGCTTCAGCCCATACAAGGACTTCTTCAGTAGGCAAACATGGTCTTTCTTTCCCAGAATCTCTAACCCCTCAGGTTGATGCAAATAAATCTGCCCTTCCAACTCTCCATTCAAGAACGCAGTCTTGACATCAAGCTGCTCAAGCTCCAAGTCATACAGAGCAACGATAGCAAGTAACACTTGAATTGAGCTATGTTTCACAACAGGAGAAAACTTCATTGAAGTTCACCACTTCCCTCTGTGTGCCCTTCGCCACAAAGCGTGCCTTGAACCTCGCATCTTCCACTCTTGGAGTTCCTTCCTTCTTCTTGAAGATTCATTTACAATTCATTTACAACCCACAATCTTCTGGCCCTTAGGCTTCTTGAGTAGCTCCTAAGTCGAGTACTTATGAAGAGACTCAATCTCCTCACTCATGGCAACAGACCACTGTACTGACTCTCCACCCATGATAGCCTCATTACAAGTACACGGTACCTACTCATCAATACTCTCTGCCACACGAAGTGCATAAGCAATCGAATCAGCATGTGAAAAGCCATACTTTTGAGGTGGCTTAATCTCCCTCATCTGACTGTCTTTAGCCACAGAGTACTGCTGCATTTATGCATCTTCTTCCTCAACCTAAAACTGCACCTACTAATCATTCGACTCATTAGGAACACTCTCTAACTGAACCTTTGATAGCTCCACCTGCGCATTGACACTTTGAGCTCTAGTTGAATTAACTACCTCCTTCTGCAGAGTAAGCATCGCAGACTCATGAAAGGTCACATCTCTACTAACAAGTAATTTCTTTTCCGAAGCATCTGGGCACCACAATCTGTATCCCTTGACTCCAGGCTCATAACCAAGAAATATGCACTTCTTAGCCCTCGGTTCAAGCTTCCCCTCATTGACATGAGCATATGTAGGATGCCCAAATATTCTCATATTACTATAACTAGCAAGAACCATACCTCCTCCGGAGTCTTATAGTCGATAGCAGTCGATGGAGATCGGTTCACCAAGAAACAAGCTGTGAAAACAGCTTCAGCCCAGAATACTTTGTCTAACCTAGCATTGGACAACATACACCGAGCTCTCTCCAATAGTGTTCTATTCATCCGTTCTGCAACTCCATTCTGCTGCGGAGTTTTCCTCACTGCGTGATGTCTCATAATCCCGTGAGTCTTGCAGAACTCATTAAATTCTCGGTCACAGAATTCCAAACCATTATTTGTCCTCAAGTGTTTAATCTGTTTTCCAGTCTACTTTTCAATCAAGGTCTTCCACTGCTTGAATGTGACAAAGGCGTCATTCTTGTGTTTCAGAATGTAAACCCAAACTTTTTAAGAAAAATCATCAATCAACGTCATCATATATCTACCACCACCATGTGAATTAACCCGAGAAGGACCCTAAAGATCAGAATGGATATAATCCACTATGCCCTTGGTCCTATGAATTCCTATACTGAACTTCACTCTGCACTGTTTCTCGAAGACATAATGCTCACAAAAATCTACCTTTCCGATTTTCTGACCACCAAGTAAACCCTGCGTACTCGGACCAGCCATCCCCCTCTCACTCATATGCCCCAGCCGCATATGCCACAACCTATAGTATCTAAATCTGGATCTGAGGATAATACTGTAGTAGAACCTATAACTGTGCTACCTTGCATAGCATACAAACCATGCTACTTCAGTCCCTTCATCACCACAAGAGCACCCTTTGAAACCCTAATGACTCCACATTCAGCCTTGTAACTACAGCTGATGGAATCCAGCGTACTCAGGGAAATCAAATTATTCTTCAGTTTTGGAACATGCTTGACATCAGTCAGTATTCTCACTATACCGTCAAACATCTTGATTCGAACTGTACCGATACCTACAACCTTGCACGACACATTAATCCCCATCAGAGCTTCCCCTCCATTAATGGAACGATAAGAGGTAAACCAATCCCTGATAGGACAAATGTGATACGAGCAACCTGAATCAAGTATCCACTCATCGCCAGAGCCATAGACAGAAATTGTGAGAACGCTACCACCATCTGAATCACTACCCTCTGCAACAGCCACCCCAACGACTTCAAAGGATTTTTCCTTTCCCTTCTTACGCTCCAAACAGTCTTTCCTGAAGTGCCCTTCCTTGTGCTTATGACAGGTGAAGCATTTCAGCACCTTCGATTTGTTCTTAGACTTAGTACAACTTCTTATGTCATACCCTCCCTTCTAATTCGTTCTCCCTCTAACAATCAAGCCCTCTGCCAAACTTTCTGTATTGCCCTCAAACGTCCTTCTCTGCAACTCCTTAGAATTCAAAGATGCTGTCACGTCTTCCATAGACAAATTAGTTCTGCCATACATCATCGTATCAACAAAGTTTTCGTACGAGAGTGGTAGAGAACACAACAGAATAATAGCCTGATCTTCATCCTCTATTTTAACATCAATATTCTTCAAATCCATGATGACAACATTAACCTTGTCGAGGTGGTCTTTCAGAGACGAACCTTCTTGCATTTGAAGAGTGAATAATCGCTTCTTTAGGTACAAGCGATTCGCAAGAAATTTCGTCATGTAACGGGATTCCAACTTGCTCCACAGTCCATCCGCCGTAGTCTCTCCAGAAACTTCTCGCAAAACCTCATTACTCAAACACAACAGAATCACACTATGTGCTTTCTCTATAACCCCATCTTTCTGATTGTCCTTCCACTTTTATGGTAGTGCATCCTTTTCCTTCAGCGCCTTGGATATCCCATGTTGAACCAATAAGGCCTACATCCTAATATGTCACAGGTTGAAGTTGTTTATGCCATTAAATTTCTCAATTTCCATAAACTTGGTTGACATCCCACCCTAGAACCGAAAGCTCTGATACCAATTTGTTGTGAAAAACAGCCCCAAACCAAGTACAATACACAGAACACAAGAATTTACGTGGTACGGCGATGTGCCTACGTTCACGGCGAAGATTCAACGAAAGATTATACTATGCAAAAATCAGGAGATTACAAGTTTCAACCCCAAACCCTATATGGAGTGCGCTCAATCTGCTCGTATGCATATCACTAGTAATAGGATGATTGACCATATCAAAGGGACTGTTACATATCCCTCCAAGAGCGATCCAAAATTCAATTAATGGAGTGCAAATAATGCATTGGTTATGAAATGGTTGTTGTAGTCAATGCAACCACAGATCAACAAGGGGTTTTTCTTTCTGAAAACGGCTAAGGATTTATGGGATGTTGTGGCAAAGACATTCGTCGGTTGGTAATTTTGCAAAATTGTATGAGCTTCAACAAGAGATTTCAAAATTCAAGCAAGAAGACCACAGATGAAGTTCATTCCATCTTCAAAACCTTTTATAAGATGGTCTGTACTCAGTTTGGTTGTCATCTCAAAATCCTTCGATCTGATAATGGAGGAGAGCTTATGTGTGGTGGACTTGCCTCTTTTTTTGTGGACGACAAAATTGTCCATCAAACCTCCTGTGTCAATACACAACAGAACGGTGCAGCTAAAAGAAAATATCATCATATTATAGAGGTGGTTCGTTATCTTCTAATTGGGATTGGAGTACCCAAAAGTTATTGGGTTGATGCCACCTTAACAACAACATATCTTATCAACCATATGCCTTCTCGGGTTCTTAGGCATCAATCCCCTTTCTCTATCTTACATCGTCACGCTTCCTTATTTATTGTCCCTCCGAAAGTGTTTGGGTGTGTTTGTTATGTTCACATTCATCATAGCAAGGACAAAATGGACCCTAAGGCCATCCGATGTGTCTTTCTTGGATACTCCACCACTCAGAAAGGGTATCAGTGTTATAATCCTACAACTCGTCGTCGGTTTCTCTCCATGGATGTTACATTCTTTGAGTCTATTCCTTTTTTTTCGACCACCCGGGATTCTCTACAGGGGAGACTACTATTCTTGTAGAGAATTCGTCTTCTACTCCGAGGGAATGTTTCCATTGCATATTCCCATTCAGGGGAGCTTCTCACTGAGTTGCCTATGTGTAATCCTTCTAACACTAATGATTTACAGCAGGGAAAGCAACCAATTGTCTATACTAGAAGGGCAAAACAGGTCATTGACTCACCCCAGGACCAATAAGTCTCCCTCGATCCAGGTAAATCCCTTAGTTGACACTGAAACTCCAAAGTCTTTTTCCAATAGCATTCTTGTTGATCTTGATGTTCCTATTGCCTATTATAAGGGTGTTCATAGTTGTGGAAAACATCCTATATCTCAGTTTGTATCCTATGATGCCTTATCTCCAACATATCGTGCTTTCGCTTCGTCTATCTCGTCTGTTTCTGTTCCTTCTAGTGTTTCAGATGCTCTTAGTCAAACTCCATAGAAGGAAGCCATGCTTGAGGACATGAAGGCTCTTGAGAAGAATGGTACTTGAGATATTGTTTCATTGTCGAGGGGTGAGAAACCAGTAGGTTGCAAATGGGTATACACAATAAAGTATAAAGAAGACGGAACAATTGAGAGATATAAAACTTAGTTAGTTGCAGGGGGCTTCACTTAGACCTATGGGATGGATTATCAGGAAACATTTGCTCTAGTTGCGTATATGAACTCTATACATGTCCTACTTTCTTTGGCAACTAATTTTTCTTAGCCTTTACATCAATTGGATGTAAAGAATGCTTTTCTTCTTGGTGACCTGGAGGAAGAGGTGTATATGACTATGCCACTGGGTTTAAACTTGCTAATGGTTAGAATTTAGTGTGCAAGCTGAATAAAGCCTTGTATGGGTTAAAGCAGTTGATGTGTGCTTGGTTTGAGAGGTTCGGCATTGTAGTAAAGAGAGTAAGGTACACACATAGTCAGGCAGATCATACTCTCTTCATCAAGAGGCACTAGGACTGCACCACTGCCCTTATTGTATATGTTCATTATATTGTTATCATTGGAGATGATTTAGAATAGATTCGTCGAATGAAGTCATTCTTGGGGACAAAGTTCGAGGTTAAGGACCTCGGGCCATTGAGATACTTTCTTGGCATTGAGGTGTGTAGATCCAAGAAAAAAGTATTCATTTCTCAATGAAAGTATATGTTAGATTTGTTGGCTGAAACCGGTATTCTTGGAGCTAGACCTAATGATATTCCCATTGAGCAGAAAAATAGGCTTAATGATGTGGATGGTGACCTATTAGATGATGTGGGAAGGTTTCAGCGATTGGTTGGGAAATTGATTTATCCATCTCTCACGCGCCCGGATATTGCCTATGCTATTAGTGTGATTAGTCAGTTTATGCATGCTCCGCATACACCTCACCTTGAGGCAGGTCATCATGTTCTCCACTACCTCAAGGGTTCACCTGGTAAGGGGATACTGTTTGGTCGTCATGGCCACTTGCATGTTAAAGCCTATACGGATGCTGATTGGGTAGGGTCTGTGACAGATCAACAATCTACTTCAGGGTATTGCACATTTGTTGGAGGTTATCTTATTTCATGGCGAAGCAAGAAGTAATCTGAAGTAGCTAGATCTAGTGCAAAGGCTGAGTTCAGATCCATGGAACATGGAGTTTGTGAGTTATTATGGCTACGAACTATGTTGGATGAGTTGGGTTATCTTGTTCGCGAGCCAATGAATTTGTATTGTGACAACAAGGCTGTTATTAGCATTGCTCGCAATCCAGTTCAACACGACAGGACAAAGCACATTGAAGTTGATCGACACTTCATCAAAGAAAAGCTTCATCTTGGGCTGATTTGTACTCCATATGTCAACTCACTTGATCAAGTTGCTGATATTTTGACTAAGGGTGTGAGCAAAACTTGCTTGCAAAATTTGTTAGTCAAGCTAGGCATAATAGATATCTTTGCACCAACTAGAGGGGGAGTGTTGTCAGGGACTTAGTTGTTATTACTTATATAATATATGGTGCTTATGTGTAATTTCTGGAACTTCTTAATATAAATACAATGAGGTGGAAGGATGAGAAAGATTGATTCATTCTTTCATGCTTTCCTATCTCTCTCTCTTTTCTCTCCTCTTCTTCCTTCTCTTCTTCTCAATATTTTTCTATTTTACTCTCGTTTTATTTATCTTTTAAAGATAACACCATTCACCAAACGTGAAACCTACTTCTTAGTCATCATAGTCTACTATCTTAGCCTGAAGTCTGACACTCACATGTGACCCACCAGCAAAAGTTGAAGCCTAAAACCCAATTTTCAGTAATCTTGTTTGCTCTCAGTTCTCACAGTCACAATATCTTGCTCTCTAATCTTCTCTGCTACTTAGGTTGCTCTCACTTGCAGCAACGATCGACGGTCATTTTCTTTGTAAGTAGACTCTCTTAACTTTCTCAATTTTAGTACTCTTTCTCTCTCTCTCTCTCTTATTTTCCTTTCATCTGGTCTCACTTCTCTATCCTCTTCATATTTGCATAATGATCGAAATCGGGAGTGGGAGTTCTTTTCAACTATGCAAAACTTTGGAGATCAAACAATGAAGGTCGATGTGGAAGCCTGGATCAATGGGACATATACACAGATTCATCATATATGCATCTTGTATTTTGCTTCCAATCCAGATGCAGTTCAATTCATATCCTTGCAGCCATTTGCTACTTGATTTGATATAATGTAGCTGATCCATAGAGTTTTAACTCAGTTTCTATCTTGTCACAAAGAAGGTCATGAATCTGGCTCCCCATAAAGACCCTGTTGAAGGATTTATATATTTAAGTTACACCCTCTCTAATAGCTTAAGCTTTTAGAGTAGATGGTTGTTAATATGGTATCAGAGCCAAAGGTCTTGTGTTCAAATCTCACCGTCACCCGATAATTAAATTGAAACACGTGTTGGACCAAAAAGAAGGCCACACGTGAGGGGGCGTGTTGAAGGATTTATATATTCAAGTTACACCCTCTCTAATAGCTTAAGCTTTTAGAGTAGATGATTGTTACAGACTCAATCTTCATAGGTAGCATCTCTTCATTCCAATTGGGAGGAGGGGGTGGAGAGAATGGGAATATGCATGAAATATAATGCCAGGGGTAGTCTTGTAGTCCAATATACCAGAAAAGGGGGAAGTAAGCATTCTAGCAAATAAGAAGCTTACAACGTTCCTCATGACCATCTCATATTCTCATCTCTTACTGTAATAATTGGTTTCACAAAGATAGACAATGGCATTATAATTAATGGGGTGGGAAACGAAAGAAGGAACACTTATTATTAACAAAGTTCACATATAAACACCAAGTTAATGTAGCTTACAGCAAGAGTTTATGTCATACCAAATCATATGCTCAACTGGCCAAGTATCCAAGTAAGGTTCAGGGGACAACAACAACCAGAGTACTTACGTATCTAAAATCTGTAATAAAGATACAACTATCAGAACTCCAAAAATCTAGAGTGATTTAATCAAGACACAGGGTATATGTGATTTATATCCAACTATCGTAGGTTAACCCGTTTGAGCAGACACCAGGTAGGGCTGCAAATAATCCTAGCCGAGCCGAGTAGTGGGGTGTTCAGGCTCAGCTCGTCACAACCAAAGGAATGTTTGAGCTCAGCCCGAGCTTGGGCTACTCATGATCGAACTCGGCTTGGCCGTGCTCGAACAAGCTCGAGCTCGGCTCGGCTGCTCATTTAGTTATACCAATAAAAAATAAAAAATAGGGCGAATCTAATATGCATATATGATGAATCTATGTATACATACCCATTGATCTTGGTTTCCACATCCATCTTCAGTGTTTGATCTCCGAAGTTTCGCATAGTTCGAATGGAACTCCCACTCCCGATTTCGATCATTATGCAAATATGAAGAGGATAGAGAAGGAGACCAGATGAAAGGAAAATAAGAGGGAGAGAGAGAGCACTAACATTGAGAAAGTTAAGAGAGTCCACTTACAGAGAACATGATTGTCAATCGTTGCTGAAAGATTACCAACCTGAGTAGTAGAGAAGATTAGAGAGCAAGAAATTGTGACTATGAGAACTGAGCACAAATGAGATTAGTGAAAAGTGGGTTTTAGGTTTCAACTTTTGCTGGTGGGTGACGTGATAGTGTCAGATTTCAGGCTAAGATAGTAGACTAGGATGCTAAGAAGTAGGTTTCACTTTTTGGTGGGTGGGTCACGTGGGTACTATGAGAAAGGTTGAAACTTGAAAGGGTGAGATATCTTTGGTATTCTATATATATACATATATATATATTGTATATGTTTTCTAATCAAGTTGTTCTTGAACCTAATTATCGAGCTCAGTTTGTATCATGTTCACGAACAAACGAGCCGAGTCTAATGTTGTTCAGACTTGGCTCGATTATTAATTGAGTTTCATAATTTCGTTTGAGCTCGGTTCATATATTAAATAAACGAACAGCCGAGCCCAAACTGTTCATGAACGGCTCAGCTCGTTTGCAGCCCTAACTGATAGTCGTGCTTGTTTGTGCTTGTGCGTGTTGTTGCTACACACTTAATCATTGAGTTGCCAGGTTGACTATTATTTTTTTTCCCATGCTCAGAAGGTGGCCCTGCCACATCCTATTTTTCTTATATTGGTGTGTAGTGTATTTTTGTTCATTAAGCTTGCACTTTGAACTTCCTTTTCATAATCTTTTATCCACCAGAGCCAACTCATAAAATGCTTGCTTGAGTTTTTTCTTTTTAACCTAAAAAAATTGATTTCCTTACATTTGTAATCATGTATGATCAGGTTTAAAACCTTAGTTGATGTCTCAGTTTGTTAATTTTTGGACTGTGATATAAGACAGCTATATACCTTAGACAAATAAAATTATCAATGTTTGTTCAAACTTGCAACAACAATAGATGTGCAAGTCAGTATGAAGCTTTTAATAATTTATCTCATATCCTTATTTTCATTTCATGCAGCTACACTTTTTATTTTTAAATTTTAGGATGGCATGAAGATGGGGAAGTCACTGGGGAATACGCTTGAACCAAATGATTTGGTGCACAGATTTGGGTCTGATGCTGTCAGGTACTTCTTCCTTGCAGAGGTGGAATTTGGTAATGACGGGGACTACTCAGAGGACCGTTTCATCAATATTGTCAATGCACGTCTTGCCAATACAATTGGTATTTCTGCCCTTTTTTTAGCGGATATAGAATATCGGGATTTCTTTGCTAATTCACTTTTGGTTATATTCTGATACTGAGATAGTGATATGTTAGTTTAAACCTTAAAATTATTTTTGCAGGGAATCTTCTGAACCGTACACTCGGACTTCTGAAAAAGAATTGCCAATCAATTTTGGCAGTGGATTCGACCATTGCAGCTGAAGGGAATGCATTCAAGGACACCGTGGAGAAGTTGGTAATGGTTAACTGAAATTTTCCTTTATTACATTTGCTTTGACTTGAGTAAAATGAGTTGACTACTTGAATTAGGTTGTGTTAGCTTAATCAAGATAATATGTTTAATGTTTTTATAATATACTTAATAGATAACTTTATCTGCTGAAATGTGATGGGGGACCAACCAAGTGGGCTTCTGTTACATTTAGAGTTGCAGATAAAAATAACAAGTAGCTCAGATTTTCCCTCTATACAGCTAATTCTATGTGTACTAATTTTTTGTATATTCTCCTTTCCTCTGTTGGGTAAACCAGATTAATGTGTTACATCTTAAGATTGGTAGAGAAAGGACGTGGGCAAGCCTGGAAGTGACAGTTTGTAAGATGATAAAGAGTTGAGTGCCTTGAGAGTGCTTCTCCTTGTAATCTGTCAGATGGTGACATATGTGTTTATATCCCTTTATAATTAAATGTTATAAATGAGTAGTAGCATGGCTTGATGGTTGGGTGCTGCATTCAGGCCCTAAACATGATGGTCCGAGTCGCATGCATAAAAGCGGCCTTCAAATTTTTGATCAAATAAAGATTCATTGTGGGAGCACCCCCACAATACTCGACCCAAATTCATGAATTCGAATTCACTTTGAAATGAATTGGGTATCCTAGGTCATATCATGTCATTTGATGTTTTGACTACGATCATATTATTTCCATTCCCCTTTGGGAATAAACCTTTTGGGGTTTTATATGTCAAGAGGGAAAAACATGGACTTCATGTTTCCATCAACTAGTTTTACATTCTATTTTATTGTGCTGCTCTGTTTGTGGCATATTCCCCTTGCATAGAGAACAGTAAGAAACCTACAGTTTTCCATTAGGTTGAATGTTACTTGAAAACAAAAAAAACATTGTTTTTTGGTGGATCATGTTTAAAGTTGTGCCCTCCTCTTGCAGCATCTCATCTAGGATGTATTTAGGAGCAAAAGATTCATCTCTCAGATCCTGAGAAGTTGGATTTTGAGGCTTTATAGAGTTGGCTGAATTGAGTTAAAGGTCTTAGGAAATATGAACTGTACCTGTGTTTGACAACTTATAACCTTCTCTGTTTAAGGTTGATCCTAACTTTTCACTCTCTTCTGTTTTATAGGTCGAGAAGGCTCGGGTAGAGTATGGAAACCACTCACTATCGTCAGCATGTGAGACTGTGCTAGAGATTGGGAATGCTGGGAATTCATACATAGATGAACATGCTCCATGGTCTCTTTTTAAGCAAGGGGGTGCTGCTTCTGAAGCTGCAGCAAAGGTTTCCTTGTCTTTCTCCTTATAAATTTTTTCAGAGTCTTCTTGAGGTGAAATTTAAAGATGTGAAATTTTGAAATAATTCCTCTAATCCTGAATTCAGCTTGTCTGAGTCAATGAAAACCCATTGTTGCTCAACAAAGGTTAACCAGTATCTGTACAAATAATCAGAGCTTGGACTCTCTTGAACCCTGTATGGAACTGAGTTGAGTTGGCCTAACATGCCACTTGAAAGTTTCCAATATCATCAGTTGCCAGTATTTGTGATATTTTTCTTGCCAATTTTATTCTCTCTAAATTTGTTATTATTGTTTTTTTATATATATTTTCCTTTTTTTCTTAATCAGGACCTTGTAATTATATTGGAAGCAATGAGGATTATTGCAATTGCTTTATTCCCAATCACACCAAGCTTATCTTTGAGAATATATTCCCAGCTTGGCTATTCGGAGGACCAATTCGGTGCTATTACCTGGGTCTCTCTCTCTCTCTCTCACACACACATAACTATATATGTATGCATATATATATTATATACAAAAATCCTCAACTATGTAATATACTAACTAAATAAGAGTGAGTTTCAATTGCAGAGCGATACCAAATGGGGTGGTCTAAAGGGTGGTCAGGTCATGGCTCAACCAAAGCCTGTCTTTGCAAAGATTGAGAACCAAACAGAAGGAAATGGTGGGGGTGAAGCGACAAAAGCCGGTAAAAACAAGGAAAGAATACCCAAGACTCAAGTGGTAGCAGAAGCCTAGAAATCTGGTTGCAATCTGATACATACACATATCCACTTTATCTAATTTTATATAACTGATTCCTTTTTTTTTATATATATATTTTTTGTTGGACATTCATTTAATTATTGGTTTCTATTAGTTTCATGTTATAGGGATTATGATTGCTTTATTATTATCAATAATGTTCAAATAAACTGCATAAATTGCAATAAATTGCATTTTCCTTTTGGGCACATACAGGAGGGATACAATAGAATCGTTAGCTGAAAATTAACCCTGTATCAGATTGAATATTCACTAGCGAAATTTTGTGGAATGTGTCTCTTATCAAATTAAAAACATCTATATTTCTGAATCCTGCACAGCCAGTTTAATCACAGGCTAGTCTTTTATTTATTTATTTACTTTTGTTGTATTTTATATCTTATTATTGTTATGCACTGGACTATTTCCTAGAGGGATCAAGGATCACTGTGAATAGGGGTGGCAAAATTAGACACAAACATGACTCGAACACGACACGAATTAAGCGGGTTTGGGTTTGAGATATGCCGACACGTTTAATAAATGGGTCGACACGAACACGACACGCAAAAATTGGGTTGGGTTTGGGTTTAAGTTCTCTAATCCGTGACACGATTACGACACGATTACAACACAATTATGACATGAATTATTCATATATTATGGTTTTATACAAACATATATTTACATAGTTATATATATTGGTAATCTATTTGTTTGTTTACAAGATTGATGTAGCTATAAAACGCAATGATGAGATTGTTATGGTGTCTTCCCAGTTATTGAATCACCTTAGTATGTTTTTGAGTTTATATATAAATACAAAATTTATAATATAGTTTGATTTTAGGATTTGTGTATTGATATGTACTTTATTTTTTATATGATCTCCAGAGAGATTTTTAGGGGTGGAAAAACTCATGATATAAGTTAAACGGATTAAAAATGTTATTAAACAAGTCGTGTCATTATAGGACATGTTTATTAAACGGGTTATACGGGTTGACACAAGTAACACGTTTAATAAACAGGTTGGGTTAGTGTTGAAGGTCTCTGATACGATTATTAAATAGGTCGGGTTAGGGTTGAGTTGTTTAGTAGAATACTTATAAATCGACATGACACGAGAACACGAATTGCCACCCCTAACTGTGAATCATGTGAAAACATATTACAGCTTGCTATCCCCTAATAGCAACTATTCATAACATGTGTGTAGAAATGAGTAGGCAAATCAATTACTTACCAAAGAAGAAAAAAAGAATGCTTATATACACAATTGTTGTAGTTGAGAAAGAACACGGATTCCTTATTGTTTAGGGGGATATGTGCACTGGTGCAACATAGTTACGTCATAAAGTAACACAGGTATATCACAAAATGTGACATTCATGCAATAACTTTAAAAAAGTTACTTATACAATATATTACTTTATGTTGCAACGTTATAACACCATTAAATTAAGAATTTAACACATTTACTTAGTTGTTGTATTGTTGATTTAAAGTTGTTCTATTATTGATTTAAAATTGTTACATTCACGATGTAAAGGCGTTACATTAGGCCTAAGGATATGAGTCGCCACCTAACAACTCCGAGTTGTGGTGTGCTAAGTCACCTAAAATATATAATTAGAAATTGGATGGAATGACCTTGTGTAATGACACTTATATGGCTTAACAAACTAGATTAATGGATTTAGAGTTTTGGTTATACATGGGGAGGTTTTAGGTACCCATGTATCTATACTTACTTATGGTTGTCAAGATTTCATGTGATTCTTTAAGTGTGTTTAGTGCAGGTAGAGAGCCTTATAGGATTCCTTATTGTTTATGTTTTTTAATGACATTATACCTATTGTGAAGACCGAAAATTATGTCAATATGGTATGGAATATGTTACTTATTAACCTAGGATTTAACTCGGACAGCATGACAACATGAACCAACTCACTTGGGATTGACTTAGGTGTTGAATATGAAAGATGCATAATGAAACTAATGCTACCTAAAATGGAACAATCCTAATGTGTTTTATTGATGGAATCGAACTCAAGGGTGGCCTTGGTCTGCCTAAGCGTCCTTCCTTTGAGGAGGAAAGAATCCGATCCAACGTAATTCAAAAAAGATATGTTTTGATCTACGGGTACCTATCTCAATTTTGGCAAATTTTTGTTTTGAAAAATGTCTTAGAATTGTTGAAAAATAATGATTTTGTTTAAAATTGATATGATAATATTTATGAACCTTGAAAAATTTTAACAAAATTCTAAAAGTTTTGAAAATGGTGCATTACGATGCATTAAAAAGCTTTTGACGGAATTTCAGTAGAGTACGACCTAGGGTCAATGTCTCGGGGACTTAATGACCATGTTTGAATGATTTGACTAGAACCTAAATGTACCTAAATATGCTTAAGATTGTGCCTTAAACATGTTCCTATTGATTGATCACAATTATACAGTAATATGTCCACTATGTTAAACAAGAAAGTTGCCAAAATTCTTATTTTTGGGTCAAAATTTGTGGATTTAAAAGGGCCATAAAATTGGATTTTTAGAATCAAAATAAACTTTAAAATTGCTAAAAAATATTGAATAATGATTTTGAAAATAAGGTTTTTGGAGCCAAAAAAGAGCCCTTCCTCAATTTTAGCAGAATCTCTGTTTAGTATACTTACATATGAATGTGATAAAAATAATTTTACAATTTCCAGAATAAAAATGAACCTAAAATGGTGAAATATAATATTAAAAAATCGTGATTTAACCTAAGGAGCTAAAAAGTATAAAATAGTGCAAAACAATGACAACTGCAATTTGAGCAAAACTCTTATCAAACTCATGATTTAAAGACCTTTTTGGGGTGATGAGAACATGATTTCAAGAATTTTTTTAAGTTGAAAAGGTTCTGAAAATTTTATTAAAACAATATGCTTTTTGGAAACTTCAAAATTACAAATTTGAGAATTTTTGACAGTTTTTTAGAAAAGAGAAAAAAGAAAAAGTGAAGGTTATGAAATAATTTATAGGGTTTCCATGAGACTTATAAAATAAAATTCAAGAATTCTAATTTTTCTTTAAAACACCATAGTTATCATAAATTAAATGTCTATAATATTTTTTAATATTAATTAGGTTGTTTTATGTATTGGTGATATAATATTAGGTTTCAATAATCAATAATTTATTATGTAATATATTGTATTAATATGTGAAATATCATTAAATTAGTTTTCATTTTTAATGTACATGCATAAAATTTATGTAGTGAAATATAGAAAAATATAAAAATATTATTTATTATCTTATTTATTGATATATGTAATGAAATACAAAAAATATAATATTATTATTTATATCTTACATATATATTTATCATTAACAAATTATGTCATAATTAAATAAATAATATTATTTAATAATAAGAATATTTTAATAATGTAAAATATATTATTTTTCTTAAATTATGCATTAATAATATTATTAATTATATTAATAATTTTAATTAGGTTATCTTATTTATTGATTATATAATATTAGGTTTCATATAATGAATAATTTATTATTTAATATATTGTATTAGTATAGTTTAATATGTGAAGTATTATAAATTCTTTTATTATATAATATAACATTATCTGATATTTTAATACTGTACATTTTAACTTATAATGACAACTAAATATAAATTGTATTATATATTTTGTTTTTTATATTTTGAAAAATATTTAATTAAATTTTCATAGTTATCATTGTTATATAATATATTAACTATATATTTATCATAAATTAATTGGAGCTATCTTAAATTATTTTCATTTTTAATGTAATTGGTCTAATATTAAGTAAGGAAATACAAAAAAAATATAATATTATTATTTATATCTTACATGATTTTGTTATTCCAAATGATTTGTATTGGAAATATAATTTATATTACATAAGTATATAAAATATACTGTATAATGTCATAAATAATTTACTTATTATCATAGAAATAATCTTATGTGCTTATGGTATATTATACTATGTAAGTTTTCAATAGTATGTAATTAAAATTTTAAATACTACCTATTTATTAATAAATTAATTTAAAATATTGTTTTTCTTATCTAATTAATAATATAATATATTTTGTTGACAAAGTTTACTATATATCAAAATTTATAAATTATTATTTATTTTCATTATAATATATGAAATTATATAATATAACTGTATCTATTATCTATAAAATTATATAATGTCAACTAAATATAAATTATATTATATATTTTTTATTTATATTTTGAAAAAAAATTAATTAAAACCTCATAGTTATTTAATATATTAACTATACATTTTTCGGAAATTAGTGTTGTCATAAATAACATAAATTATATTATTTACAATATAAATATTTATTATTAATATAAAATATATTATTAATTATACATACTACAGAGGTTATTTTATTATTGATGATATACTATTAGGTTTCATATAAGGAATAATTTATTATGTAATATTGTTTTAATATAGTTTAATATGTGAAATATCATAAATTGTTGTAATTATCTAACATAACATTATCTTTTATCTATAAAATTATATTGTACATTTTAACTTAAAATTGTAACTAAATATAAATTTTATTATATATATTTTTTATATTCTAAAAATATTTAATTAAATTTTCATAGTTATCATTGTTATATAATATATTAACTATATATTTATCATAAATTAATGAGAACTATCATAAATTATTTTTATTTTTAATGTAATTTGTCTAATATTATATAAAAAATACAAATAAATATAATATTATTATTTATATCTTACATGATTTTGTTACTATTTTATATGATTTGTGTTAGAAATATAATTTATATTACATAAGCATATAAAATATACTGTATAATGTCATAAACAATGTAGAAATAATCTTATGTGTTTATGGCATATTATACTATGTAAGATTTGAATAGTATGTAATAAAAATTTAAAATATCACATATTTATTAATAAATTAATTTAAAACATTGTTTTCTAATTTTTATTTAGTTGTCATTATAAGTTAAAATTTGTACAGTATAAACTTATAGATAATACATAATGTTATAATATATAATTTATTGAAAATATAATATAAAAAATATTAATTATACACACTACACTATAATATTATTTAATATTAATTAGATTATTATATTTATTGATCATATAATATTTGGCTTCATATAACGAATAATTTATTATGTAATATATTGTATTAATATAGTTTAATATGTGAAATATCATAAATTATTGTTCATTTTTAATGTAATTGGATAAATTTTATGTAATGAAATACAAAAGAATATTTTATTATTATTTATATACTTCATATGTATTATATATTTTATTACTTATATTTTCACAAATATTTCATTAAAATTTTATTGTTTTAATTGTTATCTAATATATTAACTATATATTTATCATAAACAAATTGTGTCAAAAATAATATATATTAAATTATTTAATATAATGAATATTTATTGAATAATCTAAAATATATTATTTATTATGCATATTGCATTATAATATTATTTAATTTTAATTAGGTTATCTTATATATTTATTATTTATATAATATTAGAATATAACAAATAATTTATTATGTAATATGTTATATTAGAATAGCTTAATATGCGAAATATCATAAATTATTGTTATTATATAACATAAAATCTATTATCTATTTAATTATACTATAGATTTTAATTTAAAATGATAACTAAAGATAATTTGTATTATATATTTTGTTTTTATATTCTAAAAAACATTTATTTAAATTTTAAAAGTTATCATTGTTATATAATATATTAACTATATATTTATCATAAATTAATGTGAACTATCATAAATTATTTTCATTTTTAATGTAATTGGTCTAATATTATGTAAGGAAATACAAAAAAAATTATAATATTATTATTTATATCTTACATGATTTTGTTATTCCACATGATTTGTGTTGGAAATATAATTTATACTCCAGAAGTATATAAAATATACTATATAATATCAAATAATTTACTTATTGTCGTAGAAATAATCTTATGTGTTTATGTTATATTATACTATTTTTTTATATATTCGGGAATATATTTAATTAAAATTTTATAGGTATCATTGTTATATAATATATTAACTATATATTTATCATAAATTAATGGAAACTATCATAAGTTATTTTCATTTTTAATGTAATTGGTCTAATATTATAAATAAATGCAAAAAATATATAATATTATAATTTATATCTTACATGATTTGTGTTGAAAATATAATTGATATTACATGAGTATACAAAATATATTGTATAATGTCATTAATAATTTTACTTATTAAGTGTTGATCGCTTACAAAATCAAGCTAAGGCCCTAAGTGCCGATCGCATACAAAACACAAAACCAAGCTAAGGCCTTAAATACCGATCTCTTACAAAATCAAGCTAAGACCCTAAGTGCCGATCGCATACAAAACATAAAACCAAGCTAAGGCCTTAAGTGCCGATCGCGACCAAAAATGCTGATTGCTTACAAAACCAAGATATGGCCCTACGTGTCAATTGCTTACAAAACCAAGCTAAAACCCGAAGTTTTGATCACTTACAAAATTAAGCTAAAGGCCTAAGCGCTGATCTCTTACGAAATCAAGCTAAGGCCCTAAGTTTCGATCCTTAAAAAACCAAGCTAAGGTCGTAAGCATCGATCGTTTACAAAATCAAATTAAGGACCTAAGTGCAGATTGCTGAAATTAAGCTAGGGCCCTAAGTGCCGATCGCTGAAATTAAGGTAGGGCCCTAAGTGCCGATCGCTTACAAAATCAAGCTAAGGCTCTAAGTGTTGATTGCTTACAAAACCAACCTAAGGCCTTAAGTGCCGATCGCTTACAAAATCGAGCTAATGCCCTAAGTGTCGATCGCTTACGAAATTAAGCTAGGGCCCTAAGTGCTGATCGCTTACTAAATTAAGCTAAGGCCCTAAGCGCCGATCGCTTACAAAACTAAGCTAAGGCCCTAAGTGCCGATTGTTTACAAAACTAAGTTAGGACTCTTAGCATGAAAAGCCTAAAAAATAAAGTTAAGTTCTTAAAAGCTGAACGCTTGCCAAATTGGGTTGAGGCTCAAAGTGATGATGGTTTATTTCATTAATGATCCTAAACATCAATTATTTAATTTAATAGGGTTGGCACAAGATGCTCAAAGAGTTAACATAAATAGAAACTTTTGTATTCATTTATAGAGACCAAGATCAATTTTGGCCAGTTTGCATTTATTTATCATAATTGTCATAAATTCATTTTGAATAATATTTAGCAGGTTTTAAGTGTGGGAAACATGTTTGGGGAGTTATATAGAGGTTTTGAAAAGTTTTGGAAACATTTGGCGAAGTTTGACTTTTTGGGTCAACGGGGCCTCGGGACGCAGCCCAGGAATCCAAAATTTTTTTAAAAAATAAATATTTTTGATTTTAGGCATAATAAAATGTTTAATGAGTTAAGAAAGTGATTTCAAGGCTGTAGGAGCTTTCAGAATCAAAAATGGGGCTTGAGAGGTACGTTAAGTGACTTAAGGGCAAAATGAGGTTTAATTTGGACATTATTAACTACTAGCAATGTCATACCATAGAAGTACCAAAGGCACTTAAATTATTTAAACAAATGTGGTACGAGTTCAGAAAAATTTTGAAATCACTAAGTCCTCGTAAAATTATTTTGCTTCCAAAAAAAGCTCAAGATTGATCTTTATATTTAGTTGAATTTATAAATTCTCCATTTCAATACATAAACAAATGGTGGTGTACAAATGGAGAAATTTTATTGTCGACTTTCTCAGTTGTGTAAAAGTTATTATTCACTAGTTCCTCAATTTAAGAGTCAAACTCTAGTGAGAAAATAATGGTAAAGTAGTGGTGACATCTCGTTTTCTAAAATAGACGAGAATATTTAAAACAATTTCATTTTTCATTGCTTTTCTTTCCTTTGTTTTTATTTATTTATTTATTTTTAAAATTTCTCTTTGGCTGGCAAAGGAAACAATAAAGAATAAGTAGAAAAAAACTTTGTTTGGAGAAGAAACATAATGTGGCTGTAGTTTAGTGGTTAGAATTCCACGTTGTGGCCGTGGAGACCTGGGCTCGAATCCCAGCAGCCACAAATATGAGCAATCTTCTTTTTCGTGTTTTTTTTTTTTGAAATTACACATATGGCCCCCTATTTGAGTCAACTTTCAGAACAGCAAAAAGCCCTTCTCATTCTTGGATCCAAACAGTACCAGGGTTTCGACGTAGTGGTGATTGTGATCTGATATTCCTTGACATCTAATATATCCCATTCTACCGAATAAAGGTATGTGATCTTCTCTATTCATACATTACGTGTGTGTATATATATTATATATATAGGGGCATACATATCGCGGTGATTACAGGTATACATACTTAGTTAAACAGAACGTTTGGATCAATTTTCCTAGAAGTTCTAACTTTATATGGTTGGAAACGGTTTGACTTGCTTAATCATGTAATGGGTCTTGTTTAATATGTTCTGTCCCCTGAAATATTACATGTCTGTCACTAAACTTGGTCGATCTACTGAGTTTAATCATCTGATTCCGATCACGTGTGTGTGCGTGTGTTAATATGATTTAGAATGTGTGTTAAATTTGTTTAAGAAAGAGAAGAGGAAAGCTATGTCAAAAAAAGCTACCATGATCAAAATCAGATTTGGCTCATTTTGTCTAAGCAAAAAAGAAGAAGAAATATTTATTGGATTTCAATCTGTTATTTGTGGTGGTGATGGTAATGTAATTATTATTTATCATGTGAACTTTTGTATTTTATTCCATTATTGTTGTTACTATATGTAATGTTATGAAATATAAATGTTCATCTTGATTCTGTTTTGGATTTTTAGACTATAGTTGTGCACATTTCTATTAACAGATATTCAATCTAGTCTTCCATGTAATTGAGTATATGCACATGCCTGGACAACTCATTCAACCCATCTTAATTCATTTTCTTTTCCTAAATCCCGTTTTAACTCTTGAATTAAAACAACTCATGCAACTTAATTTTCTTGACAAGTCCTACTACATGGAATGACATAGGCTAAAGGGCTAAAAGTACTTATGGTTCATTTGGATGTGTAAATGGATTTGAAATTAAAATTTTGGGTGGTTATAGAAAAAAAAAAAAAAATTTCAAAATCAGGTTAGTTAACTCATTGGCAATTTGTTCTTCTCAATCCTCTCCTTCAGACCTAGTGACAGTATCTTCCTTCTCTCCTAAAGCTCTATTACACAGGGACGGGTGAGGTGTAAATAATATACATATGATCATATGTATATGATCATATATATATATGTTTTTATAACCAAGAGATAGAGATTGAACTACATTTTCTATATCTATCGAGTTGTTGAGGTATTCCAAATCAATAGTTATACTAATATTTTCATAGTACTTGAAAATATGTATCATCTTGTGAAATACAGTTTGTGACAACGACACCATCAATAATTAAGGGAGTAACACTATCAAGAGCTCTATTATATTCCCACTCAACTGTCTTTTTCTTTTGAGTAAAAGAAGTGACAAGAAGGTCTCTAAACTCATTAATTCATCATCCCTTATTTTATAATATCATTAATATCCTTTATATTGTGAACTTTAACTCTTTTTACCTTCTTTACTTCCTTTAGTACTCTTTTTTTTTGGTTCCGTATATTGGGGTTGTGGGTGTTCTTCAATTTCAATTTATTTGTTCAATTCCATTATATTCAATCTTGTAAATGGTTAAAGCCTTGTAAATTGTTGAGTTGATTTGTTACAAGAATCATGGAAGTTGGTTCAAGAATGGGTGAGCATCAAGGTCTCACAATGTAGGACAAGGGAGGAGGAAGAAGAAGCAAGGGGAGGACTGAGAAGGAAAAAAATTGGAATGGGGTTCCGGTGGGCGGAGGAGGCCACTGGAGGATTACTATCGGCGAGGGTAGCTAGCCAGCGCCGACTAGATAGGTCGGTAGATCCAGTGCACCCAACAACGCTAGGCACTGTCCAGCGTGCGTGTTGTGCTGTTCCCTGAGTGCAACACAGCGTTGTGCGCTGCAGTGCGTGCACGCGAGCAATGCCCAGTTGCAAGCTAGGCACTACCCAACCCCCTGTGGCGTTGCCCAGCAACTTGATTTTTGTTTACTTTCTTTCGGGGTTTCATCTTCATTTTCTGGTGACCTTGGAATTTTCTGGCGAGCAATTGGGCCACTTGAAGATGGTGGAGTTGAATTAGTGTGTTAACTCATTTGAAGACTCAATTGAGTAGGATGGTTGCTTGGAAATTAAGTGAAGGAGACAAGAATAAATTGGTAATTTGCATCATGTCTACTTGTCTCCACTAAAAGACAAACTTTTGTGAGGACGATCAACAACAAGATTTGTGTGATGCAATATTCTCCTATTGGCCCTCCCTTTTTGTGTGGTGATGTATATTGTTGGAAAATATCTTATGGAGATGGAAGGGATGATTGGATGACACAAGGGATGATGCAAGCAACTTGTGACATGTGTCCCATCTATGGATATTTTTTAGTTATTTTATGCGTAAGTGTGGATATATGGAATGTATGAGAATTTTTCTTTCTCACCTCATGCGTTGGATCCATGACTTTATGATGCAATAATTTAATATTGATAAATTATGAGTTGAAATTGTTGACTTTTGACTTTTTTAAATTGAATTGGAGGTATTTTTTCATGGAAATGGGTACATTGAAAATTTAATTTTTTTTCAAAAACTCCAATTTGGGATTAGAAAGTTATGCAAGTACAATTTACTCTAAAATTATCAATGGAATTAAATTATAACATCGACATGTAAATAATTAAAAACGGAAAACTCTCAAGTTGTTTAAAATATGAAGTGGAACTGGGGTCTTACATTACAAATATTATTCATTCTAGCGAGGTCAAAGGAAATCGGGAGTTATTCATATTTGTCTTTGGATGCTTAGATAATATTGAATAATGGGAGACGCTCAACTAATTAGTGGGACTAGTACTCCCTTCGGGGTATTATTTTCGCGTTAATTAGTATTCCGATTTATCATTCCGACCATTATCTAAATTGTTGGAACTTGGGTACTAAATTGTTGGAACTCTGATTGTATATTTTTTCTATTCTGATCATGATAATGTGGCTTCCTGAGATCTTTTTATGCAGTGGGTACTGTATAGCTAAAGAGTTGAGTTTTGAATCTTGTAATAGAGTTCATCCAACTTCCAACAAAAGTGCACTAAGTAGCAATAACAATAATGGTACATGATATCTCAAACTTGGTTTTTTCTAAAAAGAAAGTGATTTTCTAAAAATATAAAATAATGTAGATTTTTAAATCTCAGATTTATTTTAGTTGACAATTGAGACTTTAGAGATGGGCAAACTACTGTGAGCTCTCCAAAGATTTAAGAAGGGAAAAATTCAATGATTGGCCTCTCCTAAGATTTAAACCTGTGAAATTTTCCCATAAATAAGTCCTTGTTGATGCCATTTTGAATATTTTGGGCAGGAGCACTTTCCACCAAGAAAAGAAGGGAATGCCTGTAACCCTGGGTGTAGGTATATCTCTCTCTCATTGAATTGAAAACATGATTAGTGGCTCTAGAATCTACAAACCAGGATTCTGTAGATCCAACTACAAAACATGCCTCAATGACAAATATACCTTTCCGCTCATTGTTAGCCTAAAGCTCAAGGTAATTCCTCTTCCAATGTCTTTTCTCCCCACTCATAGCAAGCTCCTTTAGAGCCAAGCTTCACTGTCCTCTTACCTTTCCTCTTCTTGGATGCCTTGTTTGGACCGGGCTCTCTATGTTCCTTCTTTCGTTTCTTCGCCCTATCTTTGGGCTAAGATCCAGAAGGTCCAACTTGCACCAAGAAAGCATTGCCCTTTCCCTTGATCCCTTTAGTTGCCACTAGCTTACTCAAAAGCTTAGTAAGAGTGAACTCAAGTTTGTTCATATTATAGTTCAACCTGAAGGTGTTGAATGAGCTAGGCAATGAAGCTAAGATCATACTAACTTGAGTCTGTCCATTTAAATCCACTCCTAGGACCTCCAGTTCATTTAGAAAACTAATCATTTTTAAAATATGGTCCCGAATCAGAGTTCCTTCAGCCATCTTTGTGGTCATCAAATTAAACATGGCCTGATGTTGGGCAACCTTGCTTATCTCCCCATACATCTCCTTAAGGTTTAGCATGATATCTTTAGAAGTGAGGTAATGCAGATGCTGGGTTTGAAGAACTTTTGACATGGACACTAAAATGTAATGTGTCATATCGTCTGCCTTACGCCTTTTTTAAAGGCATCAACCACCTCAAGAGGATCATCATCGATAGTAGGGTTAGGATAAGGTGTGGTGAGAACATAGTTGTAGCCCTCCGCAGTGAGAATGATATTTAAGTTTCTTTTCCAATCCAGATAATTAGATCCAGTTAAAATGTTTCTTGAGAATGGTGACAAGTGGGTTGAAGGGATTAGACATTGTTGAAACTGTAAAATGCATCTACACATACATTAGAAAAGCAAATTAAATCATGTATTTTTTCAAGCATCCTGTGGATCCCTCAACCACTTTGCATGATAAATCAGAATACTAATTATTGCGAAAATAATACCCCGAGGGGACTACTGCTACCACTAATTAGTTGGGCGTCTCCCATTATTCAACATTATTTAGGCATCTGAATCCAAAGATGAATAACCCCCAATTTCCTTTGGCCTCACTAGAATAAATAATATTTGCCTTTTCGATGGGAAAAAATATTACTCATCCTAAGTCGTATACCATTATCCGTCTTAATATTTATCCAAAAGATGTGTTGCCATTCTGAGGGAAAAACATTTCTAATAGAATAATATTAAGACATCATTCCCGTATGTCCATGATTTATAGTCACCCCCGAGGGAGATTTATTATGAACCATCATACACATGATTGATAATGAAGGCTTGGGGCATTGTATTGGAAGACCCCACTCCCACTTGATATTTTAAACAACTTGAGAGTTTTCCGTTTTTAATTATTTGCATGTCGATACTATAATTTAACACCATTGATAATTTTAGAGTAAATTATACTTTGCATGACTTTCTAATCTCAAATTGGAGTTTTTGAAAAAAAATTAATTTTTCAATGTACCCATTTTCATGAAAAATACCTCAAATTCAATTTAGAAAAATCAAAAGTAAAAAATTTCAACTCATAATTTATTAATATCAAATTATTGCATCATAAAGTTGTAGATCCAATGCATGATATGAGACGGAAAAATTCCCATACATTCCATACATCCACATTCATGCATAAAGTAATTAAAAAAATCCATGGATGGGACACGTCACAAGTTGGCTTGTCCTTCGAGTTGCTTGCATCATCCCTTGTGTCATCTAATCATCCCTTCCATGTGCATAAAATATTATACAGCAATATACATCACCAAACAAAAAGGGACCCATAAGAGAATATTGCATCACACAAGTCTTGTTGTTAGTGGTCCTCACTAGTTTTGTCTTTTAGTGGAGACAAGTAGAGATAATCCAAATTACCAATTTATCCTTGTCTCTTTCACTTAATTTCCAAGCAACCATCCTACTCAATTGAGTCTTTAAGTGAGCTAACACACTAACTCAAATCCACCATCTTCAAGTGGCCCAATTCCTCGCTAAAAAATTCCAAGGTCACCGGAAAATAAAGATGAAACCCCGGAAGAGAGTAAACAAAAATTGGGTTGCTGGGCAATGCCCAATGGGCTGGGCAGCTCCCAACATGCAGTTTGGCATTGCCCGCATTCACTGTAGCGTGCAGCCTCGTGTTGTGCACGGCATAGCCTAACGTGCACGCTGGGCAGTGCCAACTCTGTAGGCCTGTCTGGCTAGCACTGGCTCCCTTGTCGGTAGTAATTCCGGTCACTGAAACCCCATTCTCAATTTTTTCCTTCTCTCTCCTCCCCTTGCTTCTTCTTCCTCCTCCCTTGTCTTCTATTGTTGAGACCTTGACGCTCACCCATTCTTGAACCAACTTCCATAATTCTTGTGACAAATCAACTCAACAATTTACAAGATTGAATACATTGAAATTGAAAAACACCCACAACCCCAATATACAGAACCAAAAAAAAAAAAGTACTAAAGGAAGTAAAGATGGTAAAAAGAGTTAAAGTTCAGAGTATAAAAGATAGTTATGGTATTATAAAATAAGGCATGATGCATTAATGAGTTTAGGGACCTTCTTGTCATTTGCTTTACTCAAAAGAAAAAGACAGGTGAGTGGGAATATAATAGAGCTCTTGATAGTGTTACTCCCTTAATTATTGATGGTGTCGTTGTCACAAGCTGAATTTCACGAGATGATATATATTTTCAATTATTATGAAAATATTAGTATAACTATTGATTTGGAATACCTCATCAACTCGACAAATATAGAAAATGTAGCTCCTTCTCTATCTCTTGGTTATACACACACATATACATATATGATCATATGTGTATTACTTGCACCTCGCCGTCCCTGTGTAATAGAGCTTCAGGAAAGAAGGAAGATACTGTCACTAGGTCTGATGGAGAGGATTGAGAAGAACAAATCGCCAATGAGGTAACTAACCTGATTTTGAAAAAATTTTTTTTTTTTTTTTTATAGTAACCATTATTTAGGTAATCCCAAAATTTTAATTTCAAATCCATTTACACATCCAAATGAACCATAAGTACTCTTAGCCCTTTAGCCTATGTCATTCCACGCGGTAGGACTCGTCAAGAAAATTAGGTTGCATGAATTGTTTTAATTCAAGAATTAAAACAGGATTTAGGAAAAGAGAAGGAATTAAGACAGGTTGAATGAGTTGTCTATGCATGTGCATATAACCAAGCAATAAACAATTAAACTTCCTTGGGTGTGTTATGTTTTTTGCGGGTGGTTTCCTATGTCTTCGGATTGTCATGGTGATGTGGGCATGAACTTCCTCAATCGGTGGACATCTATGATTGCTCTTTGTAGAGATAAAATTGACCTGTATGGTTGCCACATGTTCTCTTACAATTGTACATGTGCTTGATTTGTCAGTTCTTTTGGTGGCTCTGGGATTTTTTTTTCCATATGTATTCCTAGGCCTCTGACTTGTAATGTGCTCTTTTTGATCTTTTATACTAATCTTACTGTGGAGTGAAAATCCCACCGCTAATAAACCGACACCTGTACAAGCATCCCACCAATTGAAAATTTCCACCTGTCAAAGGCGTGACCCATTTGACAATCAGACGACCGAGTTCGTTGCAATGGCCCGAGCGCTAATCATTAATCCAAGGTCCAATTAAAGTCCAGTAGATGAAGGATTGGGCTCAGAGGCCCAACGAGCCCAAATAACATTCAACTCCTAATAGGATTCGGATTTCAAGAGATAAGTATGGTAGGAGAGTCCAGTTAGAGAGTAGGTAACTTGGGGAGAAATCCAAAGAGGATTTTATATCCAAATATTTTTATAAACAAGGGCTGGGGTCCCCAATAAAATGTATTCGCTTTTGAACCAAAATCACTGTTTTCACCATTAATTTCTTTTGAGTGTGTTTTGTGAGGAATTTGTTTGACCAGTCTAAGTTGTCAGATTTTTTTCACTTACACTTGCCCAAAAAAAAAAAATTAAACTTCACAAAATAAAATAAAATAAATGACTATATTAAACCATTAAAACAAGAATCCTGCTATTCTTGCCGAGTTGATCGGACTAGGTACTGACAAGACACTAATACCTGGTGGTTCCAACTTCCAACTTGGCAAGAAAGATATTTTCCTTCAAATAATATCCATTCAACCTATAATTAAAACTTTTAAATAAAATCAACCAACCTTTAATATAATATAATCTTGACATAATAATGAATAAATTCTAACAAAACCCATGACTGTTTTTAAATAGAAATATATTTATATATGCATATATTTCATATTCCTCGGAGTGGATGGTTCGAGGCCCATCCAAAATGTATTCAAACTGTGGTTTGAGTTGTAGCCCAAGATCTCAAATACCCACCAAACTTTCTAAATTTTCAGACCTTACTTGGGTTACTTGTAATGGGCCTGCTCTATTCCCATCCCTAGCTCCATACTTATTTGTGGTAAAAAACCTCTTTCAATTTTTATAGTTTAGTCCCCCCAAAAAATGTTGATAGTGTATCAACTACCTTTCCTTGAGCCACAAATTAATTTAGGCCTGGCAAAATGGGCGGGTTGGACCCAGGTCAAATATGGGCTGGTTGAATATGGGTTTTGTCCCATATTCTCAAAACATGATTTGTACAATTAATGCTCTAATTTTTCTTTTGTAAAGAAACGCATCTAACATCATTCAAATTTCATGACACTTCTAGCCATGTCCGACACGTGTCCAAAACGTGTCTGTGTATGTAATAATTTATATGAAAATTCTATTTACTCAAACAATTTTCTTTTTGTAGAACCCCAGCTATTGATTTAAACCTTACTCTAGGATCCTCCAGTGGCGATTCCACATCACTGTATAAGAATTTAGATACAATAGAAAAACAGATGGATAAGGCACTGGAAATTATAAGAGCTACTGAGGAAGTTTTTTCAAAAATTAATTGTTTTTCCCATTTTATTTTAGAATTTTCTCAACAATCTAGCTAATTCATTAATTTATGCATGTGTGTATATTCAGTTTGAGCTTTTGCAGCAACGGGTGGAAAACCTCCACAGGAGGGTATTTCTCTCTCTGACACAAAAAAAAAAAAAAAAAAACACTTTTTCTTGTAAATTGTTATCACAAGACATGTTAATACTGGAAATCCTAGAATAAAAATAGAATAAACATGGAACAGAACTTGAATTCTTGTGAAACTTTACATATGAATATGCATAGATGAGTATGCACAGTTCTGGTGTAAAAGCATGAATTTGGTGAACTGGAATTCATGATGTATTGTGTTTACGCGTATACATAGGGTCGATGTACTTATATATGCTGCAGATTCTATAGATATATATATAAGATTCTGTATATGTGTAGATTTACATACATTCACATAGGTATGAATGTATAATTGACTACTAGCTTGTTGACGTCAAAACCTATTACCATGATAATGAAACTTTGCTGGAGTGGATAACAAATGAAAGCATGAATGAATGAGAGTGTTGATACTGTATACACATGGACACGTGGCTGAACCTGTCACCCCTCGCTTGAATCGGAATCCTAAAGCAAACATGATCTCAATCTTGATATTTAGGTTTGTTTTAATGTTCAGAGACATTTGTCATTAGTCCTGCCGCCATATGTGATGTTGGTGGTGTTAATGTAATTATTATTTATCATGTGAACTTTTGTATTTTACTCCATTATTGTTGTTACTATATATAATTTTATGTAATCTATATCTATATCTATACTATTATTAAATGTCCAAGGAGTTTCAAATCATTTAGTTCGATTAGAATTCCTCTCTTTTTCATTCTATTTCCCCACTCTAGGACTCCTAATAATAATAGACTCCTGAAATTTTTATATGAAATAAATAACTAATTTTTCTAAAGATATCATTTAGTTCGATTAGAATGTTTAGATTATTGAGGATCATTTGATTGATTGTCCAAAGTTGTTACCATGTATCAGGTAGATTACTGCAAAATTGGCGTGGGGTTATTGATATAAATACAAGTCCATATCTTTCAACTCATTTACAATCAATAAATATTACAAATATATTTGAAATGCATTGCTCTTTCACCTTCTTTTCAATGAATTATTGGTTTCCTATGGTTCTCACGTGCATCACACGTGCTCTTCTACTAGTATATATAAATGTTCGTGTTGAATCTCTTTTGGGTTTTCAGACTATAGTTGTGCACATTTCTGCAGTTATTCAATCTAGTCTTCCATGTGATTTGAGTAATTCACCATTGTTTATTTTTTTGGGTTAGGTAAATATTTGCACATACGCACACGAATGCCTACTATGGGGCTTGAACCTCTCACCTCCCAAGGGAGGAGGTTATACAAGCTGGGCTAATGGCCCAGTGGTGTAATTCACCGTTATTGTGTTATGATAATGCACTGCTTATGCATTTACCTTTGTTTTAAGTGCAAAGAAACTTGCAGAGATTTCTTAACTAATAGAAGTGGAATTGTGTTTTACTTTTGGTTCTTTGTATGATATATAATTGGGGAAGGTGATGTTGATTTGACGCAATTAGCATTTTAGTTGTATTATCATATGTTAGGAAGTCACACTCACACAGTTTAACATATATATGCTCCAAGATTTTGTTGTGATGGGGGATTAATTCATCCGTTTATATGGTCGCTGCCTTAAAATTTGTTCATGTGAAATTGTTCTGAGAATCTGGATAAAGAGATTATGCATGGTAGCATTTAGAAACAAAAGATGCTGGTATCCTGCGAGAAATTATAAGAGTTCGTTTTTACAAGTGATTTTCTTCTCTGTGCTTTTTCTGGACAATGTCTTTTGAAAAAAGTGTGTGCTGTCTCAGTTATGTCTAAATTCATCAGATATGATTTGATAGAGTTTTGAGACATGTAAAAGTTTGTCAAATCTAGACATGGGAGGGTTCCTTTTCCTTATGTTGTGAACATTTAGAGGTTGAAGAGCAGAATGACATTTTCAAATAGAATTTTCGAATACATTCACCAGGGAAAATTGAAAATGCCAGCTTCAAGGGTTAATTTGTGTTATAAAGCTACATAGTGGCTAGAATAAGAAGGTACTCTTGTCAGGATAAAAAGGGCGGGTAAATTAACTTTGTAAATCTTCAGTCATCTACCAGCATCCGTATCTCTGAAAACAAAACTATATTCGTCCATTGAGGTGAGTGGAGGAAGATAAGGCCGATAAAGATACTCATTTCTTTGTATTAGCCACAGCATGTCAGTGCACATATATGAAGTTATCTTGTGTAAATATTGAGGGATTAGACCTGTAGATATTGTCACTCATTTCTAGAAGTAACTTATTAGCATTTTCAGTTAGTTGGTTCATTTTGCATATCACATGCTTCAGACTATTCTGCAATAGGCAAAGCTTTTTGGGAGATGAAATTTATAATAAGCTGTGAAAATTTTCTTTTTGTCAAGGATCACTGAAAATAGCCCACCATGACAGCACCATGTTACCATCAAATTAAATGGGAATGAAAGTAGTGTACTTTGCCCATTGATCACACATAGCTCTACTGTTGGACATGATTCTTCACCATATGCACATTTTTCCTACTCAAATGTTACTGTTGGCTATTGGAATTCGACTCTGGTACTAAATTGTTGGAGCTCTGATTGTGTTATTGCAGATGATCGATGATGAAGACTTGGGATTCATTGCCAATACTCTTGGTATTTTTATATTTCTTTTGGTAATTGCTTACCACTATGTGGTGGTTGACCCAAAGTATGAAGGCAACTGAAAAATCTGTTCGTCATGTAGTTGGAAAGATACCTATAATGCAGTTTTCTGAAGAGCGTAATTGCTTGATGGAGTTCTACCTTCGCATTTGAATTTCTCTTCCCCAAACTTTTTTTTTTTTTTAATTATATATTTATCTATTTTCAGTTTCCTTCAATCAGGATCACTGGGTTGTGCCAGTTTATGCTTTGTGGGGAGGCTGATATCCAGTGGCCCCATACATGATATGGTTGGAGGCCATGAATGACTAAATATTTATTTACTTGTGCAATGCTTTGATAGTCAATTGCTCTATTGCATCAACAATGATTGTGTTACTGATATGAGTAAGATATCTGTCTTAAAGAGGCAATTGGGATTTTGTATATTTTTTCTATTCTGATCATGATAATGTGGCTTCCTGAGATCTTTTTATGCAATGGGTACTGTAAAGCTAAAGAGTTGAGTTTTGAGTCTTGTAATAGAGTTCATCTAACCACCAACAAAAGTGCACTAAGTAGCAACAACAATAATGGTAAGTGATATCTCAAACTTGGTTTTTTCTACAAGGAAAGTGATTTTGAAAAAGAAAAAAAATAATAATTATGTAGCTTGTTAAATCTTAGATTTATTTTAGTTGACAGTTGAGATTTTAGAGATGGGTAAACTATAATGAGCTCCCCTAAGATTTAAGAAGGGTAAAATACAATGACCAGACTTCTCTTGACATTTAAACCTGTGAAATTTACCCATAAATAAGTCCTTGCTGATGCCATCACAATGTCTGAACATTTTGTGCACACCAAGAAAATAAGGGAATGTCTGAAAGTACTCAGACAGAACCTTTTGGTAGTTCACTCCATGAATCCTCAGTTTTGCTCAGTGGCAGGTCTCAAGACGAGCAAGAACAATAGCTTTTTAAGAAAAAGATTTAGGGTTCTATATATTATTTACCATTTGCTGAAATGAATTTATATTGCAGTGCCAAAACTTAAAAAAAAAAAAAAAAAATTGAAGTTAAAAGGACTACACCTGATGAAAGATAAGAAAGAAAAAAAATCTTGATTGTTGCAAGAATCACATTTTAGACATCAAGCTGCAGCAGGGGACTGGAGAAGGCACTAGGAATATAAGCATCTTATGAATCTTTAAGAGATGAAAGAGCTTACTTGAAATAAAGTTCAGTGATTTCAGAAGTGATTCAAAAAAACATATATATATAAAATTTACAGGGATCAAATGTCCACCGACTGCTTTAGCAAAGAGAGGTCTTTCATTAGAAACCTAGTTAAAGCATGCAAGCTCTTCATGGGGTTGTAGCAACCACTTTTCAGAACTTATTCTCTATCTTTGTTATCCATTGAATCTCTACCTTCAAATGCCATATGACAAGAATAAAATGATACCATCCATGAAATACTCCAACAATCCCCTGGCCTCCCAGTGTTCAAAAACAAGTTCTTCCTCTCAGCTTGCTCAAAACTCAAAAACCTTTTTAGCAAACAATGACCACATTCCTTTCTCTTGTCAAATGCTTGCAATATTCTCATTAGAAACTTCCAACTCTGAACTTCAGTATTTATGCTTAATAGCCATGTCACATGTTTTTTTCTTCTTTTCCCATACAAATTAGATGTTTTTCATATTATATTATATCTGTCACAAAGTCATATGTACCCTTACCTGAATCATCTTCTCATTTCACAAGATAGCACAAACTATGAAATTTTCCCATCTTGAGATCTACAGCAAAATCCTTCTTTCAAATTAAAATCGGCCCCTCATCATCCTATTTCTCATTCTCGCCAAGATCGTCTTCTGAGAGATGACTGTTCTAAGTGCATCAGTCCATCGGAAGATTCTCACCGCACATCATATATTGTCTTCAATTGTCCATTTAAACTATCCAAAACTCTATAAATCTCCTTCCTTTGTTCATGCCTAGTATCTTTAGCTAGAAACTCATGGACGTTATTCCCTATTTGGATTGAGCTACAACCTGGTACTTTATCTATGCCACGGTGTCTCATTGCCACCCGAAAACTCAAAGCATCTTCCCACCGTCCAACTGATGAGCTCAAATTCGTAACCAGTGTTAAATAGCTAGGATTTGAAGGCTCTTGATCAATGATCTTTCTGGATACAGACTCCAATAACTCTCCGTTACCATGAATCTTACAAGCACCAAGTAAAGTGGCCCAAATGATTGTGTTAGGCTCCATATGCATGTTCTCTATGAACCGGATTGCTTCTTTTAACTTCCCTGATCGAGCAAATAGATCAACCATGCAGCCATAATGCTCAATGCGGGGTTTAATGCCAAACTCACTTACCATCTGATCAAATACTCTTCTACCCTCTTCCACTAGCCCTCCATGAGTGCAAGCTGATAGAACAGCAATAAAGATGACATCATCTGGTTTTATCCCTTCTAAACACATCCTATCAAAAAGTGCTAATGCTTCTCTACACTGCCCATTTACAGCTAGTCCTGAAATCATTGAAGTCCATGAAATTATACATCTTTTATCCATCTGATCAAAAACTGCCCTCCCATTTTCTACATCCCCACATTTTGCAAACATGTCTATCAAAGCATTGCATAGTGGATTTGACAAGTCAATTTTGTTTTTCTTAATATAGGAATCGATCCATTTCCCATGTTCAAGAGACCCCAAGTGAGCACAAGCAGAGAGTACGCTGACCAAAGTAGTTTGATCAGGTCTGCATGCACCATCGATTAACATATGATGAAATACAGAAAGAGCTTCATCAAAGATATGGTTATGAACATAACATGCAATCATAGCGTTCCATGAAACCACATTTTTAACCGGCATCTGATCAAAAAATGTCCTTGCGGATTCAAGATCTCCAATCGTGGTGTATCCTGATATCATGGCTGTCCAAGAAACCACTGTTTTCTCAGTCATCTGATCAAAAATAGACCGCGCAGTCTTGACATCACCCACCCTTATATATCCAGATATCATGGAATTCCAAGAAACCTCATTTCTCACGGACATGCTCTTAAAGACGGAATGTGCTAAATCCATATTCCCAGCCTTCGCAAGCCCCCCAATAACGGAATTCCATGTCACAGTGTTCCTCTCCGGCATAATATCAAACAATTGAATTGAGGATTCTATCATCCCATGAGCCATGTATGCTCCAATCATAGTATTCCATGAAACAACATCCCTTTGGGGCATTTCCTCAAACACCAGGCAAGCCAAATCCAAACTCCCACCACATTTAGCGTAGAAATCCAAAAGAGTGTTTTGAACAAAAGCGCTTGAAGTAAATCCCAATTTCACAGTGTCACCATGTACTACTGTACCATCTTTTAAAGCCTCAAGCGATTCAATACATCTTAGAAGAAAAGTGAAGGTGAAACTGTTTGGTGATATCAATGCCACCTTCATTTGATTGTAAGTGCGCAATGCGTCTCTATGGGACTTTCCTATGAAGCATTTGATCATTGTGTTGTAGGCAAAAACATTAGGAGTACATGAGCTTTGAAATACATCAATTGCATAATCAAGTGAAATGAGCTCTGAAGAGAGATTAGTGAGTTTGGGCAATATAAAGTTGCAATCTTGGAGGCCATTGATGAGAATCTGGAGATGGGTTTGCTTCAATTGTCTGATACTCCTACAGTGATGCAAAAAGTTGAGCAATTTTTGTCCCATCCTGTAAAGAATGGGTCATACTAGCTCCAAAAATTAGTTGATACAGTTACTCGAGGAAGAAACACCAAAAAGAGGCATTTTCTTTATTTTATGGATTATTATGGTCATGTACTTGAAGGGTTTCTTTGATTGCATGTTACAATGTGCAATGTAATACTTACACAATAGGTCCATCTTACTGTCATCTACTTCAAGTTCAACTTGCAAAGGATTGTGGGGGTGATAGTTATGGGTGCAACTCTGGGTGGAGGGACTAGCCCTAGCCCTAGCCCAAGCCCAACCCAAGTATAAAAGTTTCAACCCATGCAACTCAACCCAGCCTTAATTCACATTCACATTTTTTAACTTGAGTTTAGCTTGGGTTGAGAAATCCGACTGAAAATTGAGTTAATCTCGATAAAGTTACTCCTATGCATCAACAATATATATATATATATATATATATATATATATATATATATATATATATAAAACTTTGAATGTAAATTTTTATAAAAGTTATTAAAAATAGGATATTAATTCTCCAAATGAGTAATATATAATTAATTAAATTTTAAAAATAATAAAAAAATTGATCATGATTTTAAAAATATATTTAAAATTATAAATATAAAAAGTAGAATTATAATTTGAATTAAGGTTGGGCTCGGATAGGTGATACCTGAATCCAAGTCCAACCTTAATTAAATTTTAGTTGAAATTATTCGACGAAAATCCATATCTAATTATAAAAATAGTTGTTCAAGTATGTGATATATCAGATTGAGTTCAGGTTGACCCGTCCAAATTGCACTCTAGTGATAGTACGTAACAGTGTGCAATATAGGACATGGTATATAAGGGTGTAGCTCCAACGGTTTAGAGGCTCAACTCGAGTTTAACCCGAAATATGAAATCTTCAATCCTAACTCATTCCGAACTAATCAATCCGAAGTTAGCCCATCCTTAATTTTTTAAGCTCGGATTAAATTCAAACTTATAAATTGAGTTGAAAATTTGGATTGAATTCAAGCTTCCAACTCGAGTTGATATTTCTGATTAGAATTTGAGTTGCATAAATAACAAATGAAATAACCATAACTTTTTCACAACTAAAATAAATACAATATTGTAAAAGCTAAATTATGAAACACTAGTATCGAGTTTAGTTTAGTGTTCTAGTTTGTTGAGTTTTGTAATTGAGGACGTGCTCGGGTTGGATTTTGGGTTGTCTGAGATAATAATGAATAACCCAAGCCCAATCTAAAATAAAATTGGATTTTTCTTTTCAACCTAAGTCCATACCGAATTATTCAAACCCAAAAATTTTGGGAATGGGCTTGGGTTTGGTCTGCCCGAGTTGCAGTGTTTTAGTATATTTCTATCTACGTCGAGCCTTTAAGTTCACTTATTATGTATAAGGTGGGTTTAAGCATTGAAACAATGATTATAAAAGTGTCACGCCCCGAATCTTAAAGACCCAGTGCATGAAAAAAAAATAATAATAATAAACTATACACTTTACCACAATAACCCAAAAGCTATTCATCTATAACCAAAACAAACACAAATGGGTACAAACCAACCCCGAAATATGTCCTAAATTATACATTGTCCAAAAGTAAATCCTTAAAATACATTGTCTAAAAGCATGTCCAAGACAACACGAAAAGGAAATATATTACATATGACATACTAATCTATCATTTAGAAGTTCAAAAAAAATCATTATGGTCACAGCCAAGCTAGGGGTGAGGAGAGTCCTCCATAGCAACGTTTGTTCCTGAAAAAAAATAATATCAACGGGGAGTGAGCTTACAATGCTCAGTAGGAATATGGTATGCAGTTAAACTATATTCCTTTGGGCCTCATAACCATGGCATATGCCATACAATACAAGGGACATGCTTTCTAACGTCTAGTCCAAGGGAACTCCTAAAGGAATCATCCTAGAACTAGCAAGTAAGCAAGATGCAACTATACTACACAATTAAACATATGCAATATAATGAAATATCATAAACCGTAAGTTGCAACTACACATGGATGCCAACTTGTCAATCAAGATTCGAAATCAACAAATGGGATAACTCGGTATAGATCAACAAACCCCCGGACATACCTACTGCATGCACCGGTAAATGTTATTTCGGGCTACTAATCCGCAGGGAACAAACCTAGTGGCCACTATAAATGGGGATTTTCACCCCGAAGGCTATACCCTCGCTCAATAGTAACAGAAACCGAGTATCTCCCAAAATCATCAACCAATTCACGAAGGAGTACACATACTTTAATAATTATATTTAGCACGTCACACGCACACATAACACATGTTAACCACACAACTCATGTCCTATAGTCCAAAATACTATTATGACATGCTCACAATTATGGCATTATTAAAAATCATAGATTGATCAACTTACATCATGAAGACATTACAATAACATTAAGAATACATCAACTCAACAAGTATCATTGCATCATTTAAACATGATTCTTAGAATATAGATTCATCAAAAACAAATCACATAACCATCACTGTCAATGAATACAATCACTATCCATAAGTCAAAACCACACACAAACTCACACTATGCATGTATAACACACACCATGACCATAAAACTCAAAGAATTCATAGGTTAAAAGCATAACACACCCCTGCCTCAATTTGGAGTGAAAACTCCACATTTTCCGATTATGGAAACACAACTATTGATGAACTACCTCCGTAGGAATGCTCCTAATTTCTGTCCAAAAACAGAATTTCCAGCTCGTCACCTCCAACTTCAAAAATTCATAAAAATTTCATTTCTCAAGCAAATTGCATAAATCCAAGTGCAATTGAAAGTTTAAAGGCTAAACTTTGAAACTATCAATTCACCTTCTCAAAATCCCTCACCATCTAAATCAGTTCTAAGACAAAAGAAATCATAAACATTCTGCCCAGAAATGAAAATCTCAGTTTGAAGCTCCCAACTTCAAAAATTCATAGAAAAATCATTTTAAAACGAAATTGCATGAAACCAAAGCCCATTGAAAGCTAAGAGACAATATTTTCACACCATCTATTCACTTTCATAAAGAGAAAAATAATTCAGGTCCGTTTTTGAACAAAACAGTAGCAAAATTCTGTTTTCGAAACCAGTTTTCCAGCAAGACAGATTATCTTAAAAAATTCGCCAAAAATAGAATACTAAATGAAATGACATGAAATCAAAGTCCAAAATGAAGCCAAAAGGCCAAAATTTCATGCTGTAATTTTTGTTTCATGAGATCCCTTGTGGATCAAATCAGTTTGGATAAAGAAGGCAGACCAACTCTGTTTTCAAAAAATGAAATTTTCAGCAGCAAGCCTCCCATTTCAAAAATTCATTTCTACTTCATCGCAAAGCCAAATTGCATGAAACAATTTTCAAACAGAAGCTAAAAGACCATATTTTCATGCTATCAAATCAATTGAACCAAGCTCCTTACAAAGAAAATCAATTGAGGGCAGAATATTTACTTCCTAATCAACCAATCTATAAACATAAAAATCACTTAATATTCCCACACAACCAAAGCTATTGAAGAATAATTACACATACCTTAAATCAAGCAAAAAGCTCCAAATTTCTACCCAACTAAAGTCACCAAACCGGAAAGATGAACCGATCAAAACGACAAGGAAGATGAGGGGAACATCTTTGTCTCTTGTGGTTTCTTTCAAATCTCACTCTAAGAGGCTCAATTTTTAGAGAGAGAAAGTAGATCTAGGGGGGCCAAAGGTTCATACGTATCGAGAGAGAGAGAGAGTAAGCTGTCATCTGATTTCATTTTCTTTAGTCTAACCTCATTTTAACTCTCTCCCAAAAGTCTATATTCACAACTTGACTCAACTCTCTTCCAAATTTGCAATCTCTCATTTTCCTTCTTAAAATCTTTCATTTTTATCCCTCCAAAATTATAATTACCTTCTTAAAATCTTTCATTTCTATCCATCCAAAATTACAACTATCATCACTCTTAATTAAAAAGTCCGTGAAATTATTTTCTCGGGTCAACGCACCCGTCCTGAGTCTATATACTCGAAGAAAATACACACAATATTTATATATCATATTTGTACACACCAAACCTTAAAATGAATTTCATAAGTTCACATAGTAAAATAAAATAAATAAATAAATAAATAAATTCGGGTTTCTACAAAAAGTGTCTCACTTACTACGTAAACGGTATTTTCTTTAAATTGGTGATGTAACACTTTTACACCCGTTGGATGAGTGCCTGGACCTAGGATCCCATTCTTCAAACCAGTGAATGGTGATGATAAATTGAAGCACATACAATCCTGGTAAGGTGAAGTGTATGTTATTATAGCTCTCAATGTTTAAACAACCTTAAACTCCCTCCGCATTACAGTTTGGGATTCACATAAGGAATGAGACTGTGTGTGAAATGAGAACAAGAAGTTTATACCAAAATTCACAAGAAATTACAGTTTATCATCAACAACATACCCTGAATAGGCATCAACATCACCTAAACCAAATCCTCTTACATCCAAAATCCTTAAAACAAAGCTCTCTTTATTGCCCCAAAGAAAGCATACCAAATCCTTCACATTGGTCTTATCATATAAGAAATTGCATCTCTCAAGGGGTGCCCAAAGAGGCCCTTCTTATATATAATCGAGTTCGCCATAATGGAATTTATTTCTTGGGAGTGATCCCATTAATTCTAAAAGCTTGTGCTCAACTTTCCATAGTTCAGCATGGTAAGGCTTTGCATGCTGAATCCATCAAAGTTGGGGTGGTGTTTGATGTAATGGTGGGAACTTCATTGGTTGACATGTATGCAAAATGTGGTAGTATTGTGGACTCTCGTAATGTGTTTGATTCTATGCCTGAGAGAAATGTTGTGACTTGGAATGCAATGATAGGAGGGTATATAAGGAATAGTGATGTGAAATCCGCGTGGTTTTTGTTTGACAAGATGCCAACAAGAACTGCAGTGTCGTGGATTGAAATGATTGATGGGTTTGCCAGGATCGGAGATATGGTGATTGCTAGACAATTGTTTCATCGTGTTCCACCAGAGTTGAGAAATGTGGTGACATGGACTGTCTTGGTTGATGGGTATGCTAGCAATGGGGAGATGGAGGCTGCAAAGGAAGCTTTTGAGGCAATGCCGCAAAGGAATTTCTTTGTTTGGTCATCAATGATTTATGGGTATTGCAAGAAGGGTGACATTCAGGCTGCCAAGGCTATTTTCGATAGAATTCCAGTCCGGAATTTGGTAAACTGGAATTCTCTAATTTCTGGGTATGCTCAAAATGGGTTTTGTGAGGAAGCATTAGAAGCATTTTCCAAAATGCAAGCTGAGGGATTTGAGCCAGATGAAGTTACATTGGCAAGTATTTTATCTGCTTGTGCTCAGTTAGGTTTGTTGGATGTTGGTAAAGAAATTCACCAATTGATAATTCATAAAAGAATTAAACTTAATCAGTTTATTCTAAATGGGTTGGTTGACATGTATGCAAAATGTGGGGATTTGAGCAATGCAAGACTAATCTTCGAAGGGATGTTTCACAGGAACGATGCTTGTTGGAATGCTATGATCTCGGGTTTTGCTATTCACGGCCAATGCAAAGAGGCTCTTGAGTTGTTTGGCAGGATGGAGAACTCAGGTGAGAAGCCCAATGACATAACCTTTATCTCTGTTCTATCAGCTTGTGCCCATGGAGGTTTAGTGAAGGAAGGGTTAGAAACTTTCTCTAAGATGGAGAAATATGGCTTCACAGCTACCATCAAGCACTATGGGTGCTTAATTGACCTTTTGGGGCGGGCTGGAAAACTAAAAGAGGCTTACGATTTGATCAGGAGAATGCCAGTGAAACCAAATGACACTGTTTGGGGTGCGTTACTTGGAGCATGCAGAATGCATTCTGACATGGAAATGGCTAACGGGGTGCTGGAAGAGGTTGATAAAGCAGATCCAGACACAACTTGTGATGACTATTCACATTATGTGCTGCTGTCTAATATTTATGCAGCTGCTGATAAATGGGAGAAGGCTGAAAGGATGAGGATGGTCACAGTGCATAAAGGGTTTCAAAAGACACCTGGGTATAGTTCAATTTTGCTCACTGATAACAAGCACCAGGTGACTAATCAGCTACTTTCTGGGATTTATACCATCCGTAGGTGAAAGCTGTAACTGGACCAGTGCACCTCCTGTCAAGCATTAGGCCAAAGCTCATATATCCTGAGCTTTTCCCTCGGAAAGAGGAAGCCTTTGCATTCTTCTTCTGCTTATTAATGTAACCAGAACACTATCATCTGAATCATTCATGTGCGGTGCAGAGAATGATTCCCAATGCTGTGAATTACAAAAGTGGTTCCAAAACAATTTGAAAGAGCTGGAATCTGATAATTTCTGGCTGTGAGAAGAACTGGAAGGATGGTATCTGTATTTGATCCGTAACAACAACACTAAACACATAAAGAGGAAATATCAACTCAATTGTATTGTACATACACTTTTTCTTCTCTGTTGTAAACTGTATTTTAGTAGTTATGCAATTTCAATTCAGAGATATTTCTCAATTAGATGATTGGAAGAGTTTTCCGTTCTTTTAAATCCTTGTAGTTTCTCTTCATTGAAGATCAGAAAAAGTCGAAGCGAGTTTGATTATATACTGATATGTAAGATATTGGATATGAAGCCTGAGTGTAGGGTAAAATGTCAATACTATTTGCAGTTAGATTGAACAAGTAGGTGATTTCCAGCAGCAGTTTTGGTTAACATAGAGATCTGCAATTGATACAGGACCCATAACACAGATCAAAAGACTAAATGAGATTAAAATGTTGATTGATTAAAAACCAAAAATTTTGAAGGATATCCAGGTCAGAGATCAGACAGTGAGATGAACAGAGTCAAATAATAATTAATGTTTTATAACAAAAATTTAAGAAACTCTTTTGAACAATTTGAATTTGGATTTGAAAACTTAAACTCAAAAGTAGAGTTACGCCCCTAGTTCAATGGCGTGAGATTATAACCTCTTTCCAATCTCAAGGCACTGAAAAGACATGAGGGACAAATTCCATTATATTTGTTTATGACTTTTTTTTTTTTCATTTTACAATTTCCACTTCTCTCATTATTGCAAGGATATAAGAGCTTTTGAGGATTCTAAATTCATGGGATTGGAAAAATATTAAAAGAAAAAAAAATTAATTTAAGAGAAACCCAAGAAAGACCACTTCTTTTAACTTCCCAATTCCCTCTTTCCTCCATGTTGAAACTAAAATAGAAGGAAACACATAATTAGACAGAAGTGACTAATACAGACCCCCAAAACCATCCTTCATGTGGTTCTGAGAGACCAGGTCTCTTACCTGCCAAAGGAACTAAGGAATCAGAGAATCTCTCACTTTCTTCATTGACACAACAATTTTCTCTTGAACTTGCAATAGCTTTTTCTCTTGAACATCCTCCCCTAGTTAAGAATATGCGAAAATGATGCATCGTCATGTTATATTTTTCCAGGAACCTTTGTGAATTAAAGTAACAGGTGGGCAAGCAAAAATATGATCAGCTACACTATTTTGAATTTGCCAGTCACAGGTTACATTTCTCATTTTTCATGTCTATACACAAGATTGTACACCAAAAACAAAAGGGGAAAATGATGCTCTACAACTTATAGCATTGAAAAAAATGGTATGACTGAAACAGATCTAAAGCATTGTGAATGCAAACAATACTGTCAACAGGACATAATTATCTCCCAAGCATGTTCAAGGTAAAGGCATGGGAGGTTTCCAGTTATTAAATTCTACTAAGTTTCTGTTCACCATAGATCCATTGTGAAGCCAGAATGTTTCAGCTGACTGGTGGAACTGCCTCACTTTCCTCTGAAGTTCCCACATGATTCCATTAAATGCTGAGCAGGGCTCTGATTCAGGAGCATAAACCCATAAGCACCTCACCTGTCTACCACGGGCTATCATCCCCTCTATGTCCTCATCTGAGAAGCAACTCAAAGGCATTAGCCATAATGCTATGGGTTACAATAAGCAAATAAGATGTAAATGGGGGGTGCTGGAGAGAGAGACCTGGTATTGATTCTAGATACTCCAAAAGCTGGGAACTGATACGATTCCATGGCCATTTGATTGATATCTGGGTGTAGTCAATAACATTCTGGAAAGGTAATTCAGCATAATCTGATATGATAACTGGGACACACTCCTGTTCAGTAAAAACAGTGGCATTATCTCAAGGAACCTCTCCTATCAATATTAAATTAGAGAGAGAGAGAGAGAGAGAGAGAGAGAGAGAGAGAGAGAGAGAGACCACAAAGAAGGACTCGTAAAAGCGAAGAGTCCATGATGACTCGCCACGTGGAGCTAGACAGAACTTGGCATTGCGGAGGTGTTGAAAATAGTCTACCCTCCCCAACTTGTTAGGGCCACTGAACTTCAACTCTGGAGATTCCAACTGTTTATAGAATCAGTATGCGCATATGTTGGAAGAAATATCATTCAAATAAGATGAAGTTGTCAAATACAACCTTAATTAGTAAGTAAAAGAGATTTCACCCAAGATTACAAAACCATATGTATGCATGTCAACCAAATCAATTCAAAGTCCAGTATGGAATAACTAGAACTTCATTTATATGCTGTGCAAGGCAATTCAATCGTGAATTGTAGTTAGAATCAAGAAAACAATAATTGTGGAAATGAAGTTGGTTCTGATTCTGGCTCTGGCATTACATTTTTCTTTTGTGAACAAAGATGAACAGGTATCAATATCACTATCAATGGGAAGTATATCAACGAATACATAATGCGTGTTCTGGTACTAACTTGCGGTGTATTCTGACAAGGCTTATATAAGTACAGATCAAAAGGGATTTTCTTCTGTGTCGCACAAAATATCTATTTGAGTAGTCTAGCATAATACTCCTGAATCAAATAAGTAGGCCTGGAAACAGGACTATATAGACGAGCTGAAAATGTATATAAATTAGATTGTTTGACAATAAAGCCAAAACTTTATATATTGCTTTAAAGTTTTTGCAGGGGAAAGAACTTCCACTGAGACAAGCATGAAGCTATGGAGAAAGACATACCTTTTCTGGGAATTGCTTTGCAAGCTCCACCAATTGAAGACGACCAACCTTACTTTGTGCTCGACCTAAAAAGTTTGCCAAATATTTCCTCTTTGACAAAGGCAAAGGCTGGACCAACCTAGACCCATGAGTAGTCATCCCATCATCAACATTTCCAGGGATGATAATGTCTTTCCATGTATTAAAAGCACTTGTGTCTCGCTTGTCTGTTCGGTCCCCCTGCATTAACATACATACAACATTCTAAAGTCAGAACAAATTTGCAAGACAATTTTAATAAGAACCAACATGCAAACAACTGCGAGAAAGGAACATAACCTTAAAAAAGCCTGTTGTGACATGCACACAACACGAGCAAATATAATTATTTCAATATTTAAGACAAGTTCATTTATTTAATATCATTTTATTATTAGCACTATCATCTTTTTGTGTTGTCAAATGTTGATGCACATTCTCGTGTTGAAGATAAAAATGAAAGCATGAGGCACAAATCTGAATCTGACAATCAAAATATGGAAGGACTAAGAAGTTCATAGTTGCTTAATGCTATTAGAATGTCAACTGTTTCGATCAAGAAATCTAAGGTGGTTCTACCTGTTTCTAAGGTAAATATGTTCTTATAGTATAATCTACATTCCATACTATATCTTCAGGTTCTCGTCACATTGGCAAGAACTTCCAGTAATATCAATGCCATATGTCATATGCCATATATAAGCCACCTGATCCATGAACCACCTAGTAAAACATGGTACAAATTGAAATGTTTGTTTTGATGCCCTACAGTGTTCATGATTATAAAAACAGGAAAGATAATTGATGTTGGAATGAGGAGTGAGGTCAAGTTGTCATATAAAAAGAACACAAGCCCAACATTTACACTTTTTTCCCCTAGTTGGGGGACTCGTCGCACACTTTTTTCCCACACCAGGGCTCGAACCGCCCCTTCCCTCCTCTTTGAGGATGGGGAGGTTATACCATTGGGCTACAAGCCCTTTGGTGACATTTACATTTTTTATAATTATAATTCCAGAATCTCCCAGAATGGAGAAGAAAGTACAATTTGAACTTCGTTCCATATTTTTACTTTCTCCAAGTTGCGACTCATTAGTGGTTATATCCACAACTTTCTTATAATAACACCAATTGCCTCACCTCACAGAACAATAAAGTGCTTCCACTTGATGTTCTTTGAGATAAGCTGACAGTATAGAATTGGAAGTCTATGACCAGATGTCAATGCTGACAAGTCAGTCATTAGGAGCAAAGTTTCAGTCTGGTTGTACCAAGTTCACATGTTCTCTAAAAGAAAGCACATAAAATGTGTTTTGGAAGTAAGAGTGATACCTCAGGAGTAAGAATTATGGAACGATTCAAATATTTTGACCAGGATCTGAACAAGTGGGCTCCTGCACCACTGCAATTAGAGAAAGCAAATATTTCATCATTAAGGAAAAAAAAAATCTTTATACAAATAAAGGACTCAAAAATTTTATGTGCATGCAAGCACAGTTGTGAAATTATAAACCTTAACATGCATGGAAGCATTTTTACTGAATTTTTTGATAGACAAGGACATGATTGATTATGAGTGTTGAACCGTATATTCGTTTCTAGGCTAATTTGGTTTTCACTGGTTTTTATGATTAAAACAACAACTAAAATTGTGAACTCACAAATATGATTAAATATATTCAGATATCCATTGATGGTACAACTGAATATGACACGACATCCCATTCTGACAAACAGAAACAATTTTATATTTCTTTGTTCTAGATGCTTTTACTTTTATATTGATAGCTTGTTATATTTGTTGAGAAAATAAGCCTCTAATCACGTACCACCAAATATTATGATGTGACGATATGTAAACAAGAACAAAACAATTTGAAAGAACACACCAAGAATTATACGTAGTTTGCCTAAACAAGCCTATGTCCACGAAGAGCCCGATTTCACTATGTATAGATTGTAACAATACAAGTTGAAGGATTGTATCAAGAGTACGCTCAACTTTCAACTCTTAACCCTCGTACACCCAATCTCACTCAAAAGAAAATTACAAATTCTAAACAAGAATTCTCTCTTTAAGTGCCCTCTCAAAAACAATAATGACTAATTTGGTACGCAGGAATGGAGGTGGAAGGAAATGGTCATTCCACCTCTGATTCCCTTTCTCTCGTTTGTTGTGCTACATTAGAAATGAAATAGTCATTCCAAGTCATTCCTTTGGAATGCTCATTCTAACAAAACCATTCCACTTCTTAAGTTATGGAATTCTCTCATTTGTTGTGTTACATTAGAAATGGAATGGTCATTCCAAGTCATTCCTTTGGAATGCTCATTCTAACAAAACCATTCCACTTCTTGAGTTATGAAATGGTCATTCCATTCCCACTCATTATTAAAATCATCCTCACTCTTCATTAATTTCTCTCTCTCTCTTTTACAACTCACTCCAGAATATATATATATCATAGAGAGTTCATTTCTCTCTCTCATTATATATACATATAATAGGTAATTAGTGTTAATTTCTCTCTGTATATATAATAAGTATGTTATATACTTGTCACATGCCTATATATATATACCTATCACATGCTCATATATATAACTTGTTATATTTTAAGTTGTAAAATGAAGGTTCTTGTTTTATGACTTTCAGTTTTTAATAAAGTACTAATTTTTTTGGATTATATTAATCTTTACTAGGAGAAAAAGGGATTATATCTTGATTTAGAAAGTTTTAATTGAATGAGTAATTAAATTTTTTTTTTCATATAGTAATTAAATTAAAGTTGGCCAAATGTCCCATTTTTAAAACTGATTCTATTTTATATGAAAAAGTATAGCATGTTGAAAGGTACTACCATTTTATTCCTACATCATTCTCTATCTATAGCCAAACATTGGAATGAGAATGATCATTCTCTCATTCTCATTCCATTCTCATTCCATTTCATTCCTGCGTACCAAACTAGCCCTAAGAGTATTACCTCTACGCAAGAGTTGCCCTCTCAAAACAATCAGAGTGACCTCTCAATTTCAAAGAGAGTATTGCCTCTTTTCTTCACATAAGTCTCAACCTATAACATAGTCTACATAGATAACTATTTATAGAGTCCAAAACCCAATTCTTTGGTGGATAAGGATTACAATTCCTTAGAGCGCAAGACTTGCCTACTAAGAAATTACCTAATAAGATACAACTCTATAATGAAAACCTAATTACAATAGGAATTTGAGCTAATCCAACAATATTGATATCTAAAAGTGTCAATGTAATAAAGGAACCACGTCCATTAGTTTAAAATGGGAGAATATGTGGTGGGAAAAAAAGGAACCACGTCCATTAGTTTAAAATGGGAGAATATGTGGTGGGGAAAAAAATAGGTGTAGAGATGATCTTAAGAGCATCATCACATTCATATGCTGATGTGAGTGGAGAATGATCTGTGAATCTCTAAATCTTTTGATCTATTCCTAAATTACTAAGAAGCACGGAAACGGATACGGGACATGGATACGACACGACACGACACGGACACGGCAAATCCTAAAAAATTAGGACACAGACACGGCGGGGACACGGCAAATAATAAATATTTATTTTTATACAATATTTGATGTCATACTTAAATAATTAAGAGTAATATTATTTTTCATCAACCTAACAAAGAAAAAATTCACAAATCATAAATCACAAGTACACAATTGAATCTACTCCACAACAACAATAATTATAAGAGAACGATGTCACAAAGTCATAAAACCAAATCAAAACGAGACATTAGAATAAAAACTAGTCTTATCATTTAAACATCATCATTCTAGCTTACCCCAAATGCAAATGCATCATGAGAAAGTAATATGTAAAAGATAGCAGTTGTACAGTAAGAGAAAGAAGAGTAAAAAAGAACAAAGATGAAAAGATGAGATGGGCTATAGTTGAATTGTTAAAACAACATTTCTAGACTTGTGTTTTGCTAGGAAAAAGAAAGAAAGAGGCTAAAAAAGGAGAAAAAAGCAAAAACAATTAGGATTTTGTTAGAAAAATAATTAGGGATTAGTGAAAAATAAAGTAAGAATCCATGGAAGAGAGAAGATTCATGAAAACAAGAGAAAAAAAAAATTTGGTGTGTCCAACATGTGTCTTCGCCGTGTCCGTGCCGTGTCTGTAAATTCAAGCCGTGTCGGACGCGTGTCCACGTTGTGTTCGTGCCGTGTCCAAGCCGTGTCCGAAAATTCAAAAAAAAAAAAAAAAATTCAGACACGTTTTTTGGCGTGTCCGACACGTGTCCGACACGGATTCTTTGCCTTCTTAGGCATGTCTGTGCTTCCTAGCTAAATTATGTATGTACAATTTTTAAGTATAATTTCACTATTTTTGCTTTTTTTTTCTTATAAACATTGTAGTTGTTTTGTAGGACTATTTTAAAACTTTTGAAACTTATGTAAAATTAGAACATATTACATGAAAAGTTATTATATTTATTTAAGAGGACATGTAAATGAATATACGTACAGTGCTTCAACCTAAGTTGAACCCATTAGGGCTTTTCTTCTTTTTTTTTATAAGTATCGAACCCGTTAGCCCTTTTGTCACTTTATGTATCAGAATGCATGTTTTATAATGTAAAACATTCACAGAATCAAGCGTGAGAATGCTGAGTTCGAATCTTGAGAGCAGCCACTTCGTGCAAATAATGCCATGGTCAATTATGCATACAATCTCCCCCTTCCAATACCCTTGATTAGCAGCCCCGATTATCGGGAACCACACTGGGTAATGATCCTTTTTACTAATATCATATTTTATAATAATAACTTTGATTGCTTATTATGAAATCCAGAATCTAATATTTATTTTTAATTTTAAAATGTGTTTTGAAATGTTTATAAGATCAAATTTGTTTTGAGTTGCAATAAATGCCATTACGTTATTATACAGGAAATAAACGGGTCTCAACCTGAGCTCGAGCCATTGACCTGTACAAATATATAATAAAAAACAAAATGCAATTTCCTATTTTGAAATGCATAAAAACGTCATTGGTTAATTATGATATAACAATTAAAGCAAGTGAAATTTAGAACTAATAAGTGCCAATTTCTTTTCTTTTGTTTTTTGAGAAGTAGGATTGTATTAGAAAGCGTTCCAACGAAGAACACAACCTGCAAAGCAACACAAGGACCCTAATAATTGCCAATTTCAATCAGCAAACAGAGTCAAAAGGTTTATAACTAAAAGCTATTGTGTCAAGTTTTAGGACCAATACCTAAGTAACCTAAGTCACACATTACACAAGCGAAAATAACATATGAATTAAGTAACTACTCCACCTATGTCATGTTTAGTGTCTTAGCTTTACACAATCGCTTCCAAGCTCCAAAAAAGGATGAGGGTTGCATTAAGTAACTTGACAGCAAATGTAAAACTTTTGTCAAGACCAATATGAACATGAATCCTAAGAATATGACTGAGGTTATGGCCTTAGATAGAGCACAATGGAAAAATATGATTCAAGTAGCTGACCTCAAATAGTTGGGAAAAGACATTCTTTGTTTGTTGTCATAATCTTATTGTAATCTTAAATAGTTTTTTTTTTCTTTTTGAAAAGTAATGTAATCTTAAGTAGTTCGGAAAAGGCTTTATTTGTTGTCGTATATTCTTAGTTACGTTTGAAACAATATTACAATAGTATTAAAATAGAAATATGTTTACTTCAACTTATTTACAACCAAAACAAAAGAAAAAAAAATTGTCAAACAATACATCAACTTTTTCTACTTCTATGTAGCCAAAACATAAATATCAAATGAAAACGGATGTTCAAAAAAACATGTTTGGTCGAGCGTCCACTGAGAAGCAAATAACTTATCAAAAAAAAGAAGAGAGAGAGAAGCAAATAAGAAGAAACACACCCCAAACCAAAGATCAAATTGATCATAAGCCATCCTCATAGTACTTTCAAAAGAATTATCTAATAAGAAGATCAGAAACTATTTTTCAAGTCCATGTACATTCATGACGGTATATGATGATAAAACTCCTGAATCAAGAAACATAAAAACCAAATGAAAACGGACACATAAGGATGTTCAAAAAAACATGTTTGCTCGAGCATCCACTGAGAAGCAAATAACTTATCAAACAAAAAAGAGAGAAGCAAATAAGAAGAAACACACCCCAGACCAAAGATCAAATTGATCATAAGCCATCCTCTTAGTACTTTCAAAAGAATTATCTAATAACAAGAACATAAATTATTTTCGAAGTCCATGTACATTCATGACGGTATATGATGATAAAACTCCTGAATCAAGAAACATTAAAATATCAAAACCAATAAATTATACCTTGGGAAGACGAATATGTGGTTGCGTCCACCAGAAAGCCTAAAATATGGCATTTGACTTAATACCTGAAGGAAAAAAGTGAAAATATGATCAAAACAAAACACTTTCCATGTAACTAATAAACACAAACACTTCTAAGGAGGTAAGGAGTTGTTTCCGTGTCACACACATGTTGAGCGCCAACACTTCACAAACACTTTAACATGTCCATAATCTAAAAATAAAACTTTTAATTTTAAAAAGTAAAAACTTTCTTGGACATTCATAACATATTACCTAAGAATATTTAGACGTAGCCCACAGGTATGACTTTCCTTTAGCATAAAACTTATTATTGTAAGGAAAAAATAAAATTAAACATTTATACAACAACAACAACAACAACCAAGCCTTTTTCCAATTACTTGGGGTCGGCTACATGAATCCGATGTTTCCATTCCGCTCTATTTAAGGTCATCTCCTCTATTAATCCACATGCTATCATATCTTCTTTACTACCTCTACCCATGTTAGCTTTGGTCTTCCTCTTCTCCTAGCATTGCCCTCAATTTGGACTATGTCATTTTTCCTAACCGGCGCACTTAAAGATCTTTTTTGTACATGTCCAAACCATCTTAAAATTAAACATTTATATAAAATTTATATTAAAAAAAAATGATCATGCTTAAAATACAAAGGTGAAATACAGGAAAGATTTATCAAAGCAGTGAGCATAGGAAGAGAAGAGAAAATGTTAAAGTTATGCATGGTGATGTGCATAGACATATTTGGAGTGTCAACGTTCTTATGATATCGTATTAATGTTCTGTTCAGCATTCATTCTATTCAAGAGAGAGAGAAAAAATGATGCTAATGCTAGCTAAAAGCAAACCAAAAATATTTAAAATAATTAAATTACCAATTAACTGTGATTTGACACATTTTCACTCATTAAAAAAGTCTAATGTAACCATTTCATAGATCAAATATCAGAATAATCAGCTGACTGAAAAAAAATCTCAAATAAATGAATCATAATCTCAACACAGCTAACTAAACAACTCCAAGTGGATGGAAATGTTGGTTAAGAACTACACTTATAAATTATAAGGTCAGAGATTATAAGTTCGATTCCCCTCCTTGAGAGATGTCTCACAGAGATTTTCCACGGACAAAATTCGCATTGGGGCATGCCAAGTGTCCGGAGGGAATTAGTTTCACCCAAAAGGTGGGAGACACCCCTCTAGTCACCAAAATCAAAGGAAAAAGAAAAACTCAGCTGTCAAAACAAAATGCTGATGTAAAAAGCAAGATGCTAGCATCCTATTGAACAAGCAAACTATTACTCATTCCAAGTTGGTGTAGTTTCCAGAATAAAATGTAGTAGTACCTTCACATAAGTCTGGTTAATTTCTTTATCATTCAGACCACCCATCATACGAACACATTTAACATATGCTGGCACAAAAAACAGATCTGCTTCCTCTTTCTTTCTTGTTCGAAATCTTGACCGTAAAAGCATCCTGTGTATCTTAACCTACAATTGATATTAGAAACGATTATGTGAGAGGGAGGTATGTGGATGCAGCCCTTTCGGCCATGGAAATAGCAACTTTCAGTTTCACAAACCAAAAACCCAAAAACTGAATAGTAAGACTAAATATAAACTAAAAACCCAGCTAACTGTTCACCCAAAAAATAAAAATAAATAACAAAATTGCATGTAAATTTAACTTAAGAATACACCAATAATGTACTTTTTTTAAATCTAACATGAACATATAAGAGACTAAATTCTCAACAGGATTGAAGAAAAAACTCAATAGTTTCGCATTGATTACACTAAATACACTCAAAGTAGCCAATATACAGTAAAATTGAACTTGCACAAAAAATAGCCAATACTTATTCAAATTAAACCTAAAAAACTCATTAGTTGTTCTAATTCATTAAATGGTAGAATCCTAGAAATGATTAAACATTAAATGGAGGAACAATCTGATTACCTGAGTGCCCCACTGTCCTTTGATGCAAGAATCGGCAGAGATATTTCCGTCTCGACCATACATCAAGGTATTGAGTCCGTCGATCCCGAGCTCATCGTATACATAGATCTTGAGGGCGAGGTGGGACCCGAACCCTCGTTCGGGCCACGAAATGGAGCCTCCATTCTCGAATCGCACGACGTCGTTTTGCGATCTTTGCTGGGCATTGAAGGAGGAGTAGTTGCAGGAAGCGAGTGATGCTTGGTCGAAGAGTCTGGTGATGAAGAAGGTAGTCGCAATTAGGGCTACAGCACCGATCTGGTGGGTTCGGGTGCACAGAGACTGGTGGTGTGGTCCGAATACTCTGCTCTTGTTGTTTAAGCTTCCCATTCTCAGTGATACTGAGGTGTGACGAAAGAAGAAGATTGCGAGTGAGGAAGAAGATGATGACGAGGAGAGGGGTGTAGCACGGCGTCGTTTATGTTAAGTACAATACAAGGTTCCGTTTCGACTCGATTGAAAGTTTTTTTTTCAACCAAACCATTCCATCTGAAATCGTGTCCGGACTATTTGACCAATAGGACCGGACCGTGAGGAATTGATTAGTTAAATTTGATCTCACGGTTTCACTTGATTTTTTTTTCCTATTATTTTTCGCTTGATTTAAAAACCAATGTTAGCGTAGAATTTTCATGTTATCTATGGGTGAATCTACTAAATGAGGATTGTGTTTTTTCAAAAAAAAAGAAAGAGCAGTCCTAAACCATAGGAGCTACTCAACCTGCGTCAGAATTATATATTTAGGTAATATTACATATATATATATATATATATATGTTCATTGGTTGGTTCATAATATTATATATTGAGCTTTAGTTCTTCTAATATATATAGTTCAAACAATGTAATAAATTTCCCACATATATATATACACATGTCTACACAATATATGTAAATAAAAGAAAAAGGAGTGTGTATGTATAATTAAGTATTTAATTATATAATAAAATAATATAACATATATATATATATATATAATTATATATAGATATAAACACTAATGGATTGGTTCGGTTCGAATCGGTTCTGTAGTTTTTAAAATCAAGTCTGGACTGTGAATTAACAGTTTTATTACTTTTGGAATCGTGTCCAAACCAAATTGTTAGAGAACTAGTTAAAACTGTTAAGGTTTGGATTTGACCGATTTGATTTTTTGGTTTAAGTGGATTTTGGCACACCCTTTAGTTACACTCGTTGATGGGAAAATACCATTGATTAATACTATTAATTTAATAGTATGGATCATGAAGAGGTTATCACGTCAATTAAACAGGTTATTTTGTGTTAAAAATGACTCGTTTAAATATATCATAACCATTTTAAAAATGACTCATTTAACTAAACCTATTATGTTCATTTTAAAATTGACCTTAATAATATAAAATTTTAATTACTCATGTCTTGTCATGTAATATCAAATTGTTGTATTATTTAATAATTATGTCAGAGTTTGTGTTTAGAAATAATAATAGTGTTGTGTTTGTATCAACTCATTTAACATAAACATATATATATGTTGTGACGCAACCATACGAATTGCAAGTATATTTGATTGTGCTAGTTGTGGGTACACTCGAATTCATTCAAACTACATGTTAAATTTAACAAATTTCATCCATACGATTTTGTTAGGTTTATAACTCAACAGTTTAGTTCTAAAAAAAAATAGAGACTGTTGAATTAACTCAAATCCAATTATAATATGTATGTATATATAAATATATAATTTTTTTTTCAAGCTCAAAACATCAACAATAAAATTAGTCCCAAATGGCCACTCCTTCCTTGTCAAAGCAAGTTGACTGTTTTACCAAAGCAAGCAAGCAAGCAAAATTTTAATAATATAATCTTCAACCACCATTACAATCAAACACCTAAATTTTGTTAAAAAACTTTAGTAATTCCAACTAAATTTTTGGTAAAGCCCTCTTATTATGATAATTTAATTTTTTTTTTTATATTACTCTTTTTTAAGCCCAACCTCTGTCAAATAAAATTTTGATTCCGTCAGTGTTGACACGGTTGCGCCAAAAAAAAAAAAAAGACTAAATTAAGATGATGTGTCAAAACTTAATCGGTGTTGATGGAAGTGATGGCATCACAAGGTTGATGACATTCTAAATGTCAAAATACAAGACCTGATCCTACTTGTTAGACTAGCAAAACAATGATGATCAATGGCTAATCATAATCAATTTTCTATAACTATAATGTGGCTCTTCAAGTCTTGAAATTGAAATCGATGAAATTTGAAGTGATTGATTTGCCTCTTGGCTACTATGTAAAATCTCAAGAAAGAAAGATTTTAGTATATTAACATAAAGAGAGATCTATAGCTAATCTGACTATTAAAAACTTGAGTAAATAAAACAAATATAATTAAGGATTGTTGTGTATTCAGATATGTTGCCTTCCCCTAGTTCAATGATAGGCACAACATATTGAGGTTGTTGATCATGTAGATATTGGAAAACATAAATACTAAAAGGACTTCTTAATGATTGTTAAAAGAAAGAGGTGCAAAAAAAAAAAAAAAAGGAAAGAAAGAAGAGAAAAAAGTACACCCAAGGCAAGGTAGTTCCATTTAGAAGGATTATGTTTTTTTCTAATTTGCCCATTAGGATTCAACTTTGGTGCACAATATGAACATTAAACGTGAGATAGATCTTACCTTAAATCCGCTATAACTTTCTCTACAAAAGTCCAAATTTGATTTTTTTTTTTGTGTTAAAAAGTAGACTTAGAAAGCTTTCCAACCATATATGGATCAGAATCAGTTCCTTCTGTACTAAGTTCGGCTGGACTTCAAAGTTGATCCTAAAACAAGTCATGTATTCCATGTAAAATAAGATCTTCAAACCACTTCTCTCGCTAGAATTGATGGGTACAAAGTGTGGTGTTTCCTCGCACAAGAGCCTCATGAAAGAATATGGTGTGGACCCCCAGGCGCAGGCCCACTCGACTGGCCCAATACTGCACAACCCATAAGAATAAGCCTACCAAGCCCTGAAGAAATATGCCGCCAACAAACGCGATAGACTCAACCCGACACACCCACATCCTCCACATGACAAAACCATCATCAACTTAGATCACCTCCTGCTTGGAAACAAACGCGATAGACTCAACACGACACACCCACATCCTCCACATGACAAAACCATCATCAACTTAGACCACCTCCTGCTTGGAAACAAACGCGATAGACTCAACACGACACACCCACATCCTCCACATGACAAAATCATCATCAACTTAGACCACCTCCTGCTTGGAAACAAACGCGATAAACTCAACACGACACACCCACATCCTCCACCTGACAAAACTATCATCAACTTAGACCACCTCCTGCTTGGACGAACCAGCATCATCAACTCACCAACCCAGCCCAAGAAAACCATGATGAAGAGGAACCATCCCACGTGAAGTGAAAAGACAAACATCACCAGCCTATAAATAGAAGCAAAAATGAGAAAGAAAGGGTTAGAAAAATTAATACAACCCTTCTGTATGTCAAATTGCACCCGTTGCAAAGAAACAGACTTTTATATCATTTTTATTTTTTACAGTGTCAAATTCTTCTCTGCTATTGAGTGTGTATGCTTCATTTAGTTGTATCTATACATTTTTGAGCATCTACATATGGTTTAGGACCTTATATAATATTAGTAATTATTGGTCAAAGACCTTAGTTTTCCATAAAGAAGACCAAGAGTTACACCTTTACATATTCTCATACTCTTCCATTAACTCATTGTTTTGTGAACATCAACTCCAACTACATAATAGAGTATTAATCACCTAGAGTGGTGGAAGAGTTTGTAACTCAAAATTCTATTAGAAGTGCAGCTACCCTTAGATTGCAATCATACAACTATTGGTCTTCCAAATACTTGGTCCACTTTATAATTGGATCCCTAATTCCATAAAACCCTCTTCATGAAAGAATCTAGTATAATCATGCATGGCCACATCAAAGTGCTGAAAAAAGATTATGCCACACCACATGACAGCCTTGTATATTGTATCCAGAGTAAATTACAAGGGAAAAGCAAATAAGACACTCCCTAATGATTGTTAAAACAAGAGGAGAAGCATAGCTGTTTAAGCAAAGTTACTTACAAATTTACAATAAATAAGCATAAGAAAAAAAAAAAGACATGAACAACTAGAGAAGGCACTTTTTGATTGTCCATATGTAATTAATTTCATGTTTAGGTCACAGAATTTCATACTTGCTTATCTTAAAGTAATATATGCCATATGTATGTAATCTACTTTTTGATGAAGCAAAAATTCACTCCGAACTAGTCAAACGCCAACCGTGCCGGTGCCTTCTCGATGACTCTTCTCTTGTCCTTTTTTACATGTTGGCATTTGACCAGTTCGGGATGGATTTTTGCTTCATCACTTTTTATGCGTAAACAATATATTTCTGTATTGTTGCGACTTGCTAATGATTGTTTCCTACTTATTAAGATTTGGCGTGTCAACGGTTTTATGATGTCTTATTAATATCGTGTTCAGCATTCATGCTATTCAAGATATAAAAAAATTGATGCTAATGCTAGCTAAAAGCAAGCCAAAATATTTAAAATAACTAAATTACCAATTATATTTGACACATTTTCACTCATGAAAAAAAGTCTAATGTAACCATTTCATAGATCAAATATCAGAATAATCAGCAAAGTGAAAAAATAAAATTCTCAACTAAACGAATCATAATCCCAACTCAGCTAACTAAACAACCCCAAGGGGATGGAAGAGTTGGTTAAGAACTACACTTATAAGTTATAAGGTCGGGTGTTATAAGTTCGATTCCCCTCCCTTGAGAGATGCCTCACAGAGATTTTCCATTGATAAATTCGTGCGTGGCATTGGGGTCTACCACGTGTCCGGAAGAAATTAGTTTCACCCAAAGGGTCGGGGACACCCCTCTAGTTACCAAAAAGAACGAAAAAGAAAAGAAAAGAAAAGAAAAACCCAGCTGACTAAACAAAATGCTGATGTAAAAAGCAAGCTGCGAGCATCCTATTGATCAAGCAAGCTGTTACTCATTCCAAGTTGGTGTCGTTTCAAGCAATAAAATGTAGTAGTACCTTCACACAAGTCTGGTTAATTTCTTTATCATTCAGACCACCCATCATACCAACACATTTTACATAAGCCGGCACAAAAAGCAGAACTGCTTCCTCTTCATTTCTTGTTTGAAATCTGGACTGTGAAAGCATTCTTCGCATTTTATCCTACAATTGATATTAGAAAAATCAGAGTAAAAATAATATAAACATTGAAGATTACCTATAAGAAGTCACCAAAATAATGATTTAAATGTAACCAGTGGCGGAGCGAGCATGTGCCCACGGGGGACACATGCCCCCCCTGAATTTTTTTTTCTTTACTATTATATGTATAAATTTTTAGATTTTCAAAAATGTCCCCCCTAAAATTTTTTTTACCCCTAGATATTAATGATAGTAAGATGAAACAGAGCCTTTTGGTCATTACACATTTGGTTGTCAGGTTGTGTATAATTTTTGGGAGAAAAAAGCCCAAATCAACATCGCTCATTCTCAGCTCAAACTCTTCACAGAAAATATCAAATACGCTTTGGTCTTCACTTTTCGGAGTTCACACTTCACAGCTACACTCCTCTCCGAGTTCGCAACAAAATTGAAAGGAGAGATAAAAAGAGAGGATCAGTGATCAAACCTCAATGTTGATAATCGATGTGATTATGTTTCCAGGTAAAACTAATTCATTTTTTTATAGAACATGAAAACCCTACATGTAAATCGTTCTTTATATTTAAAGATTTTATAACCTTTGATACTCTTAAAGGGTTCATCTTTTGTCTCTCTGAAAACTCCTAATTTAGAGGTTATGTACTAATTTAGGGTTCTAAGCTTTGATACAATTTTTTGGTTATAGTAGAGCTTCTTTAGACTAAATACGATAGCCTGGTGACCAAACAAGGTACGCAATAATAAATGCAATTCCGCTCTCCATATTTTAAGGACATCGATCACTAACTTGAGCGTCAGAGTGTCCCGCCGGCACCCCATTGGTGAACATGCCAAGTCCAAGCCCATCAGAAAGGGTCTATCGCGATGATGGTCTCGCGAGCCTACAAGCAATGTATATAAAATGTCATAATAATGGGACTTAAATTCCCAACCTTCCATTTTAAGAGGGTGCAGTACAAGCAATAAAGCAAAATATTTAACCCATAAAAATATGTATATAAATTATATATACATATATTAGCTTTATAATATATAAGTTATATAACAATTATGTCATATATATATATATATATATATATATATATATATATAAGATTTTTTTTTCCATAAATGAGGTGATTTCAATTCAAAAGGCAGGCATTCAGTACATAAAAGAAAGTTAAGGCATACCCTAACTTAACAACAAAACAACAAATACAATTGAAAAAGACCACTTCCAATGTACATGGAAGATGATAAAAAAATATATCAACCTAAGTATAAGATAGGAGACACAAATCATCAATAGAGGTAATAACAACCACATCCATAATCTCAAAAACAACTGACTTAACAACATCGACAACATTCCTATGACAACCTTGATATAGTCTAGAATTTCACTCCATCCAAATGGCCCATAATGCAGCAGAACATAGAGAACAACTTACAGGAATTATCTTTTTGTACACACTAGTGCAAGAACTCTCCAAAAGACAGATAGTCCATATGCCAACCAAAGCAAGAATCAAACCAACCCTAAAGATCTTTAGCATAAGGGCATTCAAAAAATACATTATCTCTACTATCACCACCATTAAAACACTTATGGCACAAAGGTGCAAGGTGCATACCTCTATTGTGAAAATTATAAAAAGAAGGATGGTTGTCATGAAGAATAAGACAGGTAGTGAAGTTGGTCCTAGCTCCAGCCTTGTTCTAACTTAAGTTCATCCAAGAGACTCTTGCATGATGAGTTATGCAGGCATCCCGGGCTCTCTTAAAACTGAATTTGCATTATTCCACAAAAGCTTATCATTGCTATTATGCAGAGGAATAGAAGGAATCAAATTCTCTAAATGTTGAGGTAACCTGTTAAGGCATCATTTATGATCTTGAATCAAAACTTCCAATTTAGAATCCCTATGATAGGGCAGTTGTCTTAGGATCCTGTGACCAAACCTCTGAAGTAATGAATGTCCTTCACACCATGGGTCCTGGTACAAGCTAATCTGATGACCATCTGCAATTTTAAAAGAAAGTTTCTGTAGCATCAACTGTCTCATAGATAACAGATGCTTCCAAGTAGGAGATGTAGAATGGAAAGGAGTTGAATCCCAAAAGGAAACACCCCTAGCATATTTGTCCTTAAACCATCTAACCCATAGGTTCTCCTTGTCTTTGAGATAGTCCCAAGCCAAAGAACAAGCAGCAGTTTGAATATCAGCAAGGTGTCTGAGACCAAAACCACCCTCACATTTAGGCCTAGCAATCAACTCCCACCTAATGTAATGCATTTTAGCAGTCCCTTCAGTGCTCCCCCATAAATATTTTTTGATTTTCCTCTGAATAGAATTAGTCAGGGAGACAGGAAGCTTAAAAACAAAACACCAGTAAAGGATCACAAGATAAAACATAGTTTTAACTAATTCTATCCTCACAGTTAGAGAAAGATTCAAAGTACACCACTTAGATATTCTATGATTAATTATGTCAAGAAGATCAGTGCAAGAGGCCATTGAAAGGCCAACATATTCAAAAGTATCCCAAAATACTTAACTGGCAGCTTACCCTCCCTGAATTGCAAAATTATGAGAAATATTTGTTTCCTTCTAACTGATTTAGAGAAGAACACAATAGATTTCTGAGCACCAACTTGAAGGCCTGAAACAATTGCAAATTCATCCGACACCTTCTTGATTGAATGATTATGATAGCATAGCTAACATTGGTTTTAGCAACAAATAAGAGATCATCAACATACGAAAGATGGCACAGAGAAGGAATTAATCCTCCTAATATGATTAGCAAGATTCAATCTCCCTGAAATCACCTCATTCTCCACCAAGAAGACAAATATTCAGTTACCAGTGTAAATAACAAAGGTGAAAGGGGGCAGCCTTGCCTATGACCTCTACCTGGTTGAAAATAACCCTCAGCAGAACCATTGATCAGAATGGAAAACCAAGAAGTAGTCCGACATCACTTCATCTAATCGATCCAGCATTGACCAAATCCAAAGGACTGAAGCAGCTTGAACAAAAAACTCCAAAATACAGTACTATTCAGATCAATTTTAACTACAAAAGCATGATTAGTAGCCCCATTGAAACCCCTAATTAGCTCATGAGCCATTAAGATAGACTATTCAAGCCCCAACAAACTAATAAATTACCAACTTATATGTATAAGATTATACTATGCAATTAATATATAATTTGGACATCACCCAACGGCCAAGTTGGTAGAGCATCCAAGCTCTCTCAGCAGGTGTGTCCATGTTTCAATCTCCCTCTAAAAATAACTTGTATGTAAATTTTTCAACAAATAATACTCTAAGTTAATTGGTTAGTACTTTTCTTTATCAAAGAAAGTGTTCAAAAGATTTTATATACAAAATCAGCAAAAAGCCTAAAAGAAATGTGTCAAGCTACATTTGCGCCCGTGAAGCCAGATTTGTCGAGCTTCGCTGGCCGAAATCCGTACCCAGGCCTGGTCTACAGGAGATACCATGGAAGTACGAAATCCGTAAAATAACAACTATCATGAATGTTTTTGGTTGGCTGATTACAAGTTTTTAAGGTCATTCATGTGAAATGTTCAACTATTCTCTCTCATTCTCCATGTTGCTTTATATACATGCATCATCTATTTGGTGAGTGGGTTGCCTCTTGGCTCTTACCACAAAGGCATTGTGTAAAATCTCCTGAAAGCTTTTAGTAGATTAACACATATGAGAGATCTATAGATATATTGCATTGTTTCAATTTGTATGATTGTTCTATCACTAAACCTTTACCTTCTGTTTTCTTTTGGGATGTCATTTCTCAGCTTCATTCACATAAACAGACGCTGTAACTCTCTATTTAGGATTTCAGCAAAACGAATTGAGCTATAATGAACATATAATGGAATATTTGATGCTAACAGAACAAGAATATGGACAAAGAGATGAAGAAATGATGAGAAAACTTCATGTAGCTTAGACATTCATGCACACAAACATTAGAACAACTTTTATTATCATTTCACTAAGAAGACAAAAGTCCATTGTGTCGGATACAGGAGTTCCAATCCATTCTATTCCATGCGGATGATGCACCGGATGCTTTCCCCTTTTAGCATGTATTCGAAGGCCTTATTGATCTCTGAAAAAGTGACTTCATGAGTGATGAACTTCTCCAGTTCAAGTTCCTGCAAGATTAGAAAGGAGATGACTATGAGCATGTCGGAGTTGTTTTCTTCGAGTGGGGTTGGCAAGCTCACCTTGTTCATGTATTTTTCTACAACGGATGGGAGGTCGGAGCGGGGTTTGTAGTTTCCGAAGAAGGTGCCCTTAAGAGTCCTTTCGTTCAATAAATTTATGGGGTGGGTCTTGAAGACAGCATCCTTGTGGGGAACACCCACAAGAACAGCAACACCCCAGCCCTGAGATCACAGTTCAGAGTCTTATCATCGTTTGAAATAAAAAGTTGTAAGCAACACACTCCTATATTAGATAAACATTCAGAACTAAATCTAATGTTCTATTTGACTGCCAAATAGATGGAGGAAAAGAAATACAAAATTGCACATAGACAAAGCATTGAAAGAAGTTAACTGTGTAATCAAAATGGAGTCCAGTAATAACCTACATCGTGAACACACTCAAATGCTGAAATCATGGCATTGCTATTCCCAGTACATTCGATGCTTCTGTCCACTCCACCACCGGTCATCTCAGCGATCACCTATAGAGAGAAGTTTCTCATCAAATACAGATATACAGACAAGGGCTACAAGTGACAACTGCTTCAGAAAATACCTCATGAACTGGTTTTTCATAGTCTTTTGGGTTCACAAACTCTGTCACACCAAAATTCTTTGCTGTTTACAAATGGAGGAAAATCTTATCACTCCGACATTGTCACCTCACTTTGTAGGAGAGAATTGTTTCCACCAATGCAAACTTGGTATACTTTACCGAGTGCCTTGCATACCTTGATGAAATCTGTTGGAATTCAGATCAACTCCAATAATTCTTGAAGCGCCAGCAATTCGGGCTCCTTCTGCAGCCTAAACATATATAATTACAGTACTATAAAACAACCATGTTCAAACTTGTCAAAACAAAACACTCAAAATTGACATGGCAGTTAGAGAAACACACGGCAAGGCCTACAGCTCCCAGTCCAAAAACTGCAACAGTTGAGCCCTTTGTGGGTTTGGCAACATTCAAAGCGGCACCAAGGCCTGTAAAACAAACGCACAAGAGTCTGATCAATACATTACATTAAAGCATTAGCAGAAAGTTTTAGGGCATTGGGGAAAATATCATCTGTAGTAAGTAGTCACTGTTTTGTATTGTACCTGTTGATATTCCACAGCTAAGAAGACAAACTTTGTCAAGAGGAGCAAGGGGGTTTATTTTGGCAACACAACCAACATGGACCACAGTGTACTCACTAAAGGTTGATGTTCCAGCGAAATGGTAAATGGGCTTGCCATTAATAGAGAATCTGGATTTCTCATCATGAATCATCACTCCCCTATCGGTGTTAATCCTGAGGAGATCGCACATGTTGCTCTCTTCAGATTTGCAGTGAGCACACTCTTTGCACTCTCCAGTGAAGACCGGGAGGACATGATCACCAGGTGCAAGGTCTGTCACTCCTTCTCCAACACTCTCCACAATCCTAAATACCCAAAAATTGATTAAAACATCTAAGGGGTAGTATACTTGCTTTTACATTATCAGAAAAAAAGCATTAAATTTGGGCATGAAAATGAAGATGCATATTGTTTGCTTTGGTAAAATGAAGATGCATATTACCAAAGGGGTTGTAGCCCAATGGTATAACCTCCCTATCCTAAAAGAGGAGGGGAGGGGTTCGAGTCCCAAAAGTGTGTGCGATTCTCCCAACTAGGAAAAAAAAAATGAAGATGCATATTGTTATGTCTCTCCTCCAACACTCTCCACAATTCTAACTAGCCACAAAATTAGACTAAAGGCATCTAAAGAGATGGTACACTAGCTTTTACATTATCAGAAAAAGCATTGCATTTTGGGCATGAGAATGAAGATGCATATCAAGAATTCTATCAAGTTACTCTGTTTCTCCCCCACAACAATCTCCACAATCCTAAATACCGACAGAATTATTTTAAAATTATCTAGAGAGAGCTTATCAGCATGAGAAAAAACATACATTTTGGGCATGAAAATGAAGATGCATACAAGGAATTCTATCAAATTACCATGTTTTTCTTTCTCCAACACTCTCCACAATCATAATTACCCACAAAATTAAATTAAAATCATCTAAAGAGAGATGGTAAACTCACTTTTACAGTATCAGAAAAAAATGGCATTTTGGGCATGAAAATGAAGCTTATAGGAATTCTATCAAATTAATATCTTGCTGACTGAAATCAACATACCCTCCAGCCTCATGCCCAAGGATCCGAGGAAAGACGGGGTTCTGGCCCTGAAAGATTGAAGAAACAAATTTCGGTGTTAACCTGAATATTCATAAATCATTGAAACAATGTACAAAGAATAAGCAAATTGTAAGTACTCTTTTTTTTTTGAAGGGTAATTGTAAGTACTCTTATCTCTTCAACATTAATGGGTTTTGAAGATAAATATATACTCTGCAAAAAAAAAAAAATGGTTACCTTGGCTTCCCAAAAGTAGATATCGGAACGGCAGAGGGCGGTGTAGAGGATCTTCATACGAACCTCCATTTTCTGTGGAGGTGACACCTCCACTTCCTCAATCACTAATGGTTTCCCTGCTTCCCATGCCACAGCAGCTGCAAACTCATGGCACAATAAAAGAGTAAATACTCATCATCTCAAAACTCCAAACTATATATATGTATATATATAACACCCATAGTTCTCAAAGAGCTCTCTGATTTTCATAAATAAAAACATGTCCTTTGTGTCAATTCAGTTAGCAACAAACTTTCATCATCTGAAGAACCAGATTTCATTTAAAAAAGATAGAAAATACTACTATAGTTTAAAACCTTCACTGAAATTTGAATCAATTAACTGTGTGAACTAAAGTGAAACAAAAAAATCGAATAGAAAGGAATATTTTAGAGAATTTAAGAGTAGTCCACTAAAAAACTGAATCAGAATTTTGAAGACCATTTTAATAATTTATAAGATTACAAAAGATATAAAACTAGAAAGGACATTATGCTAAGAACTCAAGTCTCCGAAGACCCATGAAGATTGCACAAATTATATAAAGTCTTTTACACACAAGCACATTCATAAACATATACAGATTGACACAGACATTCATAACCCAGACAGAAAATGAAATAATAATAAGAAAAAGAAGTAAAACTGTTTCCTACTACCACTAGAGACACACGTTCTAAGAACTAGAAACATATCTTCAGTAAGCTTTTTATTAAAGGTCCAGAATATAAAAACTGAAAACTCTGTTTCCTACTACCACTAGAAACACACACTCTAAGAACCAGAAACATATTTTCAGTAAGCTTTTTATTAAAGATCCAGAATATAAAAACTGAAAAAAAATTATATTTGATAAACTGATATGTGAGAGATCAATGGGCTGATATATATATATAGGATATCATACCTTTGCAACGTATGACCTGACCTGCAGTGCTCGACATCTCTTCCTTCTCTTCTTTAATCACAGCTGAAAGCAAACTGAGACAACATGATATTCAGACTATATATAAAGCTTTTCAATCATCTTTGGACAATTCCAAAAAACTTTAATCATCGTTAGGTAGAGTAAATACAAAAGGCGATGCCAAAACTGTTGCTGGTTTCTAATTCCTGTGGACTTTTGGACTTTGGTTTTCTGATTCCTAGATTTTTTTAATTTTTTCTGTCAAAAAAATTATATTTTGAAAAGGCTTGAGATATTAGTAGACCAAATGTCTTGATGTTCTATTTTTTAATTTTTCTTTATCTTTGATAGTAGTTGTTAGTGATAGATACAGAAATAAAAATGAAATATTTACTATTCATTGATTTAGAGGAAGAAATAACATGTGTGCTCGATAATGAATTATGAATTAATTTATGACATGCGGTGATATTGTGACAAAAAAAAAAAATTGTCAAGGTGCTCTAACCCACTGGAGAATGATCAAGAGTATGTCTAGTGGGGTTGTAGCCACCAAGTTATATGCATATAATATATATAATTTGGAATATTACAACCAAATTAAGGTGTCGTGTCCCATGTGATTATGGGAAGACTATCTTATTTGGAAAACCTTATCTTATCGTGTTAATCTATTAAATGGTTTTATTAGTAGTACAAAACTGCCCATTGAATCATCAAATGATTTCCATATAAATACCCATGCACTTGTGTTTTCAATCCATTGTCTTGAGCATAGAACTTCGACAAAAATTATGGTCAATCTCTTTTGAAAATTAAATAATTTCCTTAAGAATATAAAATGACAATTTTTATCATTTAATCATATTAATATATTTTATTGTATTAAAAATATAAATGAAAATTAAATATATATTTAATTGACATACTAATAATACATTTAATTTATAAACTCTAAGATTTGAAAATTCATTAATTTTATTTGTATACATAACAAAAACTTTTATTTGAAGTGCAAAATTTGCAAATGCACACGTATAAATGGAAAACCATATCATATCATGTTAATCTGTTAGGAGGTTTTATTAGTCGTACAAACCGCCAACTAAATCCTTAAATGATTTCCATATAAAGGTTGAACTTGTGTTTTCAATCCTACCCAGGGTTGTCTTTAGCAAAGGACTTTGACAAAAATTATGGTCATATTGCTTAAATTTATTATATCAAAACATAAATGGAAAATAAATATATATTTAATTGACATAATAATTATACATTTAATTTACAAACTCTAAGATTTGCAAATTTATTAATACATTGGTATACATGATAAATGTTTACCTAAAGTGCAAAATTTGCACACAAGATTATGGGAACTTTTAATTTAAACTAGGTACAACTCCCTTAAAAAACTTTATTCTATCATGTTAATCTGCTAGGTGGTTTTATTAGTAGTACAAAACCGCCCACTGAATTCTTAAATGATATCCATATAAATACCCATGTACTTGTGTTTTTAATCCTACTCCGGATTGTCTTGAGCTATCATTTAATCATATTGACTAATTTATTGTATTAAAAATATTGTTAATAAAATAAAATAAAATTGAAGAGAGAAATTAAACAAGAAGAACGGAAGAATATAATGTGGTTTGACCATTACGACCTACATCATTTTTATTATATTCTCTCTTAGTTTTGTTTACAATGACCATCTCTATTTAGAGATGAAAGAATACATGTGATAAACATGAAAAATACATTAATGGAAGATTCCTAAAATCAATCCCTTAAATCACTCGTATCAATCTTCTATCAAGGCTTAAATCACTCTAATAATATATTCTCTAACACCCCCCTCAAGTTGGTACATGTAGATTTTAACTTAAGTGCACAACTCGAAACTAAATATGAAGGTTTTGAGGGATCTGAGTCGAGTTGATCCTGAGATCCGAGACGAGTTGATCTGGAGAACCAAAACGAGTTGATCCGAAGATCCGAGACGAGTTGATCCTAAGATCCGAGAAGAGTTGATCCGAAGATCCGAGATGAATCTAGAGTAAGGTATGATAACCTGCTCTGATACCATGTTGATAAAATAAAATAGAATTAAAGAGAAAAATTAAACAAGAAGAACATAAGAATATAACATGGTTCGGCCACTACAACCTACATCCACGGCACACAAAGCCTAAAGGGCTACATCACTTTTATTGTATTCTCTCTTAGTTTTGTTTACAATGACCACCTCTATTTATAGGTGAAAGAATACACGTGATAAACATGGAAAATACATTAATGGAAGATTCCTAAAATCAATCACTTAAATCACTCATATCAATCTTCTATCAAGGCTAAATCACTCCAATAATATATTCTCCAACAAATATAAATGGAAATTAAATTATATTCAATTGACATAATAATTATACATTTAATTTACAAACTCTAAGATTTGAAAATTTATTAATTACATTTGTATACATGATAAAATTTAACCTAAAGTGCAAACTTTGCAAATGTTTGAGATTGGCAATTATTCAAAGTATATTTATATAATTTAACTTATTAAATATAGAATAGGAAAGTAAATACACATACTTAATATATATATATATTAGTAAACCTGACTGGCTATGCACATTTATATAAATAATGAACCACTTTTCTATATACACTAGCAAAAGTACACGTGCGATGCACGTGATTAAAATTGAACTTATATATATATATATAATAGTGTTCAACTGCTCCCTGGTGAGCACGGAGCAGTCTACACACTTTTAATTGTAACCTTAGGATTAAATCCTAAGGTTATAATTAAACAACTATTTTTTTCTTATTTTAGGAAATTTATTGATTTTTCCCATTAACATTAAATAACATTTATGTGAAAAGACAAAAGTGTACAATTTCATAAAAAAAAAACCTAACTTTTACTGCAATTATTTATCATTAAATTGTCACTTTAATTGCTGGAGCTTCATCATCTTCTTTCTTTTCGATTTTTTGTTTTAGTGAAAATTAGACGAAAACACACATTGATTTTGCATTCTAATTTCAATTAATGGTTAATTCTTTCACCTAACCAATATCATTAGGATAGTCAGAAAAACAAATGAATCGCCATTTTTCCAAATCCTCTAATCATGGCCGCTCCAGCAATAGATTCACCAAAAAGATTGATGATCGGAGATTTTTGGATGCTAACAATGCGGACCAGTTCCCTTGACGAAGATATGGAGTATTTCTGCATTTGTATATTGTAACAAAGAGGTGATATATTCACTGTAATGTTGTACACCTATCAGCAATAAAATCAATGTTCCTATTCACTGTACATTGAAAAAATGGTGATTCATTTGTTTTTCTGATTCTACTGATGATATTGGTTAGGTGAAAGGATTGACCACTAATTGAAATTAGAATGCAAAATAAATGTGTATTTTCGTCTGATTTTCACTAAAACAAAAAAATTAGAAAGGAAGAGGATGGTGAAGCTCGAGCGATTAAAGTAACCGTTTAATGATAAATAATCGAGTTTTTTTTATTTTATTTTATGGAATTGTACACTTTTCTCTTTTCACATAAATGTTATGGGTTAATGAAAAGAGTCAATAAATTTCCTAAAATAAGAAAAAAAATAGTTGTTTAATTATAGTCTTAGGATTAAATCCTAAGGCTATAATTAAAAGTGTGTAGACTCTTCCCTGCTCACCAGGGAGCAGTTGAACACTATTATATATATATATATATATATATATATATATATATATATATATATTATGTATGTCTGTACGAGGGATACTTGACTCTTATATGGAAATGTAAAAATCAAGCACATGCCTCTGCAATTATACAAGAAAAACAATTCAATTATGCATGATTATATGTGCTTGTGTAAATAAATTCCTAATCTATAGATATGCTTCTTTCCATGACAGAGCCATAAAGAAAAGTGGATAAATGTTTAAAGGGTAAATATCACTGACACCCCTTAGGTTTGACCTTATGTCACGCAGCTACAACTTTGTGAAATTTTGTCACAAACACCCTTTGTAGTTTGTTCCGTATATCACAAACACCCCCTCATGCCAAAAGTACATCGTGTCAGAGCAATTTTTCACAGTAAAATGACCCGACTCCCCTTTGACTTCTGACCTAACCCTTTTGAATACTAAATTTTCCGATTTAACCCTGTGTAATGGACCAAAATACCCCCAACTATACATTATAATTATATCTTGTAATTGGTGAAGAAACTTGAAACGACTGGTTTTGGCAACATATGGTGATGAACACGAGGTGTTCCAACAATGAATAAATGACCTTACTGCCCTTTGACTTCTGACCTAACCCTTTTAAATACTAAATTTACCGATTTAACCTGTGTAATGGACCAAAATACCCCCAACTATACCTTATTATTATATCTTGCAATTGGTGAAGAAACTTGAAATGGCTGGTTTCGGCGACGTATGGTGACGAACATGAGATGTTCCAACGACGAATAATACTATAGAAGGCTCCAACTACAATGATGAAGGTTTCGACGAAAAAGAAGAAGATGGTGGTGATGTTGATGGTGGTGATTGTGGTTAGTTTTGAAGGTGGGTTTGCTTGATCTTATGGTTACCATTCGATATTATAAATATAACGAAGAGAGAGAAAGGGAGGGGCCTAAACCCAATGAAAGTGAACTTAGTTGACCGACTTTGACCCGACGATAAATACATGTGGCCAGAAAACGTCAAAGTCATCCCTCTCGATGTTGGACGCGTGTAGATATATACATAATACCTTAATTTTGCAGTTGTCTGTATTTTTAAATGGAGAATCCAAGGTTCCTTCTCAAACTCTACCCCTTTTTCCATGGAAATTACAAAGATGGGATTTGATAGGTTCTTGAACAGGAGTGTTCGCAGTGGTCGATGATGGAGGTTGGCTTGTTTTTTGAGTGATGGTTTTTTGCTTGTGAGGATTGTGGATGGTGGTTTTCCACAGATGGTGGTTACGACTGTGTTTGGTGGGTTTGGCTAGGTGTTGGATAGTGGGTACTTGCTAACTGTTACAATGATGCTTCGATGATGAATCAGTGGTGCCTGATTGATTTGGGATGATCACATGCAGGTGGTGGTCTCAGTGAGTGAGAGGGATAGAGAGTATCCTGTGTGTCAATGTTTTTGGGTCCTTTGGGTTGGTTTAGAGAGAATGAGTAGATGTGTCTGTGTATGGAGAGTTTAGAGTAAGAGAGAGATAGAGTTGTCTATTGAGCTTGGTGCATATGTGACCCTCTGTGGGTTTGTCACTAGTTTAGAGAGAGAGAAAGAATGGATTTCAGAGTGTGTTTGTGAGGGTTTTGTAACCCTGAAAAAGGGATTTTAGACAGTGTTTGAGGGCTTGTGAGAGAACGAATTGGGTTTTCAAAAGAGAGAGAGGGAGTTGTTGATTGTTTGTGAAGGTCTGTTGATGGCTTTAATTTTGGTTGGCTAAGCTTGAGGTGAAGTCAATGGTGGTTGGGATTCACATGGAGATGATGTTGTGGGTTCTATGGGTTGTGAGAGGGTAGAGAGAGAATCTGGCGGGAGAAAATGATCATGGGCTTTTTGGCCATTTTGTAACTCCAATATTTTAATATCATAAATTAATTAAATAATAAGGGGCAAACTAGACATTTCACAGTTTTTTTAAATGGAAAAGCTGACAAGGGGTGTTTGTGAAAGAATTTCGTGAAGTTGTGTGTAGGTGAAATAAGGTTAAACCTAAGGGGGTGTCAATGAAGTTTACCCATGTTTAAAAGATGTCACAAGCACGTAGAACCAGATCAGAAAAAAAAAAAGTAATAATAATAATTCTTTTCAATAACAACCAGTTCTCACTAGCACTAATACCTAACCTTTCTCCAATGACACTTTCTTCCATCTACATATTCAAACATCTCATAATGAGGAATTCAGGAAGAGAACAAAAAATTTAGATCATCGGAAAGATATACAAAGCCAACATTCTCCCAAACTTTAAATAAATAACAAGCTAAAATAGTAAGCAACTTCTCATATTGAGAAAGTATTTCAATTGTCAAAAAGATGAACTAAACAAAGCATTATAAACAGTAAATTTAACATGAAAAACACAATCCAAACATTATAAACACCTCTTACACAATAATTCCACTCTTAGCCATAAACATAATAGTTCCAGTAAAGAGCACGCGGAAAATGCACATGATTCAAAATGTTTGATAATTACTAAAAAAAATGTTCGATAAATTATGAAAATTTTATTTGATCAGAGGTTGATGCAACAAGTCTTTTCCTTTATTCAGAAACATCACCAAAGCAGATTTAACTCCCAAGCTTGTGCTCTAAGGAAAAATCAGCCAAAAGCACACAACTTACATACACCACAGAACCTGCAACATGCACATATATTACCAGCATTTGCTTTATGCTAGAGAGTCCATTATGTCTGTGAACACACAATTAAGAACCTGTTTGTTCACATAGATCTAAGAAGTCCAAGGTCTGCAGTATGAACCAGAATGTGTGACAATCAATGTCAACATAAAAGCTAGATTGATAAAGCCGCAAATTAGCATGCAAAATCTAAGATTGAAAAATAGTAACTTTCATCATACCTCTGGGACTAAAAGCTCAAGACGAAACTTAGGACCATCATAGTGGTGCAGGACTGGCCAAAAGTATCTTCCTCCAAGGCCTTGCAGAGTTTCCTAACACATCCTTACCTGAAAAAAAAAATTGAAAGAATAAGTTGGAAGTCTATAAGAATGGAATCCTCCAAATCCCCGAAGAAAGAGAATTCAAATTTGAACATTTTTACCTCTGAGGGAATCTTGATTCACCCATACATTTGTTTTCTTCTCAAACAGTTGGATCAATTTGGATCCACCAAAACTTGTTGCCTATTTAGAAAAACTTGTGTTCAAGAATTAGTGTAAATATCAAAGCAATATATATTAGAAAATTGCAAAACTGATCTTAGAAGTATACATCTCACTTGTTTGAAAAAAATAGGCATTTCTCGATAAAAATCACATATACAAAAATATATGGAGAATGGCCTGGAAATCAAGCTAGTTAATCACAAATAATATGGTGTTCATCCATTTCCCAGATTTACCAATATAAGCTCCCGCTAAAGATAATTACTTATTAGTCTCATTTCCAATTGAAACGGAGAAAATCATTATAAGACTTGCTTACCAAGGTAATCTGTTTAATGCTGCCTCTTTAAACCGGTACTCAAAATAGGGATATATGTAAGTCAATAACATTTCAAATACATCCTGATTTAATGAAACTAATCTTCCTAGTCAAGGTCATCAAGAAAAGAACAATATTATAGTCTGACTCATACTACTACAACCTCAAGCATTGAATAAATAATGCAAACAGAAAATAAATTGAAAGTTAACCACAAACCTCAAAAATGTCATGCAACTGGTTAGTAGTCATTAGAAACAGTGGTAAGCCTGGTGTTATTGTCCAAACAGAGTTTCTATTCCTTGGTGGAAAGCCTACAAAATGAGAATATACACTAATCATCTACTTGTAAATGCAAATAAATGAAAAAGAGAAAATTCTAATGATCAGCATATATTAATATTTTCCAAAAACTCTATAGCACACTTTAAAAATTGGTGCAAGCATAATTCTAATAACAACTGCGACAACTTGATGTTCCAAGTTCCAACAAGCATACTAAATCTAGCTCAAGTTCTTAAACGGTGCAACAACTGTTTTGGTTTTCAATATCCATCAAACATCCAACTAAATGAATAAATTTCTAAATGCACTTCGAAACTGACTGGTTTGTTAAACATGTATGTCATAGAACAAGACTTAACCGTTCCAAACCTATTGCCCAGACTTTCTTCAAGGTTAGAAAAAGGATGGAAACATAATTACCAAATAGTCGTCGCTTCAAATTGTCCTGCATTGTGTCATTGTTACAAACAAAGATGTATCCACCAAGTGCCTCATTTCGTGGAAGTGTCTCTGCTGCTTTTTGACACCTATGCTCCAATTCAACATTCTGGAATGAAAAACAAATGCTAACTATGTGCAATGATTGAAAAAAGCAAAAATGGTGAAACTGATACTTGACATTAATTGAGAAACACCCTAGCACAACTAAAGTTGTTCTATGCAAAAGAACAAATATATAATGTACATATATCCTAATCCCTCCCTCCTTTCATATGTGATTTTGTGCTTTGGGAAGAAAAAAAAAGTCAACATGCAAACAGTGATGGAGCCACATGGTGCACAGTTGGAGCAACAGCCTCCACTGAACTTTCTATATTTCAGTTTTCTATGTGCACTTTTTCTAATAATTGTAAACATGCCCCCACTCAAAATTACAAAAGAACCCCTAAAAGCACAAAATGAAAAAGTCAATGATGCAAGAATAGATTCTCTTTAAAATGTATGGCATTATAAGAAATAACATTTTTACTGAATTTTTTTCACGACAAATGATCATATACACACTTATATATATGTATATATTCAAAGAGGCATGACCAAATTACATTAAGTGTAAGAAACACAATCTTATCTTTCATTAAGGCCATCTTTGAATCAAATATCTCTCAATTCTCTCCCATGTTTGTCATGCAATGCAAAGATCATGTTGTTCGCAAGAGATGGAGAGCTTTCTCATTTTATATCAAACTCTAATTAGAATTATGTTCTACAATTTTATATAGAAAAAAGGGGCATAGAAATCCATCTACGAGCAACCAGAACTTGGTATAACTCCTAAGCATGTATCTCCACCAGGTAGGATCACTTCTATGATCTAAATATCCAAAAGTTTACTACTTTAACTCGCAAATATTTCTCATTTACCCAAACAACATCACACAATATGTCCTCATTTTTTGTTGGAACACTAAGAAAAACTTGTTTTCCGTACAGAATCAAAGTTGCTTGATACTACAACAAAGACAATGAAAGTAACAGAGCAATCGTTACTTATGCAGTCCATAAGAAAAAGCTTTGTTTCAAGTATATTTATTTAAGAGAAAATTGCTTCCCACATTTTCCATCATTTTTATATGCCAATTAGAGTCCATAGACAAGTGACACTATTGTTTTGCTGCAAGAAGAACAATAATTGGGGACCAAAAATTTCCCAGGAACGTAATTTCTAAATGCAAAACGAAGTCCAAGAATTTATTGAGGAAGCTAAGCATCAATATCATCTGGACATTTTATCAAATATATATAGCTCAAAGGTAAGTCTTATAGTACGGACAAATTAACAATTACTTGCATGATTTTTATTTGTCAAACAAAAAAAATAAAAAATTAATATGATAAGCATGAAAATAAACAAAAAAAAAAAAATTTAATCCATCAATACAACAATGCATCATGAAATTTATAAATTTGTTTTCTTTGAACTGAACAAGTTTCTTACCTCAACAAATAACAAGTATAAAGTTCTGAATATTTCTATTTCATAAATATGACAAAAACCAACAAAAGGAAAAACTCTCAACTCAGTCTCAACTCTCAAATTCATTAGCACCTCCTCCATGATAGCACATGCCAAACCACCAATTCACAGATAAACAAATGTTTTGGGGGGCATGCCAGATTATCAAGTCAATCCATATAATGATCATGTCTGTCTGAATTTAACGAAGATTTTCCACCTTGAATTGAAATACATGAGCATGTTAAATTTGTGTACTGTCTCAACGAAAAGCAAAGCAGTAAATAGTGAAACTTACAAGGACACATTTTTTAATTGAAAATGGAATTCTTCCTCTCAAGGAATTCTTTTCTACTCTCATGAGCTCCTCCAATTTCCACTGGAGTGCTTCCATTCAACTGATTTTTGCTCAAATCAAAACTGGACATGCATATATATATACACACACACACACACATATATTCAAAGACAACAAACACCGACACAGGGACACGGAGGTTGCTTACCAGCAAGTAAGTGAAGGGGAGAGAGAGAGATATGGAGCTGTTCAAACCCAGATGGGCCAGACCCAAATCCAAACCTTAACGTCACCTTTCCATCACCGGACGATTACACCACTCACAGTCAAAGGCACAATAAGGGGCAAAAACGGACATTTCTTTTGAAATTTTTATTTATAGATGCAATTTTTTAATGGTTGATCCACAATAAAATTGTTTACGGGATATTTACTTTCCTACTTATTTTTATTTTTTATTCAATTTCTATGGATATTTGGTTCTACTTTCTTCATCTTTTAAAATGACGCAAGTTTTTATTCTTTTGTTCCTTTGAATTTTTCTGAACAAACTAGATTTGGTTTATTTAGCTTTCTTTTTTCTATATTTAATTTTTTCTTTTCTTACATATTTCATTCACAAAGTTGTTATGATAGAATAGCACATAAACCATTTCTTCTGTGATAGCATACTGGCTTGGCATTATAAGAAAAGGGAGTGTCTGATTCCATATTTGATTTTTTTTTAAAGGGTAAATGATTTGTGTATAAATAAAAATGTCAATTTATAAGTCCCAAAAGGAAATAGCCCACACTGAGATTGATGCCTTGCGTCGTGTTCCTTCGTGGTGATATGCGGTAGGGTTGCAATTCGGGCGGGTCTAACCCGATCCAGATTGAAAATTTTTGAGTCTTGGACCGGAGAAATTGAGTAACGGGCCGGGCTCAGGGTGGGATTTGCGAGCCCAATTTCTTTTGGGGCCGAACCCAAATTAATAGGTTTGATAACCCGAACCTAACCCGTTATACAAATCCGACCGATCCGTCCTCTAGAGTCAACTGATAAGTCTAATATATATAAAAAAATCATATACTACCAAGTAGTTCTGAACCTAGTCACTCTTATTTGACACTCCAACCTCACTTCCAAGTTTCCAACTAGATGTCTTTGTCAATGCAGAACCGATAATTATTTATTATATATAATGGGTTTCTTCCAAAAACTAAAATAAAAGGGAATGAAGGTTCACGTGTTATTTGAAAAACAAACACTCTAACCAAATTATAAAAATACTACTACAATTAAGAGTAATTAAACTAAATCTTATTATAGTTGGAGTATTTTACCCTAGAATTAATTCATCAATTTCATCACAACATTGAAAAAAAAAATAGATATGTGCGATGTAGGATTGTATAAATTATAATACTTGGTATGACTCACGAGATATAACACTAAGAAGTATTAACTTTTCTATAAAACTCTAATCGGAGGATATCAAATTAATTCATTACATCAGATTACAAAGATTTTATTTTAATTGTTAGGTAAATACTCACACACTCACAAATGTCAACTATGAGACTGGAACACCTCACCTCCTATTTTAGTCTTTGAGGGAGAATAGGTTATAATTAGTCAATTAGATATAAACTTCTGGGAAAAAAATATAATATGCATACTTTTAAAGACGTCGTAATAATATAAACATATACTTAATATTATAAAATGTCAAACCATTTATGTTTCACTTTAAAAATAAAAGAGACAAAACATCATTATGTTGTTGGTCAATAATTATAATATAATATAATATAATATGATAATATATTAAATTATATTTTCGACATCAACATGATACAAGGAGTTTAAAAACAAATCTTTGATTTCACTTCTTAGAGATCCATTATATATATAAGTTTTACTACTATTAACTTATTAGATATTATTGTATTAACACGTAATGTATTATGTGTAATTGTATATAAGATTATCAGTTAAAATTATATGTTTACTTTTTAGTGGCATTCTTTGCAAATACTAAGAGTTAAGTCCACTAACCCTAAACCCTTGTTCAAATTTCAGATCTATCAAAATCAAACTATCACTCTCTCAGTCTCTCTATCTCAAGTCTCATCTCAACCCTCATCTCACATTCTCACCTCGCAGCTGATGGCACTCTCTCTCAGTCTCTCTATCTCAAGTCTCATCTCAACCCTTATCTCACCTCGCGGTTGATGGCACTACGGCAGTGATGACGACAACCCATCTCTGCTACAACTGATCTCTCACTCTCAGACTTTGATCTCTTACTCTCACAGTCTTACTGATATCTCATTCAAGGAAAAAAGATTAGTTAACAGTTAACACTAAACTGAAGTTTGTAACATTTGTTGTCCTGTGTGTTTTTTTTTTTTTTGGGATTTTAGTAGCTTAATTTTTGGGGTCTTTTTGTAGCTTTCGTGTGGTAACTAGTAACCATTTTTTTTTTAGGTTTTGTATGTTATTTGTAATTTTTTTTGAATTAAGGTTAAAGCTTGACGTACGGCGTAAAGCTTGTTCATATGGTTCATATGTTTTTTTGGGGTTTTTGTAGCTTTCGTGTGGTAATCAAATTTTTGGGATCTTGTATGTTATTTGTTAAAATCAGTCAACATATGGTTTATGTATTTGTATTTTGTAAAAATAGTACTTGATTTTTCATTTATGTATTAAAAAAGTACTTGCGTAATTTGTGGGCATGAAATTTTATGTTATTATTATACTTTAAAAATTTTTGAGCCATTTTTTTTTGGAATTATAATTTTTAGACAACTTAAGCACAACAACAAATGAAGCCACAATCAAAACAACTGGTAAAGGCACGGGTGCGGAGACTATAACTTAAGGTAAACGTAAAAAGTCATCTTATGTATCAAAATTTAAAGTATGGGAGCAATTCACAAAAATTAAAAAAGAGGGAGGGGGCCTTTTTGAGCAAGCTACATGCAATTCTGTGATAAGATATTTCATTGTCCTAGTGCACAGGGAACTAGCACTCTTACTCGACATTTAGAAAAGAGGTGTCGCAAGTATGAAAATAATAAAGACCCTACCCAAACAATATTAAGGTTTAGTGTTGATAATTCTGGTGTTAGTAATTGGAAGTTTGAGCAAGAAGTTTGTTATAATGAGCTTGCTAAAATGATTATTGTTGAAGAACTTTCTTTTAATTTTGAGAAAAAGAGGGGTTTAAAAGGTTTTGTAGTGTTTACAGCTGAAATTTCAGTTGGTTTCTCGAACTACTGTGACAAAAGATTGCATTAATATTTATGAAACTGAGAGAAACAAACTGAAATTGATTTTTTAGTCATCGGCTTTACGAATTTGTCTCACCATTGATTTGTGGACTTCCATTCAAAATCTTGGTTATATGTGTCTCACGACACATTATATTGATAAAAATTGGAAGTTAAAAAAAAATATCATTAATTTTCATGTGGTTCCAACTCCACATCGTGGTGAAATCATTGCACAAGCTATTGAAACTTACTTGTTAAAGTGGAGAATTGAGAAACTTTGCACTTTAACTGTTGACAATGCAAGCTCTAATGATGTGGCAACTTTATCTTTGAAGACGAGGTTTAATAAGCGCAATGGATTGTTATTGGAGGGTAATATGTTTCATATAAGGTGTTTTGTACACATCTTGAATTCGATAGTGAATGATGGAATTGAACCGTTCGCATTCATGATTGTGTGAAATATGTTAGGAGTTCTTCTTCTCGTTTGCAAACTTTCAATAAATGTTCTAAGGTAGAGAAGATTAAATCTAAAGGATCAGTATGTTTGGATGTGCAAATACGATGGAATTCAACTTATTTTATATTTGGTGCTGCCTTTGAGTATCAAAAAGCTTTTGAGCGGTTGGAGGAGCAAGATGAAAAATTTTCACATGAACTTAAATATGGTTTTCTGTGAGTTGCGCGGTATGGAAGCGGTTGCGAAAAGTATTTTAGAACCTAGAGGGGGGTTGAATAGGATCACTTGCTCGTTTCCTTAATTTTTAATTAATTCATTTTTAAGTCCAATTAACCAAACAATCAAAACAAGTAAATAACTTAAAGTGCAAGTAAAGAAAAGATTGCACCGGATATAAGTGGAAACCCAAGGCGGGAAAAACCACGGAGGGAGGCGGAAAGCTTCAGGAAACCAATCCACTATGATGAAGCAAAGTACAACAGACTCTGTCTCAGTCTCACACCCCTTTTCACTCTGTCAAGAATCTGATGCGGAACACCTCAGGCTTATGATTGCGACAACATGTCCAACTGTTGCAGACTTCTGGCTAATGTCACGATCCTTACAGAAGGTTGCTGGAAGAACCAAAATACTCAGCAAATATTCCGTTCCCTTCGTAGTGCGATCTGGTCACCTTTCTTCCTCAGCAAGCAAGTAAGCGAAGAACCATCAATCCAATGTTATGATCAGCAAATAGATTTGATGCAGTCTCTGAGCAGCTAATCTAAAGTAGATCATCATCCTAAATATCACTCGTGAAGTATGGATGTGTGTTCTTAAAAATAGATAGCCCTAATTATACTGTATATACTTTCTCTCTCTAAAAATATTAATTTTCCAAGCCACACAGGTAGAGATTATATAGATACATATATATAGGCAAGGAAGTTCTAATTTTACTTGAAAAAGAAGTTGAATACCAAAATAGAACTCTCCTAGAAGTTTCAAACCCAATAGGAATAATAATTTCCATCAAAATTTGTTTCCTATTTGAAACAGGCTAAGTAGGACCGGTGCCAAATAATGAGGACTAGTGGGACTTTGTAAAAACCTGCAAAAACTAAACTGCCGAGAAAAGTTAGACCGGTCCTAAATATTGGGGACTGGTCCTACTTTGAAAAACTCTTAATTTTTCATTAAAACCCTAATTTTTCAAAATAGGCTCAGAAATAAAAAGTGTAGAGTGTCCTCACCATACTTACCTATATTATATGGTGTTCTAACTGATTTATTTACATCCATGCACTTGAATATCAGCTCGAAGTTATCGATGATCAATTACAATAAATAATACAAAAATTACAACTCAATCAATCAGGTTTTGATCACCGAAATATGCCAATTACAAATTTATATCTCACAATCTCCCCCTTTGGCAATTTCATGACAAAACCACCTAGACAATTATAACCTAACACATTGAAAAAATTAGATTACAATGTTGCCCAAAAATACATAGAAATAAAGAACTGATCAACAGAAGCTTCACTTGTGTGTTCAAGACGGTTAGAATAAAACATGTTGTACCTGCACATCCCTTAAACAAGACAACCTGTGAAAAGCTTAATAAAGAAATATAATCATGAATATCAACATCTCCCCCTTAATCTCCATGAATATTCTCCCCCTTAATCTCCCCTTTTTGTAACAAATTGACAAAGAAAGACCCAAGAGATTTATATAAACAGATAAATCATGAAGCATATAAAGAGAATAATATAATAAGGAAGCAAAAATCATCATCACTAATCAAATAAATATCTAAAACATATTAGTTGATGGAATAAACAATAACAGATTAAAAATAAATATCTAGACATCAAAGATAACGAAGTCAACAATAGTCTAGAACAAAAGATAATAAGACCTAAGGTCTAAGTCTAGTTAGCCTCATCAGCAAACTCATCAGTGAAGGTAACCTATCTACAAGCCGTGGGGCTTCGGGTATACACAACTCTCTAATCATATCATCCATGCTTGGTCTATTTGGATCCTCAACTTAATATGAAAAAATAATGCCATCTTCATTCTCTGTAACACCCAAAATATTGGCAATTGTGTCCTTGGTGACCTCAACACGAACGCCATAAAATTTTGTCACAAATATTAGGTCGTCCAAGCTTGATGTTATCATATTGTCATAAAAATATCTAACCATGTCGGGCCTCACTATCTCCCTAAGATCACAAAGAGACTCCCAACCATTGTTTTCAAAATATTGCACAAAGTCCATCCCCCATTTGCGCTTGATAATTGCAAGATTAACTCGTCTTTCAATTCTCATAGCCTGGCACCCTATGACATTCACAAAATTCTTAAAGTTGAATTCATCCTCAAACATGTCTAAAGTGAATACAATACGGTTGTCATCACTAGTAGACGCCTCAATACGTCCCCTCTTACGTGCCATCAAAACCACAATGAATGGGATCAAAAATATAGTCAAAAGTTTCATTGGGGCTTTTTGTCGAACACCTTGTGTGCAAGTCTTTAAACCTCAAATATCAAGAATGTTTGTTTGCACAATATCACCCAAATCACAAATAATCAATACAACACTCCAAAATTTTCAATCCCAATCTACTAATCAATCACACAATCAAAAGAAATGTAGAAGGAGAGAATGCATGTGAGTGTTTGAGTGTATGAGTGTCTGTAAAGCTTGAGAGGAGAGTGTAAGTGTAAGTGTGCAAATGAGGACTATAGGCATGTTTAAAGCCAAAGCACGCTCACGGATTCCATCAAAATTGGGCATCCGCTAAGTGCGATCGGTGCTCAAAATTTGGGACCAGTCAACTTTGTGAATTATGAAAAATTACACTTTGGACCTCTAATTCACCAAATATACCTCATCTCAACTTGATTTAGCAATTACGCACACAAAGTATGAAAAATAAACACAAAATCAATATAAAACATTTTTTTGGATTTTTTGAAATTTTTTTTTTATAAAAAAATGAATAATCTCATGAGAATAATCAAAACATATTTTTCAAAGAATAATATAAGTCCTAAAATTTCTGAAAATTTTCAAACATTTATAAATGCAAAATTTTAAAAACCATAATTTATCCATAAAATTCATTATCAAATTTATGATCATGACACAACTTCCAACACACAAATATTTATAAAAATTTAGAAACTCATCTAATAAATCCATGTGTGTGTGTGCAATCCAACTTCATCAAAAATTAATCAAATTTCCTTTGATCCATCTTGTAAAATATATTGGATAATAAGCAAATATAACTAATTATGATCAATCATTCAATTTTTTTTTAAAAATTTTTCTAAGACGGTGGCTTTCACGCTTACGGGCAGCCAGCTATTTTCCTCAAAACAACTCTTTAATTTTTAAAGATATCTCATTGGAGATTTACATTGTAGTGGAAGCTTCGAACACATCCCAAAGGTAGCATTTTTCTTTTGTCTTAGATATTAAGCAAATTCTATTTTTCTTCATGCTGAATAAAAACATGATTTTTTTTCATCCTTTTTTTTTATTGATTATTTAAGCTTTCAGTGCTACTCATACAATATACTCTAGTCAACTTCACATTAGTTTTCAATCAATTTTCTCAGAGTTGGACTAGTGCACAAATTGTATGGACTTAGAAAATTTACCTCTAAAAAGAAATAAATACAGCACATTGGTTATCGATGTCTAAATCATAAAATCAAGCACTTCATTCATTGACAAACTAAGTGTCCCAATTATGCATTCACAAATTAAAGTGAAATTAAGAAGAAATATAAAGAATTCACATTATTTCTCAAAAAAATATAATTCTCATAATCTAATATGATTATTACTAAAAATAAACAAACCTAACTTATACAAAAAGATATGGTCCATTGGAAAATATATAATGAACATAAGCTCAGTCCATGACCATCAAAGTCCTAAATGACTTAGTTAGGGGGTTTTGCACCCAAAGACCTATTAGGAATAAACCCCATAGTATCAATAGGCACAAACTTATCCAAATCTTTCTTTTTCATTCAGATAGTTTTAACATGCAATTTATCAGGAAAGTATTCTGGAAAAACAAAAATATTCTTTTTCTTGTTTGAATTCTTTTTAGCTTGAGAATTTTTGGGTTTGTTCCAATAATATGCCTTTTAGTATGAACCATATTCTTCGCAAAAGAATTATGCACATGAAAATCAGAATTAGAATGTCTTCTCTTTTTATAGCAATAGTGTTGACTATGTCCATTCTTATCACAAAAAGTACAATAAAGCACATTGGACACAACATTAGCATGCAATGACTCAACATGAGGCTTAGGTTTAGGTTCTGGCACATTCAAGTTCTTGGGTTTAAAAAAAATAGTTTTTCCCTTAGATAATGACCCAACAAAACCTAATCTAGTCTTATCTCCTACAGGTTTACTAACACTAATCATGCTATCAAGCTTAATCTGTCCAGAAGTAAAAACATTTAATTTCTCTTGTGATTTTCTCAATTCAGGCTCAAGAGAATTAATTCTAGTAATAAGAACATCTCTAGCAGAAATAACTTGACTTACCTCACTTTCAAGAAACTTAACTTTGCCTTGAAGATTCAGAATTTATGTTTTACTTTCTTCAATCAACTTTACTTGATCTTTATTCTTTCTCTTCAAAGTCTCTTTCTCAGATTTTTCTTACTTCAGCTTTTTAAATTTTTTATTTTAAGCTTCCAGCAATTTCTCAAAGAGTTCTGGTAGCTTGCTTTCACATGGTTCTACATCAGACTGCTCAACTTCTGAATCATCAGACCCTACTTGACTAAGTGTAGTGTACACCTCTGTTTCACCTACATCAGAAGAAGAATCATTAGTAGTATCATCATTCAATAAAGCAATAAAAGCAAAAGAATCATTCTCAATAGATGAATCACTATCAGAGTTAGAAGATTCAGACTCAGAAATAATAGCTTTCATGACTTTCTTGTTTAAACTTTTCTTTGTACTAAAGTTATTTTTCTTAGGACTTGGACATTGATTAGATGTATGACCTTTACCACCACATGTCCAACAAGTAAGTTCAGTTTTCCTAGATTCATCTTTTTTCTCTTTCCTTTCCTTACCTTTGGATGATGAGCTTTGATTCCAGAATTTAGAAGGATTTTCTTTTCTCAAATTTCTATTCTCTTTATTCTTAAGGAATCTTCCATATTTTCTAGCAAAGAAATTTATGTCATCCTTATGGTTTAACACATCACATACATGAGATTGTTGAACTAATTCACCCTCTTTCTTATTAGATTCGATAACAATTTTTAAAAACTGATGAAGCAAAAATCCACCCCGAACTGGTCAAACCAACCTGTAAAAAAGGACAAGAGAAGAGTAATCGAAAGGGCACCGATGCAATGCTGGCCGATTACGCTTCGACGATCAAGTCAGAAATTGAAAGGGCTTTTAAAAGCTATAAAAGAACTAAGATGGTATTAATTGTGTACCTTGGTATATGGACCGTCTTGTATTTATAGTGACAAAGTGAGGGTGTACCCTAGTAAAACTCTGTCTCTTCAGCTTCCCTTTCCCACTTAGAGACAACCAGTCTTGGTTAATACATTATTCTTATACACGTCACCTTAGCACTATCCTCCCACGTCATATGTTTTATATTAGGAGTCAAACATTCCATCAGATGCCTCCTGTTCATGAGGGTCACTTATCGGACATCGAGAACATTTGGTATTTTAACTTGCTCTTCTTTTTTTTTTTTTGCGCGAGCCCGGCTAGGGCCAGCGCTCGGCCTGGGCTAGCTGGCCTTGGCCTGGCGCGGCAGGCCCGATTGGACTTGGCTTTTGATCAGTATATAAGAACCCAATTTATATATATATTTAAAAAATAATTGTCACTTTGAAGAATCGAACCTTGGCTAATAAGGTCTAATGATCTCAGCCTAACCATTATGCCAATGACTTATTTGGTTAATAAATTTTAACTAATAAACTTTATAGCACAGCTTTTGATAAGCCATGTGACAACCTTGGCGGGACTTACCCGCCATTTGCTAAAATTTCTTTTAACAAGTTGTGCCCCCGTAGGGTCGGTTGACAATGTTCTCGGGATTAATTATCCTGACTTTTTCATTAAAGTCCTCTTTGAAGGTGTATCCTCCCCATAGGACTATTTTAACAATATTCTCAAAATTCATCCATCTCGCCTTTTTCATTAAAGGCCCTCCTTGGAGGTATATCCCTGTAGGGTTGTGTCCCCGTAGGGCTGTGCCCCCATAGGGCTATTTTAACAATGTTCTCGAAATTCATCCATCCCGTTTTTTTTTTATTAAAGGTCTTTCTTGGAGGTGTATCCTCCTCGTAAGGTTGTGTCCTCGTAGGGCTGTGCCCCTATAGGACTATTTTAACAATATTCTCAGAATTCATCCATCCCGCCTTTTTCATTAAAGGCCCTCCTTGGACGTGTATCCCCGTAGGGTTGTGCCCCCGTAGGGCTATTTTAACAATGTTCTCAAAATTCATTCATCCCGCCTTTTTCATTAAAGACCCTCCTTGGAGGTGTATCCTCCCCGTAGGGTTGTGTCCCTGTAGGGCTATTTTAGCAATATTTTCAGAATTCATCCATCTCGCTTTTTTCATTAAAGGCCCTCCTTGGACGTGTATCCCCATAGGGTTGTGCTCCAGTAGGGCTATTTTGTTTTTTGTTTTAGTTATAACAACATATTTTAAAACAAAAATGATTGCTATTGATATTCTAGTAACAAGTATAGAATTATTCAAACAAAAACCTTGGAGCTATCGTCCTAAGGCTCGATATTAAATTGAGTTTCAGTTAGAATTATTAAAGTAAAGGCAACTTTTAATAGAAAATGTTACTGGTGGCACTTCCTCAGATGCTCAGCATTCCAAGGATGGACCAACTGTCTCCCTTCTAATGTATCTAGTCAATATGCCCCCTGTCTCCTCCAAGTCCACCGGAGATAACTTTGATTTCTCCCAATAGATGAGTTTTTTGAGTGTTGTCATCTTTACCATTCCCATCCCATGGGTGGTTCTGTGTTCTCTTCTCATCTCCAGCCACGTATCTTTGTAGTTGGCCCCTACGAATCAGGCTTTCAATCTGCCTTTTCAAGTTTATGCACTCATCTGTATCGTGGTCATGGTCACGATGGAACCTGCAATACTTGTTGTGAGACCTCTTGGATGGGTCGGTTCTTAGTTTTGGGGGCCATGCAACAGTTGGGTCATCTTGGATGTAGAGGAGGATTTGGCTCATTGACGTGTTTAAGGGGGTAAAGGTGTTGAATCCCTTATCACAATGCGACATTTTATAGGTCTGCTTCCGTGACATTCTGCCATACTTGGGGTCTCTATCTTCCTCACTGGAATGTCCCCCCTTTTTTTGTCTGCCTTTTTCGCATCAAAGGCCTCCTCTACGTTTATGTACTTTTGGGTCTTCATGAGTAGCTCAGACATACTTTCTAGAGGGTGCTTGAAAATTGAGTGCAAGAACTTTGAAGGCAGTAGGCCCCCATGAATGCGGTAACTGCCACCTTGTCGTCTAGAGCATAGACCTGCAACATCTCCCTGTTGAACCAGTTAATGTAGTCTCGTAATGACTTTCCCTTAATTTGTCTTACGTTCAGGAGATAGGTGGCGGGCTTTCTGTGCCTTCGGGCGGCAATAAAATTTCCTATGAACAATTGGCTCAGTTCTTTGAATGAACGTATAGATGTCGACTTCAGGTTGTTAAACCATGACCGGGCAGAACCCTTCAATGTAGTAGGAAATGCTCTACATAGGATTTCATCCGGTATTCTTTGGAGGTGCATCAGAGCCTTATAGATCTCTAGATGATCTAGTGGGTCCTTGGTCCCATCAATGCTTTCAAGGGTGGGCATCTTAAACTTGTTGCGCAAAGGACAATTCATTATTCCTGCGAAGAAAGGGAGGTTGGTTTTCTGGACCAACTCCTCTACTGTAGCAGGGCCCTTCCCCTTTATGGCATGGGCCATGCTTTCTACCCTGGCTCTGAGGTCCTGTATCTCCATGTCATAATAGGTAGTCTCCCCTGGGTACTCTGAGTCTCCATGGGGTTGGTTCTTTTCGAGTGGGACTAGGTGACTGGGGTTCGTCCCACCTTTTACTTGACTCTGAGCTGCATCATCCGTTGGGACTTCACTGTCTCGCTCAACACCATCCCCTTCTGGATCAACAAGCCTAAGGAGACCCGACGATGGTACTGGCACCACAGGAGGGAGGAGCCGTAGAATTATCATATTTTGTTAGAGTATCTGGGCCAGACTTTGATTCAAGTTTCGGACCTAGTATTCCAACACTGCGATCCTTCCCTGGTTGTTTGGGATTTTGGGGCGTGCCTCGGGAAGTCTATCTGTCCAGGGGGTTGAATGCCTCCCTGTCCTGCAACTAACACATTGTAGGCGAGAAGATCAGGGGCTGCAAGCGGGCCCTGTCCGCCAAGAAGGTCATGGTTGACAAGAGGATCCTGTGCGGCTAGAGGATTGTGATCGGTAGGAATATCCTGTACTGGAGGATTGTGGCCAACAAAAGGGTCCTGCACAAGAGGGTCATGTACGACTGTAGTCTCTTACCCAGATCGTAAGTGCATCATGCTTTGTATATGATTCGCGTAGAACAATCAAGTTTGTGATTGTTTCCCACAGACGACGCCAACTGATGAAGCAAAAATCCACCCCGAACTGGTTAAACACCAACCTGTAAAAAAAGACAAAAGAAGAGTAATCAAAAGGGCACTGGCGCGGTGCCGGCCGACTACACTCCGACGATCAAGTCAGAAATCGAAAAGGCTTTTAAAAGCTGTAAAGGAACTCAGATGATATTAATTCCGTACCTTGGTATATGGAGAGTCCTGTATTTATAGTGACAAAATGAGGGTGCCCTAGTAAAACTCTATCTCTTCAGCTTCCCTTTCCTACTTGGAGACAACCAGACAACCAGTCTTGGTCAATATATTCTTCTTATACACGTCACCTTAGCACTATCCTCCCACGTCATATGTTTCATATTAGGAGTCAAACACTCCTTCAAAAATAAAAGTAAATTTTGATTTTAAAAAATACTTTACAAGGAACTATTCACAAATTAGAGAACACTGCTCTGATACTAATTGTGAGTTGCGTGGTGCGGAAGTGGTTGGAAAAAGTATTTTAGAACTTAGAGGGGGGTCAAATAAGATCACTTGCTCATTTGCTTAATTTTTAATTAATTCATTTTTAAGTCCAATTAACCAAATAATCAAAGCAAGTAAATAACTTAAAGTGCAAGTAAAGAAAAGAATGCACCGGATATACGTAGAAACCCAAGGCGGGAAAAACCACGGAGGGAGTCGGAAAGCCTTAGGAAATCAATCCACTATGATGAAGCAAAGTATAACAGACTCTGTCTCAGTCTTACACCCCTCTTCACTCTGTTAAGAATCTGATATGAAACACCTCAGGCTTATGATTGCGATAACACGTCCAACTGCTACAGACTGATGGCTAACGTCACGATCCTTACAAAAAGGTTGCTGGAAGAATCAAAATACTCAGCAAGTATTTCGTTCCCTTCGTAGTGAGATCTAGTCACCTTTCTTCCTCAACAAGCAAGCAAGTGAAAAACTATCAATCTAATGTTCTGATCAGCAAATAGATTTGATGTAGTCTCTGAGCAGCTAATTTGAATTAGAACACCATCCTAAATATCACTCGTGAAGTATGGATGTGTGTTCTTAAAAATAGATAGCCCTAATTATAGTGTATGTACTTTCCTTCTCTAAAAATATTAATTTTCCAGGCCACACATGTAAAAAAAATATAGATACATATATATAGGCAAGGAAGTTCTAATTCTACTTGAAAAAGAAGTTGAATACTAAAATAGAACTCTCTTAAAAGTTTCAAACCCAATAGGAGTTAGAATTTTCGTCAAAAATTGTTTCCTATTTGGAACAGGCTAAGTAAGACCGGTGCCAAATAATGAGGACTAGTGGAACTTTGTAAAAACTTGCAGAAACTAAATTGTCGAGAAAAGTTAAACCGGTCCTAAATATTGGGGACCGGTCCTACTTTGAAAAACTCTTAATTTTTCATTAAAACCCTAGTTTTTCAAAATAGGCTCGGAAATAAAAAGTGCAGTGTCCTCACCATACTTACCTGTACTATATGGTGTTCTAACTGATTTATTTGCATCCATGCACTTGAATATCAGCTCGAAGTTGTCGATGATCGATTAAATAAAATAATACAAAAAATACAACTCGATCAATTAGGTTTTGATCACCGAAATATGCCAATTACAAATTTATATCTCACATCCTCCAACTGAAACAGATTGGTTGATAGTAAATAATTTACACAGGTTCTTGAAAAGCTTTTATGTTATCACAAAGCATGTATCAAGGTCTAAATATATCACTTCTAACTCTTATTTTCAAGAAGTTAGTGGAATCCAAACTTTGTTGCAAAAGTGGTCAAAAAGTGAAACTATATTCTTTAGTGATATGGCCAAAAAAATGATAAAGAAGTTTCAAAAGTATTGCAACATTGACAAAAATAATATTTTGTTGATCGTAGTGGCGGTGTTAGATTCTCATTACAAGCTAGGGTATGTGAAATATTGTTTTGCGTCATTCTATTTGAGTAGCAAGGTTGAAGAGTTGATTGAGAAGATAAAAGATGTTATGGACCGTCTTTATCAAAATTATGCATCAATTAAGTTGGAGAAAGATATTGAGTCACCTAAAAGACATGTTGATATTGAAATAGATGACATGGAAGGAGAAGATAGTATTCTTGATGAGAATAAGAGGAATTGGCATAAATACTTGAAAGTTGAGCAAACTGAGGTGATCAAGTCTGACTTAGAACGTTACTTGCAAGATGTTATTGAAGTTAAAGATGAATCAACTAATTTTGACATCTTGGAGTGGAGGAAAGCAAAAGCCTCTTCATATCGTGTTCTTTCAAGTATGGCTCGAGACATTTTGGCAATTCCTATTTCAATTGTGGCTTCAGAGTCGGCTTTTAGCACCGGGGGACGGGTACTTGACTCGTCTCGTAGTTCTATAACTCCTCGAACTGTTGAGTGTTTGAATTGTGCCCAATATTGGTTACGGAGCTCTTCAACACCTGTTGAGATAGAAGAAAACCTAGAGGAACTCGAAGATTTAGAGAAAGGTATTACTTGTATTTTTTATCTATTGTTTTTGTATTTTTATGCTTTGTTTATTTACTGTTCTTTAACTCCTGAATATACACTATTTTTTATTTTATTTTATAACTTTTATGCTTTTTTTTATGCACTTTTTAATTCAACACTTCACTTTTATGCTTTGTTTTATTGAACTATTGCAGCAGTATTATTAAGTAGCATTCATGACATAATACATTTTGACAAGTGATGTTTTACTCTCTCTCTCTCTCTCCCCCCTTTTTGTAGGTATCTTTTTTTTTTTGTTGTTGATTTTTGTATGGGTCAAGTTCTTGTCCACTAGATTTAATTTCAAGTTGTTATCCGTTGTTTTATTTGAGAATTGTTTGGATTTTTTATTTTAGTAGAAGTTGAAGTTTTTTTAAAAAGGATCGGATTGTACTATTTCCTTAATTTTGCTTAATTAAAATATGTTATTGAGAGTTTCTCTTATTCTACCTTGTAGATATAAAATTTATTGTAAACTCAGATTTTCTAAGAGATAATAAGAGTTGGGATTGAATGCTTTTTCTTTGTTTATTTTTTTGTACACTTCCACTAGTCATTATACCATGTCATAGGGTACAACTTTGGCTAAGTATATAGAGGTTTAGCTTCTTTCGAAAATAAATTTTTGGAATTTGATAAGATTATAATTATGAGTCATTCCACTTAAAATTTTGAAAAACTTCAATAATAAATTTGTCAATTCTCATCATTAATCTTTAAGTGCATTGAAAGCTAATCATTAATTTTTGTAAGTTTTGTGAAAAATGTTGGAGTGTGCACTGTTGGAGAGGGAGAGCCATCTACTAAAATTTAAGACGTAGTATGAGAGATAATTTTGATAAATGATTGATATATGCCATATATATATATATATATATTTACATCTTCTTCATATATTGATATTGTCATGTTTTTTTTGTAGGAACAAGGAGAATGGATGATGAATGGGTGATTTGATGTTAATTTTGATGTTCCTTTTTGTTGTTTTGTAATGCTGTATTAATATTGGCTTATGATTGTACAATGGTTAATGTCTGAACTTTGGACTAAAGTTAGTTTTTTTCTTTTATGGACATGGTGGTGTAATGACTTTGTAGGCTTTTGATATTAATTATTAATTTTTTATGCCCATGCCAATATATATATATATATATATATATATATATATTGGTGTAATGGACATGGACCCAAGGTGATAATTGGCAGGAGATGAAAAAAAAATAATTACCCAAAATCTTGAATTATTAAGGTTATTTCATTGTTTAGTACAGTGGGGATATAGATGTGTTTGTAAATTGCATAAGGCTAAAGCAGCACAACGGGAAGTTGGGAACTTTACAGTAGACTGTGAGGTCTGAGGAGAGCCCATAATCTAGTTAGCTTATGAATGTAACAGAGCAACCCGAATTAAACCCAAAATTTTAGCTTGAATTTTCCAACTTGATTTTAACCCGAGTTTTAAAAATTATGAGCAGGCTGAGCTTGGGTTCGCATGGTCGGGTTCGGGCCGAGCTAGGGTTGAACATTTTATACTTAGAGTTAAGCCCGAGTTGATTCTCCAACCCGCCCGGCCACCCTAGTTGCAGCCCTAATATGTGTTTTTTCACCCACTATGAATTATATATGTGCTACACTTTAAAGATTCCAATCATTATGTGAACCTTACTTGCACCTGCCACACACCCAATTAATAAACTCATTTAAACCAAATATTGTGATCCATGTTGTAGAGACCGTGGCCAATTTTGGCCGATTTACTAATTTTTTTTATCATTTTTGCTATAAATGTGTTTTGAATAATGTTATAGATGTTTTGAGAGTAGGAAACATGTTTGGAAACATGTTGTGAGGTTTTCAAAAGTTTCTGGAAGATTTGGAGAAGTTTGACTTTTTGGTCCGGGAATTCAGAAATTTTTTGAAAATATTTATTTTTGTAAATGACTTAGATGAAATTTTTAGAGAGTAGATGAAGTGATTTCGAGGCTGTAGAAGTTTTTGAAATCGAAAATAGAGCCCAGGAAGGTACGTTAAGTGGCCCGAGAGCGAAATAGTCATTTCGCACCCCAAAGAACTTTTAAATATATGGCTGAGACTGATCTCAGCCATTTCACACGATTCTTTCTCTTTCTAACATTTCTCTCTCCCTTCTCTCTAGATTTCGGTTAGCTTAGGTGGTGATTCGGGTTTCGACAAAGAAAGGAGATATGTACGGGACGACAAGAGTTTTCATTTGAACCGAACATCTTCATAGTTCGGCAAGGTAGACATCGCTAGGATTTTGGTGAAATACTTGAAAGGCCTACATTTTTGAGGTAGGGGTTTCTCTTCTCATTTAATTGTTGATTCTAGAGTTTTGGGAGAAAAGGTGAGAGCGAGGGTTGTTTATTGCATGTTTTAGAATGGTGAGAAGGGTGAGATGTGGTGAGTTTCTATCTTTATTTAATTTCTTAAATGCAATTGGTTTGTATATGGTAGTATGCATGATAAGAGTAGTGAATGAGTGAGAGAAATGAGCATGTACACTTATATGTTAGGTTTTGTGCACTTTTGTGAAAAATGTTTTAAATGAGCATAATTGTGTTATATGATATCATGTGATTTAAAATGCATGTTATCCTTGTATAGAAATGATGTGCATTGGTGAAGCATAACAAATATGTGCTTAAGTGAATTTTGTGAGCATATGCTACTTATGCTAGGGTTTACATATATAGGAAAGTATATATATTGATTGGTGAATATAAAATGCATGCTATGTTCTTTCATAATTAGCTTATGCATTGTGAAGCTTGAATTTTAAATGCTTGGTCCATATGTGTTCAAAATGTATGTGTAGGGCCGTTGTGAGGAGAACAGGAAAATGTGGTGGAATAACTTGTTCACTTGGGGCAATAATGCTCGGTGATGGTCATGTTCCGGTTCAATCACCTTGGAGTAAAGAATACTTGGTGATGAATTCCGAAGTGGTCTAATCACCTTAGAGTAGAGAATACTCAGTGATGCATTTCAAAATTATTTAATCACCTTGGAGTAGTGAATACTCGATGACGGTTCGATTGCCTTAGAGTAAAGAATACTCGGTGATGAATCCGAAGCGGTCCATTCACCTTGGAGTAGAGAATACTTGGTGACAGATTTCGCAGTATGTGAGAAATGTCTCGGTCACATGGTTGGTTAAGAATCATCTTAGGGTATCGGGTTGAGTCCGAGAAAAAGAGACAATTGTGTGATATTGCTTTCAATGTTAATTGTGAAGCATGACATGTATTTAATGCATTCTTATATAAGCGTTGCTTGTGAACGAACATGATATATGTTGGATGATAAGTGTAATGTCGTGACATGCATTTATGTAGGTTGTGTCGAGTTGGCACTTAGGTGGGTTGGGGTATCTCTACTGAGCTACCGTGGTGCTCACCCCTTTTTCCTAAACTCTTTTCACAGATAAAGCACCGATGATGGATGGGACATGAGTGTCCAAGTAGAGCTCTTCATAGCATTTTGATATATTTTGGATATTATAAATTTGGTTATCCATGCCGGCATGTGGATTTATGTTGATGTTGTAGTTACATTTATATTATATGTAACGTTTTGATTCATTGAACTCATGTATAGTTTTGAATGAGAAGAAATTGTGGACGTTGAGACTATATACAATGACATGTATATCTTGATGGAAACGGATGTTGATTGTGAGACATTTGTATTTCCAATGCATGATTTGGAGTATTCTTATGATGATTTATCATTGTAGATTATTAGAATGAGGTATGAATGATCTTAGGTTAGTCGGATGAGATTTGGGCTCAAAATAGCCAATATAGCAGGTTGCAACATATTCTGCAGAGTGCAATTTTGATTGTGTGAAATGGCAATTTCACATGATCGAAATTTCCTGATGCATACGAACTTCAAACGAGCATAAGTCTTTTATTTCAGATCAGAATTGAGTGTGGTTTTTTTTAAAAAATCAAGTATTTTTGGATTCTCTATCCAATGGTGTATGATTCAATTTAATATTCTAATCATACAAGGAGTTTAGTCCTGGAAGTGATTAGTTTGAGAGAATAATAAGTTCATTATTTGACTTGGAGTGGGATGAATGATGCCATAGCATTATATTGATGATTTGAATGGTGTGTGTCATAAAAGTACATTAATATATGATTTAAATGTTTACTATAGGTGATTAGAGTGAGAGTTAGGAATCAAAAAGACCAAGTTGTGAGATAGCAGGATTCTCTACTGAGAATTTTGATCGTGCAAAATGACTATTTTAAATGTCAAAATTTTTGATCATGCAAAATGGCTGTCTCGCACAATCGAAGAAATGCAGGCTTTTGAGGATGAAAAAGTCCTGAGAGGGTCGATATTTGATACTACTTCGCAAGCAGCTTGATTATGCGAAGCATTTCGATCGTGCGAAAATCTTTCGATTGTGCGAAAGGCATTTTTTGATTGATCGAAAAGTTGTAGGTTTGGATTATGAGGAACATGCAAGTGTGGTTTGATGTAGGGCCCACTGAGGCTAGTTGAGGTTGGGTCGTGATGTGGCTAAACTTGAATTATAATTATAAGCTTATTTTTGCCCTTTTTCAAAATATAATTTAACCACTCGCAAGAGGACGAATCTTTGTAGATACGGTTATATATGGAGGGTATCGATCCCACGAGGACTAGTTGTTAATTGTCTTAAAGAAAGATTAATTCCACTTTAATTCTAAAAACAAGGTTTTGAATTTTGTTTTAAAACTATTGCATAAAATGTAAGAACAATAAATTTAAAGAGTTAAAAGTTGGGAGAGAGAACTAGGGGTGGTTTCCACCACTAGCCATTCACATGTCCATAAGTGTAGCAAACTTGAGATTTATAAAATAAATGTCTAACAATGTCATTAGGCTTGTGACCTCAATGACATATCAAAAGATTAATGTGTGTGCAAACCTATCATAATCCATTTTCAACAAGCTTAGTTCTTAAACCTAACTAATTACCCTACCTCTAAGTGAACCTAAATGCATCCAAACTACCTTATCTTGGCATGGCTTATACAAGCGAGAACAACACATTCAATTTAAGTACCATTACTTAGCCATCATTTGCATTTCTTGTGGAAGATGCAAATGTTGTGCATTCACATGAAAGATTCTACTCTAAGACAAGAATAAAATCAACATCAAATGAATATATATAAGAAATGTATAAGTGTACATTGTCACTAGACTAAATAATCAACATTTAAATACAAATCCCAAATATTGCTACAAAAATGAACAAGTTTACATGGCTAGGAGTTTCACCCACACCCTAGTAGAGAAGTTAGTTGGTCATGGCAGCCTTGCACTCTTCCATTGATGGAGAAAATGAAGCTTCAAGGTCTGGTTTAGCTCCCTCTTCCCCTCTCCCAAAAGTCTCTATGTGTGTATGTGATATATGATGAAAAATGGCTTCTTTTGTGCTTTATGGCTCTCTTTTCCTCTTTGGGACCCACCATGTATATATATATATATATCAATATATATACCAACTATATCACTAATATCTCCATGTGTCTTGTTCAAGTTAGAAAATCCCTCCAAGTCGTGCAAAAAGGGGGATTTTGTTGCAAGTGGGAAAGCAGGTGAGCAAGTGGGCAAGTGGGTCTGCAGAATCTCGATCAATCGAAATTGGAATCTCGATTGATCAAGATTTCGATCAATCGAAATCAAGTCTCGATCAATCGAGATCTCAATTGATCGAGATCAACATCTTGATTGATCGAGATGCCTTAGCTTTATTTCTGAATTCTTCTATTCAATTACAAATGGCCTCAAACATTGCTCCTTTTGGTACTAAACCTGCAATACATCAAAAACACAAAAATACCGTAAATGTACCTCGGTAAACGTAATAACGGGACTAACATATGCAATAAAGAGGGTTCAAATACATAGTATTGAACACTTATCAGGTCGTGCACATCTATTTGCATGGAATAAATCAAGCTTCCGCAATATTTGAGTGTTTAAAAGGTCTATTTGGGAAATGGACGGAAGTCACTTTCGGCCTTTCGGGAGTCAAAAATCGGGGTGTGACATAATGGTATCAGAGCTTGATATCAAGGTGAGATTAGTGTTGGAATAGTTCATCTGGTTGAGTGAACGGGTTCACACTCGGAATTCGGGGTCGGCCTGGGGGAGTTCGGGTAGTCCGAATTTCGGGGCGTGACATAGGTAGAACTGGAGTTCTCTTTCTCTTTTGCAAACAATCTCTTTAAGTCATGATTCCTTCAAAATAGTGTCTATTCCTTCAAAACAGTATCTATTATTTTGATATGACTTGTTTTCATGAATGATAACATCAAATTATTTTATGCCTTTATAAAATGGACATGAACAACGAAAATGCTGAGCAATACATTAACCTAATTGATTTGTCACAAGATAACATGGGTGGTGTAACTATTACACCAGAAGTGAGTAAGGTAGTTTGGTGTGAGACCCACCAAAATACATTTGTTTACTTGATGGAGGAAGAGATACAGAAAAAAAATCGTATTAGCACAACTTTTAAAACAATTGAGTGGAAACATGTTGTGGATTGAATGTTGGAAAAAACTGAAAAGAAGTACATGAGGGATTAATGTAGAAAAAAATTCAACACTTTGAGGGGAGTACAAAGATTTCAAAAAATTAGTATCTGAGACTAAGGTAGGGTACAACTGTGAGATATGCATGATTCAAGTTGAAGATGAAAAATGGGAACAATGGAACAGGTTACCAATTATATTATATTTAATCTATTTATCATATAAGTTATAATTCTTAGAACTGGATCAACTATTAATTTTTTAAATTTTTTTATGTTAAGTTAATAATTTGTGGATCATAAAGGGTGCTAAAAAGTTTCGAAGAAAGGGATGTAAGCAATTCAACAAGTTGAATACCATTTTTAGGGATACATATGTTTTCGGTAGTCTTGTCCACCCTTCTACTAGGGCACCTACACTGACCCAAATGTCCACACATCAGGTTACCACAGATGGTGGTCCTGACAATGATTATGTAGTTGAAGATGAGGGTGTTGATATGAGTCCCTCCCCTCAACCTCCAGGCAAGAAACTAAAGAAGGATAGTTGGGCTTCCACAATGTCTATGATGATGGCATATATGAAAAAGAATAAAAATAATCATACTGAGAGGATTGAAAAAACTATCTTGACATAATATTCATCTTCTAATGTTGTTGCATCATGTGACAAAGGAGAGGAAGTTCTTTCTCCCTCTAAAAAAGATAAGAAGAAGAAAAACTTCAACTTATATAGTAGAATCCTCACTCAATTGTAGGGGATTGATGATTTGCATTACACTAAGGCCTCCAAGATGCTACATGATTCTAAATTGTCGAGAAACTTCTTTCTTTCCATTCCTGATGAGAGGAAGGTTGGTTGGGTGATGAATCTCTGATATTGTTGAGGATGAGCTTCTTTAAGTCTATGTTGTGTGATTACTAGTATCTACTGAACTATTTACACGTTTTATTTAATTTTTTATGTTGGATGACTATACTTTAACTGCTATATTTTCTCTTTCCTATGGTGGATGACTGTATGTTAACTGATACTAAGTTCTTTATATTGGATGACTGCATATTAACTGCAATATTACTCACTTATTTATTTGATAATGTTTGATGCTTTGTTCTTAAATAGGATATTATGTATATAGATATAAGGATAATATTAACATTATTTGATGATGATGAAGACGACAAGGAATCTATTCTATTGATGGCAGCCGCAGATGACTACCATAACAAACATTACGATAAAGAACATTGTCGGGATTCAGTGTTGCAAGGTAAAGAATATGTATTGAAAGTTTTAAACGAACATCCGGATAGGTGTTATGTTCCCACATACCTTTAGGGTTTTGTGCCATCAGTAGAAATTGTTAGGGCTAAAAGATGCTAAATCTATAATAGTGGAAGAATAAGTTGTAATGTTCCTACTTACCTTGTCTCACAATGAAAGGAATCGCATTGTTGCTGAATGATTCCAATACTCAATATGAACGATTTCAAGACACTTCCATGTTGTCTTAAGGAAGGTTGTGAATTAGGTACTAGATTTATCTGTCCCCCAGATTTTAATGAAATTCCTAAAGAGATCTAAACCAACCCAAGATTCTATCCATTCTTTCACGCCCCAAAATTTGAATCACCGAAAACTCCATCTCCGAGCCCGGACCTTGAGGGTGAGTCCATCCATTAAATCCCAATGGACCGTCCATACTTTCATTACTGTGAAAACTAAAGCATATACATACAATTATATATGTATAGCTCTACAACAACTTATCTCAATGGGCCTCACACGTGGTCACACACACACACATCTAATCAATATTTAATTCATCTATCAAATTAAGGATTATGATCCATCGTAATCAAGATTTTGATACATCATAATTTATGATACATCGCAGATGTATCACATTATCCATCGTAACAAACACGTATGTTTTCAATGCATTTTCCTCTCTAATTTATGATCCATTGTAATGAGAGTTATGATGCATTGCAGAACTACGATCCATCGTAATGGATTACGATGCATCATAATTCTCTCAACAGAAAATCCTGTAGAATTCGTTAACTGTCCAAAACTACCTAATTCATATCCATATATATAATCTATTGATCTCCAAAGGTTCCAATGATTCAACATACATTTCTTAGTCTCAATACCTCAAACAAATATCATAAACATATAATTCCACAAATATATATAACAAAAGTATTCATCCACTATAAAACATTCTTCAAAATCCATAACATGTCAAAGATGGATTATACGTATGAGAATTTCAAAATATCAACATGCCATAAGCCGATATGGACACCAATATATACATATCCAAAATAACTCAAAAATGCTATCGAGTACTCCATGTAGCTACTCAAGTTTCATCCATTGTAGATCCCTTATCTGAAAAAGTTTGGGGGGAGAGGGGTGAGCAAAATAGGAATGCACCAACCCACCTAGGCATCGACCCGACACCGACCTACATGATATGCAATCATGATGTTGCTATTCAACATGACATGTTCAACACTTGTATGTCAAACGAATCCAATGCAATATATATATATGCATTTAAAACATTCATCGCACTTAACGGTTAAACACATAAGCATCTTTAGATTTACATATTTTTCAGTGTAATCCAATACTTATCATGATAGGTCAACTCTGACGGTCATGTAGTGTTGAACAACTCCGAAGATCATATATTTTTGACAATATATTGGTCTTGCCATTGTGATTGGACAATTCCGACGATCACATGAATTTGGACTAGTCTGATTTATAGGTATTAGCCTCGATATGATTGGACAACTCCGACGGTTATAACTTAGTGGATGATTTTATCAGTTCCATAAAATGGTTGGACAACTCCGAACCTTATGTATGACTCACTTGGACAAATCTCTGATATATACATATACATGCACATTAGGTACATATAATGCATAGTATATTTCTCATGCTCTCCTATATACATTCATGCTTTATATCAATTCTAGCATGCATCATATTATCACATACCATATATATACACATATATGTCCACATTCATACATATACCTTATATATGTATACAAAGTCATATATATCAATCATATGCTCACAATTCCATACCAATAACATGTATAAGCTCATACCAAATATCACAACATAAATAACTTTAACATTCATTAAATCTTGATGAAAGAGGGGAAACATTATATATCATCATATCACCCTCCCAAGCATGCTAACTTAACCAAACCCTCTCAAACTCACCAATACCGTATAAATCGATGATTCAGAGAGAAGAAACACCCCTACCTCAAGATTCAAATTTCATCTACCAAAACTCTAGAATTCACCAAGCTTCAACTTCCTCAAACTCAAACTTTGTTCAGTTCAAAACGTAGCCATTGCTGCGTAGAACAAGTTGTCCTTCAACGACACCTTCCAAATCTAAGCCCTAGGGCTTCCAAATCAAAGAGAAATGAAGAAGAGATGAAGAGGAAGAGGGAGAGGGAGAGAGAGAGAGGAGTTTTTGGCTGGCTGTCTCTAGCTTTCCAAATGGATGGGATGTCAGCCATACAGATATTTATAATATCTCAAGCATGAAATAACTAAAATGCCCCTGAGCCACTTAACGTACCCTCCCGACCTTCATTTCCAATTTTGAAAGCTGCTACAACTCTGAAATCACTTTCTTAACTCTTTAAACATTTCTTTTAGTTTAAAACTAAAAATAAGTTTTCTAAAAAAATATCAATTTTCCCGACGCACTCAACCTGTGTCTCAGGCCCCGCCAACTCGAAAATCTCAAAATGAATCAAATGACTCGAAAATATCCCTGGACCTCTAAACAAGTCCCCAAACATACATTTCATTTTTATAATGCATGTAACATCATTTCACATTATTTATATGGCAATAAATGAAAATAAAAGAAAATTGGTCAAAATTGGACCCGGTCTCTACAACCTCCCCACCTTTAAGAAATTTCATACTCGAAATTAGAAACATACCTCAAGTGGTAAACAACTTAGGAAAATTCAAGTGAACCTCTTATTCCCATTCCCACGTAGCCTCCTCGGCTCCGTGATGCCTCCAAAGCACTTTGACCAATAGAATGATCTTACTTTGAAGCACTTACTATTTAGAGTCCAAAATCTGAGTTGGTCTCTCTTCGTAAGATAAATCCTCCTCCACCTCAAGATCTATCCAATCTAACACACGTAAAGGATTCGGTTCAAACTTTCTCAACATTGAAAGTGGAAAGTATTATGTACACTCAACATTTGGGGTGGCAATGCCAGGCGATATGAACCTCACTCACATGATCCAATATCTCAAACAGACTGATAAACTATGGTGATAGCTTGCCACTATGCCCAAATCTCATCAAATCCCTCCATGGCAAGACCTTAACGAAGACATGGTTTCCCACCTCAAACGTGAAAGGTCGCTGCCTCCTATCAGTATAACTCTTTTGACTACTCTGAGTATTAAGTAACCACTACCTTATCACTTTAATTTTTTTTGCAGTCTCTCGAACTATATCCAATCCCAAGGCTACTGTCTCACTGACCTTTGTCCAATAAATAGGTGACCTACAAGGTCTACCGTACAATGCCTCAAATGGAGCCATCTCAATACTAGTTTGATAGCTATTATTGTACGTAAAATCCACCAATGGAAGGTGATCTTCCTAACTACTACCAAAATCAAGCACACATGTCTGTCTTCCAAAATCTATATAGTACGTTCTGACTGACTATCCACTTGAGGATGAAAAGTCGTACTAAAATGAAGGTCCGTATCAAGCACTATCTGAAAATTTTGCCAAAACTGTGAGGTAAATTGTGGGTCTCTTTCCGATACTATAAAAAATGGTACTCCGTGCAGTTCAAAATGTGATCAATATATAACTAACTGAGAGTATCCACATCATTAGTCACCCGAATAGGGAAAAAATGAGCTACCTTGGTCAATCTATCCACAATGACCCAAACAACATCGTGACTCTTTCTCAACTCCAGTAATCCTATCAAAAAATCAATGTGATGTGTTACTATTTCCACATAGCTACCGATAACGATTGTAACAAACTCACCAATCTCTGATGTTCGGCCTTCACTTGTTGACAAATGAGGCACCTTGCTACAAACTGTGCAGAATATTTTTTCATACCTTTCCACCAATATTATCTACACAAATTGTGATACATCTTGGTTCCATCGGAATGCACTGTAACTCTAAAGCAATAAAACTTTCTAAGAACCTCGTCCCTATAAACCAATGGTACAACCATTTTCCCTTTGAACCTTAATCCTCTATTGGAATAAACTATCTAACTCTCCACTACTTTGCCACTTGACATCCGAGTGCGAATATCCTCTATCTCACTATCATGCCTCTACTTTTGCTCCTCAATCACTCTACTCACTAGAGTCAGTTGAGCAATAAAAGTGAACAAAGTTGTCGGTTTACCGCCCTTACTGAAATACAATCCCATTTGTGAGATGTCTTCCATCATTTTCCACTCACAGATGGCAATGCTTGCCAAGGTACCATGTGATTTCCTACTCAAAGCATCGACTATCACATTAGCCTTTCCTGGGTGATACTGAAGATCAAAGTTGTAATCCTCCATGTACTCCACCCATCTTCGTTGCCTCATATTCATGTCCTTTTCTGTAAAAAGGTACTTCAAGCTTTTATCGAAGAAAACCTCAAACTTTTCACCGTACAAGTAATGCCTCAATATTTTCAAAGTAAAGATTACCACCGCTAACTCCAAGTCATGAGTTAGGTAATTCTGCTCATATGTCTTCAACTGTCGGGAACCATAAGCAACAACCCTTTCAATTTGCATCAATACACATCCCAATCCATCTTGTGAAGCATCACAATAGATCATGTAACTCAAACCACATTCAGGAATTATCAATAATGGAGTGCTAGTCAATTGACTCTTTAATTCCATAAATGTATGTTCACAAACATCATTTCACACAAACTTAACTCCTTTACAAGTAAGTTTAGTCATAGGCGCTACTAACTTCAAAAAGTCCTTCACAAAGCGCCGATAATAGCTCGCTAGTCCCAAGAAACCACGTATCGCAAATACGTTCTTCAGCCTTTCCCAATTCATCACCACTTCTATCTTAGAAGGATTCACGACAACTCCTCCCTTTAACACCACATGTCCAAGAAACTTCACTTTCGTTAGCCAAAATTCACATTTTTCATACTTGGCATACAAATGGTGTTCCCTCAAAATTTGTAACACTGTCCTCAAATAAATCTCATATTCCTCCATAAAGGATGAGTACAAGAGAAAATCATCCACAAACACCACCACAAATCTGTCCAAATAAACACTGAAGACTTGATTTATTAAGTCCATTAGCACTACAGATGCGGTCATTGTAAGGACCGAAATTTTTTTGACCGGTTCCCGGCGATTTCGGACCGGATTAAAATTATTTTTTTTCGGATTAATTAAATCCCAGAAAGGGTGTGGATACATTTCATATAAGTGGAAGGTGTATGTATATGTGTATATATATATACATATATATATATATATATATATATATGGGGCCTATATTTATATTTAATTATAAATGTAGGGTGGGCTCATATGCAATTGTGAAGAAATGTGGATGCACTTGTATGATTACAAGTATGTGTATAATGTGTGGTGTATAATAAGTAAGAAAAGAGGATAAGAAATGGGTGGAGAAGAAGTGGTCAGCCGAGAGGAGAGAAGAAAGAAAGAAAAGAAGAAAAAGAAAAGAAAAGAAAAGAGAAAAAGAGAGAAGGGAAAGTTAGAGAGAGAGAGAGATCGTGATTTTGGGAGAGAGAGAAATCGGGAGAGAGAGGGACACCGAGAGAGAAGAGGAAGAACTCGGTGGTGCTCCGACCGTGCTCCGACGGTGGGTCTTTGGTTTCATGGTGATGGCTGTCCGACGGGTGATGACTGCTGGGTTTGGTCGCCGGTTTGCTTGCGTTGGATCTCCGAATGAGTTCTCACAGTTGGGTCTTCAATGGCGATGAGGTTACTAACGCTAGAAATGGAGCTGGCCGGAGTTAGTTCCATGGGAGCTTGGGCTTGACAGGTTGGTGATACGGTTGGGCAGTAGCCGTTTTAGGCTATTTGGCAGCGAGTGGTGGCCGGAGTTGCTGGGTTTTCAAACGGTGGAGACTCGGCTGGGGTTCTCAATGGTGGCTGATGATTTGACTGTGCGTGGGTGATCGATTGGAGCAGCTGGTGGTCGTTCATGGGGTTATTCCGACGGTGGACCGTCGAGGAAGACGGAAGAAAAGACAGCTGTTCTGGTTCGCCGTTTCGACCGACGGTTGCGCACTGGTTTTTGACAGTGGTTTCGACAGGTTTTAATTGGTTTTGGAGGTTGGTTCATGGGTGATGATGGTCACGGAATAGGGAGGGCTTGCATGATAGGGCTGGTTGGTGCTAGCGGCTGTCCGTGGAGGTGACAGTCTGACGGTTAGAGTGATGGTGCCGGTGAGAATTGGTTGGGCTTTGGCTGATGTGAGCTTGGCTATTCAGGGCTGCCATGTGGGTTCACGGTGAGGCCAAGATGGTGGTTCACATGTGAAGGTGAAGGCTGGATTGGCCATGGTGGTGAGTAATGGTGAACACGGCTTGAAAGTGAGCTGGGTTTGTTCGGCTACTCCATTGTTGTTGTTTGAGGAGCTTGATTTGAGCATGATGATGGTGGTGTGGGCTGTTTTGTTCATGGGTTATGAGCTTTCGGTGCTCCATGGCTTGGATTAAGTTTAATTGTGGTGAAGGAACTGGGTTAGTGAAGAATATCTTGGGCTGAATTGGGTTTCAATAATTGGTTTAACCATGGATTAGTTTTGGGCTAATGAAGGGGTAGAGATTGCATGTGGATGATGGGCCAAAGTTGGATTTAGTTGATTTTTAATTTAATTGGACTGTTTGGTTGTGAAAATGGTGGCCTTGTGGTGTCAGCATGGACAGTGGGCTGAAGTTGAGTCTTGAGTTGATTGGGTTGGATTGTAAGTGAACTCAGTAATTGATCTTTGGACTCTTTTTGGTAGCTATATGATGGCTTGGTTATGGGCTGTTTTAGCTCGGGTTTGTAGAGCGTATGGTGACTGGTTTGTGGGTTGAATTGATTGGAATGGGCTGCCATTTTAGATCAATTAAATTGGGCCAAGCATGGAAATTGAAAAGGAAGGGAAAATGGTTCAGTTGGATCAGTGGTGTGGACTACGGCATTGGGCTGGATCGAGATCGGGTCTGGACCGCTTTGCAGATGCGGACTTAGCGAAAGCGGGACCCAAGGCAAGTTGATTCTTGCCTCTATCTCCTATGTATATTTTAGTTATGCGGATTAACTTTACATATGTTTTAAATTTGATCGTATGTGGCATTTGTAAATATATATGTGCATATATATATAAAGGTGTTTATATATATATATATATACGTGGGATGTGAGGATACATATATATGTGGGTATATATATATATATATATGTGTGTGTGTGGGCTTGGAGAGTAAGAGCATTGTTAGATTCTGATGTTGATTTGCATTGTTATATGCATGTTTAGGGATTGAGCCATGTAAAGTATGCTAAATTATGTATATATATTTAGCTGGATGTTGCCTTGCATGCCTATATGATTCCTATGCATGAGTTGAGTATACATAAATATATACGTGTTTATATATTGGTGCAGTGGTAAATGCATGCTAAATTGGTTATAGTATAGAAGGGCATTGGAAAAGCATGAAGTATGTGAAATGTTATGTATGTTTTGCTACCTATATGGGTGACATGATATATATATATATATATATATATATGTATACTTATATTTGTGTGATTGTATATGGTTGTAAGAATGCATGTTGGTTGCTCGTAGTAAAATGTATGATTGGAATGAAAGCATGATTATATCTATGCTAATATACATGTGTTTGTGATTATGTACAGGATGTGGCATACGTATATGTTGTGTGTGTGCAAATGTGTCTATGAATGATTTTTGTGAAAAGTGTGTTCTTTGGTGAAAAACGTGAAAATGTGGTGTTTATAGATTTATGCATGAAAGATATGATTTTCTTCAAAATGCATAAGCATGATGATTTCCATGATATGAGTGTGATGACACTGTGACAATCTTGAGGTGAAAGGAAAATGCATTGATTTGATGAAAATGCATTCATGGTGTGGAGAAGTGCATTGATGTAATTATGTGCACTATTTGAAAAACGAGTTTTTGGGGCGTGACAACATTGAAAATTAAGATAAGGGGATGACCCCTAGGGTGAAAGACCCAAGACTTGGCCAAGCGGATGGCGCATCCGTCGGAATAGTGAATCGAGAAGCGTAAGCAGAGTTTGGGTGCCGAAGAGACCCTTACTATGGATGGAGTGATAAGCTAGTCCCCATTGAAGTGATTTCCGAAAATTTGTGGCGTGTGTTATATATACGAAATGTGACTGTCAATTTGATATATATATATATACATATATATCTATGTATATGCATTGAGGTGGAAAGCATCACGCATGATTTGAAAAACGTGATTGTTTACGGGTAAAAAGCATGTATACATATCATGTAGAAATGTAGCGATTTAATGTGCGTTTATGAATGACTCTATGGATCTTGTTGAGTAGGTGATGTGGTATTTGATTTACATTGTTCATGTAAATGCTTCTGTTCGTATATGTTTTCTGTACATAATGACGTTGGATGTGTATTGCCTTGAACATGTTGTAAATGATTTTCATAAGTCATGTATAGTTGATTTAAATGTTCATAAGAGCTAAAACTGTGCATGTATATTTTTGAGAATATGTGAGGATCGACCTGCTGCTGCGATAATAGTATGGTTCTACATACCTTGTTGGGCCTTTGAGCTCACCCCCTCCTAGATTTTGCAGGTATTGCCGATTAAGGAGTCAGTTGGGGAAACTGATAGCACCAGTTGCAGAGGTAGTAGTTAGATTCCTTAGAATCTAATTTATGTTCAGGATTGTAGATGAATGTTGTACATCTAGATTAAATGTATGAAGTGATTATGTTGAGTTAATCCCTTCAGATGTATTTCATTCATGTGATGTATGTATATAATACGGACATTCAAGGACTGAGACATGTATATTTTTGATTCTATTATGCATGTTGTAGAAATGCTGGGGGGACACGTGCCCAGAAGTGTCCATTTGAATTGTAAAGCAGGTGTAATATGCCAGGAGTTGATTATTTAGAATGGGTCATGCCCGATTTTCGTGAAAATCATTTGCAAGGGCCATTGATGATCTAATGCCACTTGAAGGGTGTGCATATAGAACGCTTCCGCAATAGAATAGATTAAAATGAGATTAAGGTGTGGGAACTTGTGGTGAAATTACGGATTCACCCCCGTTTCCCTCGCTCCTAACCGGGTGTCGGAAACCGGGGCGTGACATCATTAAACCAAATGGTATCACTAGAAATTCATACTTGTCCATATCTAGTCCAAAAAATAATTTTTGAAATGTCCTCATCCCTTACCGTCAATTGATAATACCCCGACCTCAAGTTGATCTTCAAAAAACATCTTGAACCCTTGAGTTGATCAAACAAGTCACCTATCCTTGGCAAAGGATACTTATTCTTAATCATTGTTTGGTTCAAATTTTTTTATATTTTATACACAACCAAAAAAATTTGTTTTTTTTATTAGCAAATAGGATTGAAGCTCCCCAAAGCGATGTACTAGGCCATACAAATCCCTTGTCTAACAATTTCTGTAATTGATCTTTCAACTCCTTCAACTCTACTAGTGCCATATGGTACGGTGCCATAGAGATAAGTGTGGTATCAAGAGCAAGATCAATACTGACCATTACTTCTTGTATCGAAGGTAACTCTATCAAGTCCTCCAGAAACACATCCAAGAAATCATAAACTATCGGTGAAAATCCTCCATGAGTCATAACTTCATCCTCCTCAGCTAACAAGCTAGCTAAGAAATATCCAATCCTGTTCCGAACACTGAAACTATATAGTGGTGGTATATAGAAATCAACACTTTTCCACAAAATAAAAGCAGTTACCCTCAGGTGTACACACTATCACTCTCCTATAGCGATAATCGATCGTGGCTCTAAACATAGACAACCAATCTATACCTAAAATGCATCAAAACTAGTCATATATAGCAACACAAAATTGAACATTAGCCGACATCTAGCAACCACGATCTTGCAAGACCGACAAACTCTACTCAGGGTAACTCTACCAACAACAGGCGTATCAATAGACAATGGTGACTCCATTTATAACACCTCCAGCCCGACGGCACATGTAAATGCAGTAGCTATGAATGAATAAGATGCACCTGAATCTGTCAACACCCCAGCCCACGAGTTATGAAACCAGGAAAATACCTCTAACCACTGATGGCCCCGGTATATCCTCTACTTGAGTCAAAGTGAAAGCACGACCTTGAATCTATTGACCCCGCTGACCAGCACTATGATATCTAGACTACTGACTAGACACATCAGGTGTGGCCTCTCTCACTACCTGAGAGCCCTGAAGTGATCGAGCTGACTGAGGTGGCAGTAATGCCCTCAAACTCGACTGACCTGTAGCAGACTAAACAGTCCTCAATTGAGATCCAGTCCCATTATCCATGCTCTATCTCTGTGGGAAATTTGCCCTAGCATGCCCTGACTGGCGACAATGGAAGTATACCCGCTCCTAGTGCTCTAATACAATGTTGTCATGCCCCAAAATTTGAGTCACCAAAAACTCCGTCTTCGATCCCAAACCCCGAGGGTGAGTCAATCCATTAAATCCCAATAGACCATCATACATTCATTACCATGGAAGCTTAAGCATATACAAATAATTATATATGTATAACTCTCTAATAACTCATCTCAATGGGCCCCACAAGTGGTCACATACACACGCACATCCCCAATCAATATTTAATTCATCAATCAAACTGAGGATTACTATCCCTCATAATGAAGGTTTTGATGCATCATAATTTATGATACATCGCAGATGTATTGCATTATCCATCGTAACACGATAGTTTTCAATGCATTTTCCTCTCTAATTTATGATCCATTGTAGTAGGAGTTATGATGCATCGCAGAACTACGATCCATCATAATGGAGATTATGATGCATCGTAATTCTCTCGATAGGAGATCCTGTAGAATTCTCTAAGTGTCTAAAACTGTATAATTCATATCCATATACATAATCTATTGATCTCCAAAGGTTCCAAGCTTTCAACATATATTTCTTAGTCTCAATACCTCAAACATATATCATGTACATACAATTCCACAAATATATATATGAAAAATATTCATCCATTATAAAACATTCTTCAAAATCCATAACATGTCAAATATGGATTATGCCTATGAGAATTTCAAAATATCAACATGCCACAATCTGACATAGACACCAATATATACATATCCAAAATAACTCAAAAATACTACCGAGTACTCCACGTAGCTACTCAAGTTTCATCTATTGCCAGTGCTTTATCTAAAAAAGTTTAGGGGAAGAGAGGTGACCAAAACAACTAGCTCAGTAGGAATGCACCAACCCACCTAGGCATCAACCCAACACCGACCTACATCAAATGCAATCATGATGTTGCTATTGTACATTACATTTTCAATTGTAGATATATGAATCTTATTTATTTATTTATTTTCTAAAATAAGATTATTTTTTTGGAAAATTTTATTTTTGGTTATAAACTAATTAGAATATTAGAAGAGACATAGAATTGATTTTGAGGCCATAAGCGCTTTTAGATTCGAAAACAAAGGTCGAGAAGGTGCGTTAAGTGAACTAGGGGCATTTTAGTCATTTTACGCCCTAGGGCTTATAAATATCTAAATTGTAGATATTTACAGCCACTTTTTCTCTCTCTAAAAAGTTGTAACTTCTCTTCTCTCTTCCCACGTAAGCTTTCTAGTTTCTCTCTAAGATTTGGAGCCCTTAAGGCTTGATTCGGAAGGTGCTGAAGAAGGAAAGCTTGTTCTACGTGGCGAGGGCGCCGCTTCGAACTGGAAAAAGTTAACTTTGGACAAATTTGGTGTTGGTGATATTGAGGGATAACTTAAGATTATATCTCTTAAGGTAGGGGGTGTGTGTTGTGTCTTTCAATACAAGTTTAATTTTATGTTATAAGCATAAAATTGATATTTTCATGTTATATATGAAATTTTGAGCTCTTATGATGAAATTCATGTTTAATTTGATATGTATATGTTTTCTTTGGATTGATGTATGATTTAAGATGCATGAATTGCTTGTATATGCAAAATGTGACATGTATTACATTTATGAGATTTTAGTGATGTGTCAAAAACCTAGTTTTGAGGTTGAATGTGTGCATGTGTCAATATGATTTCTTGTGTGACATGCTAGAAATGAATATATGACATGAAATGGGTGCAATGCATTGAGACTTGTGAATGTCTATGCAAAATGTGATATGTTTTATGTGTATGGGGTCTTATCTCGGAAGTGGCTCATGTAAAAAGTAGATGAGGAGCATATCCTCTGGGGTTGAAAGTCCTCAAACTTGTACAAGAGGGTTGGTTACTGATGGGTTAGTAGCCCGAGAATAACTATGAACTTGGGGTATAGGGCTTCGGCACGTATCTAGATTGGGTGTGTGAGTGTGAGTGAAATTTTGATAACGAGATGAGTCTTAAGTTTAATTAACAATGTGAGTTATGTGATTCATGTTGGATTTTATACTTGATTTAACTTTTGTCATATGTTATAGATAGGATGAAGTTGTGCATTGAAGCATGTTTGTTGAACATTGTGGTTGTCAAATATATTGATGCATATGCCATGTGAAATGAAAGTTTTAGTTTTTGACTAGAATGTTAGGAAGCATGACACGTAGCTCTTCTATGCTTGTTAAATTATTTTTATGCATTGATATAAAATGTGAACTTGGGTGGATTACAAAATACATTACTTTGAGCCATTGAACTTACTCACCCCCTTACATTAACAATTTCAGGGCATGGTAAAGAGGTTACCGATAGCGATCAATCGTGAGTTGAGTTTAGAGTTAGGAGAACTCCCCTTTGGTTATTTTAGGTATTATGCACGTTCAGGATGTGGATTTGGTGCACTTAGAAATGTATAAGGAAACTTAAGCTTTTGAAGTGTTGTATATAGGCAAATGTGCCTTAAACTTTGGATTTGTACTCTATATATGATTCAAGTATATTTTTGCATGAATGGCGTTTTATGATTTGGTCAATGTTTATATATGTTATCGATGTTGTGGGGACGATAATTAAGTTTATAAATGCTTGTATATGATGATAGGTGAGATTAGTTCAAAAATGACAATGTTATGGTATATGAACACTTAGAGAATTATGGAGAATTCTCAATCAAAGGATTTTGATGCATCGTAATCCTCATTATGATGGATCGTAATTTGGTGATACATCGTAAAGCCCCTAGCGATGGATCGAAACAATATTGAGAAAATTGAGTAGAAAATAACACTTTTCGCAGGATATAGCGATACATCTGTGATGCATCATAAATTACGATGCATCATAATATCCATTACGATGGATTGTAATATACAACTAGGTTGAGGACTTAAGTAGTGTTTGGACATATATGTGTGGTCATGTGTGGGACCCATTGTGATGAGTTAAGGTAGAGTTGTGCATATGTAATATTATGTATATGATGATTTTTCGTGATGATGAGAGTAAGAACGGTCCATTAAGACTTAGTGGACGGACTCACCCTTGAGTTCTTATACTGTTCTGGGTATGGGAATTTAGGGCATGACAACATGGTATCAGAGCTTAACCGTGTTTGAATACCTAAGGATGAAGGTTAAGGGTCGAATATTGGTATTAGGTTAGAATGCCTAAGGACAAGGGGTAAGGGTTGGGTTTAAGCGACTCTTATGTGTTATGTTTCAAAATTTGTGTTGAATGCAATAACATGATTCTAAAAGTGAGTAGAGTTGATTAATTGACGTATGCATGTGATTAATCTCTCTTGAAAATGTTTATTAGAATTATGCCACCAAGAAGAGGTCATGGTAGGGGAATGAATCCTGCTCTACCACCATTGATAGATGCGGCACAGTTAATTAGAGAGCTGATTGATACCATACAGTGGTTGGCTAGAATAGCCAATGAAGGGCCACAAAATCAAGTGCAAGGAGGGGGAAATAGAGCGATGAAGGCTCCAGAAATATTCAAGAAGATGAACCCTCCTATGTTTGATAGGAGATCAGATCTTATAGCTGCAGAGGATTGGTTTAAGCAAATATCCAAAGCTTTCAATATGCTAAGGATAGATGAGAATGTCTATGATCCCTATTCAGCTTACAAGGGTGGCAAACTTATGGTGGAAGTCCATGACCCATACTCATGAGGTGAGGGACATGGAATAGAAAGCTTTTAGAAGGTTGTTCCTTGATAAATATTTTCCTGACACTGTAAAGGAAGTATTGTAGGATGAGTTCATACACTTGATTTAGGGAGGAATGAGTGTGATGGACTATGAGAACAAGTTTACGGATTTGTCTCAATTTACGCCAAAGATGGTAGCAAATGAACAAAAAAAGGCAATAAGGTTTGGGAAGGGACTTTAAATTGAGCTAAGAACTAATGTCACTATCTTGGACTTGCCTAGCTATGCGGAGGAGGTAAGGCAATCATTTTTAGTAGAGGCAGATGACAATGATATTCAAAGGATACGAGACTTGAGGAATCAGTCTTGAAGTGTGGTTTCTTATTTAGAGAGTAATTTGAAAAATAAACACAAGGGAAGTAGTTCCTTCTCACGAGGACCATAACAAACATAGTAGTTCTTTACAATTTTTATGCCTATTAGATCCTCTCGGGACAAGGTGAAATGTTATCAGTGTCAGTAGATGGGGCATTACAAGTCAAAATGCCCACATCTACAACCTGTACCTGAGGAGGATTCGAGGAAGTGCTATAAATGTGGATAAGCTGGTCATGTGGTAAGGGATTGGTTACAGAAGAAGAATGGTACTTAAGGTGCTGAGATTCAGAGTTCCTCAGCTACCATAGCTTGCACAATCTATTTAGAGTTCGCAACCAGTGAGGGGAGTGACTCCTAGTGCCTCTACAAAGCAGTTTGGCCATCTAGGGAGTGGTCAGTCAGGACAGGGTATACAGGGTCGTGCCTATGCGATTACTCCAGCTGAGATTTTGGCGGGTTCTTCGGTAGTACGAGGTGCCTTTTTTATATCTGTCTCATGGGCTAGAGTCTTAATTGATTCGGGTGCATCCCATTATTTTATGTCAATTGCTTTTGCATCTAGTTTGGGGTTAAAGGTGTCGACCTTGGATAGAATCATGTGTATTGATACACCAGTTGGGGGTAGGGTGATCTTGGATATGGTGTGTCGAGCATGTGAAGTAGAATTGGTTATCACTTTTAGAGCTAACATAGATTGCTACTGAGGAAGAGTGTCAGTGGGTACACCCAAAGGAGATTGCTTTTGCTTCGCGGGAGAATGGAGTGACATTCATTCTTTGTCACTTTATGGATTGTGGTATCAAAGTGATTATGGTCTTTTCCTAGCTAGTCTAGTGACTGAAGAAAAAGGGAGAAACTTTGAAAATTTTCCTGAAGTGGTTTGTAATTTTGATGATGTATTTCCAAATGAGTTGACAGAATTTCCTCTAAGGTGGGATGTTGAGTTTTCCATTGACATCATACCCTGTACAACGCCCATTCTTATAACACCGTATTGTATGGCACCGGCAGAATTGAAAGAGTTGAAGGAGCAATTAGAGGACTTGAGGGCAAAAGGTTTTATACGTCCTAGTGTTTCACCTTGGAGAGCATCGATCCTTTTTGCTAAGAAGAAGGATGGGTCACTACGGTTATCTATTGACTATTGGAGCTAAACCGTGTGATGATCAAGAACAAATATCCTTTGCTAAGGATAAATGATTTGTTTGATCAACTTAAAGGAGCAAAGTGCTTCTCCGAAATTGACTTGAGGTCGGGGTACTACCAATTGAGATTCAATGAGGAAGATGTTTCAAAAATTGCATTTCATACACAATATGGTCATTATGAGTTCCTTATGATGCCTTTCGGGTTAACAAATGCACCAACGACATTTATAGATTTAATGAACCATGTGTTTAGTGTATTCCTTAACAGTTACGTCGTGGTGTTTGTTGATGATATTCTTGTGTACTCTTCATCAAGGGAGGAACACAAGAATCACTTAAGAACGGTGTTGCAAATCCTAAGGAAAAATTGGATGTATGCCAAATATGAGAAGTGCGAGTTTTGGCTACCAAAAGTGAAGTTTCTTGGACACGTGATTTTGAGAGGTGGAGTTTCTGTAGATCCTTCCAAGATTGAGACCGTGATGGATTTGGAACGTCCAAAGAATGTGTTTGAAATTTAGAATTTCTTGTGATTAGCCAGCTATTACCGGAGGTTTGTGGAAGATTTCTCTCAATTAACAGCACATATGACAAGACTTATTCATAAAGGAGTCAAATTTGTGTGGAACGAACCTTGTGAGCTTGCCTTCGGGGAATTGAAGAAGTGATTGACTACCGCTCCAGTTTTAGTAATTTTAGAGCATGGGTTGGGGTATGTAATATATTGTGATGCTTCACATGATGGATTGGGTTACGTGGTGATGCAAACGGAAAGGGCTGTTGCTTATGGGTCTCGATGATTGGGTTGCATGTTGATACAAACGGAAAGGGTTGTCGCTTATGGGTCTCGACAATTAAAGACTCACGAACAAAACTATCCGACTCATGACTTGAAATTGGCAGTAATTATCTTTGCTTTGAAGAGATGGAGACACTACTTGTATAGGGAGAAATTTGAAGCCTTTTTTTATCATAAGAGTTTCAAATATCTCTTCTCTCAAAAGGATTTGAACTCTCATCACAATCACTCTTTGATATCATGCTCTGATACCAAGTTGTCACGCCCCGATTTTCAACACCTGATTAAGAGTGAGGGAAATGGGAGTGAACCGTGAAAGTCAAACATCAATATTACTCATCACTAATTGTACTCTGATATCATGTTGTCACGCCCAAATTTCTAACACCTGGGAATCGGAGGTGACATTGTCCATTAAACCTTAATGAAATGTCCATCTATGTACATCACTGAGAAAACTTAATTTACGTGCATGCACGTATACACGTACATTGCAGACTCAACTAACCCTAATGGGTTTGTTACATAACATCCCTCACTCACCCAATATTATCTTAATGTCCCACCAAGCCACACATTACGATGTATTGTAATGTTGGTTACGATGCATTGCACAACTTGTGTAACATCCCGCGAAATCTCCTAGAATTTCAATCTAAATCCCAACTTAATTACGATATATTGAAATGCCCACTTTGATGCATCATGATGTACGATACATCACTGAAGATGCATAACATCTTGTAAAAATCCTAAGAATCCCACTCAAAATACTCAACTCCTTACGATGCATCGTAATGGGGTTTACGATGCATCGCCGAATCACGATACATCGTAATGGGGATTACGATGCATCGTAATCACTCAAACTCTTGTAAATACAAACCACCAAGTGATTACAACCTAATCATTCTTATCCCAATTCTCAATCCACAACATACGTACATCCACTATACTATGCAAAACATTGAAATGATCTAAAACACACTCCACATGGTCCAAACATGTAAATTGAATCTCTAATTGATCGAACCCATAACACATATACACTGAGATTCAACTAAACACCATACATTGCATGTGGTAATTACATTTGAGATCTATATACATCAAGATAAGTCAAACGTAAAGAAAACATTTCTAAGAAACTAGTCCATATGTCACAAGCTAACATGGACGTCTATACACATATGATCCAAAAGAAAGTCAAAAATTCACTCAAACCCTCTAAACTAATCAAGCCTCGTCCTCTATCAGAGCTTTATCTAAAAAATATTTTGGGAGAAAAAGGTGAGAATACAACTACGCTCAGTAAGACTGATCCACCCGACTCTACCTTACCTCAGGCAGCCATGCATGAATGAAAGATGAAATCTCTAAGTGACTACATGCCAAGCCTTAATGGAATTTCATACTCAAGACATTCATTTTTTTGAAATCATGCATGATGTCTCACATTTCAATCACAAAATAATTTATAAGGAGTCACAAATAACAATTAAACTCACACCACATATACCCAAAAATCACTTCAACTAGGACTTCAGATTATCACAATTTTATAGTGAGGGTCTTTTCAAGATCATAAACTCTACTTACGCTCTATGGGTTGTTAACATGATGGAAGCGACATCCGCTTGGTTAAGTTTTGGGCCTTGCACCCTGAGGCTTCAGGCCCTTCTTAATTCTCACACATGCCCCCAAAAACCACAATTCTCACATAATGCACTTAATCACATAAATGTACCAAAACTTAAGTTTGTCACAATTTTTACCAAATGCATAACATGTACCAAGGCAATGCATTTCAAAACTCAACACATGCATATTCAATGCAATCACCTTCAACTTATGGAAATCACAACACTCGTGCATTTTTCGCATTTTATGCTACTCATGGAATCAATTCTTACAACTTCTCAAATGAACACAAATCACAAAATATATTCATAAACATCACTAAGCCATGCATAACATATAAATTCTACATATACATGTGCACAAAATCACATTTTCACAAAATTTTCGAAGTAAAGTTTCATGTTACAAATATGTGACTTATAGAATTAAAATAGAGCACGAATTCACACCCCTACCTCAAATCTCAAGCTTGTCCTAGCAAGTTCCAAAATTCAACCCCTTTCTATCTTGCTTACAATGGCTTTTGTTCAGTTCAATATATAGCCCTCGCCGAGTAAAGCAAACCCTTTGCCTTCGGCATTTTCTAAATCAAAACCTAACATTTCTAAAATGTAGAGAGAAGGGAGAGAGATGAAGTGTGAGAGTTAGAGAGAGATATTTCTAAGTATAATGGTTGTATCTCAGCCCTCCCCAGATATTTTATCTCTTTGGGTGCTAAATGATCGAAACACCCCAGAGTCACTTAACGTACCATCCTGACCTCCATTTTTAATTTTGAAAGCAGCTATAGCTCCAAAATTACTTTCTTAACTTATTAAAATTTTGTTTAGTCCAAAAACTAAAAATTATATTTTTCTAAAAATATTTCAGATTCTCAAGCCCACCTGGACTGCGTCCCAGGGCTCCGTTGATCTAAAAAATTAAACTTCTCTAAATGTTCTAAAAACTCCCCAAAACCTCATAACAACTTTCCAAACATGTTTCCCACAATTAAAATATGCCAAACTTCATTTAAATGCAATTAGTGCAAAAATGATGATTAAAATAGAAACTAGTCAAAATTGGACCCGGTCTCTATAGATATAGTCCATAAGACTATTGAAAAGATCAAAATGATTCGACTGTGGTTGATCACGGCACAGAGTAGATAGAAGAGCTATGCTAATCGAAGAATGAGACTAGAAATCAATCATTGAGGGGCAAGACCATTCTATTATTCAAGATTTTGTGGAGGCACCATAGATTAGAAGAGGCTACTTGGAATAGGAACAAGAAGTTCGCTCCAAGTATCTAGACTTGTTTCTTTCACAAGGTATGTCCGATTTAGAGGACGAAATCTCCTAAGGTGGGGAAGTTGTAGAGATTTGAATTTTATTTATTTATTTTCTGAAATAGGATTATAAATAGATTTGCATATGTTTTAAATGTAATTTACATATGTGACTTGTTCAGAGGTCTAGAGAGTTTTGTGAGTCATTCAGCTCATTTTAAAATTTTGGGTTGTCGGGACCCAAGGCGGGAGTTGGGTGGGCCCAAGAATCTGAATATTTTTTTGGAAAATCTTATTTCTAGTTATAGATCAATTAAAATATTTGAAGAGACGTAGATTTGATTTCGAGGCGTCGGGAAGGTACGTTGAGTGAACTAGGGGCGTTTAGTCATTTTATGCCCTAGAGTTTATAAATATCTAAATCTTAGATATTTATAACCACTTTTTCTCTCTCTAAAACGCTGTAAACTTCTCTTCTCTCTTCCCACATAAGCTCTCTAGCTTCTCTATAAGATTTGGAGCCTTTAAGGCTTGATTCGAAAGGTACCAAAGAAGGAAAACTTGTTTTACGTGTTGAGGGCGTCGCTTGGAACTGAATAAAGTTAGGTTTGGACAACTTTGGTGTTGGTGATATTGACGGATAGCTTGAGATTATATCTCTTGAGGTATGGGGTGTGCGTTGTGTCTTTCACTATAACTTTAATTTCATGTTATAAGCATAAAATTGATGTTTTCATGTTATATATGAAATTTTGAGCTCTTATGATGAAATTCATGTTTAATTTTATGTGTATATGTTTTCTTTGGATTGGAAAAGATTTATTTATGATGTAAAATGCATGAATTGCTTGTATATACAAAATGTGACATGTATTGCATTTATGAAATTTTGGTGATGTGTCAAAAACCTAGTTTTCAGGTTGAATGTGTGCATTTGTCAATATAATTTTTGTGTGACATGCTAGAAATGAATATAGGACACGAAATGGGTGCAATGCATCAAGACTTGTGAATGTTTATGTAAAACGTGATATGTTTTGTGTGTGTGAGGTGTTATCTCGAAAGTGGTTCATGTACAAAATAGATGGAGAACATATCCTCTGGGGTTGAAAGTCCTTAAACTTGTGTAAGAGGGTTGACTACAGGTGGGTTAGTAGCCCGAGAATAACTATGAACTTGGGGTAAGGCTTCAGCAAGTATTCGGATTGGGTGTGTGAGTATGAGTCCAATTCTGATAACGAGATGATTCTTAAATGTAACAATATGAGTTATGTGATTCATGTTGAATTTTATATTCAATTTAACTTTTGTCATATGTTATTGATATGATGAAGTTGTGCATTGAAGCATGTTTTGCAAAGATCGGGTCCAATTTTGACCGATTTTCTTTTTATGCATCATTTTTGTCATGAATGCATTTTAAATGATGTTATGCATATATCAAATGTGGGAAACATGTTTCAGAACTTGTTTAGATGTTCGGGAAATTTTTTAGAGCGTTTGGAGAAATTTGAGATTTTCGGGCTGGCAGGGCTCGGGATGCGGGTTGGGTGGGCCCGAAAATTCAAAAAAAAATTTTAAAAATATTATTTTTGATTTTATACCAAATGAAATATTAGAAGAGGAATGGAAGTAATTTCGGAGCCGTATCTACTTTCAAAATCGAAAACAGAAGTCGGGTGGATACATTAAGTGGCCCGGGGGCATTTCGATCATTTTGCACCCAAGATATTATAAATATCTAAATGGCTGATATTTCACCCATTTTAGAAGCTAAGAACAACTGGGTTATCTCTCTCGCTCTCCCTCTTTATCTCATTTTCCTTCTTTCTTCATTTTAGAGGCTTTAAGGTAGGATTTGGAGAATGCCAAAGACCAAGGGTTTGCTTTACTCGACAAGGGTTACGTATTGAGCTGAACAAAGTTCAATTTTGGTGAAGTTAGACAAAGATAAAATTTCAAAGACTTGACTTCAGAGACTTGGAATTTGAGGTAGGGGTGTGAATTCCTTCTTTGTTTTGATTCTATAGGTCTCATATTTGTAACATGAAAGTTTTCCATGAGTTTTTTTTTTGTGAAAACTGATGTTTCTTATTCATTTAAATTATCTAGCATGTCCTAGATAGAATTTATGTATTATGCATGTGTTGGTTGATGCTTATGAATACATTGTGAGACATTGTGTTCATTTGGAAATTGTTTATGAACTTTAATTTCTTATATTGAAGGAAATACATGAAATATGCTTGAGTTGATGGTATGTGTGTTAACAATTGTTGTAATGCATTTGAGAATGAGTATTGTGACAAATTGGTATCAGAGTAAAATTGTACACGTGAGTGGTATTGATGTTTAATTTTCACTATTCACCCCTATTTCCCCCACTTTTACCAAGTGTCAGAAATTGGGACGTGAGAACTTGGTATCAGAGCGTAATATCAGAGTGAAATTATACATGAGTGGTATTAATGTTTGATTTTTACTATTCACCCCCATTTCCCTCGCTTTAATCGGGTGTCGGAAATTGGGGCATGACAACTTGGTATCAGAATAACCGGGTTTGAATACTTTTGGACGATGAGTGGGTTGTACCACGTGTAAACTTGAGGTTGTGATCATAGATTTAAGGTTCGGATATGTTGCATGGAATGTGCTTATGTGCTTACTTGTTTGGTATAACATGCTAATTATAAAGTAACTTAGCATGGTGTTGTATAAGCATAAGGAGAATTGGTTGATATTATGTATGTTTTGGTTTTTAAGTATCTTCTTGTTATTTATATAGCAAGATGCCACCACAAAGAGTTCGCGGAGGAACAGCTGTAGTCCCAATTGACGGAGTGCAATTTATGCATGATATGGTTACAAGTATGAGGCAAACTGCTAGGGAAACGTAAGAGGAGACTCAGGCTCAACCTAGAGCAACTACTAGTAGGATGATGTTGGCATTGGGATATGTCAATAAGCACAATCCACCATCCTACGCAGGAGGGTCTGACACTATGGTGGCGGAGAATCGGTTAGATAAGATAGTCAAGCTCTTTACCGTACTAGAGGTAGAGGAGGACTTGAGCCTCTCATCATCTTACGGGTGAGGCTAACCGTTGGTGGAAATTTCTTGGGAACTACTATGATATTGAGACAATGGATTGGGATATGTTTCAAGTGTTATTTTTTTAGAAGTATTTTCTGGTAACGGTGAAGGACAACTTAAGGCAAGAATTATATGAGTTGTTTCAAAACACTATGACAGTTATGGAGTATGAGACCAAGTTCACTTCCTTGGCTTGTTTTGCACAAAAGGTGATCCCTACTGAAGAACTTAAAATGAAAAATTTTGTGAGAGGTCTTTGAACTTTTATAAGGAATAAAGTTTCAGTTTTGGGCTTAACAAGCTATGCTACGATGGTGGAGAGAGCACTAATAGTGGAGGAAGTTAGTAATGATAATCAGAGGATACGAGATGCTAAGAATCAGATGAGGAGTACGGGGTCCCTTTTGGACAATCGTGCTAGGAATAAGCAATATAATGGTTGTTCATTTACGCCAGGGCAACAACAAGCTCTATCGACACCATCTGTGATTGTACCCACAGGATCTTTACGATCTAAAGTGGTGTGTTTTAATTGTCAACAACCCGGACACTACAGATCTGAGTGTACACAAAAGTAAGCTACTTCAGTGGAAAAGAAGAAGTGTTATCATTGTTAGTAGATGGGGCACATTAGTTGGAATTGTCGTCAGAAGAAGGGTACTCAGAGTGAGGTTGGTTTACAATAGCGTTGTACGCAACCTACTACTCCATAGTCTCGCTTTAGAGCAATGCCTCTACCACAGACAGTGGCATATGTTCAAAGTTCATGACCGCCAGCTAGGGGAGCCACTCCTAGTACTTCTAGTTAGTAATCTGGATATCACGGGGCTGGGCTAGAGAGTCCAGGGCTGTGCCTTTACTTTTATTCCAGGAGATACCTCGATAGGACTATCATTGGCTCAAGGTATATTCCTAGTTTCTAGTTCTTGGACTAGAGTTTTAGTTGACTTAAGTGCATCTTATTCATTCATTTCTATTGTATTTTCTTGTGCTTTGGGGTTAGAGGTGTCATCCATCAATACTGCTTTGTCTGTTGATACGTCGATTGGTGGTAGAGTGACCTTGAGTAGTGTATGTCAATTTTGTGATATCAAGATTTCAAGACACCGGTTAGTATTTGATTTCATTCTCCTCGATATGTCTAGCTTTGATGTGATATTAGGTATGGATTGGTTATCTACCTACAAGGCTAACATTGATTGTTATCATGGGAAAGTAACCTTATGCACATCGGAGGGTGATGGTATTTGCTTTATGGGGGAATGAGACAACTTCTATTTGTCTTATTTGCATAGTCCTAACGATCAAAAAGGACTTAGATAAATCTTAGCTAGCTTGCTAGTATATGGTGAAAATATGGGATACGAAGAGTTTCTTCGTGTGGTACATGAGTTTTTGGATGTATTTTCGGAGGACTTGACAGAGTTGCCTCTGAGACGTGAAGTGGAGTTTGTTATAGAACCTCCTCCAAGTACCGCACCCATTTCTATGGCATCGTACCAAATGGTACCAGTTGAATTAAAAGAATTAAAAGGATCAATTATAAGAGTTACTAGACATGGTATTTGTACATCCTAATACATCGCTTTGGGGAGCTCCGGTCCTTTTTGCTAAGAAAAAAGATGGGTTCTTACGATTTTGTATTGACTATCAAAAGTTAAGTCTAGCAACGATCAAGAATAAGTATCATCTGCCAAGGATAGATGATTTGTTCGATCAACTTAAAAACTCAAAGTGTTTCTCAAAGATTGATTTGAGATCGGGATATTATTAGTTGGGAGTTAGAGAAGTTTAGAAAACTATTTTTCGCACTCGATATGGACACTACGAGTTCTTGGTTATGTTGTTTGGTTTAACGAATGCACTGGCAACATTCATGAATTTGATGAATCGTGTTTTCAATGTTTACTAGGACAAGTTTGTGTGGTGTTCGTTGATGACATCTTAGTGTGCTCATCCTTGGAAGAGGACCATGAGGGTCATTTAAGGATTGTATTGCAACACCTAAGGGAGAACCAATTCTATACCAAATACGAGAAGTGTGAATTTTGGCTAGCAGAGGTGAAATTCCTTGGACATGTTGTGTCTAAAGGACGAGTTTTCGTAGATCCATCCAAGATTGAGGTGGTGATGAATTGGGAAAGACCAAAGAGATTATTTAAAATACGTAGTTTCTTGGGATTAGCCAGGTATTATCAATTTTTCGTGAAGGACTTTTCAAGATTAGCGGCACCAATGACCAAGCTTACCTGGAAAGGAGTTAAATTTGTATGGAATGATGCTTGCGAGCATTCATTCATGAAATTGAAGAGTCGATTGACTTTAGTTCCAATATTGATTATTCCAGAGCATGGGTTAGGATACACAATTTATTGTGACGCTTCATGGCTCGATTTGGGATGTGTGTTAATGCAAACTGAAAGGGTAGTGGCATATGGTTCATAAAAATTGAAGATACATAAAAAGAATTATCCGATACATAACTTGGAATTGGCAGCAGTGATCTTCACACTTAAAGTATGGAGGCACTATTTGTATGGAAAAAGATTTGAAGTGGTCTCCGATCAAAAGAGTCTCAAATACCTTTTTTTCCAAAAGGATTTGAATATGAGAAAACGAATATGGATGAAGTACATGGAAGACTACAATTTTAACCTACAATATCATCCAAGAAAAGCTAATGTGGTAGCAGATGCCTTAAGTAGGAAGTCACCTGGTATCTTGGCAAACGTAGCTATACGTGAGTGAAAAATGATAGAAGATCTCTTAGAAATGGGATTATATTTCAATAAGGATGATGGATCGGCAACTTTATTTACCCTTATTGCTTAACTGACTTTAGTGAGTAGAATGATTGAGGAGTAAAGATAGGATGGTGAGATAGAGGTTATTTGCGCTCGTATTACGGGTGGCAAGGTGGTAGAAGGTTGGACAATTCATTCTGATGAGAGTTTGAAATTCAAGGGGAAGATGTTTGTTCCTTTGGCTTGTAGAAATGATGTCCTTCAAGAGTTTCACAGTTTAAGACTTTCAGTACATCCCGGTAGTACCAATATGTATCATAACCTATGCCGACAATATTGGTGGAAAGGTATAAAAAAGGATGTGGCTTAGTTTGAAGCGAGGTGCCTAACTTTTCAACAAGTGAAAGCCGAACATCAAAGGCCGACAAGGTTGTTATAACCATTACTGGTGGCAATGTGGAAGTGGGGGCATGTCATAATAGATTTTGTGATGGGGTTTCCTAGGTCGAGGAAGAGTCACGATGTAGTTTGGGTCATTGTTGAAAGACTGATGATGTGGATACTCCAGTTGATTGTACATTGAGCAGATCCTTAGGCTTTATGGCATTCCAGTTTCTATTGTGTCAGATAGAGACCCACGATTTACATCACAATTTTGGTAGAGTTTTCAAGCAGCACTTGATACAAACCTCCACTTTAGAACGACTTTTTATATTCAGACGGATGGTCAGTTGGAATGTACTATATAGATTTTGGAGGATATGCTGCAAGCATGTGTGCTTGATTTTTATGGTAGTTAGGAGGATCATCTTCTCTTTGTGTAGTTTTCTTACAACAATAGCTATCAAGCTAGATTGAGATGGCTCTATTCGAGGCACTGTATGTAAGGCCTTGTAGATCACCTGTTTGTTGGACCGAGATTAGTGAGACAGTTTCATTGGGACCGAATATAGTCTGAGAGACTACCGAGAAGATTAAGGTAATAAGGCAACGATTGTTTACTGCTCAGACCCATCAGAAAAGCTATGCCGATGAGAGGTAGTAACCTTTGGCATTTGAGATGGGAGATCATGTCTTTCTAAAGGTCTCGCCATGGAGAGGTTTGATGAGATGTAGTCATAGTGGTAAGCTAATGCCATGATTTATCGGTCCATTCAAGATTTTAGATCTAGTTGGTGAGGTTGCTTATCACTTGGCATTGCCACCACAAATGTCAAGTGTACACAACACTTTCCATGTTTCTATGTTAAGAAAGTATGAACTGGATCCTTCACATATGTTAGATTGGACAGATCTTGAGTTGGAGGAGGACACTCGTATGGAGAGAGGTCGGTTCAGATTTTGTATACTAGAGACCAAGTACTTCGGGGCAAGACCATTCCATTGGTCAAGGTACTTTGGAGACACCACGGAGTAGAGGAAGTTACGTGAGAACGAAAGTAAGAACTGCATTCCAAGTATCTCGAGTTGTTCACCACTTGAAGTACGTGTTAATTTCGAGGACGAAATTCCTTGAAGGTTGGGAGGTTGTAGAGATCAGGTCCAATTTTGACCGATTTTCTTTTTATGCATCATTTTTGTCATGAATACATTTTAAATGATGTTATGCATGTTTTGAATGTGGGAAATATGTTCGAAAACTTTTTTTAGAGGTTCAGGGAAGTTTTTAGAGCATTTGGAGAAATTTGAGATTTTCGGGCCAGCGGAGCCCGCGATGCAGGTCAGGTGGGCCTAGGAATCTAGAAAATTTTTAAGAAAATATTATTTTTGATTTTAGACCAAATAAAATGATGTGGCTAAACTTGAATTATATTGTAAGCTTATTTTTGCCCCTTTTTATCAAAATATAATTTAACCACTCGAAAAAGCACGAATCTTTGTAGATACAGTTCTATATAGAGGGTATCGATCCCATGAGGACTAGTCATAATTGTCTTAAAGAAAGATTAATTTCACTTTAATCCTAAAAATAAGGTTTTGAATTTTGGTTTAAAACTATTACATAAAATGTAAAAGCAATAAATATAAAGAGTTAAAAGTTAGGAGAGAGAACTAAGGGTGGTTTCCACCACTAGCCATTCACATATTCATAAGTGTAGCAAGCTTGGGATTCATAAATTAAATGCCTAACAATGTCATTAGGCTTGTGACCTCAATGACATATCAAAAGATTAATGTGTGTGCAACCTATCATAATCCATCTTCAACAAGCATAGCTCTTCAACCTAACTAATTACCCTACTCCCTACGTGAACCTACATGCATCCAAACTACCTTATCTTGGCATGGTTTATACAAGCATACACAACACATTCATTCAAACACCATTACTTAGCCATCATTTGTCATTCTTGTGGAAGAAACAAATGTTGTGCATTCACAAGATGGATTCTACTATAAGACAAGAATAAAACCACTATCAATTGAATATATATAATAAATGTATTAGTGTACATGGTCACTAGACTAAATAATCAACATTTACATATAAATCTCAAAATGCTACAAAAATAAACAAGTTTACATGGCTAGGGGTATCAACCACACCCTAGTAGAGAAGTTAGTTGGTCATGGCAGCTTTACACTCTTCCATTGATGGAGAAAATGAAGCTTCTTAGTCTGGTTCAGCTCTCCCTTCTCCTCTCCCGAATCCCTCTCTATGCATATCTGATGTCCATAAGAGATATGTGAGAAAATGGCTTCTTTGAGTGCTTTATGGCCTCCTTTTCAACCTTGGGGCCCACCATAAATATATATATATATCAATATATATACCAACTATATCAAGAAAGTCTTCAAAATGTCTTGTTCAAGTCAGACAATCCCTCTAAGTCGTGCAAAAAGGGAGATTTTGTTGCAAGTGGGAGAGCAGGTAAACAAGTGGGCAAGTGGCTCTGCAGAATCTCGATCAATCGAGATTGGAATCTCGATTGATCGAGATTTCGATCAATCAAAATCATGTCTCGATCAATCGAGATCTCGATTAATCGAGATCATCATCTCAATTGATCGAGATGTCTTAGCTTCAATTCTGAACTTTGCTCTTCAGCTGTAAATAACCTCAAACTTTGCTCCTTTTACTACAAAACCTGCAATACATCGAAAACACAAAAATACCGTAAACGTATCTCGATAAATGTAAAAACGGGACTAACATATGCAATAAAGAGGGTTCAAATACATAGTATTGAACACTTATCATGAAATATTAGAATATGAATGGAAGTGATTTCAGAGCCGTAGTTACTTTCAAAATCAAAAGTGAAAGTTGAGTGGGTACGTTAAGTGCCTAGGGGCATTTCGGTCATTTCGTGCCCCAAGATATTATAAATATCTATATGGCTGATATTTCACCCATTTGAGAAGCTAAGAAAATTTGGGTTATCTCTCTCACTCTCTCTCTTCATCTCATTTCCTTCTTTCTTCATTTTAAAGGCCTTAAAGTAGGATTTGGAGAACGCCGAAGACTAAGGGTTTGCTCTACTCAACAGCGGCTACGTATTGAATCGAATAAAGTTTAATTTTGGTGAAGTTAGAAAAGCTAGGATTTCAAAGACTTGACTTAAGAGATGGATCGTAACAATAATGAGAAAATTAAGTAAAAAATAACACTTTTCGCCGGATTTAGTGATACATTTGCAATGCATCACAAATTATGATGCATCGCAATATGCATTATGATGGATAGTAATATACAGCTGGGTTGAGGTCTAAAGTAGTGTTTGGACATGTATGTGTGGTCATGTGAAGGACCCATTGCGATGAGTTGAGGTAGAGTTCTGCATGTGTAATAGTATGTATGTGATGATTTTCCATGATGATAAGACTTAGTGGACGGACTCACCCTTGAGCTCTTGTACTGTTCTGGGTATGGGAATTTGGGGCATGACATCAACACTAGTATGTCAAACCAATTCAATGCAATATATATATATATATATATATATATATATGCATTTAAAACATTCATCGTGCTTAACGGTTGAACACATAAGTATCTTTAGATTCACATCTTTTTTAGTCATAATCCAATACTTATACATGATTAGTCAACTTTGACAGTCATGTAGTATTGGACAACTCTGACAACACTCATATGATTGAGCAACTCTAAAGGTCATACACTTTTGGCAATATATTGGTCTTGCTACTGTGATTGGACAACTTTGATGATCATATGAACTCGGACTACTCCGATTTCTAGGTATGAGCCTCGATATGATTGGACAACTCCAATGGTCATACCTTAGTGGATGATTTTACCACTTCCATAACATGGTTTGACAACTCTGAATCCCATGTATGGCTCATTTTGATAAATCTCTGATATATACATTTACATATACATTAGGCACATATAATAAATAGCATATTCTCATGCTCTCCTACATATATTCATGTTTTATATCAATTCTAGCATGCATCATATTCTCACATACCACATATATACACATATATGTCCACATTCATACATATACCTCATATATGAATACAAAGTCATATATATCAATTATATGCTCACAATTCCATACAAATAACATGTATAAGCTCACAGCTATCATATATCACAACATGAACAACTTTAGTATGTATTAAATTATAATGAAAGAGGGAAAACATTATATACTACCATAACACCCTCCCAAGCATGCTAACTCAACCAAACCATCTCAAACTCACCAGTACCATATGAATCAATGATTAAGAGAGAAGTAATACCCCTACCTCAATATTCAAGCTTCTTCTAGAAAAAAATCCTAGAATTCACCAAGATTCAACTTCCTCAAAGTCGAATTTTGTTTAATTCAAAACCTAGCTCTTGCCACGTAGAACAAGTTGTCCTTCAACGGCACCTTCCAAATCTAAGCTGTGGGGCTTCCAATTCAAATAAAAAGGAAGAAGAGATGAAGAGGGAGAGAGAGAGAGAGAGAGGTGTTTGGACAGTTATCTCGGGCGCAAAATGACTAAAATACCCTCGAGCCACTTAATATATCCTCCTGGCGTCCGTTTCCAATTTCAAAAGTGGCTACGGTTCTGAAATCACTTCCTTAACTCTTTTAATATTTTATTTGTTCTCAAATCAAAAATAATTTTTTCTGGATAAATATCTAATTTCCCAAACCCACTCGACCCGTGTCCTAGACCTCACTGACCCAAAAATCTCAAAATGAACCGAATGACTCAAAAATATCCCTATACCTCTAAACAAGTCCTCAAACATGCATTTCATGTTCATAATGCATGTAATATCATTTTACATCATTTATATGACAATAAATTGAAATAAAAGAAAATCAGTCAAAATTGGACTCGGTCTCTACACATTATTTAACAAAAATACTAATTTTATCCCCATATAAACCAATGTTATGTAAACTTTAATATATTTTAAGTTACATTATTGTTTCACATGGTAGATAAGTATTATTTGGTGGATTTCGGCTATGCCAATCAGCTAGAGTTCTTGGCCCATATTCAGGGACAACGTTACCACTTGCAAGATTACAATAAGAATACTAGGGGACCACGTGGTAGAGAAAAATAATTCAATTTTAGGCACTCCTCAATGAGGAATGTGATAGAACGTTGTTTTGTTATGCTGAAGATGAGATTTTCTATATTGAGAACTATGTCTCCTTACAAATTTTGTACTCACATACTATTGTTACAGCTTGTTGTACAGTCACAATTTTATAAGATTTGAGGGTGAAGGTGATCGTATCTTTGATGATCACCCCCATAAATCTTCTAGTTCATAAACTGAGCCAGATAATGTTGAGGTACGTGCAATTGCAACACAGTTGAGAGAAATGGATCATATATGTGATCAGATTGCTGATAGTGTATGAAAAAGTATGTAACACTCTTGATAACTACTTATCTAACTTTTATATAATGGATAACAATAATAACCAATGATGAAACTTAATTTTAAACTAGATGCACTACATATGGATAACTGTAATAACTTATTGCAGAATTACATGGATTTATATTTTATTCTTTAGTACTTGTATATGCAGTAATGTATCAGGTTAAAGGTGAGGGACCACATTGTGCATGTGATAGAGGTCCCATGAATCTTTACTAGGCTAGAACACAAACAAATATAAGACGATGCTTCTATAGGTGTCCAGTATGGGAGGTATAACTGGAAATTGATATGCATTATTTATATAATGGTATTATATGAGTTTTACGGCTTCATAAATAGATGATAAAACTTAATTTTAAACTAGATGCGTTACATATGGATAACTGTAATAACTTATTGGAGGATTACATGAATTTATATTTTATGCTTTAGAACTTGTATATACAGTAATGTATCAAGTTAAAGGTGAGGGACCACATTGTGCATGTGGTAAAGGTCCCATGAATCTTTACTAGGCTAGAACACAAAAAAATATGTGACGATACTTCTACAGGTGTCCAGTATGGGAGGTATAATTGGAAATTGATCTGCATTATTTATATAATGGTATTATATGAGTTTTATGGCTTCATAAATAGATATAACATTTCTTGTAGTCACACTTTCATGCATTTATATGGTTGGATGAGTTCCATCAAGGTGCACAAGTTGTGACACATGTTGGTGATGACTTGGAGAGTATCATTGCAGTGATACAAAATAAACGTACAATATAGACAAAAATACTTGTTATATGGTGGATGTTGTTGTGTTACAATTATAATAATATGTATTGCAATTAACATATTCTTCTTGCTCATCGTGGTTGTTGAGAAATGAGTTCTATGTAATATATTGCATATACTTTGATCTTATGTAATATATTAGTAAAAACTTAGATGAAGTTGGAATGTATTACCAAAAACTTAGATGGTGTGTAGTATATTAGTAAAAACTTAGGTGGTGTGCAATATATTATCAATGATTTAATGGATTGCATATTGGGATTGATATTGAGTGGAGGATGGACTGTGATGATGCAATAAGGATCGTCTATTTTCAAATGAGCTTCAAATAAGACTAAAAAAAAGGTATACCCTTGATTCCATCTAATTGTTTTCTTCTTAATTAACTTATACTTATGGTGGTAACGATTTGTCTAAAATTGTGCATGTGGGGTTGATTTTGATGTGAGGATGGACTGTGTTGACAAATGAGCATGAAAAAGGTACATCTTGTAGGTTGCATTTCTCATAATTTTAATTACTCATTATTCACAAAATTATGGTAGTGTTAAGATTTATATTATTTTCTTGTGCATGTGACAAATTGGGGTCCATGACTGCTATATGTGAAGATGGAATGTGTTACCAATTAGGCATGAAAAAAGGTACATTTTTTTCTTTACATGCTTCTTTTTTTAGTGCTCATATTATTCTAGTAACTTTAGAAGTGCTGATTTGTTGACTATTATTTTGTGCACGTGGAACTGAAAATGTTGTGAAGATGATGTTGTTGTTACTAACTCACAAGTTTATGCTAAATTGATAAAATTTGAAGTGATGATGTTGTTTGATCAGAATTAAAGAACAATACATCAATCATGGCAATTTTTGAATCTTTAAGGCTTGTCCCAATAGAGAGTTGAGCCTATTTATTTTGGGATTATTTGTAAATTATATTTTTTAAGGTCTTTCATTCACCATTGTTAGAATCATGTTATTTGAAGCAAATTGTAATATATATCTAATATTTTTTGGAAGTTTGTGGTGTTGGAATGTTGTTTGCAATATATATTTAGAATTGTATGGTGCATGGTTGATTTATGGGAATAACAAGATGGTAGTCAATCAAATATGCCAGATTTTACTAGACTTTGCCAAAAATTTAAAAAAATATAACAAGACTTAGCCAAATTTTTTTAAAATATCATAATAATGCTCTGTCAATTTTTTATAAAACTATTAACAAGACTTGTTAATTTTAATATTTTTAGATTTCAACAAATGACTTAAAACAAAAAACACATACAGGTTTTACCAAAGATATTTCTATTTTGTGTTTTAAAATTTTTTTGACAACAATTTGACCTACCAAACGTATGTTTAGTGTTTTGGTATCAAATTTCTCAAAATGCATTGACGTTACCCAACATGCTATGCATTTTTTGTTTTTATAAATCATGAAGCACAACAATGTTATCAAACGTGTTTTCAATTAATATTCAAAACATTAATATAGCATAACACATGTTATGTTATTTGCTAAAACAAAAACCAATATCAAAACACCCATCCAAACGGGCCCAATATAAACACATTTTGGACTTCTTATGTAAAGTATCTTTGGGGCACTAGACGAAAAGTAAAGAGAGAAGCTTTGGAGAGGAAGATGTGAAGTACTAAAAATAAATGAGACTGCAGTGTAGTTTAATTAATTTAATAAAAAAATAGTTTTTAAAATGTATATAAAGGGATAGCCAGTGCATGTACAGAGGCTGCTTTTTTATTTAAAATATGTCACTTTTAGGTTACAATAAGGAACTTTACTGTTATGCTAAGATCCACCTTCATATTAAATTTTTTTATAAAAATTAAAAATTGTTTATATTTAGTAGTATAGATATAGATACAGATATAAATATGATTTTATGAATAATTATAATACTTATATATTTTTAGTTGTCTTCTAATATTTATTTATGCCTATTCATCTAAATTTGGCTTTTTAAAATCATAAGGCTCTCTAGAATAAACTTTTAATTAGTATGAATAATTAAAAATTTCAGAGGAATAGGAACAACAGTGAAATAAGAGATCTAACAAAGTAGATTCTATATGTTGTACAATGTAGTAATGTACTATCCCATAATGGGTTCATAGCAACATAATTGGAAAGAGTACGCATTAGATAAATAATAATGTAATCGAGTGTATTGGCTAGCCATCCGAATGGCTACTTTTGAAATATGGAGAGTCACTTTAGTCTAATGGGATGACGTGGCTAGCCACTAAAGTGGCCAGACTAGCTAGCCGGTATAGTGCTGGTTGGGCTGGCTACTTTTATTTTTCTGATATCCCAAGTGAAAAAAGTCCTGGGTTATGGCGAAGGGACGAGGTTGCTAGACAAAACAGAACACATAGCTTTGAAATTAGAGATGGTGAGAGGGACGAGGTTGCCGTGGTGGTCAATGATGAAGTGGCCTAAGGGTTTGGTGTCGGTGTAGAGAGAGTTTGTCTCCTAGGGTTTGATTGTGGAAATAAATTGAGCATATGTTGAAGTCTATGAAGATTCGACAAATGGTGGTGGTGGAGGAGATGGGGGAGGGAGTGGGAGGTGGAGAAAAAGAAAATGGAGCGGTGCGTGAAGTGAAGTTTAGGGTTAGGTTAGGGTTAGGGTTATGATTGCAATGGTGATGATGGTGGAGAAAAGATGTGAATGGAGAGTGGTTGAATAATCCATGATGACGGTGCATACCACGAAATGGTACTGGAGCAGCCCATAGTGGAGATGCAGAGGGAAAGAGAGAGGATGTGTGATTGCAAAGAAAAAAAAAAGGGTCTAGGGCAAAGAGCTCGCCAACTGTGGCGAGCCTTTTGGAGATCCACATGTGGGGCCCACCATCTAGCATGCCTCACAGCGGCTCGCCACGATGAATCCATACTGAATGCCCTAAAAGGAGTATGAGATAATATTATAAAAAGATAAGTAGGAAATTGAGGAGTATGATTAGGATTTTCTTGCTTCAATGTATTTTAAAGTTTTTTTATAATAGCCCAACATCTAAAAAAATTAAAACTATTTATAAGAAGAAAAGAATGAATTATATGAACAACTTATTGGTGGAGCCTAATTGTAATCGTTAAGCCAAATATGCCATCTCCAAGCCCGACCCAACTAGCCTATCAAGATGATGGGCTCACGAGCCTATAGTCTTTTGTATATAAGATGTCATAAGTTTATCGGGTAATGCGACTCCAACTTTTAAGCTTCCCTTTTGAGAGGGTGGAGTACAAACAACAAAGCAAAATATTTAATCAATAAAAAATGTGTATGAAACACTTAATATACATGACGTGAAATTTTTTTTTTTTGCTCACCAATGTGTAAGAGATCATTTCTTCATATATATATATATATGAGACAATGAGGCAAAATTTTGCACTATTCCGTGTATTTATGGCTTGTATACTAATTTCAAACTACTCTCCGGTCACAAGCATGCAATCACCTATCTTCCCCATCTAATGAGGTAGGTGGCAATTGGTGGGCACATGGTAGAAATGAAAACTCAAATACGAATAAGAAGGTACAAATAAGATAAAGGGTAAAGTGCAAAAGACACCCCTGCTGTATACGAATTGTGCGAATGCCCCCCCTAATTTTTAATTTACCCCTTACATTTTTAAAACTGTGCAAATAAGAATATTCCACCACTTGTCTATTAACGGAAGACTAAAATGTCTAAAATACCCTTATGACAAAACTAAAAAAAGGATAAAGTGCAAGAAACTCCCCTGTTATATAGAGACTGGGTGTAATTTTGCCCAATTTTTTTTTTTTATTTATTTTCATATAAATGATGTTACATGTATTATAAACATGAAATGAAAGTTTGTGGACTTGTTTAGAGGTCCAGAGATGTTTTGAACCATTTGTTTCATTTTAAGATTTTTGGGTTAATGAGACCTGGGACACGGGTTAAGTGAGCCCGGGAAACCAGATATTTTTTTAGAAAAACTTATTTTTGATTTTAGATCAAATAAAATTTTAAAAGAGTTAAGGAAGTGATTTCGGAGTTATAGCTGCTTTTGAAATAAAAACGGAAGTCGGGAGGGTATTTAAGTGGCCCGGGGGCATTTTAGTCATTTCACACCCCCAAGATATTATAAATATATGTGTGACTGAGATTCTAGCCATTTGAAAAGCTAGAGACATCTGGCCATTGCTCCCTCTCTCTCCCTCTTCATCTCTCATTCATTTCTCTTTGATTTAGTGCTTGGATTTGAAAGTTCCCGAAGAAGTATTTTGTGTTCTATGCAACAAGGGTTAAGTTTTGAACCGATCAAAGTCAAATTTTGACAAGATAAATTTTGGAAGAATTCTAAGGTTTTGGCTAGAAAAGCTTCAATCTTGAGGTAGGGGTGTTTCTTTTATCCTATTAATCGATTTATAGGGTATTGGTTGAGTTTAACATGTTTGGGAGGGTGGTATAGTTATGTATAATATTTTCCCTTTTTTATTGTGATTAAATGCATGTTAAAGTTGTTCATATTTATGATATATGATGATTGCGAGTTTATACATATAATATGTACGAAATTGTGAACGTATGATTGATATATGTGGCTTTGTATATATGTATAAAGTATATGTATGAATGTGGACACATATGTGTTTATATGTGATATGTGAGAATATGATGTATGATAGAATTGATATAAAGCATGAATGTACATAGGAGAGCATGAGAAGTATATTATATGTTATATGTGCCTAATGTGCATGTATTAGTATATATATCGGAGATTTGTCCAAGTGAACCATACATGGGGTTCGGAGTTATCCAACCATGCTATAGGAGTGGTAAAATTTTTTACTAAGGTATGACCACCAGAGTTATCCAATCATATCGAGGCTAATACCTAGAAATCGGAGTAGTCCAAATTCATGTGATCTTCAGATGTTGTCCAATCACAATGGCAAGACCAATATATTGCCAAAACTGTATGATCTTCGGAGTTACTCAATCATACGAGTGTCGTCAGAGTTGTCCAGTACTACATGACCGTTGGAGTTGTGATTCGTGTGTGAGTGTGACTCAAAAAGTATATCAATTAAAAATTTCCACACTTCGCAATAGAACGAATTCCTTGCAGAATAGGTCTATCGAAAGGGGTATCGTACCTCAGGGATTATGGTCTGATGAGTTGGAATACGGAATTAATTCTAATTAAATTTAAGAAAAGAATTCTAATTTTTAAACTAAACTAATTAAAAAGTAAAATAAAATAAACAAAGTAAATAGATAGTGAAGATAATATGAGAGAAATCTAGGGTGTTTGACTTCACCACTAACTCCACAATCAATGGTCAATTGAATTAACTATAGGGAATTACATCATGCATAAGTGGTGTTGGTGGCTACAAGCTCCCCTTCATCCATCAAGAAGATAACATATGATTAAGGCTAAGCCATGGACTATCTTCGATTGGCATGGGCCATCTGCCTAACTACTCTAATCTAGGGTGCAGTATGACTTATCTTCTCTAGGCATAATCCATCAAAGCTCTTAACAATATATTCAGTGATTACCATTGTGTAATAATCTCTCTCATGATCACAGAAAATAAGAGAGATTGAGTTCAATAACAACTACATATCTAAGACAAGATAAGAAATCATTGAGATTGAATTTATAAGACTTTTATTGCTCAATTCTATAATAAGAATCCTCTGAATTACACAATCTATGCACATATATAAAGGTCCCCAATAATTAAAACAATCAAACCATTGATGCTTTGTTAGGACTACATCAAAACCCTAGTGGATGAATTAGCCACTCATGGTAGAAGAAGAAACTTCAACTGTTGAGGAAGAAGACATCATCTTCATGAATTACGCGTATGACTTCGTTCTCCAATAGCTCTACAAATATGTTTCTGTTTTCTTCTCAGCCCGCTCAGACTCTCCAATCTCTGTGTTTTTTTCTGTGTAATCTCCTCTCAATTCAGCCTCTAAGTCTTCACTTTATTCCCTAAGAGAATACACCAAAGTCCTAATCCAATTATAAATAAATTAGGGTTTCCCGCAACACTAATCAGGTGGGTTTTTTCTGCTGACTTCGGCCCAACTTTTGACCCACTAGAAGTCCGATTTACAGAATTTTCGTGAAATACAAAAGTGTGCAGAATCAAATTTCGTTCAAACTTTTGCAAAAATAATGTCGATTTGAGGCTCGAAAATAAGACTTCTGGTCCGTTTTCTAAAACGGGATTAAGACTGTATTATGCGCAGATTTGGGCTTCAGGCCCGAAACCTTCTTAAGCAGTTTTAATTCTCTTGGACCTCTTTCTTGGGCTGAATTGAGTTGAAATAAATGGTTGAATGATTCTCCTTGATGTAAGCTTCATCTCACCATCTTGGATGTCTTCTTTAAAAGCCCAAAAGCTTGGTTTTAATTGAAATAATCATTAAGGCCCTGAAAGTACAGAAAACACTAAAACAAAGTAAAATCACAAAATAATCTATCACTAAGAGAATAAAATACATAAGTTAAGAGGCTAGAATGCGTAACATTCAACGCCTATCACACCCCCAAACTTACATATTGCTAGTCCCTTAGCAATAGAATAAAACAAAACTAAAACAAAGAAACTACTAAACACTAACTAAACTACCCAACTCCACTTTCGTGGGAGAAACGATTGCATTTAGCATATGCAACAAGCCTTTAAACCCCTAGGTTCCCCCTAGTGGACGAGTATAGTCTCGTGAGGGTTTCCAGAAATGTTACCCACAAACATTCAAAATTCTGTTTCAACATTAATTCAAGAAGAAGATTACAATATATAGTTACAAACTTGCATTCAAGAATAATTTCAAACTTTCAAATTCTGTAATTCAAATCAATGGTCCCCACACATAATTCACATCAACATATCTCAAAATAACCAACTTTAGCTTCCTCGTGTAAAGTGAACTAGCAGTCATCTCATGTAGAATAACCAAGCTCTGAATATATTAAGGCACATACCCCTTCAACTCACTAGCTCCCCTTATCAGGCTACAAATCAAGACAACCAATGCTAATCTTTTCTCACCCTTTCACTTTTGACGCGAACACTCCGTGCTTCCTGAGGCATAGAGGCCCGGTTACTCATGAAAAAGATCAAATTGATTTGCTTATTCATCACATTTTTTTTCTTTTCCTTTTCTTCTCTTTTTTTTTCTTTTCTTTTGAAGTCAAGTAAACACATCATCGGTACTCATTCTCAAGAGATACTAATTAATATCAAGCATATGTAACTCAATAACTCAAAACCATAGTCTATACCCCACAAGATTATGCTAGTGTGTTTGTGCATGTAAGGAAACTAAAATTAATCACTCCAAAACATGTTATTGCAAATCATGATTAAAACCACTTAATTTAAACCACAGTTTCCAAAAATCGAACATATATTCAAAAATTGCAAGTTAAGCACCTACATAAGGTATTAATCCCTTGAATCATGTAAAAACATTCTATCTAAAAAAATAAAATAAAATAAAATAAAATAAACAAACTAAGAAAATAAAATAAAATAAAATCCTAATACAAGAAGAATTTCACAAATTTTCCTCCATATGCAATAAGCACATAAATAGGCATCGCCTCACCCCCAAACTTAAACTGTACATTGTCCTCAATGTACTATCAATCAAAGCAAAGAGAAAAGTAAGAACGATGTTACCAGAAATTCAGAGAATGAGTGGCAAGAAAATAGAGCACACCACTAGCATGAAGGCAATGCAAGCACACCCCCAAACTTGGATGTTGCAACCTGTCAAAACAACCACTAAACCCCAAAAAATCAAGTGAAATAGTATGGGTGAAAATAAATATGAAATAATTTTTTTTTTTTTGAAACTGAAAAAAAAATAAAATATAAAAAAAAATAAAGAAAAGAAAATTAAAAATAAAAATAAAAATACAAAAGATAGTTACCTCCGAAAAAAAATTCAAGGAGAAGGTGGTGCCGAAGCATCTAAGTCATGTCCAGAATGGAGCATCAAAATCAACCAAGTAACCCACAATAAATGTGCAATGTCCTCCCCCAAACTTGGAGCACAAAACCCCTCAAAGAAATCACCCCACTTCCATAATTAATTCACACCTCTTGTGAAGAAGGAAATATGAAAAAGTTGAAACTTTAATGATAATGGAGAAAAATAAGTTGGAAGTGATGATGATGGTGATGAATGATGATGATCAAGTAGGTGTTTGACAATAAAAATGAAAGATTTCAGAATGTATATTGATGTAGGAGAGGCACCAAATCTAAAATTTTCAAGTAGGAGCAAGTAGGCATGAAAGGAGCCTTAAATGAGCAACATTGAAGCAGTTTGGCATGTGGGGGGCTGGGGCGATCGATCCCCCTAGGGCTGGGCGATTGATTGCCCAGCTGGTTGCTCTCCCAGCTTGGGGAAAAATGGGGGCGATCTATCCCCCTTTGCTTGGGCGATCGATCCCCCCGGTTGATGCTTGTTTCGCCCTCCATCGCCCAAGGTCGACTGGGACGTGTATTTTTGAAGTCTCCATCGCCCAAGGTTAATCGAGAGCTTATTTTTTCACCCGTCTTGAGTCCAAATACCTCGGTACACCTCTTGGTGTCCTCCGGAAGTAACTTATACATAAAAAACTCAAAGAAAAAATATTAAAACGCAACTAGAATTGAAAGAAAACTAAAGAAAAACATAAACTAAAAATAAAAATAAAAAAATAAAAAATAAAAATAAAAGAAAACTAAAGAAATTAAAGGATAGAAATACATACAAATCCTACAATTTAACGTCCGTAGGCGACGGTCATCGACATCAATTGAAAGTTCACCCAATGCCACATCTCTTGAGGATATTTAACTTCATCCCCTCTATATGATCCTCACTTCCTTGTACCAAACTCAAAGTGACCGGAATGGTCTCATTGGCTTCAAAAAATACATCTTTTTGCCTTAACGGAAGATGTTTCAATTTTACCCATGGAGAAGACTCTAATAATGGCACCGAAGGAGTGTTTGAAATAGGGAGAAGTGGTTCAAGAAGAATCCTCCAAGGTGGCTTATCTTTTATGGCGACTACATCAAATATAACATTCACCCCCTCAATGGACTTCTTAATATCTTGAGATGGAGCACATGGAGTAATTTCTTCCAAATAATCATCAATGTCATTCATGAAGAAACACTCACTCTCATCTGGAAGATGTTCAATGGCATTAAAAATATTTAATTTTACCTTCATGTTGCCAAATGATATATCTATGATCCCCGCTCTACAATTAACACGAGTATTAGCAGTAGCAAGAAACGGACGACCAAGGATGACTGGAATGTGCCTCTTCGGATTATGCACTGGCTCAGTGTCAAGTACAATGAAATCAACAGGAAAGTAGAACTTGTCCACTTTAATGATCACATCTTCTATAATTCCTCGGGGTTGCTTTATTGATCTGTCTGCAAATTGCAATACCACCGAGGTAGGCTTCAATTCTCCCAAACCCAACTGTAGGTAAACCGAGTAAGGCAATAAATTCACACTTGCACCTAAATCCAAAAGAGCTTTATCAATATGGTGCTCCCCAATTATGCATGAGATAGTTGGAGCACCAGGATCTTTGTACTTGGGAGGAGCGCAATGCTGGATAATAGAGCTCACTTGTTGTGGAAGCATGACTCTCTTTGGAACATGGCTCATTGATCTCATTTTTTGAGTGCACAAGTCCTTCAAGAATTTGGCATAAGGAGGAATCTGTTTGATGGCATCAAGGAGTGGTATATTAATCTTCACTTGTCGAAATACCTCCATCATGTCATGCAACTTGTCCCCTTGTTTCCCCAACTTGGATGTTTCTTATAAACGTTGTGGGAAAGGAGCCTTGGGCTCATATAAATTTTCAGCAATTGGAGTCATGAGCACCTTTTCTTGATCATTCTTCTTCTCCCCCACCTTGTTATCAATTACTTTTCCACTTCTCAAAGTGGTGATGGCTTGAACCTCCTCAAGATGTGGGTTGCTCAAAGAATCATGCATCCCTCTAGGATTGGCAATGGGTTGACTTGGTAGCTTTTCCTCTTCTCTTTTACTCAAGGCATTGGCAAGTTGTCCAAACTGAGATTCCAGTTTGGCAATTGATTGAGAGTGAGAATGTACCAATTGAGCAGTGGATTGAAGTACTTCAGCAATAGAGTCAAGCTTATCAAGTTTTGCTAGGGCAAGCATCATCTTATCTTCAAGAGCCGAACTCTTTGGTGGCATAGGAACTTGTGCTTCATATGGTTGTGGAGGAACATAGTTTTGAGGATGAAAAGTGGGCTGAATTACTGAAGATAGATTAGAAACTTGACCAGTTGCCATGAGTTGCACCATTATTTGTGCCACAGCATCCACAATGGTAGACATAGCATCGGTAGAATCAATATCAAAAATATCAGTTATCCTCCTTGTATTGGATGGTCTGCTCGAACGAGATGAAGACACACGTTGTAAAGAATTGTCACTAAGGTTCTCGAACAAAGTCCATGCTTCATCTTCGCTTTTTAACATGAAAGTACCCCCATATGATGCATCCACCATTTGTCTGTTACTCTCTGTTAGCCCCTCATAGAAACACTGCACTAACTGCCACTTTAGAACTTGGTGATGAGGACACTTCCTAAGAAAGTCCTTGAATCTCTCCCATATCTCATAAAATTGTTCCCCCTCAAATTGAGAGAAACCAATGATAGCACGTCTGAATTGATTGGTCCTCCCTATCGGAAAATATTTCTTCAAGAACTCACTTTGCATTTGAGTCCATGTAGTGATAGAGCCTGCCGGTAGAGATCTGAACCAATACTTGGCCTTCTCCTTTAGAGAGAATGGAAAGAGTCGCATCCTGAAAGCATCTTCAGAGAAGTTATGAATTTTTATTATTGAACAAACTTCTATAAAATCATCTAAGTGCTTGTATGGATCTTCATCAATCAGCCCAAAGTAGGATGGCAACATCTGAATGATACTGGGCTTGATCTCATAGCTCTGTGCAGTCACATTAGGCAATTGAAATTCAGCTAGCGAATTGTATGTCTCTGGGACATAGTAATCTCTAAGTAAACGCGCCCTCTCGACAACAGCATTAGGCACAATATTGTTGTTCTCATTATTATCACGCACACCGGCCATGACATTAATAATCTCTTCCTCTTGATCAATGGTATGGTGATTGAAGTCCCTCAAAAGAAAACAAAAATAAAATAATACAAATTAGTAGCAAAATAAAAAAAATCTAAATAAAAAAATAAAAAATAAAAATATAATACAATTTGTAACAAAAACAAAATTAAAAGCAAAATATAAAAATAAAAAAAAATTTCCTAAACTAAAATTTCAATTAAAATTAATTCTGTAAAATTCAATCAATCAAATAGATAATCCCGGCAACGGCGCCAAAAATTGATTCGTGTGTGAGTGTGACTCAAAAAGTATATCAATTAAAAATTTTCACACTTTGCAATAGAACGAATTCCTTGCAGAATAGGTCTATCGAAAGGGGTATCGTACCTCAGGGATTATGGTCTGATGAGTTGGAATACGGAATTAATTCTAATTAAATTTAAGAAAAGAATTCTGATTTTTAAACTAAACTAATTAAAAAGTAAAATAAAATAAACAAAGTAAATAGATAGTGAAGATAATATGAGAGAAATCTAGGGTGTTTGACTTCACCACTAACTCCACAATCAATGGTCAATTGAATTAACTATAGGGAATTACATCATGCATAAGTGGTGTTGGTGGCTACAAGCTCACCTTCATCCGTCAAGAAGATAACATATGATTAAGGCTAAGCCATGGACTATCTTCGATTGGTATGGGCCATCTGCCTAACTACTCTAATCTAGGGTGCAGTATGGTTCATCTTCTCTAGGCATAATCCATCAAAGCTCTTAACAATATATTCAGTGATTACCATTGTGTAATAATCTCTCTCATGATCACAGAAAACAAAAGAGATTGAGTTCAATAACAACAACTAAATATCTAAGACAAGATAAGAAATCATTGAGATTGAATTTACAAGACTTTTATTGCTCAATTCTATAATAAGAATCCTCTGAATTACACAATCTATGCATATATGTAAAGGTCCCCAATAATTAAAATAATCAAACCATTGATGCTTTGTTAGGGCTACATCAAAACCCTAGTGGATGAACTAGCCACTCATGGTAGAAGAAGAAGCTTCAACTATTGAGGAAGAAGGCATCATCTTCATGAATTACGCGTATGACTTCGTTCTCCAATGGCTTTGCAAATATGTTTCTGTTTTCTTCTCAGCCCTCTTAGACTCTCCAATCTCTGTGTTTTTTTCTGTGTAATCTCCTCTCAATTCAGCCTCTAAGTCTTCACTTTATTCCCTAAGAGAATACACCAAAGTCCTAATCCAATTAGGAATAAATTAGGATTTCCCGCAGCACTAATCAGGTGGGTTTTTCCTGCTGACTTTGGCCCAACTTTTGACCCACTAGAAATCCGATTTACAGAATTTTTGTGAAATACAAAAGTGTGCATAATCAAATTTTGTTCAACCCTGCATAAAAACAATGTCGATTTGAGGCTAGAAAATAAGACTTCTGGTCCATTTTTCAAAACGGGATTAAGACTGTATTATGCGCAGATTTGGGCTTCAGGCCTGAAACCTTCTTAAGCAGTTTTAATTCTCTTGGACCTCTTTCTTGGGCTGAATTGAGTTGAAATAAATGGTTGAATGATTCTCCTTGATGTAAGCTTCATTTCACCATCTTGGATGTCTTCTTTAAAAGCCCAAAAGCTTGGTTTTAACTGAAATAATCATTAAGGCCCTGAAAATACAGAAAACACTAAAACAAAGTAAAATCACAAAATAATCTATCACTAAGAGAATAAAATACATAAGTTAAGAGGCTAGAATGCGTAACATTCAACGCCTATCAAGTTGACCGATCATGTATAAGTATCGGATTATGACGAAAAAATATATGAATCTAAAGATACTTATGTGTTTAACTGTTAAACATAATGAATGTTTTAAATGCATATATGTTTTGCATTAGATTGGTTTGACATACAAGTGTTGAGCATGTAATATAGAATAGCAACATCATGATTGCATATCATGTAGGTTAGTGTCGGGTTGATGCCTAGGTGGGTTGGTGCATTCCTACTAAGCTAGTTGTTTGCTCACCCCTCTCACCCAAACTTTTTTCGATAAAGCACTGGCAATGGATGGAAGTTGAGTGGCTACGTGGAGTACTCGATAGCATTTTTGGAGTTTTGAGTATCTATATATGTATATGTCATGTTAACACTTTTGAGAATTGTAATATGGATGTTAAGGTTCGGTTAAAAAAAAAAAAAAAAGGTCTTCAAAAATATTTAAAATCAACTACATTTTTAAAGATTATCATAATTAAGTTTCTTTCCTAATTTGAAATAACATTTTATTATTATTATTATTTTTAAGCTAGTCGCTTAATTCATTCGAACTAGTAATTAATATTTTGCTTTACTATTAAACAAATTACTTTAAATTATGCGGTTGGATAAGCTATTGGGCCTGATATGGTCATCTAATAGGGCTGGGTTCACTTTTTGTAAGATCGTACTGAGCCTTATGTATAACACGCAAGGTCTATATTCACCCGATGTGTTTACACCGAATGTATTGTAGACGTACTCCACAATTAAATAGTGATTGGCTTTTCTCTTTTTTTTTTTTTTTTTTTTTTTTTTTGTGGGCTATGGCCCAAAAAGTCCAAATCTTATGTATTTATATTAAAATGAAAGATTTTCTAAAGTAGTATAAATAAGCAAATGTTGAGGTATAAAATGTCTAAAAAAAACTCCTATTCACACAAGTGGCAAAACAGTCCTTAAGAAATTTCTGATTATTTTTCTATTTAAAAACTATTATCTAGAGACTAAATTTAAATAAATTTACTACTATATAGTGAAAATGATCAATGTGAAGCAAAAACAGTGACCAATATTTTCATTGAATAATTACAATACAATAATTATAGTAATTATACAACAAATATTTTTAAGTTCATTCACTAACAGTCACTTTGTTAGATGAATGTGTATGATGTGTATATGAACAATTATTGGGTTGCAAAGGGTTGCATATGTAGTAAGAATATAACTTTGTCATCATAAGCATTGGAAGCATGTCATGTATATGAATAAATATAGAATATTGCATTCATGCATGACTGCCTGAATCATTGTCAGGTTGGCTTAAGTATCTCTATTGGACAAGTTGTCGCTCATCCTTTCTCCTGAAATATTTTTACAGCTAAGACACTCGCAATAGAGGATGCTTAGAAGTGCTATGTCGAGAGCATCGAAATCTCTTTTGTGTTTTGTATAATTTTGTCTATGTATGCCATGTTTGGGGCTTCTTTGAAGAAGTTAGATTAGTGAGCTAGAACAATGAACGTTGGTATTAAGAAGAATATGTACTTTTCCTATTTTGATATTGTTCACCATTAATCACTTTTCTTTTGACTCTATGATATGTATATTTTAACTTTGACACTTGTTGGATTATGGATGAATGTATGAGAACCATTTTATGATCTTTGCATGAATATGAATGACTTAATAATGTGGGAAGATGATTTTTAGTTCATAGTTGTATTGAAATGCATAGTACAAATGGACACTTTGGATTGTACAAGAATTACAGTATTGGACCTACAAATAATCGTAATCTAAATTATGATTCCGCGTAGTGCCAATTACACAAAATCGTAACCTAAATAAAGATGAATTGAAATATCAGAAAATTGAGAGTCAAAACCAGTGTGATTATGATGGATGTGCACATATTGTGCGCTTAATCGTAATTACGCAGAATCATAATTCCCATTATGAATAATGGTAATGGGTGAGTGCAATGTGGTATAATTATTTGAGTTCTTTTTGGATTGAACATGTAAGGTGGGGCCCATTGAGGTGAGTCAATGATATTACATGCAAAAACATGACTATATGTATATATATTGAATTTTTTGCGGGTATAATGAGTATGATGAACCATTGAGTATAATAATTAATTGTTGAGATAACACCTAATCACCCTCATTTCCCTTATCCTCTCCCAGTGTTTTGGAAATCGGGGCATGACACCGTCGGTCAAGTCAGAATTGGAAGGGCTATGAAAGTGTAAAGGCACTCTGGGGTATTAATTGTATACCTAATTAATGAATCGTTGTTGTATTTATAGAGCGAGATACATTCATATCCAGACTAGGAAACTGATTCTTTGAATTCCCAATCTATCTAGAAGTGGAAGAGTCTCGTTAAGGTTTGTCATTGTGTCTTTCCCTCCACATCATCAAATTTCAATCGAAGTCCAATTCCTCTATCAAAAGATATTGTACCATTAAAAAAGCAAATAAATTATAATTGCAATAAAATCACTTCTTTATACATTTGTAAAGAAGTTGAATAGTTATCCCTATAGACAATCCAAAAAGGAAAGAAGGAGAAGTTGTTAATCATGTAATTAAAAATATCATTGTGTCTATTTATTCATTTAAAATTCAAAAGATATGAAGAAGATTAACCAGAAAAAGAAAACTCAGTCAATGCATAAAAGTATATGTACTTGAAGACCGGTAAAGGTGAACTTAAATTATTATTCATCTTAGAGTACAATATTTTAGAAGTGTAAAGTAAGGATATTCTGGTCATTTGACCACAACAGTTCTTGATTAAATTATGGGTTGAACATGAGAGTTTACTGAATACAACATTTTAAAACGGAAAAAAGGTAAAAAAAAAAAAAGAAAAGAAAAGGAATCAAATAACAAAAACGATAGCAACTAACAAAGAAAAAACCTCCCCTCCAATTACGTAAAAGGCTGGCTACCAAATGCATGCATATATATGATATTGAACATTATTGTAAGAAAACAGAAAGAAAGAAGCACCAGAGTTTCTAATATGAAGTGTAGATGTTAATTAATTTTAATTTCATTATTGAAAAGAAAAAATAATTTAAAAAATGTAAAAAATGTATAGAAATAATCTAAATTCCTTAGCAACCCCGAAAAGTGCATAGAAACCCAAAATCCAAAAAACTGCAATACTTGCATAAAATAGAATAATAAATCTAACAACGAGTAATAGCTGAACCAAATTCATGTAATTTGAGGTCTCTTAACTTACTTGTGTAAGAGTGAGAAAATGGAAGAGAGAAAAAACATTTCTACAAACGAGAAACCCAAAATTAAGAAATAATATATCAATATGAAAAAATTGATACCCATTTCTTCCAAGTGTCCTTGTCTTTTGATATATATATATATATATATATATATATATATATATATATATATATATATATATATATTGAATTTAAGGCTAAATCCGAATCCAAATATATATTAACTTATTAAGTGATACAAACATTCAGTGTTATCTTCAATTCATTAATCAGATCACGAGGTCACTCTATGTTTTAGATGGCTGTGATGGCCATTTCTTTCGGATCTCGATGCTCTAAGTTAACTACCCTTTAAATTACCATAAGTTGAAATGATATAAGTTTGACACTATTATTTTGTTTACATCTAGCATTGTAAATGAGCCATGTCATATAAACATTTATAAAGTTAAATAATTCAACTTTTATTTTGTTTTGAACATTTTTATTCATAAACTACAATCATATATATTTTGGTTTTTTTTTGTAAAGTACTCAGAACTTGATAAGGGGTGAAAATAGAAAGAATTATTTCTCTTGTGTTGTCGGGTTGAATAAAAAATAATAATAATAATAAGTAAGAGGAAAAAGAACATTGTATGATTTGAACCACACAAATGTCCACTTTGAGACTTGAATTACTCACCTTTCATTTGGAGGAGAGCTTATATACATTTTGAGCTAATAGTGGTCATTTTTTTTTAGTGTTAATTTTCAGAATTTAATAATGGGTTAAGTGCATAAAACACCTTGCTATATACAAAAATGTGCAAAACACCCTCTGATGTTCAACTAACCCCCTACAGTTTCAAAATTATTCAAATAAGGACAAATAGTTAATTTTCCGGTACCGGAGATAGGAAATGACAAAATTACCTTTATGTTATAAAAAAAATTAAAGGGTTAAGTGCATAAAACACCCCGCTATATAAAAAAATGAGCAAAAAACACCCTCGTTATATATAGAAATGTGCAAAAAACACCCTCTAATTTAATATGTTCATATCACCCCCCACTAGTTATCTCCGATGTGCAAATACCCCCCTCCCGTTAGTTGACCGACATGTTTGACTTAAATTTCTTTTAAAATTCCAAAATTACCCTTCATCAGTTAAGACCTTGTTTGACTTTCTCTTACCTACCATAACCATATATATATATATATATATATATGAAATTGGGTTCTCTCTCTTTGATTCTCTATCTCATCCCTATATATATATATATATATATATACACACAAACTGTTATATGTCATCATATACACACACACTCTGTTACACACACATACACACTGTTACACTCATATACACACACTGTTACACACACAGAGAGAGAATTGTTATAGAAATACCAATTAATGAAGATTACTACAACAAATGCCCCAATTTACTACAATAAATTATGCACTTAACCCTTTAATTTTTTTATAACATAAGGGTAATTTTGTTATTTCCTATCTCTGGTACCGAAAAATTAACTATTTGTCCTTATTTGAACAATTTTGAAACTTTAGGGGGTTAGTTGAACATCAAGGGGTGTTTTATGCACTTAACTGGTGAAGGGGTAATTTTAGAATTTAAAAAAAAATTTAAGTCAAACATGCCGGTCAACTAGCCGGAGGGAGGTATTTGCACATCGGAGATAACTAGTGGGAGGTGATATGCACATACTAAATTGGAGGATGTTTTTTGTATATTTCTGTATATAACGAGGGTATTTTTTGCACTTTATGTTCGTTATTTATGTATGAGCATTAATAAAAATATATATATATATAATGAATATAAGGGGATTATGGATGCAAAAAATACATGATGTTGTGAGTCATATTATGGAGGTGAAAAGCTTTTCACGATATTGTGAAAGTTAAAGGTATAGTTTTCACAATATTTTGGCCTAAAAAGTATGACTAGCTAGTTCATTACTCTTCTAAAATTATCATTTTTTAGTTTGTCTAAGAAATTGATGAAGGATGATTTCATTATTATTAATATAACCTTCCTTGGGTGATTTTTCTTAATTTACCTATTATAGGGAATATTAAAAATTTAGGCAAAAGTGTAAAAAACTTTCCTTGAACTTTTCAGATGCACAAATTCACTCTCTGAACTATTTTTTGAAACAAATCGGTCCATCATCTTACAAAAGTAGACAATTTAACCCCTTGACAAAAATATAATGACATATATACCTTTTACTATGTCCATTATGCTCGTTTCTCTATAAATATAATGTTTTTAAAAATAAAAAAATAGTTATATAAAATTCATAAATAATAAGTTTAGAAACATAAATAGTAAAAGGCCAATAGAATTTTATTTAAGAATTTTATCAAACTAATTTTTTATTTTAGAAAACACTATACTTGAGAAAAGAGTATATATCTTAATTGATTAAATTTTTATTTTTAAAAAAATCTTAAATAAAGTTCTATTGGTCTTTTATTTTATATTTCTTAATTTATTATTTAAGAATTTTATCTATCTATTTTTTATCTTTTGAATTTTTAGAAAACATTATATCTATAGAGAAAATGGCATAATGGATATAATAAATGATATATATGTCATTATTATTTTGTCAGGGATTAAGTTGTCAACTTTTATAAGATGAAAAACTGATTTACTTTAAAAAATAGTTCAGGGTTTTTTTTTTTTTTGCGCACTTCTGTCAAAAATTTAATTGGATTAGAATTGTGGATGAAAAGGAAATACTTAACCTCTCAATTTATATACAGGTAGGTATATAATGTATACTGACAACAGAAGCAAAGTTGAGATGGCCGAGTTGGTCTAAGGCGCCAGATTAAGGTTCTGGTCCGAAAGGGCGTGGGTTCAAATCCCACTCTCAACAAATTTAACTTTTGGTTTTTCAATTTAAAGAAAAAAATAATGGAGCCTCACGTCATTTTATTGCTATTTAGTAAAAGAAAAATAGTAGAAAAAAATACGAAGAAAAAGAGAGAAAAGTACAACACACTGGCTGAACATAGGCGTGTATACCATATAATAGTAATAATAAAAAGTTGTACCGTTGGTTCAATCTAAATCAATTCAAATTGATATGTAACATGAATAAGTTATGAAGAACTCTCTAGTTACATGAGTAATGAATTTTTAAATTAAATTTTTTAAAAAGATTTATCAATAAAAAGATAGTTAAATAATTTTTTTTAATAATGTGACGGCTAATAATGAGAGTCTATATTTTTGTTACAAGAGTCATGAATTTTTAAATTAAATTTTTAAAAAAGATTTATGAATAAAAAGATAGTTAAATAGTTTTTTTAATAATGCGACGGAAAATTCTTGCTCAGTTCAATGGGCCGAACTGGTACACAAACGAAACCAAACCCAAGTCGCTTTGAGCCCAAATATTAGCATAAGTTCCAAAGGATTGAGTCGAGAAAAGTAAAGGGCCTAGTCTCCCCATTAAAATGCCAAAATAGCGCAGCCCAAACATAGAGTCCAAACTCAAAAAAGAATTTGACTCCTTGAGAGTAAAGATAGTTACAAATAAAAAAATTCCAAACTTGTATAAACATCCAATAACAGATGAATGAAAAGGATCCTCGAATCCTCTTTTGAATTTCTCTCTAAAATATTGTGTTTAGAATTTTATTGGGTGTATGCATTAAGTTAATTAGCATAAAAAAGCTAAGCAATTTTTTGTATTAACATTTTGGCGCCATCAGTGGGAAATGTTTGATCGTTTTTCGTTCAAAAACTAGAAGAATTTACAATCATGGTGGACACGAGAAGGAATACCTACGATGTGGCAGATCTAGGCAGACACCTTAGGAATCAAAGGGGGGTATCGCCCATACAGCCAAACATCCAGGATCTTCTAGTGCAACCAAACAATTAGGATCCTCTAGCATAGCCAGACGTTTAGTAGTTAACCCAGTAGAACAAGGCTATGCGACAGCAGATCGATGATCTCCAAGCATGGGTCGAATGCGCCGAAAGCGTGAGAAACCCTGGATGACAGCAGAATGAAGGGGCAGGATCAAGTAACCACATTGATTGCATTGCATCACAACTAGCCCGCAAGCAGAAACCCATATCTCGGCCAACCCATTGAAGATCGGATCAACCCTGCGCAGTTTACCCATGAATAGAGGGTCCAGATGTAACGGGGGATCGACAAACTTAAAGGCAGCTGGTCCTACTATCCAGCTAATAGAGCACTCGTCGCCACAAGGCTAACTGAATCTTTTTTCATAGACAATATAGTCAGAACTAAAAGGCCAAGAAGGTTCACCCTGTTGACCTTTATCGCCTTCGATGAAAAGACAGATCCGGTGGAACACATCTTCAAGTATTAACAAAAGATGACTCTGGATGCCGAAAATGATGCACTCATGTGAAAAATCTTTCCATCCAATCTGGCTAAACCCGTACTGCTTTGGTTCAAGCAACAACCGCCTCGTTCGATCCCGGACTTTGCAAGGTTATGCAAACTATTCGTGGCCCAGTAGATTGGAAACTAGGAATGGAAGAGGACAACCTCCTCATTATTCACTATGAGGTAAGTTAAAGAAGAGACATTAAAATCTTTCCTAACTCATTTCAATTAGGAGATGTCAATGATAGGTCAGTGCGATCAAACTGTGGCAGTGGAGGCTTTCAAGATAACAGTTTCACCAGAGGAAGGCTTCCACAGATCCCTAGTGAAAAACATTCCAAAAGATATGGGTGACCTGAACTTTCGAGCTCAAAAATATCTAAGGATAGAAGAAGATAAGGTGGCTAGAAGATAGCGGTCGACCTTAATCACTATAGCACAGCAAATGAAAACTAAGGTTGCTAAGGCAAAACCACCTCAAGTTATTCCTTTGTCTACACCGGAGTTTGAAAAATGCAGAAAGTTAAAGAGAAGATCACCCTTTTGAAGGTGTCTCTGGCCAGGCTTTATTATGAAAATAAGAGCAAGGGAACCTTTCACTCACCTCCGGCCATCAGGCAACCCCCAGAACAGAGAGATAAGAACAAGTATTGTTCTCTCCACAGCGATTTCGGCCATACCAACAATGAGTGCAGAAGCTTGAGGCAACAGGTGGAGGCTCTAATTATTACAGGTGGCTTGTCAAAATATATTTTTTGGGAAGAATAAGCCAATCCCTTTGATCAATCTCAACACAAGGCAAATAAACAGCCTGTTCTCATTTGTGTTATCAATATTAATCATGGCCGACCAGCCTCGGATCGAGAGAGCGAGTCCGAAAGACGGTCACACCTCAGGAATGCTCATAAATTTTAGAGGATTGAAGAAATCCACTTGGTATATAACTGTTCGGCCAATATATCAATCGTCTTCACAAATGAGGACATGAGCAAAATCCAGATGCCACATGCAGATCCGCTCATGATCAGGCTCATTGTTTCTAACTATGAAGCAAATAGAGTATTGGTGGATGCAGGGAGCAGCGCAAATGTCTTGACCTTATCAACCTTCCAATAAATGGGCCTAGAGGTAGAACGCATCAAGCCCACTACTGAGCCACTGATAGGGCTTGATGGCAAACAAGTGATTCTAACTGGGGTGGTAGAACTCCCAGTAACAGCAGTAGCAAGAACCTTAACTGAGGCCTTCATCATTGTCGATTTTAACTCTTCATAAAATATGATAATGGGAAGAGGTTGGATGCACAGGATGTAAGGAGTCCCTTCGACGCTCCATCAGTTAATGAGGTGCATAGCGCCGAACGGAAGGGATACAATCAATATCTTGGGAGATCAAGTGGCTGCTAAGAAATGTTATGCTTTTACGCTAAAAGAAAAGGCAGTGAAGGAAGAGCAAACCAAATAACAATTATAGAACTCCCTACCAAAGGGCGTTAATGATTCGTGTGTGAGTGTGACTCAAAAAGTATATCAATTAAAAATTTTCACACTTCGCAATAGAATGAATTCCTTGCAGAATAGGGCTATCGAAAGGGGTATCGTACCTCAGGGATTATGGTCTGATGATTGGAATACAGAACTAATTCTAATTAAATTTATAAGAAAAGAATTCTGATTTTTAAACTAAATTAATTAAAAAGTAAAATAAAATAAATCAAAGTAAAACAGATAGTGAAAATAATATGAGAGAAATCTAGGGTGTTTGATTTCACCACTAACTCCACAATCAATGGTCAATTGAATCAACTACAGGGGAATTACATCATGCATAAGTGGTGTTGGTGACTACAAGCCCACCTTCATCCGTCAAGAAGATAACATATGATTAAGGCTAAGCCATGGACTATCTTCGATTGGCATGGGCCATCTGCCTAACTACTCTAATCTAGGGTGCAGTATGGTTCATTTTCTCTAGGCATAATCCATCAAAGCTTGTAACAATATATTCAGTGATTACCATTGTGTAATAATCGCTCTCATGATCACAGAAAATAAGAGAGATTGAGTTCAATAACAACAACTAAATATCTAAGACAAGATAAGAAATCATTGAGATTGAATTTACAAGACTTTTATTGCTCAATTCTATAATAAGAATCCTCTGAATTACACAATCTATGCATGTATATAAAGGTCCCCAATAATTAAAACAATCAAACCATTGATGCTTTGTTAGGGCTACATCAAAACCCTAGTGGATGAACTAGCCGCTCATGGTAGAAGAAGAAGCTTCAACTGTTGAGGAAGAAGACATCATCTTTCTGAATTATGCGTATGACTTCGTCTCCAATGGCTCTGCAAATATATTTCTGTTCTCTTCTCAGCCCTCTCAGACTCTCCAATCTTTGTGTAATCTCCCCTCAATTCAGCCCCTAAGTCTTCACTTTATTCCCCAAGAGAATACACCAAAGTCCTAATCCAATTAGGAATAAATTAGGGTTTCCCGCAGTACTAATCAGGTGGGTTTTTCCTGCTGACTTCGGCCCAACTTTTTACCCACTAGAAGTCCGATTTATGGAATTTTCGTGAAATACAAAAGTGTGCAGAATCAAATTTCATTCAACTTTACTCAAAAATTATGTCGATTTGAGGCTCAGAAATAAGACTTCTGATCCATTTTCCAAAATGGGATTAAGACTGTATTAAACGTAGATTTGGGCTTCAGGCCCGAAACCTTCTTAAGCAGCTGTAATTCTCTTGGACCTCTTTCTTGGGCTGAATTGAGTTGAAATAAATGGTTGAATGATTCTCCTTGGTGTAGGCTTCATCTAACCATCTTGGATGTCTTCTTTAAAAGCCCAAAAGTTTGGTTTTAACTGAAATAATCATTAAGGCCCTGAAAATACAGAAAACACTAAAATGAAGTAAAATCACAAAATAATCTATCACTAAAAGAATAAAATACATAAGTTAAGAGGCTAGAATGCGTAACATTCAACGCCTATCAGTTTCATAAGAGCAGGAAAAAGAAAAGCCGACCAAGGAACAGCTCGAGGAGATGGAGATTGTTCCTGGCAAAAATCCCACAAATTTGGGGACCTATTTATGCAAGAAAGACAGAACATAGCTAATATAATTGCTGAGAAAAAATGTCAATGGTTTCGCTTGGGATCACACTGACATGCTCAGCATTAATCCATCTGTATCATGTTATGCGCTCAACGTCATTCCGAGCTACTCACCACTGAAGCAAAGGCAAAAGAGATTCGCTCCAGAGAAGAATCAGATCATAGCAGCGGAGGTGGATTGCCTCATTTAGGCAGGCTTCATCAGAGAAATTTAGTTTTCGGACTGGCTCTCAAATGTGGTAGTGGTCCAGAAAAAGAATGGTAAATTAGCGAATCTGCATAGACTTTACCAATCTGAACAAGACTTGTCCTAAAGATAGTTTTCCTCTGCCGAAGATCGAGCAAATGGTCGATACCACTACTGGTTATGATCGTTTTACATTCCTTGATGCGTACTCTAGATACAATCAGATTCCGATGAACCCAGACGATCAGGAAAAAATATCATTCATCACTAAAAAGGGAATATATTACTATAAAGTAATGTCGTTCAGTCCGAAGAATGCTGGAGCAACTTACCAGCTACTAATCAACGAAGACTTTAAAATTCTGATGGGCTAAACAGTTAAGGCCTACATAGATGACATTGTGGTAAAGAGTCTTAAAAAGGAAGATCATCTGAGACATTTGCAGGAGGTATTTGACACCCTGCGAAACCACAATATGAAACTAAACCTATCAAAATGCTCCTTCGAGATTTCTTCAGGATAATTCTGGGGCACATAATAAACCGAATAGGGATAGAAGCAAGCCCAGTTTAGGTGAAGGCCTTTCTTCAGAACAAAGAACCAAAGACTTATAGGGATGTTCAGATCTTGACAGGACACATCGCCGCTCTGAGCAGATTCATCTCTCGACTGTCTAACAAATCCAAACCCTTTTTTGATGACATCAGAGCAAGCGAAAAAGAGGTATGGAGGGTCTAGCAAAACGATGCCTTGGCAAAAATTAGGTAGTACTTGATCTAATTACCAACACTTTCAGCACCAAACGTAGGAGAGCCTCTCTATTTATACCTTGCGGTATCTCAAACAACCACTAGTGCAGTTTTGATCAGAGAGCTTGACAAAAAATAATATTTAGTGTTCTACTCGAGTAAGACTATGACCAAGGCAGAGTAAAAGTACTCAAAAGTTAAAAAGATCGTACTAGCCCGAGTCCAATCGAAGAGGAAACTTAGGCACTATTTTGGGCCTCACCTGATTATTGTCCCAACTAAATTCCCAATTAGAGCTATCCTTCATAAACCTGATCAGCCGAGAAGGGTCACCAATTGGGTGATTGAATTGGGGATCTACGACAAAACCTATGCACCTCGGACCGCAGTAAAAGGAAAGGCAGTTGTAGATTCTTTGTTAGAGTATGAGCCAAAGAGCGACGAAGAAGCGAAAATCTCTACCCAACTGGAATGGAAACTCTATGTTGACGGGTCATCAACGCAATCAGGATCAAGCATTAGAGTAGATATTTGAACTCCTGATGGAACTACTTTACAGCAAGCAATCCATCTAGAGTTCCCTGCGTCAACCACTGTTAGCAGGACTAAGACTGGCACAAACACTCCAGGTAAAAAATTTACAAGTCTTCAGTGATTTTTAACTAATCATGAAACAGATTAGGGGGGACTACTCTCCAAAGGATGATGTATGAAAGCCTAGAAAAGATTGGTGGAGAATAAGCTCAAAGAGTTCTACCAGGTCAAGGTTTCTCAGATTTCAAGAGACCTGAACCTGGAGGCTAACAGGCTGGCATTTTCATCCTCAGCAGCTCAGCTAGATCTGATCAGGATATTGCCGATTGACTCCTTGCAAGTACCTAGCATCCATGCCCAGAGAGAGGTGCTAGTCTTGCAGAACCAGCCTAACTGGATGGATCCCATCAAGGCTTATATCATCAATGGAGTGTTGCCAACTTCCAAAGAAAAAACAAGAAAAGTTAGGATGAGTTCCTCAAGATACTCAAGGATCAGCATACATCTTTACAAGAGATCGTTCTCCGGACCATACTTAAGATGTGTGACTCCTGCAGAAGCAAGGGAAATACTTTCAAGAATTCACGAAGGCGTGTGTGAAAATCATTCAGGTGGACGATCTCTAGCCCACAAAGCCATCACCCAAGGGTACTTCTGGCCATACATGGTTCGAGAGGCCAAAGAGTATTCTAGAAAGTGTGACAAATGTTAGTGACACACAAGAATACCCTATCAACCACCAGAGGATTTAACCACCATGACATTCCTTGGCCCTTCATGAAATGGGCAATGCACTCTATCGAACCACTCCCGAAAGCTGCCAATAGTAGAAAATATGTCCTGCTAGCTACAGACTACTTCACTAAGTGGGTAGAGCCAAAAGCATATGCAACGATCACACACATACAAGTAAAAAGGTTTATCTGGATCAACATCATCTGTTAGTTCGGTTTACCAGAATCCATTATCATGGACATTGCCACAAATTTTGAAAACCAGCTGATAGAAAAATTCTTCAAAAAATGTGGGATTAACTAAAAGTTCTCCTCAAGATCATACCCACATGGGAATGGCGAAGCAGAAATAACTAATCGAACCATCTTTGCATGTATCCGAAAGAAGCTAGAAGTCTGTAAGGGCAAATAGCTGAAAGAGCTACCTAAAGTGCTCGTGGCCTACTGAACAACACCTAGGCATCCGACCGGCGAAGTTCGTTCTACCTGGCTTATGGATGTGAGGCGGTAATACCAACCGAGTTGTCTACCCCAACAATCAGGGCAGAGATACTTGACATGGGGGCAGAATAACTAACTATTAGAACAAAATATGGACCTCCTGGAAGAAAAGAGGGAGACAGTTCAAATAAGACTTGTGTCCTATCAAAAGATGATCAAAAACAGAGATAACAAGAAGGTGAGACACCGAGCATTCAGTCTGGGAGATTGGGTGCTACAAAAATTCATAGACAACACAAAAGAATGTAATGCTGGAAAATTTGTAGCAAAATGGGAAGGCCAGTATGAAATCACTGAAGTATTTGGGAAGGGCACATACAAGCTTCGCAGAGTTAGCGACGCAGAAGTAATTTGCAAGCCTTGGAATGCAATCCATTTAAAAAGGTATTATGTTTAAATTCCAGCATAAGAGAATTAGATCATTCATTTTTGGAATTGTATCTTCTGACTTTCCAAAGAATAGAAAAGTCTTACAATAAAAAGTACATCTTTTAACAAAGTACTTTACTGTCAAAAAGAGAAAGGATTTGGTTCCACATCGAAGAAAAAATTATGTATTCTATACTAAATAAAGGGTGAAATTAAAACTCTATAGTCGTGGCAAGACATAACCGCTGTGCAAGAATACATACATAGTGACACTGTCTTGCCCTCTTTTTGTCTTTATTTTAAAAGGTATTTAGCCACTAAGGCAACCAATTACAATTTTTGCAAGCATTAGCCCCAAGTTTCCTTAGGAAAATCATATGTTTAAAGCTCGATACGTTAGAATGTAGAGTTTAAAATTTGAAAATACAGCCTTAATTTGTCTAAAGAAAGGAATACACCTTCTTTAGAATTGACCTCAAATAAAATGAGAGTGATTTTTTGTTGATTACCGAAAAAAGTAAAAGAAAGTATACAAATCGGCACAGTCCCATATTGGATAAAAGTCCTTGTTTTCCATCATATATAAAGGGGGCCTTAAAATAACGACAAGAACATATTACTACGGAGGAAAATATGTGCAATAACATGCTCTTGCCCGCTTTTGCATTAGCAACAATTACCAACCTTCACAAATAATAATAAAAAAGGCCATAGTGTGAGTTGCACGGTGCAAAAGTGGTTGCGAAAAGTATTTTAAAACCTAGAGGGGGGTGAATCGGATCACTTGCTCGTTTGCTTAATTTTTAATTAATTCAATTTTAAGTCCAATTAATCAAACAATTAAAGCAAGCAAATAAATAAAGTGCAAGTAAAGAAAAGAATGCACCAAATATACATGAAAACCCAAGGCGAGAAAAATCACGGAGGGAGGCGGCAAGCCTCAGGAAACCAATCCACTATGATGAAGCAAAATACAACAGACTCTGTCTTAGTCTCACACCCCTCTTCACTCTGTCAAGAATCTGATACGGAACACCTCAGGCTTATGATTGCGATAACACGTCCAACTGCTGTAAACTTCCGGCTAACATCACGATCCTTACAGAAAGGTTGCTGGAAGAACCAAAATACTCAGCAAGTATTTCATTCCCTTCATAGTGCGATCTGGTTACCTTTCTTCCTCAGCAAGCAAGTAAGCAAAGAACCATCAATCCAATATTCTGATCAGCAGATAGATTTGATGCAGTCTCTGAGCAGCTAATCAGAAGTATAACACCATCCTAAATATCACTCGTGAAGTATGGATGTATGTTTTTAAAAATATAAAGCCCTAATTATATTGTATATACTTTCTCTCTCTAAAAATATTAATTTTCCAGGACACACTTGTAGAGAAAATATGAATACATATATATAGGCAAGGAAGTTCTAATTCTACTTGGAAAAGAAGTTGAATACCAAAATAGAACTTTCCTAGAAGTTCAAACCCAATAGGAATAAGAATTTGCGTCAAAAGTTGTTTCCTATTTGGAACAGCCTAAGTGGGATCGGTGCCAAAAAAATAGGACCGGTGGGACTTCGTAAAAATCTGTAGAAACCAAACTGCCGAGACAAAAGTATGATCCAAGCATAAGTATGGTATCCATAGAATAAACATTCAACTTAATCAAAGACACCATGAGCATTCAAAAATAACCAAGTCTAAGTCATAATCCTAGCAAATAGATGAACTAGTCTGAATCATCAAAGTATCAAAGCCTAAAAATTAGTTATCATCAGTGATGTCAGAGAATGAATGATGCTCATTAGCATAGATACATTGGGTACTCATAAAGCTCGAATCATTATCCTCTATAGATGATCTTATCAAGATTTGTCCTCAAATATTATAAAATAATATCACCTATTTAAATCAAGAACATCAACAATTGAGTCATAACAATTGTATTCACCTCAATAATAATGACAAATATTTTGATTGTAAAAGATAAATATCCAAATAAAAATATGTCATCCAAATCACATAAGGACTCTCAACCAAGGTCTTTTAAATCAACATTCCTTTCACTTTTAAAAGTACTCCCCTAGCTCTTTTAGACCTAATCACGAAAGTCACAATGAATGGAAGCATAAACAAGGTCACAAGCTCCGTTGAAGAATTCAGTTAAACACTTGGAGAGCAAGATTTTAAAAAAATTGAGCACAACTTGTTTGATCAATTACTTCAAAATCAACTCAACTCCTCCAAAGATAATCCCTTCCACCATTTTCAATCCAAAATCAATCACAAATATCAACCAAAATGATTTCGATTATGTAGCACAAGATAGGTTGAGGATTAATACCAGTTGAAGAAAAATAGAGTTAAAAGTTCCATTGGGGCATTTTGTCGAACACCTTGTGTGCAAGTCTATAAACCTCAAATTTCCAAGATATTTGTTTGCCAAATATCACCCAAATCAACAAACAATAAACCAACAATCACCACAATCCTCCAAAAGTTTAATCCCAACCTCCAATAATCACAAATCAAGAGAAATATAGATGAAGAGAAAGTAATGTGAGTTGGAGAGTTTTAGAGTGTAAAGAGAGTTAGAGAGATTTAGTGAGAGATTGTATGTGTGTAAGAGAGAGTGAGAGATTAAAAACACTTAAGCGCGCTCGAATCTTCAAAAATCTGGGCATCCGCTAAGTGCGACCGGTCCTAATATTTGGGGACCGGTCCAACTTCTTTCGGTTCCTCAGAACCTGCAAAAGTGCAATCGGTGCTCAATAATGAGGACCGGTCCAACTTTGTGAATTTAAAAAAATAACACTTTGGACCTCTAATTCACCAAATATACCTCATCTCAACTTAGTCTATCAATTAAGCACACAGAATATGAAAAATAAACACAAAATCAAAATAAAATATATTTTTGGATTTTTGAAAATTTTTCGAGAAAAATAAAAATAAAACATGAATAATCTCATGAGAATAATCAAAACACATTTTTTAGAGAATAACATGAAATCTAAAATTTCTAAAAAATTTTAAACATTTATAAATGCAAAATTTTAAAACCCATAATTTATCCACAAAATTCATTCTCAAATTCATGATCATGACATAACTCCCAACACACAAATATTTATAAAAATTTAGAAATTCATCTAATAAATCCATGTGTGTGTGTGCAATCCAAGTTCATCAAAAATTAATCAAATTTCTTTGATTCATCTTCTAAAACATATTGGATGATAAACAAATATAACTACACATGATCAAATATTTTTTTTCATTGAATTTCATCATTTTTTTTATTTCTAAGACGGTGGCTTTAACGCTTACAGGTAGCCAGCTATTTTTCTCAAAACAACTCAAATTTTTAAAAATATCTCATTGGAGATTGACATTGTAGTGGAAGCTACAAACACATCTCGAAGGTAGCCTTTTCCTTTTGTCTTAGATATTCAGCAAATTTTCATTTTTTCTTTTCATGCTGAATAAAAACATTTTTTTTTCATTCATTTTTTCATTGATCATTTAAGCTTTCAATACTATTCATACAATATATTCTAGTCAACTTCTCATTAGTTTTCAATCAATTCTCTCAGAGTTGGACTAGTGCACAAATTGTATGGACTCAAAAGATTTACCTCTAAAAAGAAATAAATATAGCACATTGGTTATTGACTTCAAAATCATAAAATCAAGCACTTCATTCATTGACAAACTAAGTGTCCCAATTATGCATTCACAAATCAAAGTGAAATTAAAAAGAAATATAAAGAATTCACATTATTTCTCAGAAAAATATGATTATCATAATCTCATATGATTATTACCAAAAATAAAAAAAACCTATCCTAACCTAAAAGATATGGTCCAATGGAAAACAAATAATGAATATAAGCTCAGTCCATAACCATCAAAGTCCTAATGACCTAGTTAGGGGGTTTTGCACCCAAAAACCTATTAGGAATGAATCCTATAGTATCAAAAGGCACAAACTTCTCCAAATCTTCCTTTTTCATCCAGATAGTTTTAACATGCAATTTATCAGGAAAGTATTGTGGAGAAACAAAAAATCATTTTTCTTGTTTGAATTTTTCTTAGCTTGAGAATTTTTGGGTTTGTTCCAATAATGTGGCTTTTTAGTATGAACCTTATTCTTAGCAAAATAATTATGCACCTAAAAATTAGAGTTAGAATGTCTTCTCTTTTATAGCAATAGTGTTGACTATGTCCAGTCTTATCACAAAAAGAACAATAAAGCACATTGGACACAACTTTAGCATTCAAAGACTCAACTAGAGGCTTAGGTTTGGGCTCAGACACATTCAAGTTCTTAGATTTAACAAAAACAATTTTTTCTTTAGATGATGACCCAACATAACCTAATCCAGTTTTATCTCCTATAGGCTTACCAACACTAATCATGCTATCAAGCTTAATCTGTCTAGACGTAAAAGCATTTAATTTCCCTTGTGATTTTTTCAATTCAGGCTCAAAAAAATTAATTCTAGCAACAAGAAAGTATCTAGCAGAAATAGCTTGACATACCTCGCTTTCGAGAAACTTGACTTTGTCTTGAAGATTCAGAATTTCTGTTTTACTTTCATCAATCAACTTCACTTGATCTTCATTCTTTTTCTTCAAAGTCTCTTTCTCAGATTCAACTTTATTCTAGATGTTCTGATTGACAGCTTTTTCATCATTAATCAATTGTTGCTTCTGCTCATTCTCTTTCTTCAATGCTTCTTTCTCTTTTTCTACCAATTTTAGCTTTTTGGTCTGCTTCTTGTAAGCCTTTACTAATTCATCAAAGACTTATTGCAACTTATTTTCATATGGTTCACTATCAGCTTTCTCATCATTCGAATCATCAGAACCAACTTCACTCAATGTTGCATATTTTTCAGATTTACTTGCATCAGAAAAAAAATCATTAGCAGTATCATTATCAACTTAAGCAATAGCAGGAAAAGCAACAAAAATATCTTTCTTATTTTTACCTTTGCATTTAGAAGAATTTCCTTTTCTAAAATTTTCATTCTCTTTATTCTTAAGGAATCTTCCATATTTTCTAGTAAAGAAATATATATCATCCTTATGATTTAACACATCACATACATGAGATTGTTGAACCAATTCACCCTCTTTCTTATTAGATTCCATAACAATTTTTAAAAACAAAAATAAATTTTAATTTTAAAAATACTTCGCAAGGAACTACTCACAAATTAGAGAATACTGCTCTTATACCAATTGTGAGTTGTGCGGTGCGGAAGCGGTTGCGAAAAGTATTTTAGAACCTAGAGGGGGGTGAATAGGATCACTTGCTCGTTTGCTTAATTTTTAATTAATTCAATTTTAAATCTAATTAATCAAATAATTAAAGCAAGCAAATAAATACAGTGCAAGTAAAGAAAAGAATGCACCAGATATACGTGGAAACCCAAGGCGGAAAAAACTACGGAGGGAGGCAGCAAGCCTCAAAAAACCAATCCACTATGATGAAGCAAAGTACAACAAACTCAGTCTCAGTCTCACACCCCTCTTCACTCTGTCAAGAATCTGATGCGGAACACCTCAGGCTTATGATTGCGACAACACGTCCAATTGCTACAGACTTTTGGCTAACGTCACGATCTATACAGAAAGGTTGCTGGAAGAACCAAAATACTCAACAAGTATTTCGTTCCCTTCGTAGTGCGATCTGATCACCTTTCTTCCTCAGCAAGCAAGCAAGCAAATAATCATCAATCCAACAGCAGATAGATTTGATGCAATCTCTGAGTAGCTAATCAGAAGTAGAACACTATCCTAAATATCACTCGTGAAGTATGGATGTGTGGTCTTAAAAATATAAAGCCCTAATTATATTGTATATACTTTCTCTCTCTAAAAATATTAATTTTTCAGGGCACACTTGTAGAGAAAATATAAATACATATATATAGGCAAGGAAGTTCTAATTCTACTTGGAAAAGAAGTTGAATACCAAAATAGAACTTTCCTAGAAGTTTCAAACCCAATAGGAATCAGAATTTACGTTAAAAGTTGTTTCCTATTTGAAAGAGCCTAAGTGGGACCGGTGCCAAATAAATAGGATCGGTGGAACTTTGTAAAAACCTGCAGAAACCAAACTGCCGAGACAAGTTGGACCGGTCCTAAATATTGGGGACCGGTCCTACTTTGAAAAATCCTAAAATTTTCATTTAAACCCTGATTTTTCAAAATAGGCTCGAAAATAAAAAGTGCAGAATGTCCTAACCATACTTACCTGTACTATATGGTGTTCTAACTGATTTTTCTACGTCCATGCACTTGAATATCAGCTCATAGTTGTCGATAATCGATACAAAGAATAATACAAAAATTACAACTTGATCACTCAGGTTTTGATCACTGAAATATGCCAATTACAAATTTATATCTCACACATAGGTCCAATCAAGTTAAGGTCTTAAATAACTGATCGCTTATCAAAGCTAAGGTCATGAATGATAGATCACTTATAAAAAGAGGTCATAGGTCCAAAATCAAGCTAAGGTCTTCAATGGCCGATCACTTATCAAAGCTAAGGTCTGAACGATCGATCAATTATAAAAAGAGGTCATAGGCCCAAATCAAGTTAAGGTCTTAAACGACCGATCGCTTATCAAAAAAGAGGTCATAGGCTTAATCAAACTAAAGTCTTAAACGATCGATCTCTTATTGAAGCTAAGGTCTTAAATGACTAATCGCTTATCAATAGGGATGGCAATTTTGCCCGCCCCGCCAAGTTTTCGCCCAGTCCCACCCCATTCGGGGCGAGTATAGGAACCATTTTTATGTCGTCAGGGCAGGTATAGGAATGAAAATGTGAACTCACCGCGAGTACAGGACGGGTTCGGTCTGTGATAGAAACCCGCCCCACCAATCCACTTGTTATATAATTATAATTTATATTATTTATCCCTACTTTCCCAGCCTTTAAATATAAGTATACAAGTTTTTTATATTCTTCATTTTTAGGTTTTGATTGGTTCTTGAATTGGAATCTTGAGTAAGAAAATGGTGATTGAAAATCAAAGTGTGATTCTCGAGTAATTTTGATTTTATTTTTGAGAATTCTAAATGTAAGCTTTTATTAAACTTCATATGGTGGAATTTTGTTGTGTTTAATTTAGTAGTATTAAACCTTCTTTAACTGTTAGATCAAACTTGTTACTGGAGCTTTTTGATTGTGGAATGTAAACCATGTAATCTCTGGTATGGGCTATTTATTCTGAATTTAATTGTTGGATCATACTAACTAGCTTGTAATATTTTGAATTTAAAAACGTTAGATCCAATTTTTTATTGGGCTTCTAATCTCTATAATGGGAATTTAATTGTTAGATCAAAGTACCAAGATTGTAATATTTTGAATTTAAAAAAGAATTTGACGTGGAACAAATTTATGGAAACCCGCCCCGGCCCGTCTCGTCCCCACCCCGTCCTGTCCCAAACCCGCTACGGGTTTGGTAATGCTATTAAAGACAACAGGGTGAGGACGAGTTTAGGCAAACCTGCCCCGTTGCCATCCCTACTTGTCAAAACTAAGGTTTGAACGATCGATCACTTAACAAAAAAGAGGCCATATGCCCAATCAAGCTAAGGTCTTAAACGATCGATCACTTATTGGAGCTAAGGTCTGAATGACCAATCGCTTATAAAAAGAGGTCATAGGCCCAAATCAAGCTAAGATCTTAAATGACCAATCGCTTATTGAAACTAAGGTCTAAACGATCGATTGCTTATAAAAGAGGTCATAGGCCCAAATCAAGCTAAGGTCTAAAACAACCGATCGCTTATTGAAGCTAAAGTCTAAATGATTGATCGCTTATAAAAAGAGGCTATAGGCCTAAATCAAGCTAAGGTCTTAAACGATCGATTATTTATTCAAGCTACGGTCTGAATAACCAATCGCTTATAAAAAGAGGTCATAGGCCCAAATCAAGCTAAGTTCTTAAACAACCGATCGCTTATTGAAGCTAAGGTCTGAGCGACCGATTGCTTATAAAAAGAGGCCATAGGCTCAATCAAGCTAAAGTCTTAAATTACCGATCGTTTATTTAAGCTAAGGTCTGAATGACCGATCACTTATAAAAAGAGGTTGTAGGCCCAAATCAAACTAAGGTCTTAAATGACCGATCATTTATTGAAGCTAAAGTCTGAATGACCGATCGCTTATAAAAAAAAGGCATAGGTCCAAATCAAGCTAAGGTCTTAAACGACCGATCACTTATTGAAGTTAACGTCTGAATGACCGATCGCTTATAAAAAGAGGTCATAAGCCTAAATCAAGCAGGTCTCAAACGACCAATCGTTTATTAAAGCTAAGGTCTGAACGAACGATCGCTTATAAAAAGAGGCCATCGGCCCAATCAAGTCAATTTACATGAAAAGTAGTCATCGTCATAAGCCTATTGGTTAGAATAATCCTCTACTGAAATTTTTTTAGTGAATAAAGATAAGACATCAAGTGTTGAATGCCAATCGTCAACATTATCAAACAAAATTGGAAATGAGTTTTTTAATTTAAGAAAAGGTCAAAGGCCCAACCTACCAAGGTAATTATCAGTTCAAACAGCTATCAAGTGCAAAAGTATCAAACTAAATCAGAATGTGAGTTTGGAGAAATTGAAGCACAAAAGAAATTGTATTGATCAAGATGGAAATTACAAAAAAGGAGGGTACAAGTTATCCCTCATAAGAGCTCCTTCTGAGCACTACAAAATAAAAAATAAAAATAAAAAGAGAAAAAGAAAACTATAAGAGTCAACCCTAGGGAGCTACCCTGTCTTCCTTGTGGAAGTCCTGATCAAAGGCGTTAACAATCAAAGTGCACTCCTTAGCATGAACTGGCACCTCTTGCATTACCCGATCAGATGAAGGAGGAGGAGATGGAACAACAACCGAGATAGAATGGGCTGGAGCCAAGCATGAGCTCTTGAGGAAGTTCACGAACTTTTGTTTGGCTTCACTAGGCACATGAATGCCATATTCGCTGAACGGTTCAATAGCCTGATTAGTATCAAACTCATCAGGATCTATATAGTCTCATTCAGCTTCAGGCTTCCCTCATTGCTCGAAGCTGTAGTGAAAGCCTTCTACAAGCTTCAAAGCTGGAATCTTTAAAAATCGATGGTACATCTCAAGCCCCCACACTTGTAGACATGTAGAATCTCCTCAAGCTCAACAGCCTTCTCTTCGGCCTCCAGGGCCCTCTGCTCAAAATGACCTAGAGTTTTTTGCCTTTTAACAAGTGACTTGGTCAGCAACTTCACCTTCCCCTCAAGGCTTTCAACCTTGCATCCATTCAAACGTTTGACCTCCAAAGCCTTGCAGAGGGAAATGATCATATATGCACTCTGTAACACAACAAGATGAACGAAGTCAGATTAGGGACATATAAAAAGTAAGTAAAAAAATACATAGAGAATATGATAAAACAAACCTACATGATATGGAGAGGCGCATGGGCAAGGAGCTCATCCCTGTTAGCTCCTTATTGGTAGAGCTCATCCCTGGGAAGCTAGATCCCATGAGCAAGAGCCCCTATCACCTCACAATTATAGGCAGCACAGTCCCCCACTGTTAAAAATGAACCACCAGACTTCTTCAAGTCTGGAGTCCATCATTCAGACGATCCAGCGAACAGCTCATCAACTGTACCACTGGCAAAATCAGATAGAGTCTGATAAAAAAAAATGAACTTTGACCCTTGATAGCATCCGCCATCATCTTATAGCGCTTGGGCACAAGAACAACACCAGAAGAATCCCTTTTATAAGAGGAGGAGGGGGTAGCAGACTTGTTCTTGTCATGTTTGGCTTTTGACCTCCCCTCAATGTCCTTAGCCTTGAGCTGAACAGAACCAGCAGATCCTCTCCTCATCCTGGGCTCTGGCATCTCCATTGTTTTTGAATCTGAAGTAGGATACAGACGAAGAGAGTCGACTGAAGCGTTACAAGTGATAACTTGGAGCTAGCGACGTGACAAGTAATTCTTCATAGAATGATGAATGCTCCAAACTTTCTCCCTAAAAAACTTAATCCGTTTAGCTGTAAGCAAAAAAGGAGCAGAACCAAGTTATAAAAAGAAAAGAATTTGTATTAAAATCCTCCTAAGATATCTACAAAATACTTATCAGATAGCGTGAAGGGAGGAACCATAGCATCTCTAAAGGCACTGGAAATAGGGAAGCATTGAGCAGCCCTGACAATCTAGGCCCCTTTCACCAGCACAAGTTTCTCCTTCCACAACTTGTCAGAAGAAGGAGTGTCAAAGAAAAATTTTCTGTCCTTATTAGGGAACAGATGGTAGCGGTTATCCTCGGTTCTAACATAATGGAGGGAATAGCAAAACAAGAGATTGTTCAGAGTCAAGTCTAGTTTATGTATTCGGTTCAAAGAAAGTAAAAAGAAATAATACAAAAAAAATTAGGGTTTAACTAGAGTGGTGCAAGTTTTAGTTTGAAGAGAATGAAACTATAGAAAGAATGAAGAGGAAATATGAAAGTTTTTAAGTGAAAAGCTAAGAAAAAGACTTCACCTTTCTTAACTCATTCCCAAGTATTATAGTCATAATCCAAGGGGTAACCCTCAATTATGACGTCGCTAGGGATACGACATTCCTCTCTAATTATATCAATATTAACCATCTGTTTAGTCACCGGAGTAGCGACCACACCTGATCAGATGTGACTGCTTCCCTAACAGTAGTAGAATGTTGGGCAGTTTCTGTAACTAGAAGAAAGGAACTAGACATTGTGACTTCTTGATTGTCAGAAAGGGTACAGTTGCTATCATTAAAAGACATCGTAAAGAAGAAAAAGACGTGAAGACTAACATGCGAAGACAAATCGCTACCAGGAAGATCAAGGAAAAATGAATCTAGAAGAGAATGCAATCAGTTGCAAAAGATTTGTGGCTAAAAATGACAAAGTATCAAGACAAAATACAAAGGCTAATGTGAAGAGATCACTTATGTGCTCAGTGCCATCACTAGTACCCCAACTTTAAATGAGGGGCCTCGATACAAGAAATGAAATCATTACAAAACCTATACAAATTCCCTCTAGTATGAAAAAGCTCATAACTGAAGAAGATTTGGGGCAATGTGTAGAGGGGAAATTCTTGCTTAGTTCAATGGGTCGAACTGGTACACAAACGGACCAAGCCCAAGTCGGTTTGAGCCCAAGTATTAGCAGAAGTCCCAAAGGATTGAGTAGAGAAAAGTAAAGGGCCTAGTCACCCCATTAAAAGGCCAAAACGGCCCAGCCCAGACATAGAGTCCAAACTCTAAAATATTGTGTTATGAATTTTATTAGGCGTGTGCTTTAAGTTAATTAGTAGAAATAAGCTAAGCAATTTTTTATACCAACAGAAGACTATTAAAGAGAGTCTATATTTTTGGAATGGATTAATCCTAGTTACCATTTGGAGTGTTTTTAGGTAAGTTCAATTCGTAAAATCAAAATGATTAACATGATCTTTATATGATTGAAATTAATTTGATTAAAAGACTTAACAGTTCAATTCAATTATTATTCAAGTAATAATTAGGACCAATTTAATTTTAATTTACTTTTTAAATCGAACCAATACTCTTCACAATGTTAACTTTAGATTCATTATCAGAAAATGTTGAGTTTAGATTAGATGTTTATTTTAAAAGAATTATTTATAAGAAAATGCCCTTATAAAAATAACTAGTTTCAAGGTTATTTAAAAAATATATAACCTTTTTAAAACCACTTTTTCTTTTTTAAAAAGAAATATCAAGAAAAGGTAACTTAGTTATGCTTTCAACTGAAAGTTTATCGATTTAATTTTCATAATCAAATCATATTAATAGTGTTTGAATAGAAATTCCCACGATCTCATCTGATTTGGCTCGTTCTTTTAGCAAAGCAGAGGAAATGTGATCACACCGACAGGGTGTCGGCCAAGTATACTCTGACGATTAATATACTATTTGTAATCGTATAAACAAAAAAGAAATTTTATATTAAATTATGGCATACCTTTTAATGTGTCACCGCTACCCTTTTATAAGAGAGTATTTAATAGTCTAGTAGGAGACCACTTTAGTTACCTTCTCTAACTCAATTAGAATATATATTAGGAGACATAATAGTTATCCTTATTTTCTAACTATAACTTATTTTATGTCTTGAACTCTTTTTCCCTTTAGACTTCCTATTGTGACCCGAGAATTGTCCCTAGAGGGGGGGTGAAAAGGGACTATAGGCAAACAATAGAACTTTTTCGATTTAGCATGTTTTGACAAAAATAAGCTTGAATGGACCTTTGTCAAACACTTGGTGAACTTATGTATTCAACAAGTGGGATTAAGAATGTTTTATCTATTATGCACTTAATGGATACAAAAACAAGTGTCAGTATAAGTGCAACATATCATACTTGTAGTGTGTGGAAATCTTGATAGCACATTTTATCAAACATATGTTATACAAATTGATTGACGATTAGATAATCAAATAAAAGCTCAATCAATCAACAACTAATTAATTCCACACTCAACTAATGTACTCTAAGCATTCATCCCATCCTCCTCATATAAATTGAAGCATATAAACTTATAGCATTGATATATAAAACATATAGAATTTAAACATATGAAATGCTATAAGATAAAGAAGTTTAAGGATAGAGAAATGCAAACCAAATAACGCCATGATGTTTACATGGTTTGGTCCCTCTTGCCTTAAGAGCAATTCTTGAGGTTTTCACTATAGAGTCTTCCTTAATGGTAGAAAGCAAATTGTACAATTGCCAAATGAATTACTTGGGCTTCCTTGCTCAATGAAGACCTCAGCAAGACTTCTTTTCCAAGCTCATGACTTGGGCTTCCTTGCTCAATGAAAATCTCACCAAGACTTCTTTGTCAAGCTCATGACTTGGGCTTCTTTGCCAAGTGCATCACTTGGTCTTCCTCTCAAGGGTAGATAGGTAGTTTGATTACAATGAAGAGTATCCCTTAATAGATAGATTCACAAATGATAGCTCAATAGGGATTATCCTTCAATGGATAGATATTCAATACACGCTCAAATCCTGGAGTTATATATGAAAATCTCAAATGAAAAGCTCAACTCTAGATATGCAAGATGAATCACAATGAATGATGGAAAAGATGAGGCTCAATAGTGATTCCTACAAGAGATATACTACCAAGTAGAATGCAAATATCTGCATTCAAGAATTTCTCAAGTTTATGCTCATGGGTAGGTTTCTCTCTCTACCTCTCTTGCTCTCTCCTTCACTCTTCTCTACTCTTGGCTCTACATTGCACTATCTCTCTCTTTCTTTACAAAATGCAGCTCAAATAAATTTATAGAGTTTTGGAAGAATATGGCTGTTAAAGAAAGAGTGTATATGCAAAGTATATATATATATATTGCTCTTTAGTGTCTCGTTCATTACATAGCTGAGGGTTTGCCGACAAAGCCGTTGGAAAGGATTTATAAAATGAATAATATAGTTTTTGAGACATGTGGTAGCTGTTTAATGGAGAATAAAGCCGTTGGAGTTTTGAATCTCCAGGTTTTGGTTGACTGATGAATTCATCAGTCGACTGAAACCTCCCCTATTTTGTAAAGCCTACTGGAATTCATTTCCAGTTACTATCAGTCGATTGATGAAGAGATTCGGTAGACCGAAAGGTCTCTATCAATCGACATTTAAGTAAATTTCTCATAAACCTTTATATTTCTATTTACTTTAAGTTATTCAATGTAATTAAGCAAAGTACCCCCCATTTGGATTCAATAAAAATAGTTTTAAAATTAAATTCTAAGTGAATCAAAATCTGATTTTTCAGTTTTAATATAAAACGAATTTTCACAACTTTGACATAAAAATTCATCGTATAATATGAATGACTAAATTAAGTTATTTGGGGCTGAGAAAATTCATATAATCGTGATAAATCATGGGGTACAATTACCAGGACTTTTTATGTCAGGATTCATTAAAAAAACTTATATTTACATTTTTGCCCCTAGAATCTAACATTTAGCCAAATTTTTGCGCTAAGTACCCGAAACAGTAACTGTGCATAGCACAGCTTTATAGAGTGATTCAATTGAGTTCAAAGCCTAGGTCAATCTATCTAAGAACCATAAATTTTATTTCCTAGTTCAAGTATAGGTTCTAGAATTTGTTTACTCAAGATTGAATTCCTTCAAAGCTAAACATAAGCTTGAATTAACTCAATCTCAATGAAGGCCTTCAAAATGATTCAATGAAGTTCATGACCTAATTGTAAGTGTCCAAAAAACCATGATATGATATGAATGATATGCATTAGTCCTAAGGTCCACTAGGTCAATAGATGAGCTTTCAAAAGAAGCTACTTTATAAATAACTTTACATTAAATCTAGTACTCACCTAAGACTAGCATACCCAAGTCTTTTGATCTATCTTAAAGCTTTTGGGTTCCTTCATCATGTGGCTTGGATTCACTTCAACTTCGCCAATGATCTTGATTATTGGTCTTTAAGTTCCATATGTGGCTTCATGTATCTTCTTGTAATTCCTTTTGAAGTCCAATGTCTTTAAGATACTTGAGACAATATAATACTTTGTAAACTGCACACTCAAGTAAACTTATTAAAGCTACACTACAATAGGTTGTTATCATCAAAATCACCCAAATAACCTTGGGTTAAAACCTTGAGGTCAACATCTATCAATCTAACAATCTAAATTTTTCATATCAGTTGCCCCCCATTCTCAGTTTTGCTTGCCAAACATAAGGAATGTCAAGTTATTTATGCTCTTTTATCATTTTCAACCTGACATGACCTCTTTTCAGAAAGTATTTTTTCACTTGGGAACCGATCTTATTTTGTGTTGGGTAATGTAGCTTGTATTTTTCTCTTGAACTCTTTTAATAAGGGAAGAAGATGTATCTGGGCTTTATTTCAGCACGATATCCCTTCAATAAGGGGAACCCCTTTGGGGTTTAACAATGATCTCATAATTCACACATCTTGCCATTTTTAATAAAGGCCCTCACATGGAGGTGTGCCCCAATGGGGTTTAGTAATGATCTCAGAATTTATTCATCCTGCCTTTTCCAATAAAGGCCCTCTTATAGAGGTGTGCCCCAGTGGGGTTTAGTAATGATCTCGGGATTCATTCATCCTACCTTTCTAGTAAAGGCCCTCTCATGGAGGTGTGCCCCAATGGAGTTTAGTAATGATCTCAGAATTCATTCATCCTACCTTTTTCAATAAAGGCCCTCTCGTAGAGGTGTGTCCCAGTGAGGTTTAGTAACTATCTCGGGATTCATTCATCCTGCCTTTTTTTATAAAGACCCTCTCGTGGAGGTGTGCCCCAGTGGAATTTAGTAATGATCTCGGGATTCATTCATTCCACCTTTTCAATAAAGGCCATCTTATGGAGGTATATCCCAGTAGGGTTTTGTAATGATCTCGAGATTCATTCATCTCGCCTTTTTCAATAAAGTCACTCTCGTAAAGATATGCTCCAGTGGAGTTTAGTAATGATCTCGAGATAGATTCATCATGTCTTTTTCAATAAAGGCCCTCTCGTGAAGGTGTGCCCCAATAAAGTTTCCTAATAATCTTGGAATTCATTTATCCCACTTTTTTCAATAAAGGTCCTCTCATGAAGGTGTGCCCCAATAGAGTTTAGTAATAATCTCGGGATTCATTTATCCCGTCCTTTAATAAAGGCCCTCTGGCAAGGTGTGCACCTTCTTTTTTTATAAGGGTTTAATTATTCATTCTCAAAATTAATTCAACTTGCTCTTTTCAATAAGGGCCATTTAATAAAGTGAACCGTCATGGGGTTTAATTATGATCTCAGGATTCATTCATTCTGCCATTTTCAATAAGGGCCCTTATTAAAGGTAAACCCCTGTGGGGTTTGATAGTTCTAAGCTTCGTGAGCTTGCCCTTTTACTAAGGGCTTCGTAAAATTTCACTCCTTTAATAAGGAGGTTCGTAGACTTTCACTCCTTTAATAAGAAAGTTCATAGCGTTTCGCTACTTTAATAAGGAGGTTCATAGATGACCATTGTTGATATCCTTTTTATAAGGAAAAGTTTGTGGCTCAACCATTTAATAAGATGAGGTTTTGGCTTAACCCTTTAGAAGGAGATGAATAGGCTCAACCCTTTAATAAGAAGGGGAATAGGCTCTTGTCCAATTATTTTTCTTTTGATATAAGATCCAACTCAGTCTGATATCTAGATCAAAATTTATGGCCCAAATACCAAAGCATGTTCGGAGTAGTCCTGAAAGTTATAAAAACGTGATTTTACAGGCTAATTGGGAAGCCTTGTCGAACTCCAAAAATTTACAAATTTTTACACTTCACAACTATGTTTGTTAGATTCATTTTGATATACAATTCAGGTCAATCTGATATCACACGAGGGAAATTTGGCCATTTTAGTGATTGTATCTCCCACTAATTTTCTTTTGCGAATTTTACTTGTCAAGCTTTCTTCAATGATGCCCCTGTCAAGCAATCCATGAAAATTTGTGTGAATGTAATATATATGTATCAACTTGATAGTAAATAGCATTCTTTAATGCTCATGTGAGTAAATAGCAAACATTATGCATGCTTGCCTTTGTAGAAAAGACAACCTAATCTTTTTACTCATACATTCACATGTTCAATTAGTTAACAAACTGTTTAGGCATACAAATTTATGATAAGTACAAAAATTAATTATGTACGTAGGTATATTATCTTAAGTGAAGGTATTATCTCAAGCAATCGTATTTATTCACATGTATCTAACACAAGTTATTCGACCGCCACAATTTTGCCTCCTACTGGAAGCACAATTTCCTACGGTGTACACATATTTTTTGATATGCATGCTTCTTAATTTCAATAAATTGACATTATTATATATTTTTGTCTTTTATCTTTCTTTTCTACAAGATAGAAACCCTAACCTTAATCATGACTTGATTCCAATGTTGGGTTGAAATTCACAATCAATAAAGCAATTAATTAAAGAAGAATTTTAGCAAACGTACCTAATTGGTGATTAAACATTTAGAATAATTTTGTACATCGTATATACTGTTTTTGAGAAAGCAAATCACCAATCTCTTCGTAAATCCAAACCTGAAAAGATGATTACAGTGATTGGAATATGGTTGAATAAAATATCAAATCTAAGGTCTTCAAATTTCCTATCATCTGGTCTTTGTTTCAAGTCATTTCAATCAATACCAAATAATTTATGACCAAAACAACGCGGCTGGTCTAAAAGTTGTGGACTAGATTTTTCAATCTCTCCGAACACAATTCGAACACCACAAATCAAATTTGAATGACTTGCAAGCACCCCCAAATATTTACTCCTGTGTAGCAAGTTGTGAGGCTTTTTTATTTTTTCTATACATTTTTCACATTTTTTAAACAAAAAATAAGATTTTTCCTTTCATTAATATACACATATAAATACATATACAATAATTAACTCTCTCTTTTTAATAATGATGATCACACTATACACACATTTATACTACCTGTTTATTTTAAATAAACTCTAATTTATATATAGACACATAATATATATAATTGTTAAGAAACATTTCCTATTCAAAAAAAATATATCTATCTAGAATTTTTTTAAAATAAGATTTTTCCTTTCATTAATATACACATATAAAGATATATATAAATACATTGTGTGCTAAGGCCCGAAAATTCAAAATCTTATGCATTTATATTAAAATGAAATATTTTCTAAACTACTATGTCTATAAATAAGCAAATGTTTTGAGGTACAAAATGTCAAAAAAACCTCCTTTAACACAAGTGACAAAATAGTCCCTACAAAATATCTGATTATTCCTTTATTAAAAACTATTATTTAGAGACTAAATCTAAAAAAATTTACTACTATATAGTGAAAATGATCAACGTGAAATAGATTAGTTGTCATGTTAGTTGATTTTTTTTTACCTAGCATGTTCAATATGCCTCTTTTTAAATAGATTTCTGATTGGGTCGTGTTTTTTTTGAGACATCGATTGATGATAATTAAACCAATAAAAAATAGAAGACAACTGTCCAATTAGACATAGATAATGAGACTGTCATGCATTGTTTTCAACATACGAAGACCCATAATGAACAAAAAAAATTGTAATTGTATTCAATGAAAATATTATTAACCAATATATTTATTAGTTGCCCCCCTAACTTAATAGAAGTATATTTCAAGAAAATAAATAATTCTGCATGTTAATATTACAACAAAATTATGCTGTTTCAACAAACTTTTTATATTTTTTTTGGTTATGGAACCATTATAGATATTTTTTTTGTGTTGACTTGATATGCATTGGAAAAGCAGGTACAGTCATCTTATGAGATATAATATAATATAAATATATTATCTTATGCTTAAAATATAAAATATTTACATATTATTAAAAAAAATAGAATAAAATGCAAAGAAACCCCTATACTTTTACTGAGAGTGCAAAAAAAAAAACAACTAGTCAACTTTTTTTGTGCAAATAATCATTTAACTATCAAATTTTGTCCAAAAGAACCCCCCTCCAATGAAAAAATAAAAATTTTAAAAATACCCTTTGCCGCTAATATTTGGATAAAATTGTATATATTTGTTATATTTTATATACATTTTAATACCATTATAAGATAAAAAATATATATATATTACTAATATTCTCTAAACTACATGACAGTTGACAAAGAATTACATTTATATTCAAACATGTCTTCTACCAAATTTTTCTTCTACTTTATAATAAATTAACGGTTAACATTAGCAGTAAATTACATATTTTCTTTATTTTTAAATAAAAATAAATGAATCTATACTATATATGTTATAATCCTAAACTATTACATCTAATTCATGAACTTATATATGTTTATTGCTTGATTTTCCAACAATAACATTTCTATTCTTTTTATATACAATTTTGTAAAATCTTAATTTAATTATAAATTAAATATTCCAAAAGATTCACCAAAAATCACATCTAAAATATATTTAGTGAAGTTTAAAAAATTACATTTATCTTTTAAAGTTACGTTTATTAATGGTTCATATGTTTACTATTGATGCATTAAAATTCATCGTCTAAAAAATAATTAGAGTAAAATGCAAAAAAAAAAAAAAAAAAAGAGAGAGATTTGACAATTTTCATCATCGGGTAGTATTGTAATTTTTCATTTCTGATTGCATTTGTTGCCCATTTTATAAACTTTGGAGGTTTTTTTTTTAATTTAAGGGATTTTTTACAATTTGGGTAAAAGTATAGAGGAATTTTTTGTATTTTATTCTATTTTAAAAAATAATTATCTATAGTCCAAATTTGAACACATCTACAAACGGTTGCTTATTTTTTAAACAAAAATCGAACCAAATCATAAAAATAAAAAATAAAAAACCAGAATGACCAGTTCGATTTAGGTTCTTTTGTACACCACTATTGTAAATTTTTCTTTTTTCGAAAATTAACCTCTATTGTAATTAAGCTAGTTGTAGTTACTAATAGCAATCAAAAATCAGAATAGTCCATAAAAATCATTATAATTTTATGCACGTACTGTAACCTTTTTTTCCTCTTCTTATTCTCTTTTTTTTTTCTACTCTTATTTAATTTTATTATTGTAATTTTTTGAACTCATGCAATGTGTGTACTTTATAACTTTGAATTTTTTTATTTTATTTTTTTACAAATAATGACATACTATTTGAATATTGATTAATGTATCATTATTATACTTCTACTTTTCAAATAATTGTTTTGTTGCACTGTTAGTTGTCATGTTAGTTGATTTTTTTAACTATCATGTTCAATATGCTTCCTTTATATAGAATCCTGGCTCAATCGTGTTGTTATTAAGACTACGATAATTAAATCAATAAAAAACAGAAAACAACTACTCAATTAGGCATAAATAACAACGGTATCATGCATTGCTTTCAAAATATGAAGACTTGTTTTAAACAAGAACAATGTAATTGTATTCAATGGAAGCATTTTTAATCAATATAGATATCAGCTGCACCACTAATTTATAGAAGTATATTTCAAGAAAATAGATAATTTTGTATGTTAATTTTACAACAAACTTTTGGGTTTCAACAAAAAAAAAAAAAATTATTATTTGTCGTGGAACAAGTATAGTTATCATTTGTGTTGATTTGATATAAATCAGAAAAGCAGGATATCTTATGAGATATAATATAATATAAATATATAATATTTAAATATTATTAAAATATTTTATATCATTACTTCCTTCTTCTTCCTTCTCACTCTATTTTGTTTCTTTTTATAAAATAAAAAAAATTATAGTAAAAAGTCCAATACCAACTTTTCTAATATTTTTTTTGTTGATATTTTATTTTTCTTCCTTGACTTTTTTTTTTCTTTTTCCAAATCATTGTTTTCTAATCTCTTTTGACATTAATTTTTTAAAAAAACATATATTTCGAATTGGATTATAGGATCGAATATCTTATTACTAAATAATCAGATATGGATCACTCTTAAATAATCCTTTGGATTATCAGATTAGACCAAATCTAACTCATATCGAATTCGTACTTGATCAATTCTGATCTGATCCAAATTCAACCCATTTACCAACCCACATTCAATTTTTCATGAACCCGAGGTTCACTTCATAGCAGTCCCCAAGTCGGATAGTAAACTTTTAATATAGTTCATAAATATAACAACTATTAATGGGAATTTCAAAAACTCGAGTTTGATTTTACCGTTTTAGATTCTACTTTGATCTCAACTAATTCAATATATGTACACACTCGCTCATTTTAAAATATATATTAATTTTTTTATAATATATAATATATTGATAGAATAGGATTTAAGGAATTTATTATATATACTAATAGATATTTATTTAATTAACAGTCTGAACTATAAAATAAAGACTTAATTGTTTTTTAAACCGGATCAAATCATAAAAAAATTGGACGATTATTATCTTACTGTTTAGCACAACACTACCTGATATAAGCCTAGCATGTGGGCCACCCACCAAGATAATGACTAATGAGCTGGGCCTAAACCATACTACTAATAGCAGTCTAAAATCACGGCGAGTCCATAAACGTAACATTGTAAATTCGAATTTTCTTTCAAAAAGGAATTTCCGCTGCCGGGACTCGAACCCGGGGATCTCTCTTGAGAGAACCGCCCAGCATGCTCAACTAGTGATGTCATTATCAAGTTGAATTGGCTACAGCGGAATTTTGGATATTCTATTACCACTTATTTATTATATACTTATTATTTTCTTTACACTGACTAACATAGTACACTAATCCTTGATCAATGAATTCAAAAGCACAGTACAGTATGCAGATGAGACTCAAAAACGACACATGGTCAAACTATTGAATTGCATTTTTCGTCATCTTCAAATTTTACAAAACTCACATAAAAATTCAGCATGTTCATTATGATTTTTAAGAGTACGTGTTAGAAAAATGACTAATTTCTCATGTGAATGAATATTGAAGGTGTGCATATCATGTTCCTAACGTTAAATTACATAAATGAACATTGTATGCGAAAAATATTAATATAGTATGATGTATTGAGTTAATATTTTGATATAATACAAATATTCAGTTGGTAATCAAATAGTCACACTGACTACCTAAGAATCATGCGAGCGTGTACATGAACGAATACTTTCGATAATGAATGAATTATCCTTTAATGTTGAAACAATGCGACTCTTAACGTTTAAACCCAAATAGACATGTCACATGCCTATCAGGTACGTCTAAAAAGGTACAAGGAAGTCTATAAATAGTGTTGTCTCAATTTCAAATTCATTTTTTCAATCAAATAGTCAAAACATTCTACATTTGAAGTTTCTTCTCCTTCCACACATACATTATGCCAAGCGAAGAATAGTCTAGCCTAGCCTTAGTCTGTCCACTGATTCACAGTCGAACCCAAGGAGTTAAGTGGGTTGAGTTTTTTTTTTTTTTTAAAAAAAAAAAATTACTACACTGAGTTGGTTCACTAAATGATCAAGCATCAAAAGGAGACAAGCGTCAGTGAGTCCGTACAGCACCATACGAGGAGCCAATTATCTTAAGGAGATAATATCATATATTAGCTTGGATCTAATTCTAGGTTTTTTCATATTTTTTATATTAAATTATATGTTAATATAATTTATGTGATTTTGGTATTTTAATATAATTATCACATGATCTTAAAAAATATCATATTATGCTTTTTTATTTTCTAACATTCTTAACACAATTGATGTGCTCTATCTTAGTATATGATGTTATTTAAGATAATAATATTTATACTAAGTAGAAAAGATTGATGAGTTGAATATTAGTTAAATATTATGTGACGCATTAAATATTTGTGAATATTAATTACGTGACACATTTAGATTAAATTTTTTTGAAATATTATTACTCAGAGTATTTGACTCAAATTATGAACGTGCGACGTGGAGGTTTGTGAGTTGGTTGCGAAAAGTATTTTAGAACCTAGAGGGGGGTGAATAAGATCACTTGCTCGTTTGCTTAATTTTTAACTAATTCAATTTTAAGTCCAATTAATCAAACAATTAAAGCAAACAAATAAATAAAAGTGCAAGTAAAGAAAAGAATGCACCAGATATACGTGGAAATCCAAGGCGGAAAAAATCACAGAGGGAGGCGGTAAGCCTCAGGGAACCAATTCACTATAATGAAGCAAAGTACAACAGACTTTGTCTCAATCTCACACCCCTCTTCACTCTGTCAAGAATCTGATGCGGAAAACCTCAGGCTTATGATTGTGACAACACGTCTAACTGCAGCAGACTTCCAGCTAACGTCACGATCCTTACAGAAAGGTTGCTGGGTTAGCAAGTATTTCGTTCCTTTCGTTGTGCAATCTGGTCACCTTTCTTCCTCAGCAAGCAAGCAAGCGAAGAACCATCAATCCAATGTTCTAATCAGCAAATATATTTGATGCAGTCTCTGAGTAGCTAATCAGAAGTAGAACACCATCCTAAATATCACTCATGAAGTATGGATGTGTGTTCTTAAAAATATATAGCCCTAATTATATTGTATATATTTTCTCTCTCTAAAAATATTTATTCTTCAGCCTTTTTCTACATGTTTTTTAGAAAAAATATGAATACATATATATAGGCAAGGAAGTTCTAATTTTACTTGGAAAAGTTAAAAACCAAAATAGAACTCTCCTAGAAGTTTCAAACTCAATAGGAATCAGAATTTCTGACAAAATCTATTTCCTATTTGGAACAGGCGAAGTGGGACCGGTGCCAAATATTCAAGACCGGTGGTACTTTGTAAAAACATGCAGAAACTAAACTGCCGAGAAAAGTTGGACCGGTCCTAAATATTAGGGACCGGTTCTACTTTAAAAAATCCTAATATTGCATTTTAAACCCTGATTTTTCAAAATAGGCTCGGAAATAAAAAGTGCAGAGTGTCATCACCATACTTACCTGTACTATATGGTGTTTTAACTGATTTGTCTACATCCATGCACTTGAATATCAGCTTGAAGTTGTCGGCGATCGATACAAAGAATAAGTCAAAAATTACAACTCAATCAATTAAGTTTTAATCACTGAAATATGCCAATTACAAATTTATATCTCACAATCTCCCCCTTTGGCAATTTCGTGACAAAACCACATAGACAATTATAACCTAACCCATTGAAAAAATTAGATTACAATGTTGCCCAAAAATACATAGAAATAAAGAACTGATCAACAAAAGCTTCACTTGTGTGTTCAAGACGGTTAAAATAAAAAACCTGTTGTACTTTCACATCATTTAAACAACACAACTTGTGAAAAGCTTAATAAAGAAATATAATCAGAACTCTGTAATACTCAAATCTGCAATGCTCCCCCTTAATCTCCCAAGTAAAAATATCTGATATTAATATATCTCCCCCTTTGTCAAAGAATCTCATATCATATAACAATATCATCTCTCCCTTTTTGGAATAAATTGACAAAGAAATACCCAAGAGATTTATATAAACAGATAAATCATGAAACACATAGAAAGATTAAGACAATAATGAAACAAAAATAATCATCATCACTGATCAAATAAATATCCAAAACATAACAAAAATAAATATCTAGACATCAAAGATAAAGAAATCAACAACAGTCTAGAACAAAAGATATCAAGACCTAAAGTCTAAGTCTAGTCAGCCTCATCAGCAGACTCATCAGAAACAGCAGGGTCAAGCTTGTCAATCCTAGCATGTAAGGGATCGAACCCTTATTGAATTAAGTTGAGAACTTGGTTCATCTGATTGGCCGTCACTGGTGTGTTAGTTGTAGGAAGATAGAAAACTTCACGACCCCCAGACACAGCCAATCCGGCTCCTTGACTGAGCTCATAGGCCTTTCTGTCATTCTCCTTCTTATTTACCGAGGGAGTAATTGATGTGGCATCAATCATCCCTTTCGGTTTCTCAATATCAGCTCTCTCTGGAATACGAACCCTAGCATCCCTCAAAATAGCCATCACTATCTGTGGAAAAGGTAATGCTGATGAAGACCTAGAATGTCGAGTGGCTAAGATCATGGTATGAATGATTGTTGCAGGAAGATTGATCGAATCTCCTCGAACAATGTGATAGAGAATCTCAGCTCGACTCTTAATCAAATTACCCTTGTGGTTATGAGGAACTAAATTGTATGATACTATCAAGTTCAATGCCGAGACCTCATCGGTAAGGTAGAGTGAAGGCAACCTATCTACTAGCCGTAGGGCTTCGGGTATGCACAACTCCCTAATCATATCATCCATGCTCGGTCTATTTGGATTCTCAACTTGGTATGGCAAAACAATGCCATCTTCATTCTCTGCAATACCCAAAATATGTGCAATTGTGTCCTTGGTGACCTCAACACGAACGCCATAACACTTTGTCACAAACATTAGGTTGTCTAAGCTTGATGTAATCATATTGCCATAAAATATCTAACCATGTCGGGCCTTATTATCTCTCTAAGATCACAAAGAGACTCCCAACCATTGTCTTCAAAATATTACACAAAATCCATCTCCCATTTGCACTTGATTATCGCAAGATTGACTCGCCTTTCAATCCTCATAGCTCGGCACCCTATGACATTCACAAAATTATTGAAATTGAACTCATCTTCAAACATGTCTTAGGTGAATACAATTCAATTTTCATCACTGGTAGACGCCTCGGTACGTCCCCTCTTTCGTGCCATAAGAACTACCACAAAAAGGAACAAGGAATAGAGTCAAAAGTTCCATTGGGGCTTTTTGTCAAACACCTTGTGTGCAAGTCTTTAAACCTCAAATATTAAGAATGTTTGTTTGCACAATATCACCCAAATCACAAATAATCAATACAACACTCCAAAAGTTCAATCTCAATCCACCAATCAATCAAACAATCAAAAGAAATGAAAAAGAAGAGAATATATGTGAGTTGGTGAGTGTTTGAGTGTTTAGAGAGTTAGATTGAGAGTGAAAGTGTGTGAGGTGCGAATGAGTGAGTGAGGAACTTAAGGCACCACAGCGCGCATGAATTTTCAAAAATTTGGGCATCTGCTAAGTGCGACCGGTCCTCACATTTAGGAACCGGTCCAACTTCTTTCGGTTCCTCAGAACCTGCAGAAGTGCGACTGGTGCTCAATAATTGGGACCGGACCAACTTTGTGAATTTTGAAAAATAATACTTTGGACCTCTAATTCACCAAATATACCTCATCTCAACTTGATCTATCAATTAAGCACACAAAGTATGAAAAATAAAAATAGAATAAAAAAAACATATTTTTGGATTTTTGAGAATTTTTCAAGAAAAAAATAAAACATAAAACATGAATAATCTCATGAAGATAATCAAAGCACATTTTTCAAAGAATAAGATGAGTTCTAGAATTTCTGAAAAATTTCAAACATTTATAAATACAGAATTTTAAAACTCATAATTTATCCATAAAATTCATTCTTAAATTTATGATCATAACACAACTTCCAACACACAAATATTTATAAAAATTTAAAAATTCATCTAATAAATCCATGTGTGTGTGTGCAATCCAACTTCATAAAAAATTAATCAAATTCCTTTGATCCATCTTCTAAAACATATTGGATAATAAGAAAATATAACTACATATGATCAAACATTTTTTCATTGAATTTCATCTTTTTTTTTTAATTTCTAAGATGGTGGCTTTCACGCTTACGGGCCAGCTATTTTTCTCAAAATAATTCTTTAATTTTTAAAGATATCTCATTGGAGATTTACATTGTAGTGGAAGCTACGAACACATCCCGAAGGTAGCATTTTCCTTTTGTTTTAGATATTCAGCAAATTTTCATATTTTTTTCATGCTGAATAAAAACATAATTTTTTTCATCATTTTTTTTTCATTGATCATTTAAGCTTTCAATGTCACTCATACAATATACTCTAGTCAACTTCACATTAGTTTTCAATCAATTCTCTCAGAGTTGGACTAGTGCACAATTTGTATGGACTCAGAAGATTCACCTCTAAAAAGAAATAAAAATAGTACATTGATTATCGATGTCAAAATCATAAAATCAAGCACTTCATTAATTGACAAACTAAGTGTCCCAATTATGTATTCACAAATCAAAGTGAAATTAAAAAGAAATATAAAGAATTCACATTATTTCTCAAAAAAAAAAAAATGATTATCATAATCTCATATGATTATTACTAAAAATAAACAAAACCTATCCTAACCTAAAAGATATGGTCCAATGGAAAACAAATAATGAATATAAGCTCAGTCCATGACCATCAAAGTCCTAAATGACTCAGTTAGGAGGTTTTGCACCCAAAGACCTATTAAGAATAAATCTCATAGTATCAACAGGCACAAACTTCTCCAAATCTTCCTTTTTCATCCAGATAGTTTTAACATGCAATTTATTAGGAAAGAATTGTGGAGAAACAAAAATATTCTTCTTTTTATTTGAATTCTTTTTTCTTTGAGAATTTTTGGGTTTGTTCCAATAATGTGGCTTTTTAGCATGAACCCTATTCTTAGCAAAAGAATTATGCACATGAAAATCATAATTAGAATGTCTTCTCTTTTTATAGAAATAGTGTTGATTATATCCGTTCTTACCACAAAAAGAACAATAAAGCACATTAGACACAACATTAGCATGCACAGACTCAACTTGAGACTTAGGTTTTGGTTTAGACACAATCAAATTCTTGGGTTTAACAAAAATAGTTTTTCCATTAGATGATGACCCAACAAATCCTAATCCAATTTTATTTCATACAGGATTACCAACACTAATCATGCTATCAAGCTTAATCTGTCCAGAAGTAAAAGCAATTAATTTCTCTTATAATTTTCTCAATTCAGGCTCAAGAAAATTAATTCTAGCAATAAGAACATCTTTCGCAGATATAGCTTGACTTACCTCACTTTCAATAAACTTGACTTTGCCTTGAAGATTCAGAATTTCTGTTTTACTTTATTCAATTAACTTCACTTAATCTTCATTCCTTTTCTTCAAAGTCTCTTTCTCAGATTTTTCTTGCTTTAACTTCTCAAATTTTTTATTATAAGCTTCCAGCAATTTCTCAAAGAGTTCTGGCAGCTTGCTTTCACATGGCTCTACATCAAACTGCTCAACTTCTGAATCATCAGATCCTACTTGACTGAGAGTAGTGTATATATCTATTTCACTTACATCAGAAGAAGAATCATTAGCAGTATCACCATTCAATAAAGCAACAAAAATAAGAGAATCATTCTCAATAGAAGAATCACTATCAGAGTTAGAAGATTCAGACTAAAAAGAAATAGCTTTCATGACTTTCTTGTTTAAACTTTTCTTTCCACTAAAGCTATTTTTGTTAGGACTTGGACATTGATTAGAAGTATGACCTTTACCACCACATATCCAACAAGTGAGTTCAGTCTCCCTAGAGTCATCTTCTTTCTCTTTCCTTTCCTTACCTTTGGATGATGAACTTTGATTCCGGAATTTAGAAGGATTTTAACTTTTTCATATTCAAGAATCTTTCTAAATTTCCTAGCAAAGAGTACAACATCATTGTCTGAATCATATTCAAACCTTTCAATTTTTTCAACTTTAGATTTTGAAGAATTTGAACCATTTGACAAACTTGAAGACTTTGAAGTCTTTGAGGTTTTTAAAGTCAAATTTTTTGATTTCTGAAGCTTTGGATATTTCATCTCAAAAGTTTGAATTGATCCAACTAACTCAGCCACTTCCATTGAATCTACATCTCTACTCTCATCTAAGGCTTCCAACTTAGCTTGGAACCTATCAGGCAATGATCTCATGAATTTTCTAATAATCTGAAAAGAAAGAATTTTCTCACCAAAGTTAGCACTACTTTGAACAATGTCATTAAGTCTAGAATAAAAATCAGAAAATATCTCATCTTCATCCATTCTAATTGTTTCAAATTTAGTGGCAAGCATTTATAACTTAGATCTCCTTACCTTGGTGGAACCCTTATGAGTTACCTGTAAAATATCCCATTATTCTTTCGAAGTGGAACAAGCAGAGATTCTAGCAAATTCAGAAGGAATAACAGAATTAAATATAGCTTATAAACCCTTGTTGTTATTATTAGCATCTTCATGTTCAGCATTAGACCATATTGCTTTGTCCTTCTCTACAATCACAGTAGCATCACCATCACCAGTGGTAGTGGTAGGAAATTTATAACCATTTTCTATAGCCATCCAAACTCTCTCTCCTTGAGATTTTAAAAAGGCTTTCATGCGAGACTTCCAAAAAGTATAATTTGATCCATCAAACAAAGGAGTTCAGTGAATCGATCTACCCTCTTTCATACTAGATTTCATAATAATTTTTGAAAACAAATAAATTTTGATTTAAAAATATTTCGCAAGGAACTACTCACAAATTAGAGAACACTGCTCTGATACCAATTGTGAGTTGCGTGGTACGGAAGAGGTTGCGAAAAGTATTTTAGAACCTAGATGGGGGGTGAATAGGATCACTTGCTCATTTGTTTAATTTTTAACTAATTCAATTTTAAGTCCAATTAACCAAACAATTAAAGCAAGCAAATAAATAAAATACAAGTAAAGAAAAGAATGCACCAGATATATGTGGAAACCCAAGGCAGGAAAAATCACGGAGGGAGGTGGCAAGCTTCAGGGAACCAATTCACTATGATGAAGCAAAGTATAACAGACTCTGTTTCAATCTCACACCCCACTTCACTCTGTCAAGAATCTAATGCGGAATACCTCAGGCTTATGATTGCGACAACATGTCCAACTGTTGCACACTTTCGGCTAATATCACGATCCTTACAGAAAGGTTACTGGAAGAACCAAAATACTCAACAAGTATTTCGTTCCCTTCGTAGTGTAATCTGGTCACCTTTTTTCCTCAACAAGCAAGCAAGCGAAGAACCATCAATCCAATGTTCTGATCAGCAAATAGATTTGATGCAGTCTCTGAGTAGCTAATCAAAAGTAGAACACCATCCTAAATATCACTCATGAAGTATGGATGTGTGTTCTTAAAAATATATAGCCCTAATTATATTGTATATATTTTCTCTCTCTAAAAATATTTATTCTTCAGGCTTTTTCTGGATGTTTTGTAGAGAAAATATGAATACATATATATAGGCAAGGAAGTTAAAATTCTACTTAGAAAAGAAGTTGAATACCAAAATAGAACTCTCCTAGAAGTTTCAAACCTAATAGGAATCAGAATTTCCATCAAAATCTATTTCCTATTTGGAACAGGTTAAGTGGGACTAGTGCCAAATATTCAGGACCGGTGGGACTTTGTAAAAACCTGCAGAAACTAAACTACCGAGAAAAGTTGGACCGGTCCTAAATATTGGGGACCAGTCCTACTTTGAAAAACCCTAATATTGCATTTTAAACCCTGATTTTTCAAAATAGGCTCGAAAATAAAAAGTGCAGAGTGTGCTCACCATACTTACCTGTTCTATATGGTGTTCTAATTGATTTGTCTACATCCATGCACTTGAATATCAGCTCGAAGTCGTCGACGATTGATACAAAGAATAAGTCAAAAATTACAACTCGATCAATCAAGTTTTGATCACCGAAATATGCCAATTATAAATTTATATCTCACAAGGTTGAGTTCAAGGTGACGTGGGAAGTCTACTTTGATCAGGACTTCTCTATCTCTAGATGAGTCTGGGGAACTGAAAAGTTAGTCTCTTACTAGGACAATCCCATTTGACTACGATAAATACAAAAACGGTCTATATGCCACGTACGCAATAAATACCCTATAAAGTGCCTTTATAGCTTAAGAAAGCCCTTCCGATCTCTGATTTGATTTTCGAAGCGTAGTCGGAGGGCACCACACCGGTGTCCTTTCGACTACCCTTCTTTTGTCCTAGTATTTGAAAATGATTTGTTTCCTTACGATTCAAACACGATCTGGGTTGAAGATCACAAATAATGGATCTGTACTAGTTCATCCAACATCGATTATGGTAGACCTGCATCACCATGGCATGCGAGATGCACCATCAATCGTAAATAGATGTTCTTAACTGATTGGCCATGTAAACCTAGATGGCTACCCCACCAACACCTGCTACCAACAGTATTAATGCTAACGCTATTGTCCCAAGACATTGTTGTCCCAACACCTTGGAATAAACAGTGCACACGAAATAAAGTAGCCTAACATGTGCATCGTTCATGCAACTATAATGATTAGATTAAGAATCATATTAACAGGTCAGGTGTCCTTTTTGCTTTTCACAATTAAAATCTCATTATTACCCAAATTGTGTTAAATCCAATGATGAAGTAATTTAAAAAAAAAAAAAAAACATTTTCAGAATCCACTAGGCACGTGTCATTGCTTTGGTATACATTGAATCTCATATTTCAAATTGATTCTAGTAGTTAATGACCCGTTTTTGAGGTCCCAATTGCAACAAAGTCTGTCAAGTTCTCTCTAGTGTCCAATTTCTTGAATATAGACAAATGCAATATCATTGTATATATATTTGTATGTATTAAACTCTTTGAAACGATGTCAAATTGTCAAGTTTAAATATCATGACATTTGAAAAACCAACTTTTGATTTGTAATCAAAATATCTACATATACAACATATAACTTAATTATGTGAAGGTTAGCTGTTTGAATCTATAACCAAATGTTATACTGATTGTTAATGTGGCAATTCACTTGTCACTGTGCAAGTCTTGCTAGATCTCAAACAATCTCAACTGATGGATAGCATACAGCTAGTCTGTCAAAACATGGCAGGTACCTCAACTATTTTTGTGAACATAATTCTTTCAATTTGAGTAATCTGAGTACACAGAAGAATGGTACAAGATTGAGAATCATTCTTCAAGATGAAGCTATAGTCGTCATTGAACCCGTATGAGAAAGTTCTATTCTGAAACTCTTCCATCACAACCTCTGCACATGAATTAATTCATAAGGTGGTTTAGAGCTCGCTCATCGTTGGAACCCATATATCAAATGTATAAATCATCAAAAATTATGACTGTCCACCCAAACACGGTGTTTTGTAACGATACACCAAACAACGATCAATAAGGACATTTTTTCAAACATGATCAAGTATTGATCCAAGAGAGGACGGACAGTATTGACCTATGAATTCGATGACCTGATTGTAGCAAATAACTCATGCATTGGAATGGTCCTATCTCTTCCATGGCAGCGATTAGTATAGCGATAACACCCACTATGACGATCAATCAAACGGAGTGACCCAAGACTTGTATATTCCATTCTAAACTATAAAAGATGAGGGAACCCATATCTTCCACTATTTTGATATGTCTATTGGTTTCATGCAAATCTATTTCAATTTACAATTTGAGAGAACCACCGCTTACCGTCACTTGGGCATATCATGGTGATAATTATATGGTGAACAAACAACTAGTGTTTAAAACCCAAACATAATTCTCTGTGTAAGACTTACTGCATCATTTTCCTGCAAGACCTTTGAGAGGCCATGTGTCATTGTGAAGTGAGTTGTACTAGTGATGGGGAAGACTCATATTATTGATATTGTTCAAGTGATTGGCTTTCGAATTAGTATTGAATAGATGCCATGTTTCATCCAGGCCCAGGTATATAAATCCAAATGACATGCTTATAGGATTAAAGCACAAATTACAGTCTGATTGGATTCTAAATTTCATACATACAATTAATTTGGTAGATTGCATAATAGACGTGTGTGTGTGTGTGTGTGTGTGTGTATGTATATATATATATAATATGCATGCTAGAAAAGGCAATTAGTTCATTGAACAATTCAATGCACCGAAATCTAGAAAAAAAATTATTATCCCAATGTGCAAAGAGTGGGAGGAGAAAAACATTTTGATAGGATGACCCATGCATGCATGTAATGCTTCAGGTGATATAATTTTTGAAGGCAAATTGGTATATTATATTGATTTTGCTGATTGGTACAAAGATTCAAATATTTAAATTGATATTGAATAATAATAATTTGTACATGCATCAAGGTGTTATGATTTCTCTGAAAATCATCTTACAAAAAGAGATTTGAGATTTTTAAATCTTAATTTGTGAACATGGATGTTATCCTATTGTCTACTTATTTTCTTTTCTTGATGTATATAATAAGATTTTATTTGTGCTAAAAGTATTTATATTAAAAGAGAAATCACTGAACCCTCTGCAGTTAAAGACTGGAGGGCATATTAGCCCAAACTCTGGAAGAAAAACTGTCTAAAGGATCAAGCCTGTTTCATCCACTTATTAAAGGGTCGAGCCTATTTTATCCCCTTCTTAAAGGGTAAAGTTGACACCTCTCCTTATTGAAGGGTCGAGCAGCAAACCTCCCTTTGTTAAAGAGTCGAGCCAAAATCTCCCCTTTATTAAAGGGTCGAACCGATTTTCTCTTCTTCTTAAAGGGTCGAGCTGACACCTCTCCTTCGTAAAGGGTCAAGCAACAAACCTCTCTTTATTAAAGGGTCGAGCAGCAAACCTCCCCTTATTAAAGGGTCGAGCCTATTTTTTCCCTTCTAAAGGGTCGAGCTGAATCTCCCCTTATTAAAAGGTCGAGCCACAAACTTTCCCTTATTACGGGGACATCAACAATGGTTGTCTACGAACCTCTTTATTAAATGAGCAAGCTCACTTTTAAACTCAACTTGCATACACCTCTACGAAGGGCCCTTATTGAAAATGGCGGGATGAATTAATCTTGAGATCTATTCAAAACTACTTGTTACGGCAAAATGCATACACCTCCATAGAGGGTCTTTATTGAAAAGGGTGGGATGAATTAATCCCAAGATCCACGCAAAACTAATTGTTATGACAAGACACACACTTAATTAAGAGGGTCTTTAATGAAAAAGTCTGGATGAATTAATTCCGAGAATATTGTTAACCAACCTCATTGCGGCACACCTCATAAAGAGGGCCTTTGATGAAGTCGGTAGTTAGGAAGCTCATTTCAAGAGAAGTAAAAAAATATTACTTTTAGAACCTCTTTTTAGAAAGCCAAATTTTCTTTTGAAATAAATTTTTTATTTTACTAATTTGTTCATATACTTCTTATATATTAACAAAATAATATTTTTTTTGGTCCCTCGTTCCTCCACCACCACTGTTACCGTCATCTTCCACTACCACCACTACCGCCACCGTTACCGTCGTCTGCCACCACCACCACTGCTTTCCACCACCACCACCACCACCACTGTTGTCGCCACCACTACCACCATCACCATTGTCACCGCTACCTCCACTTACACCTCCTCCACCGCCTCCCACCATTGCCACAACCGCTACCTCCACCAACACCGCCGTACTACACCTTCCTTCCATTGTTGACTTTGCACTTTATAAGAGTTGTAATCGTTGTTAAGGATAAGAGATAATATTGTCAAAAAAAAAAAAATTTAAAAGTTAAAGTATATTTAAAAAATGTACTAGCCAAACGTCTTTTTTTTCCTAAATTCCTTCTAATAAAATTACTTTTACGAAGGCCTTCTCAATAAAGTCCTTTTGATATTAAGAAGCTCTTCCAAACGGATCACAAATCTCTCAACAATTTCAGAGATGTAATCGAATTCAATAGTTGAAACCAGTGAAACTACAGAACCATAGGTGATGAGTTTGGTTCTACTGTTTTTGACTTATATATATATATATATATATATATAACAATTTAATGAAAAATTAAATTTGAAATATATATCTAAATATATAAGATGATCAGATATATTCTAGTGTGTGGTAAGTTATATGCTCTTTCAATCAAATTTGAACAAGTGTATTATATAATATGTATACAATATATGTTTATTACTAATGGTTCGGTTCGGTCTTTCTAGACCCCAAACCAGAGCTGAACCGTAATTAACGATTCTTCAATTTTTAGAATTAGAACCTAATTGTTCCATTATAGTTACAAACCAAATTGTATGATTCGGTCCGGTTTATTGGTTCTAACGAGAAAGTAGTTTAGTTGGCTTCTAATATTTCTATATATTTTTCTCTGCTAATATGATCATGGACTTTTAGTTGGAAAATTGAAGAACCTATGATACAAATTTATAATGAACTTAATCTGTTTTCACTTGAATTTCATGTAGCACACTGCCTATATTTGTGAAAATATTTGGAAGAAGGAATATTGGACAAGTCCTTTTGCTATGAATCATTTTTCTTTTAATTGGGAATTCAGTAACTTAATTTCTTGATAGCATTATCATTTCTGTAATAATTGCAAAAGCTGGTATGTTTTAGAAGGCAATTATGTTTTTTTTTTTTTTTTTTCAAAAATTTAATTGGAGTGCAATTAAGCAGAAGAAAATGTATCATCTCTCCTCTGAGGCAATTACTACAGGAACGTCCAATAACAACGTTTATAACTATATCACTAGTGACTCACGTTATTATAAATGTATGACACTAATATCACATATTTTAATAACAGATTTACTAGTGATTTGATGTTACTCAATAGTATATCACCCGATAGTAACGTAAATTACAACTGATAATTATAAACGTTGTTACTGAATATCACTGCGGCAATTATCTTCGAGAAGGATCCTCCCTTATAGTATGGTGTATATTATAGTTTATATATATTTATAATTTACATTCTTAGTTTGTTAAGATTATTATCACATTTAAAACATTATAATATTGGTGAATAAAAAAAATGCACGTGAAGTTTTATTACATATATCTATCAAATAATTTATTATTATTTATGTTATAGAAATCAAAAATATTTTAAATCAAATAAATTGTTAAAGATTATCATAAGTAAACTTATTTCCTAATTTGAAATAACCTTTTTTTTTTTAAAGCTAGTGCTTAGTTCAATTAAATAGTGATTGGCTTTTCTCTTTCGTTTGTGGGCTAAGGCCCGAAAATTCAAAATCTTATGCATTTATACTAAAATGAAAGATTTTCCTAAAGTACTATAAAATAAGAAAAGTTTTGAGGTATAAAATGTCAAAAATCTCCTTTAACAAGAGTGGCAAAATAGTCCCTAAGAAATTTATGATTATTCTTTTATTTAAAAACTATTATTTAGAGACTAAATCAAAAAAAAATTAGGACTATATAGTGAAAATGATCAACGTGAAGTAAAAACAGTGACTAATATTTTCATTGAATAATTACAATACTAACTATAGTAATTATGCAAAAAATATTTTAAGTTTATTCACTAAGAGTAGCTTTGTTAGATGAAAGTAACAGTGGAAAGTGAAAGTGATGCAACATGAATTTTTTCAATAAAAATTAAGAAAAATTATCGTTTCATGATTTAGAATGCATGAAAATAATAAGAAAAGAAATGACATTATTATAAATTGATAAAAAAAAATTCAATAAATTAAAATTTTGTTGTGTTTGTGTATGTGTGTGTGTGTTTTTTTTTGTAGGATTTTTTTTATTTATAAAAAGTTAGATACTTGAGAAAAATTACTTTCTCTCAAAATTTATTTTTCCTCCCAACGAAACTTTTAAAAATGTCTAATAAATTTTCAATTCATTTCTTTTTACTATTTTCATCAATCAAACACAACTTAAATTATAACTTTTATATTATTTTTTTCAAATTTACCCTAATTCAACGTGCCTGATCCTGCAAAGGCCTATGATCTAATGCTATTTTCTCTTCATTCAAAATGAAAATTAGAGAATTTAAGAGCCTGTTTGGTTTAATTCTTTAAAAAGGGATAATTATAAAGGACAGTTCTTTGAAAACAAATTTTTTTTTTTAACTAAAAGTTTTCAAAAAACAGTTTTCAGAAACTGTCTACCAAGCAGAATTTTTTTTATAGTATTTTAATTTTCAATTTTCAGAAAACACTTCTTAGAAAATTGAACCAAACACCCTCAAGTCTCTCGAAGAGCATTGTAAGATATTTTTGTCAAAAAAAAGAAAGAAAGAAAAGAAAATGGAGGATCTTTTTGTAATTTTGCAAAGGACACGTTTCTCTCTACACAAAACCAGATGCTTCGATGGAAGCATTTAGACAAAAATCAAGTTAAAAAAAAAAGGCTATTATTTTCTAAGTAATGATACAAAGTTCTAACATTTTGGAGAGTGATTTATGTGAGTGGGGTGGTGCGGCCCACCACATGACATCATGGTGATGTCAGATAGTGGGGCCAACTAAATTTTACGCTACTTTGTGTTATTGATTTATATGAGCCTCACATGTTCGCTCTTCTAATTAGGGGTGGAGGCAATTCAGTTCAGTTGTAGAATAAATCAAAATCAAATCGATCTCAACAATTTCACAGATATTAGAACTGAATCGAACCGTTGAAACTAGTAAAATCAAACAGAACCGTAGGTGATCGATTTGGTTCTATTGTTTTTTACTTTTATATACATATATGCATACATATACACACACACACACACACACACACACATATATATATATAAGATGACCATATATATTGTAGTGTATGGTAAGTTAGATGCTCTTTCAATCAAAATTGAACAAGTCTATTATATAATGAAAAATTACTGTTAAGTCCTAGTTTTCCTATTAAAAGGCAAATAAGTTCTAAAATTTTTTATTTAGGACCAATAAGTCTTACTTTTCCCATTGAAAGACATATAAGTACTAAATTTTTTTCTTTAGGACCAATAAGTCCTACTTTTCCCATTAAAAGACAAATAAGTCCTAAAAAATTTCTTTTAGGACCAATAAGTCTACTTTTAAATATTTTTTTCCATTTAAGTCCTAAATCACTAAATTTTCAATTTATATCCTTAATAAATTATATATATTATTTGTAATATTAGATATAAAATTTCGACTCAAATTACCCTTACAAAAGTAGACATAAAATTTGAATAAAAAGGTAAAAATACATGTTCTTCATTTTTTTATAGAATAATTAAATTTTTTGTACCAAAATCGTCTATTCTACATGAGTTTTTTGAATTGAATTTAAATTAAATTAATTATTATTCAAAATTATAATTCAATATTATTAACTAGCTAATTACATCTTAAAGGAATATATAATCATGGACCTTTAGTTGGGAAATTGAAGAACCTATGATGCAAATTTATAATTAAGTTAATCTTTTTTCACTTGAATTTCATGTAGAACACCTCCTATATTTGTGAAAATATTTGGAAGAAGAATGAATATTGGACAAGTCCTTTTGCTATGAAAATCATTTTTCTTTTCACTATGAATTCAGTAACTTAGGGGCTGTTTAGAAACGATGTCGGATTCCATTTTTTGATTTCTGAAAAATAGAATCTAGAAACCTACTGTGCTGTCATTTCTGTCAAAAGCAGAATTTGTTTGGTAATGTCATCTATTGTTAAAATTTTAAAAACTGAAATCTGAAAATATGTTTGGTAATTCAAAATTAATTTTTTTTAAAAAAATAGTAATATTTAGCCAAATAGTACTCGTCTCTCTTTTCTTACTATTCATCATCTCCCTCACTCTATTTTGACGTTATTGCAATTCAAAATGCACCCCTGTTTCACCAACCACTGCCATCTTCCAGCCACCAAAACTCAATCAATCTTCCATCAATTTAATCCAAATTTTACACCATTCAACTCCCCATGATCCAAATTATCCATTGAAACACAAATTATCAACAATCATGGCCTAATTTGGCCATTCCCAAATTTCAAACTCTAGGGTTCCTATGTATTCAATCCCAATCTTTCTTCAAATCAGCCACCAAACACATCAAATTAGTATAATAGATCATGTTTAATGACAATGCAACATCGAAATTATCAACTAGAACAATAAAAAATATTATTAGCGGCATTTACTTTTTCTCTCCCTCTAACTTCTTCTCTCTCTACAATCTCATGGCTCTTCTCTCTCTCTCTCTAACCCACCCGATTCTTCATGGTTGGTTTTGGACGTGAAAACCCAGACAATGGTCGGTGGTTTGGAGGATCTTCAATGGCTGATGGCGGAGCTTCAGTGGATGACAGTGGTCCTATATCACTTTGTATCTTGCTACCAGATTGTCCTCTTCGCTCATAAGTCTTAAGAACCCTCTGTCCTATATCACAGTCTTCACGTGCACTAACTTGCTTCACATTAGTGGCCTTCCTCAATTCCCCAATTTCTTTCTCTTCTTCCTCAACCTTCCCTTTTATATCATAGTCTTCACATGCACTAGCTTGCTTCATGTCGATGGAGTTCCATGATTCCTCGACTTTTCAACTTCCTTTTTCTTTCCCAAGCTCTTTGAAGTAGTTGTATCACTCATTTCTTTCACATTGGCATTACCCCCATTCTCTTCTTCATCAACTTTCGTTTGGTAGTTGGGTCTTTAATGGTGGAGTCTTGGTGTAGGTTAAGATCGACTTCCAGTTCTAGTAGTGGTGCTCAGCGATGGGTCTGGACATTGATGGAAAGAGGTTCATGATAGACTTGATGATGCTCTCGTAGTGGAGCTTGGAGGAGCTTGGCTTCGGACGGTGTTGCGGTAATGCTTAATTGGGGCTTCAGTTGAGAGGATTTCGTTTAAGGTTAAGAGGCTATCAAAAAGTTTGTATGTTATTTACGATTCGCTTGTTCCCTAAATTTTAAGTGGCACTATAGCTCCACTACAGTACCCGTAAACATAGAATCTCATTTTGAAAGCTACAAAATCTAGCTTTCAAAATATACCTACTGACTTTCAAAAATTTAGGGACTGTTTGAAAACCATTCCAACTCCAGATTCCAATTGCCAATTTCAAAATTTTGAAGGCTACACTTGAAAACTCATTTGGTAATTGGTTTTCGTTTCTAAAATTTTAAAATCCTATACTAAATTTTTAAAAGTCATCAGGTATATTTTGAAAGCTAGATTTTGTAGCTTTCAAAATGAAATTCTATGTCTACAGTACCACTTAAAATTTACAGAACAAGCGAATCATAAATAACATACAAACTTTTTGATAGCCTCTTAGCTTTAAATGAAATCCTCTCAACTGAAGCCCTAATTGAGCACTGCCGCAACACCATCCGAAGCCAAGCTTCACTACGAGAGCATCACCAAGCCCATCATGAAGCTCCTTCCATCAATGTCTAGACCCATCGTTGAGCACCACCACTAGAACTCCATTGAAGCCGATCTTAACTTACACCAAGACTCCACCATTAAAGACCCAACTGCCAAACGAAGATTGATAAAGAAGAGAATGGGGGTAGTGCCAATGTGAAAGAAATGAGTGATACACCTGCTTCAAAGAATTGGGAAAAGAGAAAGGAAATTGGATAGCCAATGAATCATGGAACTTCATCGACATGAAGCAAGCTAGTGCATGTGAAGACTATGATATAAAAGGGAAGGTTGAGGAAGAAGAGAAAGAAATTGGGGAGTTGAGGAAGGCCACTAACGTGAATCAAGCTAGTGCACGTGAAGACTATGATATAAAACAGAGAGTTCTTAAGACTTATGAGCAAAAAGGACGATCTGGTAGCAAGATACAGAGTGATATAGGACCACTGCCATCCACCGAAGCTCTGCCATCAACCATTGAAGATTCACCAAACCGTCGACCACTGTCTGGGTCTTCACGTCCAAAACCAACCATAAAGAATCGGGTGGGTTAGAGAGAGAGAGAAAAGCTATGTGATTGTAGAGAGAGAGAGAAAAAGTAAATGCTCATTGTTTTAGTTAATAATTTCGGTATTGCATTATCATTAAACATGATCTATTATACTAATTTGATGTGTTTGGTGACTGATTTGAAGAAAGATTAAGATTGAATACATAGGAACTCTAGAATTTCAAATTTGGGAATGACCAAATTAAACCATGATTGTTGATAATTTGTGTTTCAATGAATAATTTGGATCGTGGGGAGTTGAATGGTGTAAAATTTAGGTTAAATTGATGGAATTTTGGTGACTGGAAGATGGCAGTGGTTGGAGAAACAGGGGTGCATTTTGGATTGCAATAATGTGAAAATAGAGTGAGGAAGATGATGAATAGTAAGAAAAGAGAGATGAAGACTTGGCTAAATATTACTAATTTTAAAAAAAAAATTTAATTTTGAGTTACCAAACATGATTTTAAATTTCAACTTTTAAAATTTTGACAGCTACTTTGGCAAAAATAACAGCACAACAGATTTTCAAATTTCATTTTTCAAAAATTAGAAAATCAAATCCGATAGCGTTTCCAAACAGCCCCTTAGAATAAGATTTTAAAATTTTAGAAACGAAAACCTAACTACAAAATAAGTTTCAAGTGTAACTTTCAAAATTTTGAAATTGACAACTAGAATCTGGAATTGGAATGATTTCCAAATAGCCCTTAATTTCTTGGGCATTATTCTAAAATAACTTGGAAAACAACATTATTTTGTTTTAACTTATATCATAAGCAATGATTTTCATTATCTATGGTTTGAACTAGTCAATAGACTCTGATAATTATAACAAACAAAGCCAAAAGGGACTAAATTCAAAGCGGTTTTTATTTTTTTGGGTTCGAGAGTGGATTAAACTTGACTAACACTCTATGTGATGGTTATATACAAAGCCCAAAGCCAAAACTTGATGAAAAAAACAAAACAAAAAAAAAAAACTAAAAAGAAAAGAAAACTTTTCACCACATCATTCACCTCCTTGATGGCGCGTGCGCCCCACTCACCTACATTTTCACCTCCTTGTTGAAAATCCAGCTGAACCTCACTCCATGCGGCTCCATCTTCCGCGCCCGCTCGTCGGCTCGCTCCTGGAGCTTCCTAATCCTGGGCGCTAACCCACACACGAACTCCTGTGCATGCCTCCCCTCAGCCGTCAACCCTTCCATCTTCTCCAATCTCCAGCGTCCGATCAAGAACTCCAGTATATCAGCGTAATCATGCGCCGTGTAAACCCCGAGCCGCTGGGCCACAGACGAGAAGTGTTCAAACAATTGTGGGTCCCGCCCATCAAACATCAGATGGGCCGGCATTGTGATCTTCTTGCGCATCATATCAGCTATGGCCAACATTCCGCCTGTGGGGTCCAATTCGAGAAGCTTCTCGACGATCTTGGTGTAGGCTTGCTCGTGACGCTTCTCGTCTGATGCGATGGTGCCGCATATGCGCGCAAGCACCGGATCACCGCCCTCCTTGGCTAGCCGAGCCGTGTTCCCGTGTGACACGAACGTGGCGCGTTCTTGGAATGATGTGTACACGAATCCCAAGTAGGGGTTGTTTTCTGTCCTCGGGTCCTGTTAAAACACACAATTACACACACACAAAATGTATAGATTTAGGAGAGATCAATCTAACGGTTGAAAATTCCTGATCACAGTGAGTGAATCATACACATCAATACAGTATAGTATATAAAAGTACATGTTCACGCTCCATATTCCCTGCTAATACGTCACTCTTAATTCTTTTAAATTAAAATTACAAAATGTAACGTGAAAAGATTTTTATTTCTACTTCAGCTTCGAATTTTAGTATTTCATTATACAAAGATCACAAGTGAAATTCAATTGCATATAAAACAAAGTTCTTTACTGACTAATCTGAATGGTATTATGGGAATTATCATCAAAGCTTACTTTCATTGGAGCAAGAAATTATAATACTGAGTATGATTTTATATATATATATATATATATATATATATATATATAGAATACTGACCATGCCAGCTCCAATTAGGTACTGTACGGTCCTCTCAATCATCTGCATATCAACCCGACCCGAAAGATACAGGTAGGTCCGAAGCAGATCGCCGTGGCGGTTCTCCTCAGCGGTCCAAGCCCGGGTCCAGATGGCCCATGGGTTCGGACTCGCCCCGGTCTCATCCCGGACCCCATCGAGCGTGTTGATCATGGTCTGATACGTGGGCAATGCATCTTCAGTGATCATGTCCCCAACAAGGACCACGAAGTAATCATCAGGCAGCCCAACCGTCCGATCACGTAGGGCCCGAACTTCCTCGGTGAAAGCATCGAACGGCTGTGATGGGTCTGGGAGGAAATCCTGGGGCTGCCAGCAATGGTCCACGGGTTTGAGGAGTGGGAGGACACTCTGGGTGGCCCAGTTCTCCAATGACTTGAAGACTTCCACCTTTTCGTGTGGCATTGAGTGGGTCACTTGGGGACGTAGTGCTGGTGCTGCCACGGCGGAGACCGGCGGTGGACACCGGAATTTGGCGGTTGAGGTTGGTGGTTTGACACGGCGGTGGGTCAGGTTGTGGCCAGCTGGGTTCCATGCGAGTGGGAGCACGAGGTGAGAGATGACCGAGGACTGCATCTCTCTCTCTCTCTCTATATATATGTGGGTCAGTTTGGATTGTTCAAGTTGAGAACAACAGTGAGTGGGTGTTCTTATTTATACAAGTCATATGAGTTATTGACCTTCTAATTGCTATATATTACAATAAGTGCCATTTCAAAGTACACTTCTACTTGCACTCGTATGATCTCATGTTACTCCCCAATTTTAAAAGCTTTTTGTTTTTATTATTTTTTTATTATGGAATGTCTCAAATTACAGATATTAACAAGGGGTAATCTCGTAATTTTGAGTTTGAAGTACACAAAGTACCTCAGAGATTTTTTGTTTGAGAAACTGGGGGTGCAGTGGTTTTGGAGAGAGAGAGAGAGAGAGAGAGAGAGATTTTTACTAACAGCCAGCAAATCTGTGGGTTTTTTCTCTCTCTCTCTCTCTCTCTCTAAAACAACAAGAAACCATTGAATTGCAGTCAACAGAAATTGGATGTGTGTTTGAAATGTTAAATGAGACTACAGAATCACCGTTTCCTAACTAATTATCATTAATTAATACTACTTACTCTCTCCCTCTCTCTCTAAAATCTAAATTTCTTGATTAGCTGCACCAGCAATGCCAGCTCCTGCACTCAACTGAGCTGGTGTGGGAAACATGGGCCATCAGTACCAGCCACTTTTTTTCTTAACAATAATGTTCAAATTTTATAAAATTTATAATAGCTTGTCTCTAGTTTTATTAAAAAGCTTCAGAGCATAAATCATACACCTAAAATATTCAATCAACCAAATTGAAATAAATTCAATTCCTATAACATTAGTCATTCTTCAACATATAATATATTTAGCATAGATTAGAGAGTATATAAAAGGGGTAACTACGAATCTGATTAGACATTAATCTTAATTCAATTTACGGTCTAAGAATTGATGAAAATAGATATATGTGGAAAGGTTTAATCCGAAGCGATATGTGAAACATCGAATTGAATTTACAAATTAAATTTGTTCTAAACAATTCAATATTATTATTTTTTAATCATAGCTCAATTTGTAATTTAGAATGATGATTTAAATATAACAAATTTCAAATTCTTAGCTAAACCAACAACTAACATAGACAATAAAATGTTCATTAACCAACAAAACAGTAGCAATAGTCATTCGAGTGTTAACCAAAAATGATCCATAAATGATCATTAACCAACAAAATAAATCGGTAATCTAACAAGTCATTAGAATGTCAAACTAGTGAAGAAAACAATAATATTTAAATATGATATATTTTAACAGATCGCTACGGATCGGATTTACGGATCGGATTAGATTTCTGAGACCCTAATCCATAATCCGATCCGTGAACAACAAAGTCTTATTTTATGAATCTGCCACTGATTCGTTAGATTGAAAATCTGATCCGATCCGCACGAATCGAAATTGGATATGGATTGACGGATTATTTGAACACCCCTAGTATACAATACTCTAGGGATATAGAGAAATTGATAGTTTTCAAAAGAAATTGAGAGCTTACACTAGCCGGGGTAACACATCATCACCCCCGGGTCTTCCATTTTTTCTTGATAATAGAGAAATTGATAGTTTTCAAAAGAAATTGAGGGCTTACACTAGCCGGGGTACCAAATCATCAGTACCCGAGATATTGTATACTTTCTTAGCATAGGGATTACCTGAGGTATTGTATGCTTTCTTAGCATAGAGATTGGGTGATTTAGAAGAATTTTATACACCATTAATCATCCATTCTAACCTCATATAATTAACCAATAAAATGTTATGTTAACACTCAAAAAGTATCAAGCATTTAATTTTTTGTGATTATATGTTCAAAAAATATGGGCCAAATATGTTACTAAAAGAATTGTGACATCATCAACTATATATTAATATCACTATATATATATATATATATATATATATATAAACTTCATTATATACATATAATTAACATAGTATTAAGAATACTATCACGGATACAAGAAAATTCTCTTACTATGGATTCCCTAATTTTTAAGAAACTTTTAAGAGATTCTTTAAATAGAATATATGTAACAACCTAAAACTATCTGACATCTGTAACCCCAAAATTACTTGTTATATATAAACCAATGAAAGATGATCTTATGACACTATATAAACTATCATATAAAATCACATATAAAGAACTTAAAATTTGATGGTCGAGGCTTGAATTTGATTCAATCTCCTTAAGACAATTATTGCCCGCAATGGTGTTGAATGGACCCTTGGTTGCAGCACTTCAAACCAACTGAGCTTATGCGAACCACCTATATGTTAGTACTCTCTTGTACTTAACTCTCTTGAACCATTGGTTCAGATCAGACCACTAAAACTCACTGGACTACAACTTGGGTTAGGCTATATAGGTTTTGTAGAGAGGGAGGGAGACTTCAGACATAGAGAGAATAAGAAGTCCGAAAGTATATTTTACAAATGAGGCTAAATGACCTATTTATAGACCACTAGTTGCCTTTTCAGTTTTTCCTAAATAGGCATGTGACATGTTGTTTCGCCATAAATCAACACTTAAGTATTTGTTTGCTACAAATCAACACTTATGTGTTTGTTCGTTAGTTAAGAGACACTCCGCCACCCGTGGTCTATCACAACGTTAACATAATTCGTACAATGACAGACATTCTGGCACCCATGTTATATTCCAACGTTAACATAACTCATGCAATGTAATCTTGCATTGCACACCTTCAATTTTCATTCAATTTTTCTAATAATCCCCCATATAAATAAAAATTAGCCTCAAATGCAAAAAGACTCGATTGACACTAGAGTATAATTAAAAAGTTATTGCATCAGGATAAATAGCTTTTGGCCTTGAATCTTTCCTAATATAATACTATCAGATTTACTTGGGTAACTAGTGATTTAATGTCTTGAACAATTCAGTCGTTCTTATAAAACCAAACAATATTATACACACAACACCTTTCCGCACAAAGTTGGTTCTTTCGGTTGTGTTCATTTTGGCCTTGAATAAATCCTGGTATTCATGAGTGCTCTAGAGAACTTAGCCTTGTCATTCTCATAGAAGTGGCCCACTTCACACTCATATAAGTGATTCTCTATTAAGAGTATCATGCCATACCCCACTTGAACTTCCAAGATATAGGAATCACTAAAAGCATTTGCTTAACTTGATACGCACGACACGCAACACTTGTCATCATAGGAATAGGTAGAAGATAAAATCTTCTAGTGCTACTGGTGAGTCACTCAAAATTTTAATTCTCCCTTTGAATTTAGATCTTGGGATCTCTAGTAAGCTAGATAGGGTTTTCATTAAGATGACTCGGTAGATATAGGTTTTTCACCTTGATGACTTCTTCCCTACTCTCTAATTTTAACCTTTCACTCGTGTGGATCCACCTGGTTATTCCTTTGATAAATATTCTCTATAGATACTTTCATTTTTGAGAGTAACAAATTCTTGTTATTAACAATCTCAAACCACAATCGTATTTTGGTAGTAGAAGATGTATGACATCTTCTTATTGGAGTAGATATGATATATAATGTCTACTTATCACCCTCTGATATAATTCCCAAATTGCAAATACTCTTTTGGATTGTATATATCAAGTTGTGTGCAATTCATTCTTACTCTGACTCAGTCATCTTAAGTGCTTGCGTCACATTTAATTAGATTCCTTAGTCATTTTAATGCATGAATCTAACACACACTTTTATTTAACTTTGAGCTTTGATAGATCCCTATAATTACTTATTCACAAGAATGTAATATATTCATTTTTTATGCAAATTTAGATTATATCCTAACTCTCTTATAAGAATTGAACCCTCTATGACGTATATTTTTGTAATTGGCAATCTTCGGTGTCAAAACTAGACATGATCGAGTTGTAATATTTTATTTATATTCTTATAATTGATCATGTAATTGAAGTCTTAGAGTAAGAATGAAATTCAACACCAACCATGCAAATGTTCTTCAAAGGTATGAAGCTTTAATCTTCAGAAGAAGGCATCAATGATCTGAACAAAGATTTGATTGATTGAAGTTTTGGATGATTTCGATTGCATGAGGACATTGTTGATCAAGTATGAGAGTCACGTAGCTCAAGTAAAATGGTGAGAAACCATATATTTCAAATCGAAAAGTTTTGACCTTGAACATGAGGACATTGTTGATCAAGTATGAGAGTCACGTAATTCAAGTAAAATGGTGAGAAACCATATATTTCAAATCGAAAAGTTTCGACCTTGAAAACTAGAGTTTTTGAGCTATTTTTTGAAATATTCAAGGTTGGATTGGTCCAAGGTTTAGCTGAACCGGTCTATAAAATCTTATCACTTCACTTTCTGCATGGCAAAGCCCTGGACCAGTTCAAGTGAAGGATGGACTGGTCCAAGGCTTCTGGTGGCGGATTGTTTTATTTGCAGTGTACTGTTTTGAACCAGATTTGACTCTAAAATTTTCTTACACTTTGGGACTTGTTTCCTATTAATTTTTAACTTATTTTTTAAGGAAAATTAGGATTTTTAACATCTATAAAAGCCTCATGTGATTTCTCTCTTAGTGTGCTTTCATGAAGCTTTTAATATGTGTCAAAAAGATATTTTTAGAGAGAGAAAGTATTGAGATATTTTTTCAACAAAGAAATTTCTTTTTTTGTTTATATTTTTGAGAACACACACATATTCACTGAGTAATTTAGGATGACTCTCTCTGCTTGATCAATTATTCAAAGACTGCTTTCAAGATTTCTTATTGATCAAGTTACTGGATGGTTTCTTTTACAATTGTTTGTTGGTGAGGAAGGACAAAAAGATTGCACTAAGAAGGGGACATAATACTTGCTAAGTATTCATGTTCTTCCAATTACCCTTCTGTAAGGATTGTAACGTTAGCCAAAATTCTGTAGCAATTGGACAAGGGAGTCGTAAAAGTAAGCTTGAGACATTCCGTATCAAGTTCTTGTCAGAGTGGAGTGGGTGAGTGGTTTGAGTCTGAGATATAGTCTATTGTACTTTGCTTCGATGATAATGGATTTGGTTCTCCGGAGCTCCAAAGTCTCACCCGTGTTTTTTTTCTGATTTGAGTTTTCCACGTATATCTGGTGCATTCTTTACTTTATTGCACTTTATTTTATTTACTTGCTTTGTGGGATTGCTTTAATTTTTAATTGGACTTAAAATTGGGATAATTTGAAAAATTAAACAAACAAGCGAGTAAAGATATTCACCCCATCTAAGTTTTAATCAAACTTTTGCAGTTGCTTCTGCACCACACAACTCACACCAACACATTTAAAGTATATCCTATGAGGTGTCCTATTCATAATAAGAACCCCCACATTTATGTTTTAATCCAAAATTTAAGTTTCTTATTTACAACTATTTTCATAACTTAAAATACAAATTGAATTGAGTACTTTTCCATCTCTTCACACAAGGAAAAGACTTATTCATAAAATAATAAAAAAAAACTAGTAATATTATTGTGGATACATAGTTATTACATTGTGTTTATATTGTGATTACATCACATATCGCTTAAGTACTCTTGGGTACAACAATCATCACATTCATTTTGAACATCCCTTTATTCAAGTACTATCTACCTATAAACACTTCATTCTTAGTTAGAACAAATCTATCTAAGATGAAGACTAGTCTGAACCCATTCTTACTTAGTAAGCTTCCAGAAATAAGATTTTTTTGAATATCTAGCACATGAAGCACATTGTTTAGAATGAGTTCTGTCCCCGAGGTCATTAGGAGTTTAATCTTCCCTTGTCATTCTACCTTGGCAGTTAATGAGTTGGCCATATAAAGTTATTCTCCATTATCAACTTGTTGATAGGTGCTGAACATTCTCATTTTCTGAACAAACATGACAAGTAGCCCCAATGTCTACCCACTACTCTCTAGTATTGCTAACCAAATTTACTTCAGAAATATCAGCTGAAAGATTTAACTCTAACACACTAGTTGTTAACTTTTCTTCTTCGTTTATATGGACTTCACTAGTCTTCTTAGGCTCTTCTTCTATCTTTCGATGTCGACAATATTTAGCTTGATGTCCTTTCTTACCGCAAACATAGCACTTGCCTTCAAATCTCTTATGTTGCTTTTAGTACGCAAGAATGGAATAGAATGAGAATGAGAATGGAATGGAATGGAATGATCATTCTCATTTTATTATTTGGTTGCAAATATGAAATGAGGTAGGGATGAAATAAATTTTAAATCAAATTCTCCAAAATACCCCTTCTAGTGACAAATAAGTTAAACTAACAAATGTGTGGTAGTGGAGGAAGGTGACGATGTGGAGGTCATGGCAATGTTGTGGTGGTGGTGGTGGTGGGGGTGGTGGTGGAGGTGGTAGTGGAAGGTGGCAATATAGAGGTGGTGGTGGTGGAGGAAGGTGGTGATGTGGAAGTGGTGGTAGAGGAAGGTGGCGATGTGGAGGTGGTGGAGTGGTATGGTGGAGGTGGCGGTGGAGGTGGAGGTGGTGGTATGGCAGTGGAGGAAGTTAATGATGTGGAGGTGGTAGGCGAAGGTGGCAATGCGACGATGGAGGTGGTGGAGGAAAGTGGTGATGTAGAGGTGGTCGCGGTGGAGGAAAGTGGCGATGTGGAGGTGGTAGAGTGGTGTGGTGGGGTGTCGGTAGTGGTGTTGGTATGGTGGTGAAGGAAGGTGGTGAATGGAGGTGGTGGAGGAAAGTGGCGATGTGATGTGGTGGCAACAGCGGTGGTGGAAGAATGTGGCGATATGGAGGTGGTGGTGTGGTGGAGTAGGAAGATGGCTATATGGAGGTGGTGGCGGCGATGATGGAAGTGGTGGTGGTGGTTGTAGAGCCCATGGTAGTGGTGGTAGTAGAGTCGGTGTGGTGGTGGAGGTAGAGCCGATATGGTGGTGGAGGTGAAGGGTTTTTTGGTAATATTATTTTTTTAAAAAAAAATCTTACTAGAAATAGAATGCCCATTTCATAGGTTTAACAATGGAATGAATTTTCATTCTTGAGCATTGATTTTCATTCCAAAGGAATGACCATTCTCATTTTAAAATCCATACCAAACAAAGGAATGGTTGGAATGAGCATTCCATTCCATTCATGCGTACCAAATGCATCATTAAGGCTACCTTGAGTTACACCTTGACCAAAATATTTCCTTTTATTGTTCTTCCTCTTTTTTTTTCACAACATTTACTTTTGACTCAAATGAAGTATTACCGATTTTGATTTCCAAACTGAAATACCCCCAGAAAATTTCGCGCATGAGGTGGCCAGTCTCATACACAAAACCTGGGAGATACATACAACTGGTAGCAACAAGCATAGAATACAAAAGACAGACTAAAATAAATTCTAAAAGCTGAACAGAAAATTCCACTAAATTGAAAAATAATAATAATAATAATATAAAGAAATTTAAATTCTTTAAAATAATAGACGTCCAAATTTTTTGGGGTATTACACAAACCACAGTTATCTTCTTCAATCCTCAATCTGACTATTAAGTCCTCAAGTCCTATTTCTTTGCGTTTATGCTTTAGATATTTCTTGAAGTCTTTTCAAGATGGTGGTAATTTTTCAATTATGGCAGCCACTTGAAAAGACTTACTTAAATCCATTTTCTCAGCATGGATTTCATGTAGGATTAGAGCTCTTGAACTTGGTTAATCACAGATTTAGAGTCAACCATCTTGTAGCCAAGAAATCTCCCAATTGTGAATTTCTTCAAGCCGATATCCTCTGTTTTATATTTCTTGTCTATCGACTCCCATAACTCTTTAGCTGTCATGATTGGACTGTATATGTTGTAAAGTGTGTTGTCCAATCCATTGAGGACATAATTTCTGCACAGAAAATCACTATGGTTCCATGCATTTATAGCAGCAATTGTTGTTACATCAGTCTCACCTTCTTTTAATACTAGTATAGTCTCTTTTAGAAACTTTCTTAAATTAAAGATAGTAAGGTAAAATAACATCTCTGTTGCCACTTTTTAAAATCAGCCCCATTAAAATTTTCAGGCTTTTCTCCACGATTGATAGGAATATTAGGCACATTTGTTGTACCCATTTAGTTTGAAATATGACATATACAGACTACTTACAAGTAATGACAAATGAATATATAACATGCCTTTATTTATTGAACCCAATAATTAAATAAACAATCACACAATAAACTACCAAGCATGTGAATATATGTGCTTAACAAACAACTATAGTAGTATATCATAAAGCAGTATTTACAGAATAATTGTCTTTGAAAATGACAGAGAATTCATATTCTAATTGAGGGAATTCTATGAATATGTACATCTCACGACTCTCACCAACTTGGTCAAATTTGTGAAGGGTAGGAAATTCATATTTCAATAAAATAAAACTACTCTATCGAGGTGACGCTAAACTGGAAAACAAAGTGGATGGAAGGCTAATATAGGAAACAAGAAAGTGGATATGATTATAAGTAGGAACAAGAGAGGAAAATTTACTCACATAATTATGTGTTAAGTAGATATGATAGAGAATTTCATTTCATTTATTGGGGGACTCCAACTAAGCATCAATGCTATAATCAGGAACGGGTTGTCACCTCAAGTACCCAAAAGTGTATCACTAAATTAGGCCTGGCAAAATGGGCGGGTTGGGCGGGCTTGGACCGGGTTGAAAATAAGTGGGTCAAATATGGATTGTGATCTATATTCAACCCGCTACAAGCGAGTTGAATATGGATGGGTTGGGTCAATTTGACAACCCATATTTGATCCAATCAGGTCTGGATTAGTCAAGCCAATTCGAATCTCGAATAAACAGGTCAACCCGACTCAGATTGGTTAGAAAAATCCAGATCCAGATAAACGGACCGACCTGAATTAGTGACCCAAAAAACTGGTCAACCTAAACTCACCTAACTCGATTATCTCTTTCTCTCTATGTTATTATTTTTTATGAAGATTTAAAATTTGTAATTGATAACTTTTTTCTATAATTAAACATGCACACACATCAAATCCAAAAAAGCCAATTCTGTATAGATCTGAGCCCAGATTCGGGTCAGGGTCAAATTCGACCCGACTAGAATATTTGTGACCCGACTTTGTTAAAAAATGTATGAATAAAAATACAAACTCATATTAATTGTATATAAAATCAATATTTTTATGCTCTTTTCTAGTCTATTGACCTAATTACAAATTTATATTGCAATTATAAATATAAATTTAACTTTCTTCATTCAAAATCAAATGCAAGTCTGGACCAACAGGCGGTTCACCATAAGAATTATGTGACAGATATATAATTTGTTAAAAAAAATTATCTCCTAATGAACATGTATAATTTTTATAAAAAAAAAGGAAAGAAAGAAAAGAAACATGTATATATATATAATTTTTATAAATATTGAAGTAATTTTTGTAAATTGTTTAATACCAAAATACCCAAGATTGATTTCTAAATCCAAAACCTCTCTCTTAGACTATATATGTGTGTGCGTGTGTGTAATGTATTGGTTATGTATATCACATTTGTTTCCTTATGTATTTCACATTATTTTTTCTTCTTTTTTTTTTTTTGCAATTTTTTAAGTCAAAATTTTAGAATTTTTTAGAGAGGGGGAGAGCTCGCGGTGAGAGAGAGTTTCAAAATTTGTTTAGAGAGAGAGAGATCGTGGAGAGAGAGAGGCTGAACAAGAACAAGAGAGAGATATAGAGAGAGAGAAAGAGGGAGAGATTGCATAGAGAGAGAGTTTTGAAATTTTTTAGAGACATATCACATAGAGAGAGAAAGGGAGGGACAAATCACATAGAGAGAGAGTTTTGGAATTTTTTAGAGAAAGAGTGTAAAGAGAGAAATACAGATCACAAACCCAAATAGACTTCTTCCTATTTTTAACTTAGCAGGTGAAAAACGGGTTGAATATGCCATTTTGACCCACAATTTAATTGGTTTATTTTTGTCAACCCATTTTTGACCTGGTCATAAAAATAAGTCACTCATATCCATTAATGACTAGGCAAATATGGGCGGGTTAGCTGATTTGCACCCAATTTGTCACCCCTACACTAAGACGTTGTTTGGATAGAAGGATTTGGAAGGATAATGAGAGAAAAGAAAGGAGGAGATAGTGTGTTTTGTGTTTGGATACTTTAAATGAAGAGAAATGAGATGATTGAGAGGGATTTGGAGGGATAGTGAGTTAAGTAGTACTTTCATAATTTCAAAACTGCCCTCAACAATTAGAAAGAAAAAATTGTTATTCCACTCATGTCACATTAAATATAAAAGGGTATGATAGTAATTTAGCTGTTATAATTTCTTTTCTTTTCTCTTCTCTATCTTATCTAAACCAGAATATTATTTCTTTTCTTTTCTCTCATATTTATCCAAACATAAATAGAGTTTATTGCTATTGTCTCATTTTCTTTCTCTCATAACTAAAGCTATCCTCTCATTTCTTTTCTTTCTTGTCTATCCAAATAGAGCCTAAATAATGCCCTCATGGAATGAAATATAGTGCCATTACAAGTACCATTATATTGTTCACCACCTTCTTTAATAGTTGAGAAAATTTTAAAACTTTTTTTAATAGTTGAGAAATGCATTTTGCAACAAGTCAAAATAATTGAGGGGGTGTTTAATGCACTTTTACCTTATTTTAATTTTAGTGGCATATTTATTTTGGTTTTATTAAACCTATTTATTTCGGCCTATTTATGGGGCTATTTGTGCTCTTTACTGGGCCTATTTATTTTGTGGGTTATATAAGCTTTAGGCTTTTCCTATATAATATAATTTTTTTAGCAGATTTTGGATGTCTTGTTATTTTTTCATTTTTATTTCTCTTTTGTTCTTTTACCATGTGTTTACATTTTATATACTTTCACATGTATTTACATGTTTTATGGCGGCAAGATGAATATTTGGTACATCGTTTTTCTATGAACATGCTCATGGAAGAAATTTGACATAGAGATTGGGAGTACATCTCCGAGTCTCTGTAGGGAGGCTTCCAAAACTTTAGGACAGCGTGCTTGCATGTTTTCCATATCAAGGCAGAAATTTATTATCCTATTTTCATCATATATTTATTTGATATTTTATAATTTGCCATGTCTATTATTTGTTTAATATTAAAATTTGTAATAGTAAATTATTTTTTAAAATTTTATGTATTCATCTTCATATGTAAAATATTCATATTCATTTCAACTAAAATTTTATGTTGCATATGTTACATGCATTTATGTGGGTCCTACCACAATGCATCTAACAGATGCAATTTATTCTATCATTGAAGTCCTCTGGAACCATTATTCTTACAGGGGTAAAGTGTTCGAAACCCCTCTTATATACACTATGTGTGAAAACTTCTCTGACGTTCAAATAATTCCCTATATTTTTTAAAGTATGCAAATAAAGAAATTTGGTCAGTTTGCCATTAACATAACATGTAAATGTCTAAAATATCCTTATGAAAAAATTCAAAAAATGTAAAGAATAGAAAATGACGTCGTGGAATAACTCTTTGATTTCTCTCCTCTCTTTGTTTATTTTCAAATCTCTCTCTCTCTTGATTTCTCTCTCTTCATTTTCAGATTTCAACTCTCTCCCTCTCTCTTTATTTTTAGATTTCATTTCTCTTTCTCTCTTTCTTCAATTTCTCTCTCTAGTTGATTTGTAAAATTGGTGTAATAGCAACTTCAAATAGAAATGAAGTTGGTGTTAGTCTTATGGGGGTGGAGGATCCAATCTAAAAGTTGAATAGTAACCTTTTTTTGGATATTCTGCAAAGATAGGTAAAAGGGATATTGAAACCTCTTGTGAGCGTTTTGGACTTTGTTTTATTAAATGGGTTTGGTGAGTTCATAATTCTCTCTTGTTTTATTAAATGGGTTTGGTGAGTTCATAATTCTCTCTCTCTCTCTCTCTATATATATATGTATGTATGTATATATATTGTATCAATTTGATTTTGTGAACTTTGATATATTTGAATCGAGAATTATTTGGACGAAAAGTTGAAGAGAATCTTTGGGATAGAAGCCAATGTTATATTGTTCAGTATATAAAAGATATAGAGAGCTGTAAATGTATGGTGAAGAGCATGTGTTTCTATGTGTTGTTTCATATCCAAGTGGTATAAGGTCTTTTGATGTAAAATTCAAGAACAAAATCGTGCAAGCGCAGGCCCAAAGTGGATACCATGAGGAGGGGGATCGTTACAAAATGATATCAAAGTCAGGGTTCAGCTGGAAGTGTGCTAATGGAGACGTTGGACCTCCAAGGGAGTGGATTGTGACAACCTTTGTGGGTAGGTGAGAGGCACTTGACAAACTCCACATTGATAAGTTATAGGTGTCATGATCCCACATCGCCCAAAGAAGGTGAAGGTGAAGTGATTATATGTATGTTCACTCCATTCTATAACACAATGCTTTTTAAGGCTGTGATATCTGTGAACCCATCAGAACTCTACAGTTAAGAGTACTCATGCTAGAGTAGTACCAGGATGGGTTACCCCCTAGGAAGTCTCTAGTTCGGGGTGCTTATGCGAGAGTAGCGCTAGGATGGATGACCCCCTAAGAATTCTTTGGTTTGGGGTGCTTATGCGAGAGTAGCGCCAGAATGGGTGACCCCGTGGGGAAATCTCTAGTTTGGGGGAGCCAAAAGCGAATAATATTATGTCAGGTAGAGAGGGACATTACAAGTGGTATCAAAGTTGGAGCCTAGCCGATCATGTGGTATATGACATGCACAAGCCCATGAGGGAGACGTCAACGAGGATACTAACACCCAAGAGGAGGTAGGGTGGGACGTTACAAATAGTGTCAGAGTTGGAGCCCAACTAGACATGTGGCCGATGACGTGCACAAGCCTGTGAGAGAGGCCTCAGCGAGGATGCTGAAACTCAAAAGGGTAACCCCATGGGAAGTCTCTAGTTTAGGAGAGCCAAAAATGAATAATATTGTGTCGGGTAGGGTAGAACGTTACAAAGGTATCAAAGCTAGAGCCTAGCCGGACATGTGGCAAATGGTGTGCACAAGTATTAGAGTTGGAGCCCAGCTAAATATGTAACTGATGACGTACACAAGCCCATAAGAGAGGCGTCAACGAGGACGCTGACGTTCAAAAGGGTGACCCATGGGAAGTCTCTGGCTTAAAGGAGCCAAAAGAGAACAATATTGTGTCAGGTAAGATGGGACATTATAAATGGTATCAAAGCTGGAGCCTAGCTGGACATGTGGTGGATGACGTGCACAAGCCCATGAGGGAGGCGTTAGTGAGGATGCTAACACCTAAGAGGGGGTAGGGTGGGATGTTACAAATAGTATTAGAGCTAGAGCCCAACCAGATATATGGCTGATGACATGCATAAGCCCATGAAAGAGGCGTTAGCGAGGAAGCTGACACTCAAAAGAGGTGATTGTGATGTCCCACATAGCCTGGGTATGGTGAAGAGGATGTGCTTATATGTGCGGTTTCATCTCTAAATGGTATGAGGTATTTTGGAGTAAAATTTAAGAACAAAATTGTACAATCTTAAGCCTAAAGCGGATAATATTATACCATGTGAAGCGGGATTAAAAAATGGTATCAGAGCCAAAGCCTAGCCAAAGATGTGATAACGGGGATGTTGGGCCTCTAAGGGGGTGGATTGTGAAGACCTCCATAGGTAGATGTGAGGCGGGATCATTAAAAAATGGTATCAGAGTCAGAGCCTAGCCAAAGATGTGCTAACAGGGACGTTGAGCCTCCAAGGGGGTGGATTATGAAGACCTTTGTGGGTGGGTGCGAGGCATTGGGCGAGCTACCACACTAGCAGTCCACGGGTGTCATGATCCCACATTACTTGGGGAAGATAAAGGTGAAGTGTTTATATATATGTTCGCACCCTTCTATGACACAATGTGTTTTAAATCCTTGAACCCATCAAAACTTTGTAGTTAAGCGTGCTTATGCAAGAGTAGTACCAGGATGGGTGATCTCTTGGGAAGTCTTTGGTTCAGAGAAGCCAGCGGAAAATATTGTGTCGTGTAGGGTGGGGCATTACACAAATTGGGTCTACTAATTCTATAGGATGAGATTTGATTCATTACGTACTTACTATGATTTGATCTCCAAGGGGGTGCATTGTGACAACCTTTGTGGGTGGGTACGAGGCACTAGGTGAGCTACCACACTAGTAGGCTACAAGTGTCAAAATCTTACATTGCTTGGGGAAGGTGAAGGTGAAGTGTTTATATGTATGTTCGAATCTTTCTATGACACAACGTGTTTTAAAGCCGTGATAATTGTGAACCCATCAGAACTCTGCAGTTAACCATGCTTATGCGAGAGTAGTACCAGGATGGGTGATCCTTTGAAAAGTCTTTGATTCGGGGAGTCAAAAGCGAACAATATTATGTCGGGTAGGGTAGGGCGTTATAGAAATTGGGTCTACTGGTTCTATAGGATGAGATTTGATTCACTACGTACTCATTATGCTTGGATTTTCATCAGTGAAATTGTATTGGCAAACATGATACTATAATAGTTTCAACATGTGAAATTTCTATTTTTTTGCACACAAGTATTTTCTGGGTCGGTTATTTGTATATATATCATTATTATCACATTCTGGGTCGGTTATTTTCTTGTAACATATATATATATATATATATAACAGAATACTATGAAGATAAAAGTTAGAATTGAAGATTCTAGATTATTGTCCTTGTTTTTTATCTTCATCTTTTTTCGTTAAATAAAATGTTTATAACAAGAAGAAAACTGAACAAAATAAGGTCGGCTTGGCCTAAGAGGGGGGCAAAATGTGAGAGCCTAAAGAAGCAGACCTATAAAAAGGAGAAGAGTTACAAGAAAAAGAAAAAACAGAAAGTCCTACGATCTAAGAGAATCTCAAAAGAGGTGAAAGCATCAACAGTAGCAAGCCACAAGGATGAAATCTACCAAATAAGGCCTAGGCAATTAAATTAAAGAACATCTTTGTCTCGCTGGAATGAAAGAAGGAGTTGGGAAGATCCCAAGTTTTGACAATGACTTTTGCAAGGGGCATTTGGTGCGTCTTATTGAGAAAAAGGCAAAGACAAATCGAGGAAAGGATGGAATCAAGGGTGGTTTGGGGCGGGGATGAAGAGTTACTGAATAATCTAAAGTTTTTTTCTTGCCAAATATGATTGACAAAACTTGTAAGACACAGTTTCTAAGTGAGAATTTTGCTAAATTTTCATTTATCTTTCCAATTTGAAAAAGCCCAAATTGGAAGTTCTTACCAAGAATTGGGGTTAGGGTTAACATGAAAACAACACTTAATTTGGATGGCATTCCATATAGAAGAAGAGTAGTTGGAGTAAAAAAAGTGATGGTCATGGGTTTTTGTAGCTTGGAGGTAAAGGGAGCAAGCATTTGGTTGCATGAGGTAGTTGAGACTAGGAGAGTCTTTCATTCAGAGCTTATTTTGTATGGCCAACCAAAGGAAATATGAGTGCTTTGGGATTCAAGAGTGACTTCTTTCCTTTTTACCTCTTTTTTAGTAAGGGCAATTGTTTTCCATTCCATTGAAGTAGCTTGAATCGGAAACCTCAACCACATTTACACTAGTGAGCCTTTTAGTTAGAGATCTTTGACCTTGTCTTTAGATTGATTGAACCATACGAGCTTGTTCCAAAAGACAAGGGAGGAGGGTGAGGAGGGGAGGTTTAGTGTGGAATGAAGGATGTACTTCTTTGATGGAGATGATAACCATCTAATAATGTTATCTTGGTGGGTAGATGGCTTAAGCAAATAAGTTAGGTCAAAAATGGTGGAGACAATTGTTCGGAATTGCCTACGACAGTTCCATTGGCCATCAATGATCAAAGTGGTGACTTTGCTATCGATGTTGATGCCGGATGAGGAGTCGATAGTGGTGGTAGAGAGAGGTGGGGGCGTCGATGGTGTAATATATATATATATATATATATATATATATATATATATATATATGAAATCCTTTATAATCAATATACTTTTGGAAAAATAATTTCTGAAGTCTGTGCTAGGGGTTTAAATTTATGTATAGATATCAAGTTACAAAATCAATTGAAAAAAGAAAGGAAATCGGGCCAAACTGAATTAGGTCAATTCTGTTACCAATTCGGTTATAACATTCTCAAAACTCCTTATTCCAACCAATTGGTTAAGCTTGCACCTCTCAAAATTCTTGAAAACGGAGCTACAGCAGAACAACTTTCTCAAATTTCTGAACAAAATAATTTTGGAAATACCATTTTAACGCCTGACACCACTATCACTCCCTAATTTTGGGCAAAACGGAAAACAAGGATAACCTTACCACAAGAGGATGCAGAAATAAAATGACAATAAATTAACCAAAGAAACAAGATAATAACAATAAAGATTGGCTCTGATACCATAAGTGCAGAATTAGGAATAAATTTTTTTACTGATATTATAAAATATTTAACATTCAAACATAAAATATTCAAACATAAACATAAAACTTAAAACTAAACATAAAACTTACAAACTTAGAAACTTCCTGAAAACAAATGCAGAACGACCAACTTAGAAACTTCGTCTTGAAAAAGATTCTAAAACTGAGAAAATAACTTGCTAAAATTTTTCGGTCTCTTTCCACAGGTTGGGGATCACCTATTTATAAAAGAAATTTTCGGATTTGAACTCCGGATTTGAAATTGATTTAATTCTGGATTAGGATGCCAGCCTTGTAGATAAGCTTTTGAATTTGTCGTATTTGACTGAATTGACGGAGATAAGAATCTACTTTTGTTGGTGATTAGCTTTTTCTTTTGTCGGGGATAAGATTCTGTTTTTGCTAGGTAATCAGCTTTTTCTTTTGTTGGGGATAAGATTCTGCTTTTGCTTTGCGAGGTCAATAATCTGCAAAATTAAAATTGGAAAGACAATTTGTCTTATCAGGAAAGAGTAACAGCATAGCAATCATCTTCATTCTCTGGAGTAAAAGAGACATTTTCTTCGTAATGGAGTGACTGATCTGAATCAAAATATGAGAATGCTGTTGCAAGTTGGACAACAATTTGTTGTCTTAAATCTAACTTAAAAATCTATAAATCCTAACCCTTCTGAAAAACCCCAAATAGAACAAATTGTCCAGGATGAAGAAGGAAATGTAGAAATAAAATTCACAAAACTTCTTTCTTAGCCATCCAGAATTTCCATTTTAAAACCCAGAAGTGAAGCATCTTTTCATACAACCAGAAATTCCTGTGATCTCTCCAGGCCATCATCTTCCAGACCATCATCCTCCAAGAGTCTTAGACGACAATCCAGTATTAAATCTAGTCCGTCTATTTATAGAACAAGGATCCAAATAGAAGGAGTCAGAAACAGATACAATCAAATTCCCTAGACAGTTTATTCTAAAGATAATCGTGAATTAAACCCAAGTTTATTTGATGTTGAGATTGATCTAAATTTGTCTGTTATCACCAAATAATTTAATATCGATAGAAAATTTGCCCAAAAGGAATTTATGCAAGAACAGTATGCTACCCAAAGAAAATAATTATTTTCTTTGTATTCTGCTCAAAATTTAGAAGCATCTATTTCCACAATCTTAAAAGTAGAAGGATTAGGAAGGCATAAACATGGAATAATTTTTGCTTTGGACTTAATTTTTTGGACAGCCTCTGTATGTTGAGAGGTCCAAGGCGAATGATTCTTCTTTATCCTTTGATACAGGATTGCAGTGTCTTGTGCAAGGTTTTTATAAAAATAAGAAATATAATTGAGACTTCCTAAGAATCTTTGGAGTTGGGTTTTGTCTTTTATTTTATCCGAAAATTTATCAGCAAAATTAATAGACCTGCCAATTGGGATAATTTTTCCTAGATGAATATTGTGTCCCAAGAATCTGACCTTGGTCTGGAATAGACTGATTTTAGGTGCAAAGACAACAACTAAACCATGGTGTTTCATTATTTTGACAAAATGATTCAGATGTTTCCAATGTTGATCTATGGTATTACTAAAAATTAAAACATCATCAATATAAACTATACTAAAAGTAGTGTAAGGATTAAAGATGTCATTCATAATTTTTTGGAATTTAGAGGGGGCATTCCTGAGACCAAAAGGCATGACATTCCATTCATAATGTCCAAATGAAACTATTGATCAAATAAATTTTCAGAAATGGTTTGTTCATATCAAATTGATCATCAATCAAGAATTTATTCTTGAAATCATTGCTCTTTTAGACTCGGGAGCAAACATGAATTGTATTAAAGAGAGCCTCATCCCTCCTCAATATTATATAAAGACTAATAACAAACTTCACACTGCAGATGGAAGTAAAATGAAAATAAAATACAAACTTTCTTCAGTCCAAATCTGTAATAATTAGGTTTGTTTTAATACCAGTTTTCTTTTAATAAAAAACCCTTAATCAACAAATCATCCTCAGGACGTCTTTCTTATCATTACTACAACCTATGACAGTAGATTCCAACAGAATAAGTTCCAAATATGATGGAGAAGAAATTATTTTTAAATTCATCCATCCTCCTCATGAAAGCATAATAAATTCCTTAAAAAAAGATTTGATCATAAAAAACAAACATATTTTTTCTTTCCAATCAAATCTTGCACATGAGAAAATTGCTATACAAATATCACCAGAAACTTTTCAACTTAAAGTGAAAAGATTTCAAGCCATCTTACAACAAAAAAATTGTTCTAATCTTCCCAATACTTTCTGACATAGAAAGAAACACATTGTTTCTTTACCTTACATTCCCGAATTTAATGAAAAAGATATTCCAACCAAAGCCAGACCTATTCAAATGAATTATGATCTGATGGAAACAGAAATCCAAGATCTCCTTGCAAAGAATTTAATACGTCCTAGTCATTCTCCATGGAGTTGTGCTGCATTTTATGTCATAAAAAATGCAGAACTTGAAAGAGGATCACCAAGACTTGTCTTAAATTATTGTTCGTTAAATAAAGTCTTACAATGGATCAGATATTCGATCCCAAATAAGAGAGACCTTCTTAATCGATTGTTTGATGCCAAAATATTCTTGAAATTTGATTTCAAATCAAGATTTTGGCATATATATATATATATATATATATATATATATACACACACACACACACACACACACACACATTGTGATATATGAGGGGGAGAAGAGATAACTGTAGTCATACATTAGGCAATTTTGAATTTTCAGTATAAATTTATGTTAGAAATGAAATTTAATGACTACTTACTAATGGTGCGAAGACGGAATGGGGTATTTGTACAGATTTTTCAAATATTTGAAGGTTACATGCATACTAAACTATAGTGGTGTTTTGTACACAATTTCTATATAACAGGATTTTTTTTTTTTTTGCACTTTACCCTTTTTAAAAATAATACCCCCAAGGCTTTGTTTAGTTAGATGAAAATTAATAGAAGAAAGTGAAAATAAAAGAAAGTGAATTGAATGAAATTTTTCGGTGTGTATTTGATTTACATGAAATTTTTTCAAAAAAATTATGAAAAATTATCATTTTATGGTTTTAATCGCATGAAACTTACTATAAAAGAAAGAGCATTATTGTACTTCATAAAACTTTCTCAAGAAATTAATTTTTTTTGTGTTTTTTCTTTAATTTTTTTTCCTCCTAACCAAAATTTTAAAATGTTCATAACTTTTTTATTTCATTTATTCTCTTACTATTTCCATCTAACCAAATCGAAGCCTAACATTTCCGTCTCAAATCTTAATTAATTTCCTAACAGGGATGATGAGTCACTTTGTAGTTCTGATATGTTCGACACTAGTATCAATGTCAGTGAACTTTCATATATGCTTCGTTGTAATGGAATGCAATGTAGATTTCAATATAAATTAAAAATTAAAAAAAGATTTAGAAGGTTACAAAATCAAGGATGGAGTTCCAGAAAGACAAATAACTATACTGTGGCGTCATTGAAGATACTTCTTGTATAAGAAATGGAGAACATAAACCATTGTATTTGTCATGAAAAATGTCGTGGCTAAAACATATAGACAGATAATAACAATTTTACATCTCATCTACACTTATAATCAATTTAAATAACAACCGAGTCATTAGTTGTGATGAGATGTCTGAACGGATGACGTGAAAAAGAAGAATGCTTTGATCAAGACTGATTATTACTAAGTGGAAAAGAAAAGTTGAAGAGATAGAATTTTAGTAGGACACGTCCTCACTTCGTCACTATAAATACATGACGGTCAATATACTAAGGTATGCAATTAATATCTTTTGAGTTCCAGCATTAAAAAGCCCTTTCGATTTTTGACTTGATTGTCAGAGCGTAATTAGCCGGCACTGCGCTGGTGTCTTCTCGATTACCCTTCTCTTGTCCTTTTTTACAGATTGACGTTTGACCAGTTCGGAGTAAATTTTTGCTTCAAGTTAAATTTTGAAATGACAAAAATATCCCTCTTCAGTTTAATTAAATTAAATGGATAAGGGTTTTAGAGGCAACTTTTAGCATGAGTGCAACAAACTTTTTGCACATGCCTACTGACCGTGTCGTACAGAAATATTTCTTCTGGAGTGTTCGAGGGTTGATCAATGAAATTGAATATATTCCAAATCATGAAGTATGATATAAATGGCCTAAATATAGTGTGTGTATATATTATATATATATATATATATATATATATAATGATTGTACGGACCCAAATATCATTCCCTACCCACCAAAATATCATTCCCTCACATTCTTAGTTAATTATCTAAAAACAATAATTAACATGATTGTAAGGACCCAATGCTGTGTGTGTTTCTATTATGATAAAATAATGCTAGCTGTTCGATCCACCAGCACGACTCAATCCTAGCCTGCATATGCCACTTACCGTACTGTTGAGCTAGAGGTGGTGAGACTCTTTGCGGGTATGGTTAATTGCAATTCTTGAAGGAACATCCTATCTTGAAATATATCATAGTTGCGAGGACAATGAGGTTTGGAATTTGGTTGTTTTTAAATAGTTAAGGTTCTTGTATATATAGTTAAAATAGTTACCCATGCGTCGCATTTAATTGTCAAGGTGGTTTGATTTATTTTAAAATAGTTCAAAATAGTTTAGGGTGGTTTCGTGAAAATAAGTCTTTCATTATTAGCCCCACCAACGTTCCGTGCCTCAAAATTACCAACACCAATTCATGGCAAGTGCCCATTACTTGCGGGATTACCTGCATTCTGATCCCTTGCTCATTGGGAGCGAAAAATCATTTCCGTGTGTGTGTCTATATATATATATATATATATATATATATATGCATTCATACGTGTCAATAACCTGCTATATATTTTATTTTTATTTCTTCTCCATTCACCTGTATGACTAACTTGCTAATAATAACAATATTACATCTCATCTACGCTTATAATCAATTTAAATAAATTTCAATAATACAAAATAAAATTAAGGGTTAAATTCATTAAAACCCCCTCTACTATAAAAAATTCTCATAACCACCCCCCAAAATTTCAAAAACTCCTGTCTACTATCAATTTCTCTCATACAAGGACATATTTAAACGGCTCCGTTTGTTTGAATCTAAAAGTACCAAAATGTCCTCATTTTATTTTATAAAATAAATTCATACAAAAAAGCTATCTGTAAATGACAGATGTACCCTTTACAAGGGGTGAAGGGGCAATTTGAGAAAATGAGAAAGTAGAGGAGAGTTTCTTGGTTTTTGTCGAAAGTGGGTCGTCTTCTCCTTCAATTCACGTCATGCTACTGTAAATTTCAAATTCCACTATTTTATATTTTTGAAGCTCTCTCTCTCCAAATTGAACCTATATAAAGCCATAAACTCAAATTAAATGTAGGGTTATTATTGATATTCTACAAATTTTGAATCCTACTATTCAATATTTATTCAACTATTCACAGTTTAGAAATTTTTTTCATTCTCAGTTAAGGTTCTTGTATATATACACACACACACACATATCTTATACAAACATTACATGTTTTTCTATTCGGTTTTTAACATTATTAATTTATACAATAACCCAATCTCACCCATATATATATATATATATACATACATAAATTTGTAATTGGCATATTTCGGTAATCAAAACTTGATTGATCGAGTTGTAATTTTTGTATTATTCTTTGTATCGATCATCGACATCTTCGAGCTGATACTCAAGTGCATGGATGCAGATAAATCAGTTAGAACACCATATAGTACAGGTAAGTATGGTGAGGACACTCTACACTTTTTATTTTCGAGCCTATTTTGAAAAACTAAGGTTTAAATAAAAATATTAGGGTTTTTTAAAGTAGGACCGGTTCCCAATTTTTAGGACCGGTCCAACTTTTCTCGGTAGGTTGGTTTCTGCAAGTTTTTACAAAGTTCCACCGGTCCTATTTATTTGGCACCGGTCCCACTTAGCCTGTTCCAAATAGGAAACAAAATTTGACGAAAATTCTGATTCCTATTGGGTTTGAAACTTCTAGGAGAGTTCTATTTTGGTATTTAACTTCTTTTCCAAGTAGAATTAGAACTTCCTTGCCTATATATATGTATTCATATTTTCTCTACAAATGAAGCAAGTACTATATGCCTGAAACATATTTTTAGAGAGGGAAAGTATATACAGTATAATTAGGGCTATCTATTTTTAAGAACACACATCCATACTTCACGAGTGATATTTAGGATGGTGTTCTACTTTTGATTAGCTACTCAGAGACTGTATCAAATCTATTTGTTGATCAGAACATTGGATTGATGGTTCTTCACTTGCTTGCTTGCTGAGGAAGAAAGGTGACCACTAAATTTTTAGATTATAATTTATGTGTTGACTGTGTCAAAGGGAATATGCAGAAGAAATGTAATTTTGAGGTTAATCGGTTATTTGGTCTTTTGGGTCTTATTCATATTGACATTTGTGGTCCATTTCCTACTCTTTCTTAAGGAGGACAGAGGTATTTCATTACCTTCATTGATGGTCTTTAAGGTATGTTTATTTGTACCTAATCCACCAAAAGTTTGAAACACTTGATGTGTTTAAAATATATTAGGCCAAAGTTGAAAGACTGTTAGACAGAAAGATTAAAATTGTATAATTCAGATATTAAGAAACTTGATCCTTGCACCATCACTTGTCATTTCATTGAGTATCTTGAGAGATCTTTTGGTTATGGTTTTTATTATCCCTCTAAACTTATGAAAATTATTGAAACATGTCATTGCAAAATTTATTGAGGATGTGTGAATTCAGGAGGAGTCTAGAACTTTGTAGTTTATTTTATACTTAATGATTTTGAGGTGTATGATAGATATAAGAGGTGATAATTTCTCTAAATTTTTTCTCTAGTTTCATCAAATGACTCTTTGAGAGTCATTTTAACATTGTCACACATTATGATCTTGAGTTGCATTAGATAGATGTCTAGACAATGTTCCTTAATGGAGACATTAAAAAAGTGACTTACATGTTTCAACCTGAAAAATATCGTGATCTAATGCATATACCTCAAGTTTAGTGGGAGTTAATTTGTTATTTTTGTTCTATATGTTGATGATATTTTGTTAGTTAGCAATGACATCCATGTGATACATGCACTATAGAAATTTTGGACTTTCTCAAAGGGTATGTTTTGATAAAGTATTGGAAACTTTTGAGATGGAAAATTTGTGAACCAAACGAGGTTCAAGGTGTGAAAGAAAATATATTGTCATAATAAAAATGGGTCTTGATAATGTTTTTGTGATAAGTCAAGTTGATTTTAGCAAAAATATGGGCATTGTTCATTGGAAGGTAGTGAAGAAAATTTTTGAGATATCTCCAGAAAATCAAAGAGTTTATGTTGGTCTATATGAAATCAAATTGTTTAGAGAGAAATGGTTATTCTGATGATGATTATGCAGGTTACTCAAGTAGTAGAAATTCTACTTCTCTTTTTATTTTTTGTTGGCTCAAGAAGCGAGCTATCTTGTGAAAAAATCTCTAAGCAATATATTATCACATATGTCACTATGTATGTAGAGTTGACTAGTTGTTGTGAAACAACCAAACATACCATGTGGCTAAGAAATTTTTATTGTGGATTTGAAGGTTTTGGACTCTATACACAAGCTTATGGCAATTTCTGTGATAATGAAATTGTTATAAAGTATGTGAAAGATGAAAAGTTGACCAAGCGTAATAATCACATTGATATAAAGTACATTTTCGTGTGTGAGAAGCTTAAGAAGGTTCTATTGAGGTTTTTCACATAAAATACTAGTGCAGATCCTCTCATTAAAGGTATTTAGTTGTAAATTTTTTAAGGAGCACGTGATTTGGATAGTTATTTTCCTTCAATTTATTTACGCCTTTTGGTGATAATTATTTGCATACAAAATAAAGTTATGATGCATCATTATTATTATCTTCATTTATATAAAGTTTATGCATGTACTATTATGTTTGTCTATGAGTGATGTTACACTTATGAGGGTGTTTGGGCTAGATGTGAGATTGACACCTCATTGGTAAATCCAAACATAATTATTAAAGTGCCTGTGGGAGTGTTTCACACTCCATGAGGATAGTTTGGGCTAGATATGAGATTGACTCCATATCGGTAAACCCTTACACTAGACAAGAGGTTGGTGTGTTACTGTAATATGTTCAAGTGACATACCATGATGATGGTATGAAGCAGGACGGATAGTGAGATGTGCATTTAGACCACATGCAGTTTGCACATCTCATGAAATGCAGTAAAAACCACTATATTTGCGCAAATCCTGGATGGAATCAGTTTTGAGACCACGGAACTATTTAGACTAATATATTACTTGTATACGCATTCATGATCTACTATTGAGGAAGTCTATGAAAGAGAGTGTTTTAAAGTTTCAACACATCTGTTTCGATAATTGTATTTTTTTCTAAAATAAAATGAATGGCCACTCGACTTTTCTAAAGTGTTGCAATCCACGGTGTCGTTTTATAAAACTTAAAGTGCATGAACCAAATAGGAGATTGTTAGAATATTTTAAATAAATAAAATATTTTTATTTGTGGTTCTATGCACTATTTTCTAAAATTGGATTGTAATGTAATTATTGTTACTTGATGGGTTGGGGTTATACTTGTCAATTGTGGTCTAATTGACAGTATAATATTTACACCATTAGATTGTGATTTTTCAACTTTATTTGGTGGGATTTAATCCTAACCGTTGATATCTAGGTCTTCATGATAGGAAGGGAGACTTAGGTATTTTTTTTCTAGAGAAGCCGTCTCCCCCGGTTGTTGTTATAAATAAGGGTTCATAACCCTTATTCAAGCCTATCGAAGAACAACTCTCATGTTTAACATTAGGTATAGTTCCTATATGAATGGAAGTAATCACTTGCTACTACTCCTATATGATTAAAGTTCATGATACAATCAAAATTGCTGACAAACATAGTTTGGTAGAATTGCTCAGTTGAGATATTTTTCCCTAGGTTACTATTGGGACTTGCCAAATCCTACCAATAAAACTAAAACTTTTGACATTGGCAACTTCATAATACTGATTAAATTTAATGGGAAGCCATATTCGCACTTTCCTTTTCACCGTCCTTTTTCTATGATTGCATTGTATTTGTCTTTGCTTTTAAAGAAAATAACTAAAAGTCCCTAAACTCATTAATGTATCCCCTTTTATTTTATAATATCTTAATTATATTTTATACTATAAAATTTAACTGGTTTTATCTTGTTTTCTTTTAGTATATTTATTTTGGTCCTGTTAAAAGATATAACTTTTTTCTTTGGTTCTTTTTCTTTCCTATCACAAGAGATAATTTATTCAATAGGGATAATCTTTTATTTGGGTACTTTTTTTTTTGTCCAGTCAAAAGAAATAATTTATTCAACAGACCATGCTGGACACAAATAGTTATGTCTAAGAAGTGTACGTGCCTTATCTGTTTTAGAGTTTTTATTATTCTTCATCTGCTAATTGGGGCAGGAGTGTAATATACGTAGGAGACAGAGACAAGAATCAACTTGTCTTAGGTCCCACTTTTAATGAGTCTGCACCTGCAATGTAGTCCAAATCCGATCCCGATCTAGTGAAAAGAAAAAAAAAAGAAAAAAGGGGCCACGCATCTGAATCGTGCGATTGAGGATGAACAGCAGCTCGGTCTGAATCATTCGGTGATGACGTCGGCGAGGGTGATTCAGATCTTCTTACTCTTTCTCTCTCTAAGTAGCTAAGATTCACCAAGAAAGCAAGTGTATTTAAATAAGCATGCATGCATGATTGGATTATACATTTAACATTTGAATTAATAGTATGTATGCAAGTTTACAAGGATGCTAGATGCAGCTACGTAGAAAAGATGAGTGCGAATATCGCCTCCCAATTGAATATGAATTAGAAAATCGTTGTTGTGTGAAGTTGTGGGCCGAATTTCATTTTCGTCAAAAACGTGTTGCGATCTAATTTTTACTCAAAAATAGGTGTTGTGTGGGTCATGTAGTTGAAAATTTTGCTTCAAAGCCTCCTCCACAATCGGGCCATGTACTCTACTGTTGTCACATACATCCAATCTTTTATTTTGTTCAAGAAGTTGAATAAAAACATATTCCCATGAAGGTTTGAATAGTAAAGTGCCAAAAACTCCACCAAATTCAATACCAAAACTCAGTCCCATGCTTATATAAAATTCTCTAGTTAGAAACTTTCAACATTATCTTTTGGATGTGTTTAGTAAAAAAAGGTTTTTAATTGTAAAAAAGGTTTTTACTATGTGATGATGCAAAAATCTTTAGGATCCAATCATATTCGACTCCACGCGCTCATCCTGCAAAACAGAGGAGATACGACCGCGCCAATGGGGTGCTGGTTGGGTGCACTCCGAAGATCAAGATACTACTTAATCTAATAAAAAGAAAAATAATTTTGTATTAAATTATGGCGTAACTTTCAATGTCTCAGACTTTTTTTTCACAGGAGAGTATATATATTTGGTAGTCAAATTCTAGTAAAAGACCTCTTCAGTTACCTCCTCCAATTCAAATTAGGAGAGATATTAGGTATAAAATAATTATCATTATTTTTCAACTGTAACTTATCCATTTGACTCATTTGCGCTTCGAACTTCTCGTAAATAAATTTCTTATATCATTATACACACAAGCAATATTTACTTTTTAACATTCTACATAAAAGTGCTTGTTTTAAGTTACTCTATAGATAGCGAAAATAAAAGATATTGTACCTTCTAATATTTTGAAGGGACATCCAAATTTCAAGCAAGAAAAGTTGTCCAATACTTTCGTTTAGTGTTCCAATGAATTGATCACCATGAATATACAACACTCTCAATGCGGAAAATATGGTAATATCAGAATCTTTTATTCAATTCTTGGACCACAGAAGAGTGTAGAAAGTTTGTCCAAAAGCTTTTGGGAAAGAATAGACTACGAAACGGCCATTGGGAGAGACTTCCATTTTTCTTGTGACTAATGTAAAAGCTTTTAAGTTGACAAGATGTGCCAGCAAGTTTTTTTATTTTATTTTATTTTATAATATCACAGGTTAGTATTAACACACTTTGTCCACGCTCAGATTTGAATCTCTCTCCCCTTCTGTTTGAAGATAGAGAAGTTATAAAAAATACTTATGACAAGTTAGAGTGACATTTTCTTGAATTGATGCTTAAGAATCTTAGTTTTTCTCCTCACTTTGTTAATGAACTTTGTATGCTCAGTTCCTTACTGTAGACATCACATTTTGTCCCATCTCCTATTTTTGATTATAATTCATCGCCTGAACTTCGTAAAGTTTGGCAACAGGCGTATCAAGAAGTTCCAAGAATTCTAAATCTACTCCAAAAAAGGAATTCCATCATTTTATAATTCCGAGTTGTTTCCACTGTCTAATCGTGGAATCAATATAAAATTGTGGAATCAATCTACGCTTGCAAAATTTGCGAGGTGTAGATTTTTTTTTGTAGAAGACTAGAAACTAGTTTGGTATTAATTTTGCATTTAAGGTTCTTCAATTCATCTTTTGATTAATTTTTTGTAACAATTATATTACGAGTTTGTACCAGTGACTTGCTGTGGAAGTTGAATAGAAATCCATAGTAGGATCTAGAATTGTCTGTTCTGATCATCAGGATGCAGGACATAATAATCACTACAACCATTATTTAGTTTATGGGCTGAGATGGCCTATTAAAATTCTTTTGTTGACCTCAAGTAGTTGTTATAAAGCGCTTTTAGTTGGTATTGAACTTCCATACAATCTTAGATTCATGGTAATTTATGGTAAGGTAATCACTGATTCTGTTGTGACAGGAATTGGCAGTGAAATGCAGGGAGCTAGAAGAAGAATTCCCAGAAGTGAAAGTAGAGTTTCAGGTGAAATTGCTTACAGAACCATATATGAGTTTTGATGTTTCTTTGAAAATATCAGTCTTCTATTTCTGTATTTTGTGCCTTCCATCTTGTGCATTGTTATCTCTTGTTCACTACCTTTATTAATTTGCTCATTTATGTTTTGTTGGCATAGCATAATTTCGCCTGACTTTGACCGTGGAGGATTAACCAAGCTGACTTTGATGTTCCCATGAATAGAAATTCCTAAGATTCTTTGTTCTAATCCGTTGTTGCAAAGTTTGACATCTATCAATGGCAGCTTTCTTTCAAACAAAACTGAGTTTTGAAAATTGATTACTTTCCAATAGGTTTGTCTATACTTCTTGGTTAACCTAAGCTTGTGCAAGATAAACTCCACAGAGCACCTACGATGTATTTTAAATGGTCTTTTCTTCATCTTATACAGATTCTGACTGCACGAAGGATTCTTCTTCTTCACACCGCTTTCTGAAAGTAGTTTACTTTTCAATAGGTTTGTCTGTGCTTCTAGTTTCACACTACTTTTTTGTATGAACTTTTTAAAAGTCTTTACAAGTCTGGATTGAATACACCCAAAATTTTAAAGTCCTTTAAAATTTTAATTGAATACGCCTTCCTTAGTTTTCTAAAGAGAGCACATTTTTTACGGATCTACAAAAAGAAAAATGCTTGTTATAATTAAGCTACATCAATGTTAAACAGACCCTAAAGCTAACTAAAAAACTTGAAGAGACATCTAAAATTTCAAGCATGAAAAGTTGTCCGGTACTTGGATTTACTGTTCAATGAATTGTTGGGAAAATACGACTCTCTAAATCCTGAAAATGGGGGTTAAGATCAGAGAACATCTTATTCTATTTTTAAGAGCAATGCTACACGTCATGAACTTATTTCATGAATTTGTATCATGAATGATGTGGCAGGTAACGTGGAGAGTTAATATTGGTGGGATTCCCCCATACACAGAGTCTCATGATATTATCACCGAATTCTACCAATACTAACTCTCCACGTTACCTGCCACATTATTTATGATACAAATTGATAGAAATAATTTCATGACGTTTAACATTTCTCTCTATCTGGTGCTCATGTGGGGACTCGAATCCTTCCTTGTTATCAAGTTGATTAAAAATAGAGCAATGCTACACATCATGAAATTATTTCATGAATTTATATCATGAATGATGTGACAGGTAACGTGGAGAGTTACTATTGGTGGGATTTCCCCCATACACATAGTCCCATGATATTATCACTGAATCCCACCAATACTAACTCTCCACATTACCTGCCACATCATTCGTGATACAAATTCATGAAATAATTTCATAATGTTTAGCATTTCTCATTTTAGATAGGTACATGAGAAAACAAACACGAGACAACAAACTATTTAATACATTTATTTTGGCTTGCTCTGCATGTCACAACCATTCGTCATCACACAATATGGTGGTACTACCCAATTCCAGAACAAGTAATGTAGAGAATATTTATGAAACTATATTCTTCAAGAAATAGGGAGGAGTCAGCTGCAGCAAGTATGCAACACTCTGCGTCTGGTAGGAATTTATTGTCAAGAGGAACAAAAGCTCAAGTCTTAGGCGAAGTCGCTTCCACCAAAAATGGAAAACAAAAGAACAATATGAGCAACATTAACAATCTGTTTATTTTAATCAATGTCAAATTGATCAACAAAATTGAAGTGTAAATGTAGCTAATTCAGAAAAGTTGAAGAAAATATTTACCTATTAACTTTGAAGCCACCTCCTCAATCTGGCCATATTCACTAGTGTTGTCACATAGAGCCAATCTTTTATGCACTTGAAGAATTTGAAAAAGATATATTCCCATGAACGTTTGAGCAGTAAAGTGCCGAAGACTCCCCCAAATCCAACCCCAAAACCTAGTCCCATGCTGACATAAAATTCTCGGTTTATAAACCCATCATCTTTTTCTTGAATAATGGTGTCTTTACCATGATGGGTGACAGAAGGATCAAGAGTTGTTTCATGTTGTGGGCACTTATTCGGAAGTGGAAGCCCGCAAAGTTCATGATTTTTAGCATATGTAGAGGCATTAAAGCTCTGCAATTGAGTGCTTGATGGAATTTCTCCAGACAAGTTGTTATTTGACAAATCCAAGACAGCAAGAAAACTTAAATGAGTGATGCCTGTAGGAATCTCACCAGAAAGATGGTTTCTAGACAAGTCTAGAGATTTTAACATTTTTAACTTTCCAATCTGTTGAATAACATGTCCAGTCAAAGAATTTCTTGATATGTTCAATGTAACTAATTCAGCAAGACTTGAGATTTCTTCAGATAATTTTCCAACTAATTTATTACTAGAAAGATCAATGCTTCTTACCAGTCCTAGAGTTTCTTGGTACTCAAAATCTTGTCCTTTCCATAGCAGCAATGCACTCTCTATATACTCATGATAATAATAAGAACCATCATGACCTATAAAAGAATAAAAAATTACCTTTTCTGATTTATTCCGCCGAACCAAAACAGTAAAATTGTTGAAGCACTGCGGTATAATCCCAGATATATTATTCTGGGAGAGGTCTAAGATTTGAATAGAGCTGAGATAGCATATATTTAGAGGTATGTGTCCGTCGAACTTATTCAATCGCACACTAAGAATAATTAACCTTGTTAAGTGTGTCCCTATCCATGCTGGTATTTTTCCAGATAATTTATTTTCTCCCACATCAAAAATTATCAAGTTTGTGCAATTCTTCAAAGACGGAGGCAATTCCCCAATAAAATTGTTGTTTCGTAGGTGCAAGGTCAGTACCTGAGTGAGGAAACCCAAAGATTGCGGAATTTTTTCAGACAAATTATTGTTCGCCAAATCAAGAACAACTAATTCTTTCATATGCATCCAACAGTCAGGAAGCTTTCCTGAAAATTGGTTATCTGAGAGGTCAATAAACCTGAAGTTCTCATTGATAGTTGCACATAAGAATGAAATTGACCCAGAAAACATATTGTTGGATAAATCCAAATATGTGAGGTTCGGAAGAAACAGTGGTATTGGACTTGCAAATCAATTAAACAGTAAGAAACAATATTTGCCAAAAGAAGATGAGTCCAAGTACAGTAAGTTGGGGAGATTTGAGAGGTGAGCTTCGGAAATTGTACCTTCTAAAAAATTTGAACTGACAGCCAAAGATTCGAGCATGGAAAGTTCTCCAATACATTTGGGTACTTTTCCAGTCAACTGATTACCAGACAAGTATAGCGAAACAAGATTGCGAAATTGTCCCAGAGTTCCTGGTAACGACCCACTCAATTGATTGTCTTCAAGAAACAATGTCCTCAAGGATGAAAATGTTGAGATATTACCAGGCAATGAACCACCAAGTCGATTCACAGTAAGATCTAAAATTTCTAATGACTTATCTGCACCCCCAAACAAGATCTGAACAAACTCTGATATCTGTCCAGTTAATCCATTGTAACCCAGATATAATGTTTGTAAAGTAGTGAAGTTTCCAAAGGATTTGAAAAACCGACTGTTTATTGAAGCAGTCAGAGAATTGCCAGAGAGATCAAGGACAACAAGAGATGCAGAAGAATTTATGGGAGAAATGATACCATGGAGTCTACAAGCAATTAAGTGCAATTGGGTTAGGAGAGGGAGCTTATTTATTGCTTCCATCCAATCTATTGCTTTGTTTTAATAAAGAAAGATGAGAAAGCCACTCAAGGTCTTTCACATGGAGGTTTCCATTCTTATCATTATAGCCCAGATCAAGTGACCTCAATTTGGAAAGGTTCCCAATCTGATTAGGAACTATCCCAACAAGGTTAGCCCATGAAAGATTGAGATATTGTAATCTGCGAAAGGAACTAAAGAATTCTGGGATGTGGCTCCCTTTAAAATCATTGCAACTGAGGTCCAAATACTTTAAATGTTGCAATTCAAACAATGAAGGACTAATCTTACCTATCAAATGCTGATAATTACTGTCCCAACTTAGCGAGGCATGAAGATCAAGCACAATGACATGACCAGTAATGTTGTTACATTGGACTCCTCTCCATTTGCAGCAGTCTTCCATCTTTTCTGCGCTTCCCCAAGAAGAGAGAAGGCAATAATCATAAATGATCCCCTCTTTAAAGTCAAGGAGAGCTTGTCTCTCCCTCTCTATGCACCTCACTTTAGCATCATCTACAACTCTTGAAGTACTGAATGATCCCAGAGCTAGTTTCATTTCCAGGCACAGTATTACTATAACCACACCAACCAACACATAGAAATGTTTAAACAACATTTCTCCGACCACCATTTTCAGTGCCGGTAAAGATAACACTCAGAATTAATGAAGCAACAAAAACGGTAAAGATAACACTCAGAATTAATGAAACAACAAAAACAAGGAATCGACGAGAATTGCACATTAAAGTTGGTTTTCTTGATGGTCTCTAAGCATGTGATGACGGATATTTATACTACTATCTTAGTAGAGTTGCACTACAGATTCCAAGACCTCATCCAAAAGAAAGAATTTCTTCATTGGAAAAGTAAAAAGAGAAATGCTAAACGTCACAATTTTATTTCACAAATTTTAACTCGAATTTACGTGGCAAGTGATAATAGCATAGGGATTCCGTGTATGGGGAAAATCCCACCACTAATAACTTACCATTTAATTTTATCTCATAAAATAATGGACCATATCACCTACCATATAGATTCGAGTTAAAATTCATTATATTTATTCGAGACGTGTAGCATTACTCAAGTGAAAAATACAAAGTTTTAACAGCAATCCTACACGTCTCGAATAATTATCATGAATTTTAACTCGAATCTATGTCGCATGTGACATAGTCCATTATTTTAGGAGATAAAATTAAATGGTAAGTTATTATTGGTGGGATTTCTCCCATATACGGAGTTCTTGTGGTATTATCACCTGCCACATAAATTCGAATTAAAATTCGTGAAATAAAATTGTGAGGTTTAGCATTTCTGATATATTGGAAAAGTAAAAAATACAAAGTTTTAATTACAAGAGCACGATAGTCAAAGATTTCGTGATTGATGCTATCTTACAGTTGTTTATGTAGACCAATTGAAAGACCCATCACAAGAGCACGATATTAGTCAAAGATTTCGTGATTGATGCTATCTTACAGTTCTTTATGTGGGCCAATTGAAAGACCCATCACAAGAGCACGATATTGTCAAAGATGTTGGTGACTGTTAGCTATTTTACATTTAGAGCAATGCTACACATCATGAAATTATTTCATGAATTTGTATCATGAATGATGTGGCAGGTAACGTGGAGAGTTACTATTGGTGGAATTCCCCCCATACACGTAGTCCCATGATATTATCACTGAATCCCACCAATACTAACTCTCCACATTACCTGCCACATCATTCATGATACAAATTCATGAAATAATTTCATGATGTTTAGCATTTCTCTTTACATTTATTAGGTTGGACCAATGCAAAGACCTGCTAATCTCACATAATTTTTGTTACAAGAGTTATCGATCACGTGATCGCCCGTTCATTCATGAACTCTCTCAACTATTGACTAAGCTAACGGTTTCAGAATCATATATTGAAGCTTCTCCAAAAGTTGTTTTAAGGATTAAGTGCAAAAAAACACTATATAGAAATGTGTAAAAATTCTCTGATGTTCAAGTAATCTTTACAGTTTCAAAATTGTTCAAATAAGGACAAATAGTTAATTTTCCGGTACTGGAGATAGGAAATGACAAAATTATCCTTATGTTATAAAAATATATATAAAAAATGTGCAAAAAATACACTCGTTATATACAGAAATGTGCAAAAAACACCCTCCAATTTAGTATGTGCATATCATCCCCCACTAGTTATCTCCGATGTGCAAATACCCCCTTCAGCTTGTTTGACTTAAATTTTTTTAAAATTTCAAAATTACCCTTCACTAGTTAATATCTTGTTTGGCTTTCTCTTATCTATCATAACCATATATATATATCTATAGGGATGAAAGAGAGAATCGAAGAGAGAGAACCCAATTTATACAAACAATTTCATATATATATATATATATACACACACACACACACACTGTTATATGTCATCATATACACACACACTCTGTTACACACACTATTACACACACTGTTACAGAGAGAGAACTGTTATAGAAATACCAATTAATAAAGATTACTACAACAAATGCCCCAATTTACTACAATTAATTATGCACTTAACCCTTTAATTTTTTTTTTATAACATAAGACTAATTTTGTCATTTCCTATCTTCGGTACCGAAAAATTAACTATTTATCCTTATTTGAACAATTTTGAAATTGTTGGGGGTTAGTTGAACATCAGGGGGTGTTGTTGCACATTTTTGTATATAACAGGGTATTTTATGCATTTAATTGGTGAAGGGATAATTTTAGAATTTAAAAAAAAAATTAAGTCAAACATGCCGGTCAACAAGCTGAAGGGGGGTATTTGCACATCGAAGATAACTAGTGGGGGTGATATGCACATACTAAATTGGAGGGTATTTTTTGCACATTTCTGTATATAACGCTGGTGTTTTTTGCACTTAACCCTTATTTTAACCATGGCTTCTCTATATTTATATCCAAAGAACCACGCAATTTTTTGCACATTTCTGTATATAACGCTGTTATTTTTTTTGCACTTAACCCTTGATTTAACACAGACTTCTTTGTATTTATATCCAAAGAACCACGCAAGTGTTGACCCAACATCAATTTAGTCGCCCTTGTTGACCAAAAAATGGGCTCCACATGCCTTTCGTCAAAAAGAAATAGTAAAGAAATCACTATTTAAGGTCCATATCAAAGACTTTTATGGCTATAATGCAACTTAACTAATTTGTTTATGTTGAGACATACGTTTTTTATTTTATTTTTCCGTGAAAACTTCATCAAATTATCATTCAAATGAAACGGAGGAGTTATAACGTAACCCATTCATCCTCTAAAGACAAGCTTTTACATTACTTGGACGTGTTCGAAGAAAATCACTTACAAATATGAGTTATAACTTGAAGTTATACTGGGCCTCTAACATTGTATTTGAAAATATGAAATATATATCATGAGATGAATTATTGTATTGTTGGTAAATTTCAGTGTTAAAATTGAATTGTAATTTTTAGTTTAATTTGATTATCGATAATGAACGGATGAATATGTGCATGAATATTGAAATTGATTCAATGAGAACATAATTTAGAATAGATATGTAATGTGAGAACACTATGCACATAATGTTTGATAGGTTGAAATTGCAAAATTAGGATTTTATTTCAAATATTTCCAATTTTGAAAAGTCACCTTACTTTTTGTGACCGTTAAAATTTTCTTGATTTGGAATCTTGAAAGTCCCACTGGTCTCACTTTTTGCAACAGGTTGGACTTGTCCTGTAATACCCCGCTCCAACACATGGTATGATATTGTCCGCTTTGGGCCTGAGCCTGCACGGTTTTGCTCTTGGGTTTTACCCCAAAAGGCCTCATACCATTTGAAGAGAACATACTACATATAAGCACATCCCCTTTTCCACACCCAGGCGATGTGGGATTTAGCACCCTGTACCCTGTCAGTGTGGTAACTCAGCCCAGTGTCTGTCTTCTCACCCGCCTACTCACACCCGTCCACAAGGGTTACTACAATCCACCCCCTTACGAGGCCCGACATCCTCGTCGGCACACTTCCTTCCGGCTGGGTTCAGGCTCTGATACCAACTGTAATACCCTGCTCCAACACATGGTATGATATTGTCCGCTTTGGGCCTGAGCCTGCACGGTTTTGCTCTTGGGTTTTACCCCAAAAGGCCTCATAGCATTTGAAGAGAACATACTACATATAAGCACATCCCCTTTTCCACACCCAGGCGATGTGGGAGTTAGCACCCTGTACTCTGTCAGTGTGGTAGCTCAGCCTAGTATCTGTCTTCGCACCCGCCCACTCACACCCGTCCACAAGGGTTACTACATGTCCTAGGTTGAGAAGAAAATTATTTTAATGCTGATATTTATTACCTTTTTAATTCAAACTTTTAAGGATGTCCTATATTGTTTCTAAACTTCTTTTTCAAGTATTTTAGGATCCTCATCTATAAATACTATGCTTTTCTATTAAATACGCTTAATCAAATTACTATCCTTACAAATAAGAAATCTTATGAGAATATTTTTTACAAAAAAAATCACTCTAGGTTTTTGTGTGTGTTTTCTTTGAGAGCACATACATATTCATTTAGTTATGTTAGGATAGTGTTCTCAATTTAATCGACGTACAAACCTTTTCAAAGATTATATTGACTCCGGTTAGAATAGCGGGGTTTATTTTTCTTCCTTCAACTTTGTGTTTGTAAGGAAGATGATTTGATCACTACGAAAGGAACATATTATTCGTATCTAGCAACCCTTCGGCAAGGATTGAGAAATAAGACTGAAGTCTGCATCAATTGGACGAAGAGTTGCCAGAGTAGGGTGGATGTGAGTCTAGAAAAGAGTTTTATGTAACTTTGCTTCAAGATAGTGGATCGTTTTGCTTTGAGCAGACTAAGTTTTCATGATTTTTTCCTTCTAATTTTTACATAAAAAATTCTGGTGTGAATTTTACTTTACTGCACTTTATTTACTTGTTTTGTGTTATTGATTTATTTTTTCTCCTCTAATTTTGTTTAAGCTTTCACAACCCATTTTGCAACCCGCAACTCACATATAGCTTAAATTTTGATTTGAAGATCAAATTACTTCAAAGTTTGAATTAATTTTAATCTAATTATAATTTTTGGACATGAACTCCTTGCTATAAAACAAAGTATAAATGTTGTTTTTTTACTTTCTCAGGAAAAAAATACTCCCTCCGTCCCATAATTTTAGTCCACTATTCCTTTTTGAAATGTCCCAAAATACATGTCCATTTCCTAAAATAAATTATATGATTCATAAACTACCCTTTTCAAACTCTACTATCCTAAAAGTTGGGTCTACCATATAATAATAATAATACTAACTTTTAAACAAGGACTAATATGTAAATTCATGCATTATTACACTAAAAAGTGGATCCCACCATAAAAAGTTAGAATCCCCAAACACCCCAATAATTATGGGACAAATGGAGTATAGAGGTTTTAGTGCGTCACAGTATCTTTCCCAACTGATTAAGAACTCGAGCTCCTATACAACACACTATCACGGTAACAATTATTTCCTATTTTTATTCAATGAAGTTTACATTTTACTCTTTTTTTTCGACCAATATATTAATTATATATATGTCTATTATATCTTTTCAGTATTTATCTAATAGGTGGGATTCTCTTATCAGAAGTGAGAGAGTTCCTTTTGAGACATACTTTCTTCATGAAAATTTCATGAAGATTTGTTGACTGAAAAATATCTGTTGTACAAGTTTACAATTTAAAAAGTAATTCATATATAATTTCTTCTCTTAATCTTTTTCTTATTGTTTATTTCAGATTCTAATTCTGTCTTAGATTGTTAAATATAATTTCACAATCTCATCTGCTGCGACAATGAAAGAAAAATGAAACCCGAAGTCAGACAATTCAGTTTACTTTTTACTTTAATTTTTTTCCGTACCAATTAGTTATATATATATATATATATATATAGATAGATATATGTGTGTGTATTATATCTTTTCAGTATCCATCTAATAGGTGCTCTTCTTTTAAGTAAGACAATTTAGTTATATTTAATAAATTAATTTTACTATCATATTGTAATTAATTAGCAAAACAATATCGAATTGTTGAAATTTAATCGATATTGAACATCTAGAAATCAAAAATCTTGCAATAATTATAGAGGAGATTTAATTGACATATTGATTGAGGATTAAACTTTATGAAATATTTGAGTTTTCTACAAGGGTTCCTTAGAGTACAATGGAGCTAAATAAGGGTTATGAAACCTTAATTTATAAAAAGAATAAGGGAGAGACGACTTTTCTATAAACAACTATACCTAAGTCTCTCTTCTCATCATGAAATCTTAGATACTGACGGTTAGAATTAAATCTCACCAATTAAAGTTGAAAAATCATAATCCAATGATATAAATATTATACTGTCAATTAGACCATAAATTAATAAGTATAACCCCAACCCATCAATTAACGATAATTACATTGCAATTCAATTTTAAAAAATAGTGCATAGAATCACAAATAAAAAATATTTTATTTATTTAAAATATTCTAACATGAAAAATATCATTTTATTAAAGTAAATAAAAGTTTATAGATATATATGCTTGCTTTTCCTATCTGTCATCAAAAGGAACAAGATTGTCAGTTGCTCTACCAATCATATGCCAAATCCAAGAATATGTTAAATATAATTTCAAAATTCCATCAGTAACCACAATGATGCTAGACTTGATCATCTGATCATCTAAGCCTTTTCTCTATTCTCAGATTCGTGATTCCAGACTTGACATATGTTTTACAAGTTTATAATTTAAAACAAAATTCGCAATGTCTTCTCTTAATTTCTTTCTTATTGTTGATTTCATATTTTAATTTCTGTTAAAAATTGTTAGTATAATATCATAATCTCACCTGTTCCCACAATGAAACAAAATAGGGGAAATTACTTATAAGTTCTATTTTTCAATTGTAAGGACCAATAAGTCCTAAAATATTTTATTAGAACAATTAAGTCCTATTTTTAACAAATATTTTCAAATAAGTTCACAATTCTATTAACAATATTTTTCTTTCCAACATTGCCCTTTCTCATAAATGTCTTAAATATATATTTTTAATTAACATTCTAAATAAAACCTTTACCTCTAAGTATTAGCATCAATTTACAATAATAATGAAAAAGCACATTGTTTTAATTGCCACCAAAATTATCAAATTTTAAAATATTTAACAAGTTAATTTAAATTCAACTAATTGTAATAAAAATAAATATTAGAACAAGTCAAAAAATTTCACAAATTTTTTCAGTAAGTTATATTCACATACAATTAATTAATTATTTAAAAATTTTCACTTTTTTCAAATACACTTTTCATCTTTAACATGGCAGTCATATTCCAGCCGTCAATAGTTCGACCGACGACTCAATTTGGTATCGGTGATTTTATGAACAGTGTGGTAGAATGAACATTTTCAGATGTGTTACTGAAATATATGGTTTAGTTTGCTTACTAACGAACCGCACGCATTTCCTTAATAGTGCTCTTTTTTTATATTTGTGGCAGGAATTTCTGAACATTTACATAATGTAGCACCAACAATGTTTCATAACATGCCGTCAACACAGTCCCATTGGTTTACAAATATGTAATTTCAAGAATTAAAGGTAATTTTAAGTAAATTTAAAACTATGTTTTTTTTTTTTTTGGTAATGTAAGTTAGTATATTGAAAAAAGAAGGATTAGAACCAAATAACCAAACAAGGTTCCCTTGGAACACAACAGCATATCCAAACCAAAGAAGGAAAACAAGTAGAACAACTTTGAAATGGAAAGCAACAAAGGAGCAAATGCGGAAGTAGCATCATGGCATCAGTAACATCCTGATAGGAGAAGTATTTACAGAGGAATTAGGGATGAGCAGAGCCTAAGCCGAAGCTTAGTCTAGCTCAGTTCCCAATCCTATGGTCTGGCGGCTTCCTTGGAGGTCTGATGGATGAGCTTGGGAGATGCCATGATGTTGTTAGGGCTCTTCTTGATCGGCATTCTTTGAAGGAGCAACTTAGGAGTCTCAACTTGATGATTTCAGCAATGGAATTGATAGTGATTAGAACAGTTGAAGCTTTATCCTTGTAGATTCTTGAATTCCTTTCTTTCTAGATGAAGTATACACATGTAGCTATGATAAGTCTGTGTGAGAGAAACTTGAGTGAGTGATCCCAATTGAGAGAAGTCCAATTGAGGAGGTCTGGCCAAGAGGAAGTTGGGCATTGAAAGTTAAAAAGGTTTTGAAAATGGTTCCAAATTTCAGAACTTAACATACATTGGAAGAACAAATGGTTGTGTGACTCTGCAGCTGCAAGGCATAGGCAGCAAGCATTAGGGGTAGTTTTCTTGGACATGCATGGGTTATCAAATGTTGAGAGTCTGTCAAGTGCAGCAAGCCATAAGATAAAGTTATGTCTAGATATGTGGGGGTTGGTACATATCAAGTGTGTCCAATTCAAAGATGGTGGCTGAGGGGAGATGGTTTCCAAAGTTAGCTAAAGAGAAAATGATTTAAGATTCAGCCATAGGAAGGAGTCTGAGTGATTAGTGTTGATTGGTGGTAGAGTTGATGAATTTCTAAGTTCAGGCAACATCCTTTGTAGATTTGAAGGAATGGACCAATGATCTTAATTCATTAGTGAACATACCTTGGTGTACCTGCCAATTGCAGTGGCAAGAGTGATAGACTGAGCAACTTTTTTTTCAAGAGGACCACATTCTAGCCAAGAATCAAATCAGAAAGAGGTTGTTTCCCTATTTCCAATTTTAACAGACAAAAAGGGCCTTGCCAGACCTCTTAACTGGAGTAGCTTTCTTAATGACCATGAACAATTGGATGGGATTTTGATCTCCCAAAAGTTTTTCCCCTTCAGGATGACAGCATTGATCCATTTAGCCCATAAGTTGTTTTGGTACTTGGACAAAAACCATATATGTTTGGTCATAACTGCTCTGTTGAGTGCGGATAATGAAGGGAAGCCAAGTCCACCACTTGATTTTGGAGTGCAAACTTTGGCCCATGTAACCTTACAGTATTTCAATGAATTCTCCTTGTGTGACCATAAGAATGCTCTGAAGAGTGAATTGATTTTTGCAATCACTTTTTTTGGTAAAAGGAAGATATTCATCCAATATAACTGCATGCTGAAGAGAATTTATTTACAGAGTTGAACTTTGCTGGCATATGAAAGACTCTTGTTAGTCCAATGAAAATTCTGCATGAGATTTTATCAATTAAAGAGTGGTTGTCAGTGGAAGATAGAGCTGAGAAGATTAATGCACACCCAGGTAAGTGAATGGTAGTGTCCCAATATTAAATTGCAACATGTCAGTTATAGCTAGCTGTATTGCATCAGGAACACTAGAAAAGTATACATGACTTTTCATAGAGTTGGCAGACAAGCCTAAAAGTGAGCAAAATGTGTCAAATCCCTATTTGAGAACTTTTATAGCAGGGATGCTACCATGGCTAAAGAGTAGGAGGTCATCAGCAAAGATGAGATGGTTAATGCAACTGGTTTGCATCTCCAGTGGTAGACAAAGTTTGGGTTGTTACTGGTTTGTTTGGATAGTATGAGAGAAAAAACCTCCATTGCTATAATAGAAAGAAAGGGTGATAAGGGATCACCTTGTCTAATCCCTCTAGAGCTTTTAAAGAATCCATGGTTTTCTCCATTTAGTGAGATAGAGAAGGTTGGTGTAGTGATGCAAAGCTCAATCCATTTGATAAAGGTAATAGGAAAACCCATCAATTTGAGGCATTCCAGAATGAAGTCCTAGCCAATGTTATCAAATGCCTTCCTCAAGTCAATTTTAGAGGGAGTTGTGTAGTTAGGGTCTGTATGGTTGGGCAGTCAGCAGATAGGTGAGTGAAGTTTTTGCAGTGTGAACATGATGAGGGCTTCGAAGGATATTCAACATTTATATGGATTGGTGTCCCATTTCCAGGGTTGAGAAGGAAGTGATCAGGAAGTATGGAGTATGAGTCTATCTTGACACATATCCTGGCGAAATCAATTCGTTTGAGTTGTAGGGTCATTTGGTCCACATAGAAAGGTTTGCCAATGGCACTAGCTATGTAGCTCAGCCCAGTGGTAGTCCAGAATTAAAGTGGAATGTTAAAGAATTTGGCCCAGATAGATATTTTAGAAGGGGTGATTCATGAAGGTGGATATCAGTGGACCATTTACATAAGTTTATAAGCTTGTTTGCAATAGTGCATGGACCCTTAAGAAGGATGGCATTGGTAGAGGTGAGGGTGTCAAATTTGAAGAGAAAGAAACCTTTAGAGTTTGAGATTACTTCCACAAGTCCTCGCTTCTTCCATAGTTTGAGAGCATTGGAGTGGACAACTTTGAAAGGTGGTTTTGCATTAAAGAAATGGCCAACTAATGTGCTATTCCAGAGATGAATACCTTCCCTTGAGACTGCAGGCAGTGGATCGACTAGAGGCACTCCATTGGAGGTTGAAGGCTGGAAGAAGTCAAAGCCATTGGTGAGAGGTTGTGGGCTTTCTTCCTGCCAGAGTAGTTGCTTGTGGGCCTTGGGATGGTTGAGTGTATCAGAGGCTATACTGTTGTCAAACGTGATATCGGGAAAATGCGAGACATGACTAGAGGGAACAGCTGGGAGGGTGACGTGATTTGATATGGTAGGTGAGTTCAAATTTGAATTTTGTGTTGTTGTGGTCAGAGGTGCGTGGGAGCGTTAGTGGGAGGGATGGATCGAGATTTGGTTGGTGACATAGGAGAGAATGGCTTGTTCATGCTACCAATCTTCATAGAATTTGGTGGCTAATTACTGAGGATATGGTTTTTGAGCTGGATCAATTCTGATTACAGAAATTTGACTTGGGTATCATAAGATGCTTTGGTGTGAAAAGGTATTACATCATGAGCCATTCTACCCAGTTGAATTGGGTTTTCCTGTGAACATGTGGCTGCTGGCGTATTTCCATGACCAGTAACACTTGATTCAGTGTTGTAGAAAGGATTAAAATTTCTTATGAATTTCAGGAGGTTGGAAGCTTCATCTTTGGCAATAGAAAGTTCCTTCCTTAGTTCATCAGTAACAAGGATGAGTTATGCCTTGTTTGCATCCATGAGAGATGATTCAAGACCCTCTGGCAGTATAATGATATCTGAGAGTTCATCATGGTTGGGATTGAGTTGGGGATCATTTTGCAGGGTATGCAATATTTTGATGAAAGAAGAGGTAGAAATTCTAGAGTGATGGATGGAGTTGGGGGTGGGAGGAGGAAGCGTGATGGGTTGTAAAGTTGAAAATTTAAATGTTGGTTGCTGTGGTGAACAGATATCAAATGGCTTAGGAGTTGAGGTTCTTTGTTTGTTGAGACGTTGTGCATGATGCTTGATTGCAGATTATGTGGATGGCTTTGGTATGGTGTGGGGAGGGTGAAGAAGGGGAGGGGCTGGGGGAATCTTGTCACAAATTTTAAACTACGTTACACATACATTTATATATATTTAAAGTTCATCAAGATGGCATAAATCTTTGTTTGAATAATTTTATATAAAAATAACATTAATATAATTCTATAAACATTTTCATTGTTTATTATTATTATTTTTTAATAAAAAGTCAAATACTTACTTTTCTACTATTTATTTTATTTTATTTTTCTTCTCAAGCTTCTCTATTTTTTCTCCTAACCATTATTTGCTAATCTCTTTTTGAAATTAATTTTTTTTAAAAAAAATTATATTCTTTTCGGATCGAGTTATCAGGATATCCGTTTAATAACAAATCGGATATAAATTTTATTATACATAATTCGTCGGATTATCAAATTACTAGATTTGATCTCCAATGAGTTTGGGAGCCTTAGAAGGGAATAGAAACTTGAAGAATGAGGGGAAAATGAGGTCTGGTTTTGTCCAATCTTGTTTCGTAATGTCCTTGGCAAAACGGTAGATACATACTATTAGCATCGGATGAATTTATATACTTTTTTCCATTTTGGAATGATGTTTTGATTGTTGGGAACCATATATTAATGATTGCAAATTGAATTGTTTATTTCGACAAAAGCTTCTCATAGGCACTGCTGATGGAGGCATTAAAGCATGGTTCTTATTTTCAAATTTCAACCTACTAACAAACAAACAAAGAGAATATATTTAGCCTTTGAACTTCTCACATTTTTCTGCTTATTTTCATGCAGCCCTGTGGAACCAATTTTTGTGTCTACAGCAGCATCCAGAGGGTCCTGTCTTCTCAGACTTAATTTTTTTTCCTCGAAGTGTTTAAAATCTGATTCCTAGGCTTCAGTTAATGGGTATGTAACTACATTTTTACATTCTATTCTATAATGTCAAAGATTATGTTTATGTTTTGTTCGTTTCTCCTATGTTGTTACCACCGGGGACTACACTGGATAAACTCAACTCAATAAAGTTTTTTCTCCAATTATTTTGAGACGGTTACATGAATCATATTTTTTCATTCTATTCTATACAAAAGTCATACCCTCAGTTAAACCACATGTATCATATCCTTCCTTGATCTTCACCTTCTTTTAGTATTACTCTCATTGTGGACCATGCACTCTTCTTAATTGGCTCAATTGGTGGTCATCTTTGCACATGGCCACACTTGATAATGATCCTTTTATTTGCTCGACTAAAATATGATTTTCAAACTAAAATTTGATTTAGTCTACCCTTGTGATCCAATGGAAGAAGTTCTAAATTAATATGGTCCTTAACTACTACTGTAGTTGGATTTTTCCAGATGGAAAAAATAGCACAGGCATTAAGGTACTAGAGTCGTTAGTTTCACTACTTTGGACTAGTGGATTGCTGAACAAGTTATTTATTAATGTAGAGCAAAGATTGTTAGCGCGGCTGGATGTTTGAAGGATGTTGCCCTTAGAAAAGCAGTGGAATGTATAAAGTAAGAAATCCTATGGCAGAGTTGTGATTATAGACTAAATTATCAAATGAACTGGGTATTTATGGGTGGTTGTAAGGATGATCGATTTTGAGCAATCAAGAGGGATGCTTGTGAAATAGTTGTGGCTGAAATGAGGATTTTGTGATGACAAGTGGTAAATTGGTAATACAAGAAAGATTAATGTAACAAATGGATGCATTCATGAGAAGTTAGAGGTTCACTATTCAAAGGACATGTAGAATAATCATTTTAGATGGTTCGTTATGTGCAATGGAAGCCATTATGTATAGAAGAGTTATTGGATTCATTTTGAAAGAATAACAAAGATAAGAGGTCTTAGAAGGACATTGGCCAATATGATGATGTGAGGAAATGGTTGTTTGTGATTTAATTATGGAAAAAAATGGACTGAATGGAGGAAAACAATGTGTACCTGATCCAAGATTACTTTGAAGGACAATTATTGTATCAAAATTCATTTAGAGTCAATTAGATGCTTTTGAAGTTTTTGACAAAGAAGTGCTTCAAAAGTTTTAGCTTATCATTCTTTAAAATGATTTTTTTCATTAAAGACTTTTGTTTATCATATGGATTATATCTAATCCCTTCTTTGTCAAAAACATCCCTTTGTCTTCCAAGGAGAATAGTTAAACTCTTCCTCCCCTTGGTGAATTTTGCAAGAATCTCAATTTGATCCTCAACAACTTTCTTTAAATTTTCATTTTCAATTTAAAGATCAATTGAGGAGGTTTCTTTTGAAGAGGTATCTCTTTCTTTCTTGAAAGAATCATTTTCCATTTGAACTTTAGAAAGTTCAAGTGAAAGAGATGAGTTTTTCAAGATCACCTTTTCAAATTCATTGTGCAAAACTTCAAAAGCATCTTGCAATTCATTATAGAAAAAAGAAAACTCAATTGAAAGCTCAAGATTATAATCTACCTCATCCTCGATTGCAATAAGGCAAAGGTTGGCAACTTCGTCATTATCACAATCCGAGTCGCTTGAGTTGGAATCATCCCATGTTGCCTTCATTACTTTTTTTCTTTGCTTATTTTCTTTATCTCTTTTGTACTTGGGGCAATCAGTTTTAAAATGTCCCGGCTTTTCATAATAAAAGCAAGTAGGGGTTCATTTTTGCTTGACGCACCTTTGGATTCATTTCTCTTGAAAGGTCTCTTCTTGAAGAGATATTTTTTCCTCATGAATTTTTTAAACTTGTTAGAGATGAGAGTAAGTTCATCTTCATCATCGCTAACATCTTTCTCATTTTTCTCATTGACTTCTTGAATTGAAGTCTTTAGAGCCATGCTATTCTTTTGCTTGGGCTTTTTTTGACAGTTTTTCATCTTGATTTCATGAGTCATAAAAGATCCCATGAGGTCTTCAAGACTTAATGTATCGAGATCTTTTGCTTCCGAAATAGCGGTAGCCTTAGTATCCTAACTTGTGGGTAGACACCAAAGAATTTTCTCCACATTGTCAGAAGTAGAGTAATTCCTACCAAGATGAGATGAACTACTAATAATGTTAGTGAATTTAGTAAACATCTCACCAATGGTTTCATTTGGTTCCATCTTAAAGAGCTCATACTCATGAATTAACATGCTCACTTTGGTGGCTATAACTTGGTTAGTACTTTCATAGGTCACTTCAAGTTTGTCCCAAATCTCTTTGACGGAGTTACAAGCCAAAATTCTATTGAATTCGGATTTCCTTAAAGCACAATAACGGCTTTGGCATTGACTTGAACAAGTTTTTGGTCAATGTTATTACATTCATGCAAGTCTTTTAGAACTCTTAGACCTTCTACGGTTTTTATGCGAACTAAGGGTCCTTCACGAACAACTTCCTAAATTTGGTAGTCAATAAATTGAAGAAACCATTTCTAGGTTTCCAATAACTATAGTCGGTTCCATCAAACCAAGGTGGCCTATTATTGGATTGACCTTCTACATGAGATGGTCCTTGCATATTTGCTAAGATCAAACTCTAAGACGATTAAGTCATATTCAAGAGTCCAAGCTTTGATACCAATTGTTACCCAAGTGTTGACCCTAGAAGGGGGGTGAATAGGGTCAATGGCAAACTATGACAATTTTTTGCTAATTTAAATTGCAAGAACAAATCTAAATAAAAGTATAGTGAAATGAGAAAAATGAAATTGATGCACAAAGATTAAGAGAGAGAGTTAGAGAGAGTCAAATACAAGTGACGCAAGATGTAGCGTGGTTCGGAATCTCCTACTCCACGACTCAAGATCCCTCTTGAGATTTTCCTAAATCCACTAAGGCTTCTTCTTTTGGGTGGAGAGCAAACCTTTACAATGAAGCTTACAAGATTCTTCCTTCTTTTGCTAAGTGAAGTCCTTCACCTAGTCTTCTAGGGTTTAAACCAACCCTTTACAATGAATTAAAGGAAAATTGGAGTACAATAAATGATCTCTCTCAAGAATAAATGCTCAAGTTTCAGTTCACAACTATAGCAATAAATGAATCTCAAGTTTGAAGCTCAAATCTTTGTTTTAAAATGATGAGATAAGTTAATGATGATCAAGAAGATTATGTTTGGTGTCTCTTGCTTATAAATACAGATCAAGACTCATATATAATGTCTATTTCAAAAATATGGTTGTCGGACAACATTAAATGCAGTCAACTAGCCGTTCAGATCTGTTCCCGTAAGGTTAGTCGACTTACTAGTCGATTAGTCATTTAGGAATAGTCGACTAATTCAACTTTTCAAGACAAAAATGAATTTTGAACCAATATAAGTCAACTGATGAAATTCTATAAGTCGATTAATTTGCCCTTCTAGAAATGACTAAAATGTTCTATCCAGGTTAGACGATAGTTAGTCGACTGAGGGAAATTTTTCAAAAAAATTATTTCAAGGTATAAGTCGACTGATGCATTTTCATAAGTCGACTGATATGTCCCTCTAGAATTGCCAAAAACTCATAGTCTATATTAGTCAACTGATAGGAATGTATAAGTCGACTGATACATGCTCAACATTGAAAAACAGAGTTTTGACATTTAAACAAAGCCTAACCATCAAGAACTTCAAAGATGTGATTCAATGTGATCAAGTCCTATTCTCAAGAGACTAAGGACCAATATGAAATGTAAGAATGATATGCACGTGGTCTTAAAAACTTGTTTGGAGAAATTGAGCTTCAAGCAATATATTTAAATAAAGCTTTACAAGATTACCTAAGCTCTCACCATTTCCTAATTACCCTAAATCTTCTTTTATTGGCATGATTCTTCAAGCTTGATGTGCCAACTTCATTTCAATGGGATGAATTCTTTTGCTCATATCATCTTCAATGATTTATCCTCATTGTGAATGTTATCTTGAATAAATCATTGTTCTAAGCAATCACTTCAATGAGAATGTTAGAACCTAACACCATTAATAGTTTGTCATCATCAAAATTACAAGATTGCCCTTTGGTTAAAATCTTTGGGTCAACAATATATATTGTATCCATTTGATTTTGTGAACCCTAATATGTTTGAATCGAGAATTATTTGGATGAAAAGTTGAAAAAAATCTTTGGGATGAAGCCAATGTTATATAGTTCAATATATAAAGGATATAGAGAGCTGTAAATATATGGTGAAAGGGATGTGCTTCTATGTGTTGTTTCATATCCAAATGGTATGAGGCATTTTGGGGTAAAATTCAAGAACAAAACCATGCAAGCTCAAGCCCAAAGTAAATACCATGTGGAGAGAGGTCATTACAAAATGATATCGGAGTCAGAGTCCACCCGGAAGTGTGCCAACGGGGACGTTAACGTCCAAGGGGGTGGATTGTGACAACCTTTGTGGGTGGGTGTGAGGCATTCGACAACCTCCACATTGGTAGGTTATGGGTGTCATGATCCCACATCACCTAGAGAAGGTGAAGGTGAAGTGCTTATATGTATGTTCACTCCATTCTATGACACAACGCGTTTTAAGGTTATGATGTTCATGAACCAATCAAAACTCCATAGTTAAGCGTAGTTATGCAAGAGTATTACTAGGATGCATGACCCCTTAGGAAATATTTTGTTTGAGGTGCTCATGCGAGAGTAGCGTCAAGATGGGTGACCCCGTGGGAAGTCTCTGGTTTGGGGTGCTAATGCGAGAGTAACGCCAGGATGGGTGACCTCGTGAGAAGTATCTGGTTCGGGGGACCCAAAAGCAAACAATTTTGTGTCAGGTAGAGTGGCACATTACAAATGGTATCAAAGTTAAAGCCTAGTCGGTCATGTAGCGGATGGCGTGCACAAGCCCTGAAGGAGGCGTCAACAAGGATGCTAAAACCCAAGAGGGGGTAGGGTGGGACATTACAAATAGTATTAGAGTTGGAGCTCAACTAGACATGTGGCTGATGATGTGCACAAGGCTATGAGAGAGGAGTCAGCGAGGACACTAACCTTCAAAAGGGTGACCCCATGGGAATTCTCTGGTACGGGGGAGCCAAAAAGGAACAATATTATGTCAGGTAGGGTAAAACATTACAAATGGTATCAAAGTTGGAGCCTAGTCAGACATGTGGCAAATAGCGTGCCTAAGAATTAAAGTTGGAGCTCAGCCAGATATGTGGCTGATAATGTGCACAAGACTATGAGAGAGGCATCGGCAAGGACACTGACACTTAAAAGGGTGATCCTGTGGTAAGTCTCTGGTTTGGCAGAGCCAAAAGTGAACAATATTATGTCAGGTAGAGTGGGACTTTACAAATGGGTACAAAGTTGGAGCCTAGCCAAATCTGTGGCGAATGGTGTGCCCAAGCCCATGAGGGAGGCGTCAGTGAGGATGATAACACCTAAGAGGGGGTAGGGTGGGATGTTACAAATAGTATTAGAGCTGGAGCCCAACCAGACATGTGGCTGATGATGTGCACAAGCCCATGAGAGAGGTGTCAACGAGGATGCTGAAACTCAAAAGGGGATGATTGTGATGTCCCACATCGCCTGGGTATGGTGAAGGGGATATGTTTATATGTGCGGTTCCATCTCCAAATGGTATAAGATCTTTTGGGGTAAAATCCAAGAATAAAATTGTACAACCTTAGGCCCAAATTGGATAATATCATACCATATGGAGTGATATAATTAAAAAAAATGGTATTAGAGCCACAGCCTAGCCAAATGTGTGCTAACGGGGACGTTAGGCATCCAAGGGGGTAGATTGTGACGATTTCTATAGGTGGGTGCGAGGCATTGGGTGAGCTACCACACTGGCAGTCTGCAGGTGTCATGATCACACATTACTTGGGAAAGTGAAGGTGAATGTGAAGTGCTTATATGTATGTTCGCACCCTTCTATGACACAACATGTTTTAAAGCCATGAACTCATCAGAACTCTGCAGTTAAGCGTGCTTATGCTAGAATAGTACTAGGATGGGTGATCCCTCGGGAAGTCTTTGGTTCGGAGAAGCCAAAACTAAACAATATTGTATCGTGTAGAGTGGGGCGTTACACAAATTGAGTCTACTGATTCTATATGATGAAATTTGATTCATTACGTACTTACTATGTTTGGATCTTCATTAGTGAAATTATATTGGCAAGCATGATACTGTAACAATTTTAATAGGGACATTAGGCCTCCAAGGGATGAATTGTGATGACCTTTGTGGGTGAGTGCGAGGTACTGGGTGAACTACCATACTAGCAGGCTACAGGTGTCATGATCCCACATCACATGGGAAAGGTGAAGGTGAAGTGTTTATATATATGTTTGAACCCTTCTATAACACAACGTGTTTTAAAGTCGTGATGGCCGTGAACCCATCAGAACTTTGCAGTTAAGTATGCTTATGTGAGAGCAGTACCAGGATGGGTGATATAATATCCTGAATTTTTATTTAATATTATTTTTTTCCAATTATTATTGAACATCGTTTCTTTTCATTGGAATTTGTTTTGGAAAGTCATGTTTTAAATGGTTTTGCTGGAAATGAATGAATTAAATTGAAATTGATGAATGCATTGAGTCAAAATTGGTAGGACCGAGGTCCTTTGGGCAAGGCCTTATGGAGACAGCTGGGTACAAGTTACCCATGGGTAAAAATCCCTAAACCCGCAGTGGTAGACCCTTGTTTGGGTATTGAGAGTGGGGTCACGGTGGTGCGAAAGGGGTGAGACCGCATAACCAACTCTCAGAGGAACACTAAGTGTTTAATGATATACATTCATGGATGAGAATTATGTGGGATCTTAAATATAAAAAGGGGAAGTTATGATCTTGTTTTATGAAGTATTGTGGCTTTGTGAAAATGATGGTATAACTTATGATATGAAAATGAATTTTTGGGACATCTTAATTGAATTGTACTCATTTTTCATGATTATATTATGTCATCTAACCTAGTTGCTCAGTTTAGTTTCAAAATTTTATTAAAGAGGTTCTTTTTCACAACTATTGAAAGGAAATCCGTTTTCTAACCTTTGGAGAAAAATTATTGTTTTCTTAATAACATGAAAACCTACTAGGCTTTTGTAACTCACCCTTTTATATAAAACATTTTCAGGTTATGAATTTGTTGAGCAAATTACGACATAGGAGTAAAGTGAAGAGGGCTTAACGTGTGTTGTTTTGGAGACGTGGCTCCTAGGTGGAAGTTGCAATTTTATTTTGTAATAGTCATTCTATCAAATAGAATTTAGATTATGTAAATATTGGAATGTTACAACTTGAAGTTATCTTATATTGGACATATGATTTATGTATTTAAATTAAACTGCATGGGTTTTTTTTTTACTTCATGGAGACTTTTGATTTTGAGAGATGTGAGAAAATTTTGAGTATCTTTATTATCATCATGATATTAAAATGGACCTCTTTTGAGAAATCAATGAGGTATTTTCATAAATTTGAAGTTAGTGATTAACTCACGTACCGTGGAAAATGGGGCATTACAGGTGATCCTTTGGAAAGTCTTACGATCTAAGAGAATCTTAGAAGAGACGAAAGCATCAACAGTAGCAAGCCATAAGGATGAAATCAACCAAACAAGGCCTAGGCAATTAAATTGAAGAACATCTTTGTCTCGTTGGAATCAAAGAAGGAGTTAGGAAGATCCTAAGTTCTGGCAATGATTTTTGCAAGGGGCACTTGGTGAGTCTCACCGAGAAAAGGCAAAGACAAATCGAGGAAAGCATGGAAGCAAGGGTGGTCCTGGGGCGGGATAAAGAGTTGTTAAATAATATAGAGTTCTTTTCTTGCCAAATATGATAAACAAAGCTTGCAAGACAGTTTCTAAGTGAGAATTTTGATAGATTTTCATTTGTCTTTCCAATTTGAAGAAGCCCAAATTAAAAGTTCTTACCAAGAAGTAGGGTTAGGGTTAACATTAAAATAACACTTAAGTTGGATGGCATTCCATATGGAAGAAGAGTAATTACAGTAAAAAAAAAGAGATGGTCATGGGTTTCTGCAACTTGGAGGCAGAGGGAGCAAGCATTCGGTTGCATGAGGTAGTTGAGACTAGGGGAGTCTTTCGTTCAGAGCTTATTTTGTATGTTCAACCAAAGGCAAAATGAGTGCTTTGGGATACGAGAGTGACTTCCTTCCTTTTTGCCTCCTTTTAGTAAGGGCAGTTGTTTTCCATTCCACTGAGGAGGTTTAGTCTGGAATGAAGGGTGTACTACCCTGATGGAGATGATAACCATCTAATAATGTCATCTTGGTGAGTGGATGGCTTAGGCGGAGAAGTTAGGTCAAAAATAGTGGAGACAGTTGTTCGTCAGCTCCATTGGCCATCAATGATCAAAGTGGCGACTTTGCTATAGATGTTGATGCCAAATGAGGAGTCAATGGTGGTGGTAGAGAGAGGTGGGGCATCGATGGTATAATATATGACATATATATATATATATATATATATATATATATATATATAAGGAGGAGAAGAGATACTTGTAGTCACACATAAGGACAATTTTGAATTTTCAGTATATATTTATGTCAGAAATGAAATTTAACGGCTACTTACTAATGGTGAAAAGACGGAAGGGGGTATTTGTACATATTTTTTAAATGTTTGGAGGTTATATGCACATACTAAACTGCATGGGTGTTTTGTGCACAATTTTTATATAACAGGATTTTTTTTTTGCACTTTACCCTTCTTAAAAATAATACCCCCAAGGCTTTGTTTAGTTAGATGAAAATTAATAGTAAAAAGTGAAAATAAAAGAAAGTGAATTGAATTGAAAGTAAAATATCCAGTGTGTATTTTATTAACATGAAATTTTTTCAAAATATTATGAAAAATTATCATTTGATGGTTTGAATCGCATGAAACTTACCATAAAAGAAAGGACAATATTATATTTCATAAACTTTCTCAAGAAATTAAAATTTTGCTTCATTTTTTCTTTAATTTGTTTTCCTCCTAACCAAATTTCTAAAGTGTTCATAACTTTTCCATTTCATTTATTTTCTTGCTATTTCCATCTAACCAAACAGAGCCTAACATTCCCGTCTAAAATCTTAATTAATTTCCTAACATGGAATGATGAGTCACTTTGTAGTTTTGTTATGTAATGCAATGTAACTTTCAGTATAAATTAAAAAAAAAAGATTTAGAATGTTACAAAATCAAGGATGGAGTTTTAGAAAAGCCAAATAACTAAGCTCCTTAGAGCAGTCACTAGCTAAATGCATGAGCATGAGGGGAAGAGAGATGCTAAATGTTCTACCACGAAACGAATTTTCATCGCAAAATGTATCTTTTGCCACGTTTGATGTTGTCTCTAAAAGTTCATAAACTTGTTGCAATTCATAAGGAGCCCGTTGCTCAAACTATAACATGTTATCGAGAGAGAGAGAGAGAGAGATTTGTAGCTAATGGTTCCTTTCGCTATGAAATACTTTCTGATACAAGGTAGTTATTAGATTGAGTCTAATGGTTATAGTCTAGTGATATCTCCTCAACTTTCTAAGATAGAAGGTTGAGAAAAGCTCTCTTAGGGACAAAAAGATAGGCACATATGTGAGTTTTTTGTCACCGTAAAAATAAAATAAAAATAAAAGCCAAAAAAACAAAAGCAAAGAAGAAATCTATTTGAACATGGCAACCATTTTGTTATGAGTTATTTTCACGAAACCACCATAAACTATGATATGTTATGGGTTATTTTCACGAAACTACCATAAACTATGATATTAACACATAACTCCCGACGCTAAACACTCCCTTAACTAATAATAAAATGTGTAAAATAAGGTAAAATCTCAACTGAGTCATTAGTTGGATTTTGAAATGATAAAAATGTCCCTCTTCAGTTTAATTAAATTATAATTGAATAAATTCCAAATCATGAATTATGATTCAAACGGCCTATATATATATATATATATATATATATATATATATATATATAAGAAAATGATTGTACAGACGCAAATATCATTCCCTACCCACCAAAATATCATTCCCTCACATTCTTAGTCAACTTCCCATTGCACCTAATTAACATGATTGTAAGTAACTAATGCTGTGTGTGTCTATTATGATAAAATAATAATCCTAGCTGTTTGATCCACCAGCACGACTCAATCCTAGCTTGCTGCAGCCTGCATGTGCCACTAACTGTACTGTTGAGCTAGAGGTGGTGAAACTCTTTGTGGGGATTGTTAACTGCCATTGTTGAAAGAACATTCTATCTTGAAATATATCATAGGTGTGAGGACAATTAATAAGGTTCGAATTAGTTTGTTTTAAAATAACTATTGAGGTGCACAATTGCATGGGATGTCAGTGCTCATTAGTAGGAGCAATTCGTGTTTGTCTGTCGTATTTCGATTTATAAATATTCTTCTAAACAGCTTAACTCTAACCCGACTTATTTATAATCGTGTCAAAAACTCTCAACGCTAACTCAATTCGTTTATTAAACGTGTCACGACTCGACTCATTTAATAATCTTTTTAATCTATTTACCTTATATGATATGAATTTCTCTATTCCTAAAAATCTCTCGAAATATTATATAAAAAAATTAAGTATATATATATATACAAAAACCCTAAAATCAACTAAGCTGATTCAACAACTGAAAAACACTATAGCAATCATTGTTGCATTTTATGCCTACATCAATCCTATAAACAAACAAATAGATTACAAAAAATTGCAATATATATAACTACGTATATATAAGTTTGAATAAAACCCGAATATATGAATAACTAATATCGTAATCGTGTCGCTGGTTAAACAACTTAGATCCAAATCCAACGCAATTAACAACTGATTGGGAAATTCTGAAAAATAAAATGTCAGAATTTTAAAACTCGTTTTTAGAATCTTATTTTAACCCAACTTGGTGTGCATCGAGTCTCAGACTCTTATTCTAAATGATGTTTTCATCCAAATCAATAATATTGATACACTTGATATTCAGCTCCGTTGATCAAAACAAAAATAAACAATAAAATTACAACTCGATAACCATTACTGCTCATGGCAACAGTTTCATTGTTAGCAAACAATGTTTTTCGTGACTAAAAAGTCAAATCTTTTACCATCAACACTCCTCCGTAGAAAATTCGCACGACTTGCCATGATTATATTGTATTATGTTCTGCCACAACTTTAGTTCGTGCAAAATCAATTTTTTTATTTTTTGGAATTTATTTTCCATTAACCAAAGTTTGATAGAGTATTTGACTAGAATTGTGAAACGTGTAACGTGAAGGTTGAGTTCAATGTGACGTGGATAGGGAGTCTATTTTAACCAGGACTTCTCTATCTCCAGGAGCCAGTCTCCTACTATGACACAATCTCACTTGACCGCTATAAATACAAAGACAGTCCATATACCAGGTACGTGATTAATACCCCTAAGTTCCTTTATAGCTTGAAAAAGCCCTTTCGATTTCTGACTTGATCGTCAGAGCGTAGTCAGCCGGCACCGTGCCGGTGCCCTCTCGATTACCCTTCTCTTGTCCTTTTTTACAGGTTGGCGTTTGACTAGTTCGAGGTGAATTTTTGCTTCATCAGTTGGCGCCGTCTGTAGGAAACAATCACAAACTTGATTGTTCTACACGAATCATATACAAAGCATGATGCACCTACGATTTGGGTTAGAGACTACAACTGTACAAGACCCTCCTGCCAGCCACAATCCCCCAGCGCAGGACCTCCCTGTCGGTCACAATCCTCCAGCCGCCCAGGATCCTCCTGTCGGCCATGACCTTCCTGGCGAACAGGGAGGCATGCAACCCCCTGGACAGATGGACTTCCCTAGGGCACACCCCGAAATCCCAAACGACCAGGGATGGATCGCAGCGTTGGAATGCCAAGTTCGGAACTTGAATCAAAGTCTGGCCCAGATACTCCAACAAAATGCGGTAATTCTGCAGCGCCTCCCTCTTGTGGCGCCAGTACCATCGCCGGGTCACCTTGTTGATCCAGAAGGGGATGGTGTTGGGCGAGACAGTGAAGTCCCAACAAACGACGCAGCTCAGAACCGAGTAAGAGGTGGGACGAACCCTAGTTACCTAGTCCCACTCGAAAAGAACCAACCCCATGGAGACTTAAGGCACCTAGGGAAAACTACCTATTATGACATGGAGATGCAAGACCTCAGAGTCAGGGTAGAAAGCATGGCCCACGCCATAAGGGGGAAGGGCCCTACTACAGTCGAGGAGTTGGTCCAACCAACCAACCTCCCTTTCTCCGGGGGGATAATAAGTTGTCATTTGCCCAACAAGTTCAAGATGCCCACCTTTGAAAGCTTTGATAGGACCAAGGACCCGCTAGATCATCTGGAGACCTACAAGGCTCTGATGCACCTCCAAGGAATACTAGATGAAATCCTATGTAGAGCTTTTCCTACTACATTGAAGGGTTCTGTCCGGTCATGGTTCAACAACTTGAAGCCGGCATCTGTACGTTCCTTCAAAGAACTGAGCCAATTGTTCGTAGGCAATTTTATTACCGCCCGAAGGCATAGAAAGCCCGCCACCTATCTCCTGAACGTAAGACAGAATAAGGGGAAGTCATTGCGAGACTATATTTACCGGTTTAACAGGGAGATGTTGCAGGTCGATTCTCTGGACGATAAGGTGGCAGTTATTGCATTCATGGGGGCCAACTGCCTTCAAAATTCTTGTACTCAATTTCTAAGCACCCTCCAAAAAATATGTCCGAGCTACTCATGAAAGCCCATAAGTATATGAACTCAGAGGATGTCCTTGATACGAGAAAGGCAGCTAGGAAAAGGGAAGGACATTCCAGTGAGGAAGATAGAGACCCCAAGTATGACAAAATGTCATGAGGGCAGACCGATAAAGCATCATGTCATGAGTAGGGAGGCAGGGGGCATATTGACTAGAGACATTAAAAAGGAGGCAGTTGACCCATCCTTAGATTGCTGAGCATTTGTGGAAGTGCCACCAGTAAGACTTTCTTTTAAAAGTTGCACTTACTTTAATTATTCTAGCTGAAGCTCAATTTAATATTGAGCCTTAGGGCGATAGCTCCGAGGTTTTTGCTCGAATAATTCTCTGTTTGTTACTCAACTATCAATAGCAATCCTTTTTGTTTCAAAATTTGTTGTTATAACTAAAACAAAAAGTACACCACCTTACGAGGATACACCTCCAAGGAGGGCCTTTAATGAAAAATGCGAGATGGATGAATCTTGAGAACATTGTTTAACAGCCCTACGGGGGCACAGCCTTACATGGGCACAACCCTATGGGGATACACCTCTAAGGAGGGCCTTTAATGAAAAAGGTGGGATGGATGAATTCCGAGAACATTATTCAGATAACCCTACGTGGGCACAACCCTACGGGGATACACCTCCAAAGGAGGGCCTTTAATGAAAAAGGCGGGATGAATGAATTCCGAGAACATTGTTTAACAGCCCTACGGGGGCACACCTCCACGGAGGGCCTTTGAAGAAAAATGCGGGATGGATTAATCCCGAGAAAAAACACTACCCTACGGGGACACACCTCTATGGAAGGCCCTTTTACAATAAAGGCGGGATGGGTTAAAATTCTGAGAATGTATATGGACATCCTTACATGAACCCTTGTGCTGCAAAAATTACCTCCGCAAAACAAACCATTTTCAATAAAAAAGAATAAATATACCGTCCCAAGTCATTTTTCAACGGCTAGCAATGGTCACAAGTACTCAAGCCAGGAGTAGGGTGAGGCAGCAACGGACAGAAAGCCAAGCGCTGCCCAGGAGGCCATGCGCTACCCAAGAGGTCAAGCGTTGCCCAGCAAGCTAAGCACTGCTCAGCAGGCCATGCGTTGCCCAGCAAGCCAAGCGCTGCCCAGCAGGCCATGCGCTGCAGGCCAAGCGCTGCCCAACAAGCCAGGCGCTGCCCAGCAAGCCAAGCACTGCCCAGGAGGCTATGCGCTGTCCAGGAGGCCATGCGCTGCCTAGGAGACCATGCGTTGCCCAGGAGGCCATGCGCCCAGCAAGCCAGGCGCTGCCCAGGAGGCCATGCGCTGCCCAGCAGGCCAAGAGCTGCCCAGGAGGCCATGCGCTGCCCAGGCCAGGAGTTGCCCAGCAAACCAAGGGCTGCCCAGGAGGCCATGCGCTGCCCGGCCAGGCCTGGCGCTGCCGGGCCCAGCCAAGCGCTGTCGGGCCCAGCCAGGCGCCTCAGGCCAGGCCCGCGAAAAAAATATATATATATATATATTATGTTTAAAATTCACATGCCAAGATAAAGCCTAGCAGACCAGCCAAAGTATTCATAAGGCCCGACAAGCAACCCTCATGAACAGGGGGCATCTGATAGAGTATTTGACTAGAATTGTGAAACATGTAGCGTGAAAGTTGAGTTCAAGGTGACGTGGATAGGGAGTCTATTTTAACCAGAACTTCTCTATCTCTAGGAGCTAGTCTCCTACTATGACACAGTCTCACTTGACCGCTATAAATACAAATACGGTCCATATACCAGGTACGTGATTAATACCCCTAAGTTCCTTTATAGCTTGAAAAAGCCCTTTCGATTTCTGACTTGATCGTCGGAGCGTAGTCAGCCGACACCGCGCCGGTGCCCTCTCGATTACCCTTCTCTTGTCCTTTTTTACAGGTTGGCGTTTAACCAGTTCGGGGTGAATTTTTGCTTCATCAAAGTCAATAACATGTATATGTTAATGTTGTTTTTTCTCCACTCACCTATTAACAATCTGCTAATAATAACAATTATAAATCTCATCGGCAACTTATAATCAATTTAAATACAATCTAATAATAAAAATAAAATTCATTTCAAATATTATATTTTAAAATGTATTTGTCTACAATAGAAACAATTATAGTATTTTTCTATGTACAAAAATGAGCTTCATAAACATATTCAAGGATGTTCTAATAGATCCTAAACGAAAACCGAGCCTAGTATCATAAAAGAATGATGCTCCAATATAACAAAAATCAAGTCCAGGATAGAAGAAGGAATATCCCTTATCCTGAACAAAAACGAAACTTTGACGGGTTGTGTGGACCCATTTGGAATCTAAAAAATAAACAAAGAACAAATATAATTAGCCAGTCGAAGAAAATTGAAATAAGTAATACAAATCTAAGTAATGTACCTAACACATACTTTAGAAAGATGACATTCACAAAATGAATTTCTGTTGAATGCAACAAGTCATGTGAATTTCTATTTCTATGAGCCATATGAGACTATCCAAAATCTAATCCTAAATATGGCAGTCTCCTGCTGTGAAAATTCTACAGATGATAGTAGTGGAAAGTTGAAACTGTTAGGAGACACAAGAAGTGATGTAACAAAATGAAGGAACTAGACAGAAGGGATAAAGTAGAAATGCATCGGAAAAGTAGAAATATCACATAATTGCAAAGAAGTTAAGAATGATGATAAAATTGTGCAAAATCTGGTCCAGTTGCTTGACCCAAGTCCTCTAAACACTGCAAAGATATATGTTGTTTGTTTCCTAGCAAAAAAATGTAAGAGGTTGATGATCTCGCATGGGGCAATTGGGTATCTCAAGAAGCTATCCGAGATGGATATCCCAGGTGCCCAGAAGCCACTTGAGTGATTGGAAAGATCAGCTTCAAAATCTTCGTTTTCTGCCTACTAATTGCGCAGGGGAAAATTGAGACGTTTGTCCAGTAGGAAATAGAGGTAATGAGAGTGTACTTGTATAATGAATTATATTTTTCTATTATGTTGCCCATGTAAAGTTGTCTGTATGAAACAAAGTAAAATACCTTATGGGAAAAAAATTGCATCAAAACAAATATTTTATATATAAAAAACACAAGTAAAGAAGAATTTAACACCAGCTTCTAGCCTTATCACATGTAGCCTAATAATACAACTCTACTTGCCAGTAAACTTATATTTGCAGCCCAACCAACAAATGATCTCACTGACTGGAACTTCTAAGGCTAATTATTTAAGCAAATCGATGACCCTAAAAAGGAAAGCTTAAAAGCCATTAGATCAGATCTGATAGTTCCCAAACTCCAATCTAGGTTCTCAATACTTGAGCATTGTCTTGATATACTAAGTTCAGTTCCCAGTTACATTTTAATGACCAAGGTAAACAATTACTAAATTGAATGAACTGAAAAAAGACTACAATTATTGAATTGACCATAGCTCTTCACTCTCCCCCACCCCCCCCCCCCCCCCCCCGGGGCAGCAAACACTGTAAGAAAAGGATTCTTAACCCAATGATTAAATCCCCAAATTTCATTAATTCTGCTTCTGGCATTCAAACTTGATTTTCATAGTCCAATATTCTAAAAATTAAAAAGTACATACATATATATATGTGTGTGTGTGTGTATTAGAACTGGAACTGGAGCAATAAGTAATTTAAGAATGTCACATCCTTTCTTGAAAATAAATAAACAACAGCACATGAAAGGTAGGGCGGATGACCTGCCATAAGCTCATTTACTAATCAAAAAGTCCATACAACTATGTTTGACCTTTCATTTCTAATTTTGACAAATGTGTTGGCTAAATAAATGAATGAAAGCACCCAAGGGGTTGGCTCAAGTGGATAAAGAACTTGACCCTAGTGCCTAGCAAGTATTAGGTCTAAAGATTAAGTCCTCTTGGGTGGGTGCAAACAATTCTTTGGGGAATTGGGGGTGGGTTGTGTACCAACTAGGAAAAAAAATGAATGAATGTGACGGACCACAAGTATCTAGAAAGTCCAAGTGATAGGAATTAATATTAATACAAACTAGTTTCAAAAGGATCTTGTGATAGAGGTGTAGCGAGCGAGTTACTATACTGATCAGATAGGTTTGCCATGTTTGACATCTAGTAGAATAGTTACCGTGTTGCTTGTCCAAAGGGACTGTTGAGTTGAGTCAAATATAAGAGCCAACTATCAGAAGCACATAGCAACAAGACTAAGAAAATCACTGACAATCTACTACTTCACCCCTATTGATATTCAACAAGACTAATCTTTAATTAGTTCTGGTATGTCTATGGGGCTTACCTGCCACTATTGCTGGTATGTCTAATGCTTTTAAAATGTTGCTTTGAACCTTTGTGTATCGGAAATAAGAACTTTTGAGAAATCAAATTAATATTTACTTTCATTATGAGTGTAATATTATCTTGGAATCTGACTTGAGAATACTTCAAAGGTTGCTTTTCTATTCTCCAAGACCTTCTCATTATTATGTTCTTTCATGTACATCTTACATTGGTTTTGTTCATTGTCCTAAAGGATCAACTTTTTAATTGATTCTCAAAATTAAGTAACCTTGTTCCTACCCAGTGGTAAAGTCAATAAGTGCATGTTGACAAACCATTTGACTGTTAGATCATTGTCCAGCTGAAGAAATTAACAATTAACAAACAACAGGTATTTTATGCTGCAAAGTGTGTGCCATTCTCTCATAATAGGGACCTTCCTTAGAATATAAATGAACTAACATAAGATGAGATGAATATAGTAACTTATTTTAACACAAATTTAACTTACCATGGATGAGGAATGTCTTGCCTGGGCATCTGTGAGGACACAAGCTGCTGCATCATTATCTTAAGAGATGACAACTGAGATTGTAAATTGTTAATAGTCTAGTATTGCCGCTGGGTTCTGCAATCCTGTCCATACGTTCTTGCATAGTTCAGGCCTGCTCCACCATTTGTTGCTGCATTGCAAGAGTTTGCTCTTGCAGCTGCTGTTGCATGGCCTCGGACTACTCCTGTAACTGCATCTCCAACCGAGCAGCTCGCTGTCGAGCCTCTGCAACCTCTGCTTGACGATGCTGTGTGGCAGTCATGGGGGCCTCGCCATGTCCCAGACCTGTAGTATATCCAGACCTTTGACCAACTGTTTGGTTAGAAGGCTCGATCTGGGGTCATCTCCTCCCCTTCCAATGTCAAGGGCTGATCAGTGTCTTGAGACTGCATAAGCATTGTCATTTGTACCTGCAATACAAAATGTGGGAGAAATGACTTACAAGTACATAATTTATACACTAATCCTAGTGGAGATACTTACATGCCACTCCTCACTATGAGGCGTGACCAGGCTCCTGGCCACTCTCTTGGTCCCTCTGTTTCATTTAGAAATAATCCAAAACATATAAATATAAATTTGACAATAGTAATAATGAGGATATAATTTAATAATACTAACTAGCTCACATCGAAGCCTGACAAACAGCTTGGATCCAACACTGATTAGTGAGCAACATCTTCCTATTTTCTGTGTTCCTCTCACTCGCTTTATATTCAAATTTAACAAATAGTTATTGGAAACTCTTAGTACTAGAAATATGTGGTATCAGTAGATAAAATAAACAATTTCATACCACATACGCGTCACTAGTGAACATATCACACATTGTATGTCAGTCCTCTAGTCTAATGCCATCATAAGGATTTTGTCGTGCCTCCAGAACATTACCATTGAATGACTTGAAATGTTGGTGCATATGATACTTCCACAACCTAAACCACTCAACAAAGAACAAGTCAACTCCCTTTCGGGACTCCTCATTGTCCATCGCTATCTCAAACTTATCCTAAAAGAAATTTTATTCAAAAAAACATGATTGATCAATTTTAAATTATCAACTAATACACTTAAGCGAAAAATTTAATATCGAATAAAGAATAAGGTTCAGTTACCGATAAAAGCCGAAATAACGTGGCCTTAGTTGCTGAGTCCACGCGATACCATGTACCACAAATGATAGGCGCCTTAGTACGACATATAACACCAAGTTCATAATTCTGTACGTTTAGACGAGGATATCCCTCATCTCCTCTGTTGTTTACCCTCGTCAAATTCTGTAGTTGCTCCTCGTATAAGTTGCTAAAACTTATTTACATTGCCTACCAAAAAAAAAAATTTATATTTTCATATTGATAATTGTCTTTTGTTAAAGCTCGTGAGATTTTATTTATTTAAAAAGGGAAAAAAAATCTGCTTAATCTTTCTTCAAGTAAATCATCTTTCCCAAATGTGAAATCAAAGTACTCAATAACTTTTTTAGAAATTGAATTGTGAAAACAATTTCTAAAAAAAATGATTATATAACAATGCTTTAGATTTACAACTTCTCCTTTTACATATAGCTTATTATTTCTTCTTTCATGTTTTTTCTTTCTTATATCAGTTTTCTCATTTCTATATTTTGGTTGTATTTCTCTCGTTTTTCTATTGTATTTTCTCCAACATATATACACACTAAGAGTAATATGATAAAGAAAATTAAAATACAATTGATTTTAAAAAATTTCAAATTTTAGTTACATAGTACTAGTTCAACCCCCCAAATGAAAATTTATGACTCCGCTCCGGTTTCCTTGTCACTGTGTTTGATAGGAGAGAAGAATGGGGACGAGAAGAAAGGACTGAGAAGAGAGGGTAAAGAGAAAGGATGGAAAATAATTTTATTGTGTGGTAAAAGGGAGAGGAGAGAGAAAGAATGAAAGCATGGATTAGGCATCCATCTGAACCACAAGAAGGATATTTCTTGTCTAAAATGAAAAGTATTTTATTACTCTCATTTTTTAAATTTCTTGATATACATGTGTATTACTTTATATAGTAAGAAATATAATGATAAAATAATATATTCATAGCCACAAAATAAAAAGAGATCACCCCTTTTCTTTCCTTCCCGTGACAAGTATACCTGTCCTTTCCTAGGATGACTCTTTCATCCGGAGCAGGATCCTCTGTCATTTCTCTTTTTTGTCCTGTATCGTCCTGTGCATTTAAATTAACAATGCAACAACTCTAAATTGACAACTCAACAACTTTCAATTGTTAGTGCAACAACTTTAAATCAACAACCCAGCAACTATGTCAAGGTGTTGAATTCTCAATTTAATGGTGTTGCAGCGTTGCAACACGATGTAATATGTTGAATTGGTGTTGCATCTTTGATGTAAATGTGTTGCATAATTGCTACATCGTCGTTACATATGTGATTCAGCATGCTGCATTGTGACTTTGTGATGTGGTGTGTTACATTGTTGATTTAATAGTGCACAGAATGGACACAAGATGGGTAAGGAACAAGAGAGGATCCGAGTCCCTTTCATCCCTTGTTCTACTCCATCAACTCTTTCATTCCTTGAAACTCGAGCATAAACACAAATGCTTACCTCTATCACTTATAAGCCTCTATATGCTTTCTTAATTTTAATTTTTTCCCTAAACATTTGGAATTCATATCTTTCATTAAAACCATTACATAATTTCCACATCTCAAGCCGTTCCCAAGCCAAATCGGCCCAAGCTGACAAGGCACAACAGCATAGTAGGCTCCACAAAAAATGTGGGAACCACCAAGCTGCTGGGTCTTGTCGGCTTGCGCTGATTCATCCCAAGTAGAATGGTCCTTCCACAAAATGAATTCTCTTACGTTCAAATATGCTCTCACGTGTATAAATTTAAACTTTTAATGACCCTAGCTTCTCAGTATCAGCTAGCCTGAATGCCAACTCAGTCTAATAATCATTGAAAAGTATAAATTTTTTGTGTTCTTTTTATAAAACTTCAATTAACAGTTGCTTCACTTACATTTTTCCTAATTAAAAAAACAAAAAAATGATAAGAATTCATATTCCAATGGAGAGAATTCCATGAATATGTACATCTCACCAACTTGGCCAAATCAGTGAAGGGCAGGAAATTCATACTTCAATAAATAAAAAATAAATAAAAACTACTCTATCCAGGTGATGTTGAACTGGAAAACGAAGTGTTTAGAATCTGATATGGGAAACAAGAAAGTGGATAGGATTATAAGTAGGAACAAGAGAAGAAAATTTACTCGCAAATTCCCGTGTTAAGCAGATATGATAAAGATTTCATTCCACATACTGGGGTACTCCAGGTAAGCATCAATGCTACAATCGGGAACAGATTGTCACCCAAGAACCCAGAAGTGCATACCTCAAGAATGCCCCCATGGGAGTGACATGTAGTGCCATTGCAAGAACCACCACATTATTCAACATCTTCATTGTGATGTCTGAAAATGGTCTCATCTCAAACCTTAATTTCTTAACAGGGGCTGACGAATCACTTTGTAGTTCTGATGTGTTCGACACTGGTACAGAAATAAGCATCAATGTCAGTCAACTTTCATATATGCTTAGTCGTAATGTAATGCAATGTGACTTTTAATATAAGTTAAAAAATAAAAAAAGATTAAGAAGGTTACAAAATCAAGGATTGAGTAACAGAAAAGACAAATAGCTAAGCTTGATAGGAGGATTTTGGTCACAGTGATAGTTCGATGAGAGAGTACTAGAATAGAGGAAAAAGAAGACCACTAATTCCTGTGGTGGTACCACAGCCACTGAAGATACTTCTTGGGTAAGAAATGGAGAACATATATATATATGAACTCAGGGAATAATGGTTTGATCCAATTAGAATGTTGTGGCAAGCAGCAAGAAAATTTATTTTCATTTATATGAACATGCTAGTTTACTGGAGTAAATCCTGTGGAGTGAACTCTACTGAAAATTTTGACTTCAATATATCTATAGCTTTGGACAATTTCTTGAAGGTACTAAGAAGATTTGACAGAAAATGCAATAATAGAAAAAACATACCTCCAATGGGAAGCTTCAAAGCCTGAAAAAATATATGTTTTTGACCATATGAACCATAATCTCGACCCAAGATGCCCAAGTCGCTAATGCTGTTCTGAAGGCAGCTGTTTTTGACATTCCTAGCTTCATCCTTCCACCAGCTTGATAGCAGTTGCTGCCTGAAAAAGAACGAGACATCCTGTTGACACATTTGGGAAGCACTGTCTCATTGCAAAAGCTAAAGCTGACAGTACATTTTTATACTCGTGAAAAACTTAATGGAGAACCCAACTCAAGCAACAACTAGAGAAAAACCAACTGACTAAGGACTACCACACAAGCAACAAGACTGTCTACCTACCAGAAACAAGACCTAATATAAAGGAGTCAAACAGCAAACAAAAACCCAAGCATACAAATGAGCTACAACTCATGAGACCAAATAAAAGCAACAGCTGCAGGGCTTCAAGCAGCAGCAGAACCAAACACAGACACTCAGAAGAATCATAGGACAAGCTGCTAGAGACTGCTACCAAGAAAAGATAGCACTAAGCAACTAGAACTCACAGCAGAAAAAATGAAAAATAAATTGGGTCTTGCCTTCTTAATACCAACTCAAGAATGCACCCAGAGAAAAAAAAATGAAAAATAAATTTGAGGGCCTTCACAGATTTAGAACTCCAAAAAATTGGGTCTTGCCTTCTTAATACCCTTGCTTTTGGCCAAATGGTCCTCCAGTCTATGTAAATGCCTTCTACTCTTGAATTTATCTTTTGTGGGATTGCTTGGTTTCTGCTTAAGCGGTAATTTTGATGAATAGCAAAAATCCATCCTCTTAGTCTTCGTCATGCATAAAAGATTCAGTTTCAGCAATATAGCCTTCATCCTTCATCAATGCTGTCATATCCTTCAAAACTGCATGGATTTCACCAGCACTGGGATGAAATTTATCCCCTGCAACAAATAAATTTGTTTTCTGTCCCACTACAATCCAGCTACATCCAGGGAACTTTCTCACACCTTTTTCTTTCATTGTCCTCCTCACAGAATTAACTCCATCCCAGTTCCCTGATGCAGCATATATATTAGAAAGCAGCACATAAGGAGAAGAATTTTGGGGTTCCAACTCAATGAGTTTCTCAGCCGCATGCTGCCCTCTTGTGTCATCCCCATGTATTCTGCATGCGCCAAGGAATGTGGCCCAAATCATATCATTAGGTTCAAAATCTAATTTGTCAATGAACTCCTCCGCTTCATTAAGAAAGCCCCATCTGCCAAGAAGATCAATCATGCAGGCACAGTGATCTACTCTAGGTTGGATCCTGTAGTTATTAACCATAATGTCAAATATTTGACGGCCTTGAGATACCCTCCCTGCATGACTACAAGCAGTAAGAACACCGAGGAACGTGACATCATCAGGCCTTACAAATGTTTGCTTCATCTCATCAAAGACCCTCAGTGCATCTTCTGCATACCCATTTTTTGCAAATCCAACTATCATTGAATTCCAAGAAATAACATCGTTTTTAGAACCCATCTCTGCAAAAACTTGGTCAGAACTTTTCACATCCCCGCATTTAGCATACATGTCTACCAGCGCACTACCTGTTAACTCATCTGAGTCAAAACCAGTATGGAAAATGAGAGAATGGATTTCTCTACCATCTTTCAGAGAAGCTGAGATGGAACATGCTCTAAGGACACTAGCAAATGTTGCTTGGTCTGGCATGGAATTATAGCTACGCATTTCTCGATACAATTGCAAAGCCATCTCACTGCAATCATTTTGAGCATGTCCAGAAATGATAGCAGTCCATAATACTGCACTCTTTTGAGTAGGGAACTCTGAGAAAAGAATACTTGCATCTTTTCTTTCTTGAGAGTTCAGATACATGCCTAACAGAGAGACACCCAAGAAGTCATCATCATATGAAAGGCCTGCCTTAAGCATAAAGCAATGGATTTGCCTTCCAAGTTTTAAAATAGAAGGCCCACTACATGCATCCAGAAGACTTGTAAAGGTGATTTCAGACGGTTTCAATCCCTCAGCCAGCATAAAACGAAACAGATCTATTGCTTTCTCTAAATTGTTTTGAGCATATCCAGCAATAAGAGCATTTGTGGAAACCACACTCTGCTCAGGCATGCAGCTGAAAACTTCATGAGCAGCTCCAATGGCCCCACACTTGGCATACATGTCGATAAGAGAGCTTCCACAATAAAGGCTGTTTTCTATACCATATTTAACTGATATACAATGTATTTGCTTTCCTTGTTCAAGAGCTCGCAGATTTGCACAAGCACTGAGTATACTTGCCAAGGACACTTCATCAGGTGCAATCCCATCTGAATACATTCTCTGAAACAGTTTGAAAGCCTCTTCCTCTTCTTCTTCCTGCACGTACCCAACAATAATTGCATTCCAAGAAACATTATCTCGATTTCTCATGAGCTCAAATAGTTTCCTTGCTTCATTTAGAGCCCCAGATTTAGCATACATATCGACCAATGCATTTCCGACAAATAAGTTTGTTTTAAGCTTGTTCTTAATAATAAAGGAATGTAATTGGCGCCCCATTTCTAAATTTTCCAAGCAAGAACATGCACTGAGAATGCTAGTATAGGTAAATCCGTCAGGTTGCAAACCAGAATCCCTCATCTTGGAGAATAATTCCATCGCTTCACTAGCATACCCATTCTGTGCATAACCTCCAAGCATTGCATTCCACAGCACAATATTTTTTCCACCCAAAGGATCAAACACTTTCTTTGAAGCTTCCACTTCTTGACACTTCGCATACATATTGATTAAAGAACTTCCCACATAAACATTAGAATGTAATCCTTGTTTGGTTGCATGAGCATGAACCTGCAAGCCATAGTCAAGATTAGCCAAACTTGCAATGGCACTCAAAACACTTCCTAATGTTGATCGCGTGGATCTAACATCAGCTTTCCTCATATTATGGAAAAATTTGACAGCTTCCCTCTCGTAACCTTTCTGGGCATGACCTGAAATCATCACATTCCATGCTACAGCACCAGGATGAGGCATCTGGGAAAACAAATGGCATGCCTCGTCAAGCCTTCCTAGCTCCACGCAGGCACTTATGACAGTCACAAAAGTCACCTCATCAGGAATGCGACCTAATTCCTGCATATCCTCAAACACTTTCAGCGCCTCTTCAGGCAAACCGATCTGAACATACCCTGCAATCATTGCCGTCCAAGAAACTGTATCTGGGTTCGCAGCCCCATCAAATATCCGACGAGCGTCAATGACACAATTACATTTAGCATACATGTCAACAAGAGAACCTTCACAAAAGGAATTAAACTCAAAACCGGCCTTAATAACATTACAGTGAATTTGTTTCCCAAACACAACATCCATCAATCTAGCACAAACTGATAAAACAATTGCATAAGTGAACTGATTCAGTGAGACCGCACACTTATGCATTGACCTGAATGACCGAATGACCTGTTCCAACAAACCCAGCCTCGAGTACATCGACAAAACAGAATTCCAAGCCAGTATATCTCTTTCCTCAAGGCGGTAGAACGCCTTCTCCGCGAAGTCCATATCGCCACACTTGGCATACAAATCAACAATGGCATTTCCTAGCTTCCCTCTCGATCCAATACCAAATTTCAAGCTCTGGGAATGGACAATTCTACAAGCTCTTGAAGCAGAAGCGAGTCTTTGGGGCATTTCGTCGAACAATCGACGGGACTGGATTCGTTCGCATTGTTGCAGACATGTTTTTAGGAGATGGGTATATATGAGATGATGCTCTAGATTTGAAATGTTTTCAGAATATAGATGTTGTTGGCTCGTTTCTTGTGTAACAGTTGAGAAATTGGGTTGGCGATGAAAGAAGTTAAAGTTTAGTTTTTGTACTCTGAAATGAGCTCTATGATGCATTGACTCAGAGAAGAGTGGAACATGACTCAGAGAAGTGAAAGTTTGGTTTTTGATTGTTTGTTGCCAATGAGAGAGTCGGGTAAGAGAAGGATGAGAGAGAGAGAAGCGACCACCATTGATGAAACTTTGTTGAGGTCCAAGTCTAACCCCATATTTTGGGCTCGAATGAACTTCTTAGATTGGGTTGGTTACTTGGTTATGATTGTGAATTTTGATTGCGTTCAAGTTGATTGGGCCATAGATTTTCTTGACGGCCCAATGGGCCTCGGAATTCAAAAATGCAAATGGATATTGGGCTTCTGTTGAAAAAAAGGAATATAGAAAATTGTTTCAAATATTAGTGCAGATATTTAGTTTTATATAATGAAAGATTTATAAATTATCCACTAATAATGATAATCCAAACATTTTTGAATTATGAGGATATTAGGATTCTTGGATAATCTGGTAGATCATTACAAAATGGGATTATAACAACAAAAATTAAATAAATATGATTTGTCTTTAACTAATATAATAACATACATGATGTTTGAGAAATTGATTAAAGTTTTCGCGCCAAATTTTATTTCATCTAACTCATACATTTTCAGTTTTAGCATTCCAATCCCCAATTCATCATCTAGATCTTTATCAGAATTCACATATTTCTCATCAGCTTTCTTCTTTTCATTCAATTGCTTTTTCTTCTTCTCATTCATACATTTTCAGTTTTAGCATTCCAATCTCCAATTCATCATCTAGGTATTTATCAGCATTCACAGATTTATCATCAGCCTTCAATTGATTCAATTATATGTTTTCTTCTTTGTTGCTGCAATACTCCGAAATTCTGACATCATTTATTTTAATTTAAATGTTTTATTTATTTTATTATTTCATGTGAATTGCTGTGTCCTTATACATCTTTATTATTTCATGTGAATTGTTTTGTCTTTATATACTTTTATTACTTCATGTGAATTTCTTTGTTGATTGTGTATTGTCTGATTTAATTTTTTTTTTTAATGCTTTAGATTGCTAGAGAGTTTTTATTATTTATTTCGGGTTAGACTGGGTCTTTGAATTTTCTTTTATTTTAATATTGGATTGGGCTAGAGTGAAATTGAGTCGAGTTGGGTGGAATGGCTGGGCTAGGGGTATAATTATGTTGATGGGTTAGGGTTTATGATTATAATATTTTTATTATTTCTTTATTGTTTTGGATTTTATTTAGTTTTTAGAAAAAATAAATAAATAAATAAAACAAAAGAAAATAGGAGACTAGGGTTTCTGCCGTTTATTTTACGCATAGAAACCAAGAGTGTAGACGCAAGAGAGAAGGGAGAGAAGAAGCAAATCGTAGGGACGAGTTTTGGTCGACAATAAGGCAAGTTTGATTCTTCTCTTCCCCTTTGAATCTGTTTGCATAGTCTAAGTCCTAAGGTGTTTAATTTGTTTTTGCATGGTTTAATTTTTATGTATTATTTTTGGGTATAAGATTGATTATGTAAGCTGTGATTTTATGTATAATACGATCTTTGTGAACTTATGAATTGACAACTAGGGCTGCAACTCGGGCGGGTTGGGCAGGTTAGAGGTGCAACTCGGGCTCAACCCTACATATAAAATGTTCAACCCTAACTCAACTCTAACCCTACTTTCAACCCTAGCTCAACCCATCCTTAAATTTTTAAACTCGGATTTGTAACTCGGGTTGAGATTTCGGGTTAGAAAGTCGGGTTAATTCGGGTTATCTATATCACCAATCTCCATATTGAACATTTAAAGTGATCTTTAATAAGTTTCACATTAGATTACTCCGAAACACACAAAAAAATAAGACCTTAATGCAAATTTCTAAAAAATTACAAACAAATTTTAAGAAATTAATTATCAAAAATGTTAACATACAATAAATTAAGATTTAAATAAAGGAAGTTGAAAAGAAAAAGGTTATCACAATTTGAATATTATATGTAATATATTTAAAATAAGAAATATATATAAAAATAATATTACAATTCGGGTTCGGGTTGGACTCGGGTTGTTGGCACCTCAACCCTAGCTCAACCCTAATTAAGTTCGGGTTGGAGTTTTTCAACCCAAGCTCAACCCTAATTGTAAAAATAGTTGCCCAAGCTCGTAAAAAATCGGGCTGGACTCGGGTTGAATTCGGGTTGCCCAACCCAAGTTGCACCACTATTGACAACTGAATATATATATGTGTTGGGATATACATACATATATATATACACGTGAGAATATATTGAACAAATTTGTGGTTGTTTAAGGTATCAAATTTGTGGATTTTTGTGTTGTTATTGATTGGGTAACTTACCCTTGAGCATTCGAAAATGAATCATAAAAGAATTTAAGTTTAAAATTTTGCGAAGAACAATAGAACTTGTGAATTGGGGGTTTTCGATCCAGGCCATCTTTAATGGGGCTTTTCGTATCAGTGGGTAGGGGAGAATCAAGAGGAGAAGTTTGGTACAAAAATCAGGGTGAACGGAGGTCGGGAGACGTCGAAAAATAGGCCAGAAAACCCCCAGCGCGCTGGGAAAGATGATCCAGCGGACTCGTGTCCCCCACGGGAGCCGCCAATGCGTGGGGGTGCATTCGGCCAGTGCCCGGAAAAGTGTTTTTGGGGCCATTCACAGGGGCCCACCTTTGGGCCCAGTTTGGGCCCATTCTCAGTTGGTTTACTATTTTTTCTGTATTTTTGAAATTTTTGCAAAATCTTGAAAATTCAAAATTTCTTTTTTAAAAATACTTAAATATTTCCAAAAATTCCCAAAATTGTATTTCAACCTCCTTGGTGTTAATTGAACTTGGGTTTTAAATTTCATATGGAAATTAGCATCCCTTGTGGTTAAATTGATTTTTAAAATATCTCAAAATTAGATTTTTCACCTTCTTTTATTTAGAAAAAATTTTCAAATTTTCAGAAAATTCTAAAAAAATTTAGGTAACCTTATAAGGGTAAAATACACTTGGGTTTTAAATTTCAGGTAGAAATGAGTTTCCCTCGGAGTTTTATCAGTTTTAAAAGTATGCCTCAAAACTATATTTTTTTTTTTTTTACTAGAGTAAAACAGGGTTCTTAGAAGTAGAATGGGCCCAGAAACCAGGATTAGAGTTAGGTTTTGACTCCCTCGAAGGTTTAGATACAGTAGAGGTTTGGTTGGGTGTTTGCTCCTAAAATGGATAATTGTATTATTTTACTCTTTGACTGTATTTTTCTTTAAAATTATAAATGTCCATGATATACTTGGTTTTGATTTATTTGTGAATGGGTTGTCTTATTGTGATGATTGCATATCCGTTAATTTAAATTATTTTGTTTTGTGCAAGTTTAATCGTGATGCACTTTATTTTATTTCATGTTGTAAGTTGGTTTGGGAGGCATGTAAGGATTGCCGAGGCATGTTAAGATTGCCAATACCTATTAAGGTATCTAAAGTTAAAGGAGACATGTAAGGATTGCCATGGGCATGTCAGGATTGCCAATACCTATTAAGGCATCCAAGGATAAAAATGGCGGCATGTCAGGATTGCTTAAACTTAATATTATGCATGCTTATGTTTTTTTCTTCTGAACTTAAAGAATGTGTTCACTTTCGTATGAAATGGGTTTTGATGGAACATTGTAAAAGATGGTATGTATTTTAAAAACATGAACTGAATAAAGGATGACCTGTACGTATGTATTCACCTATATTTTCCTCTTGTGTCCCTCATAATGGGGGTATATATATTGGTTCTCTAATTGGGATGTAGTAGATAGGACTTGCTTGTGAGTTTAACCCACTTTGTTGATATTTTAAGTCACAGGCAGGTTCCACTTTGAGGATAGAGTTTTAGGGTTGGTTGTGGCAAACATCTCTTCTCACCAGTCGCAGGGTAGGAACTTATCTTCTTTTTTAAGAATTCAAACTATGAACTTTTTGGATACTTTGGTTGTTGGTTTTAATTTAGGGTTACAAACTCCTGTTCATTCTGGTTAAAGGGTCCTTGGATTGCGGGACTTCCAAATTATATTACCAGATACACACTTATTTGTTTAGAAATTATTTTAATTCAGAGGGATTCTCTATTCTGTTTTACAATTATTTCATTTTGTATTTTGTACTCTATGCTTGTTGCTACGAGTTGCATATATCCCTCAGGTTTTGTATATGAGACTGACCACCTTATGCGCGAAATTTTGTTGGGAGTATTTCAGTTGCTCTGAATGTCTTTGTTGGCATCATTTTAAAAAGGTTCCAATTTCTCTCGAAAAGCATAGCCAGAGCTTTAATTATCCTTGATATTTTTCCTCTGCTAAATCAATTTTCGTCATAAAATCACAAACTGGCATCTTTCAGGGAAGAGTGTTTACAATGCACCTGGTGTAAATACACCGGGTGATATGATCTATATGTGTTTAATACCTACAGTAAAACTCACTATGCGTGTACAATATCAAATTCAATCGGTGTATTTACACAGGGTGTAATGTATATCCTCTCCTTTTCGAACAAGTATTGCTAGAAACAGGGGCGAAACCAAGGCTTGATTTTGGGAGCAAGATGGGGGTTGATAACAAAGAATTCAACTAAGATAACAAATATAGATTGTTCAAATCAAAAAGCAAACAATAAAAAAAATCATATATTGAAAGTCACGTATAATGGCCTCATTGTCTATGCCACATAGGCAATTGTCCTCTGTTTTTCACTAATTAATTTGTCTCAATCGATTTAGCAATGCATGATAGTCTCAATAAAAACAATGAAAGTCAAAATTTTATTTTAGGAGAAGGATATTGAACAAGATAAAATAGTGCAACATGACAATAATCTAAAAAATGGAAGTGTAGCGACAGTGCATTATTACTGGTTAAAACAACGTGCCATGCAAGTGGTTAAAAATATTTAATAAATAAATAAAGTACAAACATAAAATTAATATTGTTTATATTATAAATTCTTGACTTTGTTAAGCATCCATTATTCACTCGCAATCAAGCAATCCAAAACATTTTTAGGAAAACAATGAGGATATTAGAGCAAAATTGATAGTTTTATAAAGTGTAGGTATTACTTGTTTTTGTTTCCTAAAAATTGCATATCTATTAGCTCCTCTCTTTCTCCCTTAAGACAGTGAGACTTCACAATAATTGACAGACTAATTTAAGCACATAAATTAATATTAAACGTATCACCGGGTACTACAAAATCAAGACAAACTCAAAGAAGAGAATCAATATAATATATAATATACAAATAACTAAAAATAATCAAAATCTATATGAGATTGCAGAATTTAGAATATATAAAAAATAAAATTACAATTTTTTTTTATTGAAATAAGAAATGAGTTTGAAACACTTGCAGAGATAAAACAATTGCACAAGTGAACTGAGTCAGTGAGACCGCATAGTTTTTAAAGTTTTGGCGCCAAGTTATTCCTTATAGTTATTGACAGTATTCCATATAATTATAAAGAAGGCCGATTTCTAAACAGTGGCTAACAGAAAAAGCAAAACACATATCCACGTGTCGATTATTTGACGGTTCCTCTTGATCGTTCCCACGTGGCCCATAACTAACTTGATTTAACAGGCGTAACGTGCCACTTCCTTTTCCCGCTCATTATCCATCTTTTGAACCTTCCGGTATGCGACCACCACCACGGACATGTGTTGAAGAATTCTCATTCTCGACCTAGAGAGAGAAAGAGAGGAGAGAGAATGTGCCGGCACGGACAAGGTTTTCTTGAATTTGATTTCAGCTTTCCGATCTCCAATATCTCATCATCTTCAAAGATTTTCTCAGCATTCACAGATTTTCTCATCACCTTTCAATCTGTACGTTAAAGAAAACCAAGATCTAGAGAGATAGATCAAGAGGTTCTTACTACACTCCTTTCCTCATTCATTTTCATTTCATTATATTATTTAGCATTCATTTTCATTTTGGTATATTACTTAGAATTGATCAAGAGGTTTTCATTGCTCTGAATATCTTTGTGAATTAAGCATGTATTTCCTGTTTTACCTTTGAAATGAGTTGACATCTGGAGATGGGATTTTTAAATTGCAGAAATTTTTCTCCTTCAGAATGTGTAAGGGCACCCCTATAATCTGAATCTATACCGGTTAGGAGTTTCTGTCTAAGTTTAGAGAAGGCATCTTTCCAGGTAACCAGGTTTCTTTGGAAAACACACATGTATTCCACCTTGCTCAAGTGCCCTTAATTTTGGTAGTTTGACTGTCCAAGCATAGAATAACATGATCGATTTCATCATCAAAGGTGCAGAAATTGAGGCAAAAACTGAATGAATTCAAGCATGTCACTTCTGGAGCTTGATTCTTACACATGATTACTTTGCCCTATTTATAGGCATCCTAATTCATCTCTAGAAACTTCTTCATAAATGCTTACATATTAATTACATTATACAAATCTCTCTACAATTCTAGAACTTTCTACTATTCTAGACTCTTTTCTAAAATTTTACAAATATCTACAATACTCTCCAACATTATAAAACCTTCAAGTTCTCTCTACAACATTCTACACTTCTCTAGATAACTCTGGAAACATCACTATACTTCTAGAATGTTCTACAACACTCTAGAATATTCCACACTTCTCTAGATACTTCTGAAAGACTCTAGAACTTTGCTCTCTTTATGCCATGCAGATGCCAAATAGTACGTGTGTGGCAAAACCTCCTCTTGTAAGTTGGCGGGACGTTACATTGTGCTCCTGAAACAAGAAAACTGGCTTTTGGTTGTTTGGGTTCCCTAGTAGATCGAAGTGAACTACTTTGCCATCAAAAATAAAATGAAGTGGATTATTGAAAACTCTCTCCTAGTTTTAGACGGAGATAACGCAGGGGTGGCAATGGAAGCGGAGTGGTTCTTCTCGAGGATGAGAGGTAGTGGCCCTCCCAAAATTTTTTAAAATTTATTTTATACCCCCAAAAAAATTAATTAATTTTAAATAGTACCTTAAAATTTATTAAAAATTTCAATTTGCCCCCCCCCCCCCCCCCCCCCCCCAAATATTTCATAAAACTCATATATTGACCTCAAATAGGAAATTTAAAAATAAATTTAGTTTATGTCTCCTTGAAAACTATATAAAAAAATTAAACTTAGACCTTGTAGCCATACTTTTGAATGCCCAAATATTGTGAAATAAAAATTTAAGTTCATTAATATTGTAATATTTATCACAACAAATCGTTATTTTATTTACATATACACATATACAATATCTATTATATTAATTCAAAAGAGAAATACATTAATGTCCCTTCATGAATCTTTCTTATCAAATATTTTTGTAAATTGATGTTTACAAGAAAAACATCTAGAATTATATATCAATCTTCATTTGCTAAATGACAAATTGAAAGGAGGAAAAACAAGTGTTGTGAAATTATAAACAACAATGATTATATATACTAAAACTTTTAATGGTCATTTACTAACAAATAACAAATTCTATGACTAATTTATGTATAAGCCACTAAAAAAATAATCTTATTTTGTTAAAACTTGTGAGATTTTGTTTAGTTAAATTTTTTTTTGAATCAAATATATCTTTTCAAAGTGAAATCAAATTACTCAAAATCTTTTTCTAAAAATTGGATTTTTGAAAAACTGAAACAATTAATTGTTGAAGAAAAATTGGTTCTCTAATTTTTTTTTTCTTTACCTCTTCACTTTTTCGTTGTAACTTATGGTTTCATCTTCTCAATTTTTTTCATTCTCACATCAATTTTTTATCTAATTATTTAAGTTGCATTTTTCTCAATTTTGAAATTCTTTTTCCTAAACAAATTTCTCAACATATATACACTATAACTAAAATTTTAAAAAATTATATTACAATTGGTTGCTAATATTTTTAAATTTCAATTACATAATGTAAATTTGGCCCCCCAAAAAAAATTTTGAGGCTCCGCCCCTGAGCTCAAGGATTGTGGTTGCTTCGATAGGACAGGCATCCTGTCCCTATTTCTGACCGCTGGTCCCAGGGCTAATTAAACAACATTTGTTGAAAATCATATTGATGGTTTTGAAGATGACTGCTCCAGGGGAAAGCTCCTTCAATGCAGCACAACTTGATGACATACTCGACATGATTCAGCTTCACGATGAATCAGTTTCCGAACTTACCAGTGAGGTTGTTCGCTTTTTGACTGACATCCAGTTAGAGAAGGTTCTAGCAATGTTGTTGATTTTGGGCAATTTTATGGTTGAAGTTCTCAGAGCAATGGTGGAGTTTGAGAAAGACTCTGAAGACACTACAAAAAAAGACTTGGACAGTAGAATTACAGACTTTACTGTGCTTGAACACTGGAATCAGCTTGATGGCTTTCATAGGAGATTGATGCAGGCCTTTCTCATGAAGTCTTTATGCTTTTCAAAGAGTGAAAACAGAGATACCACTTCTCGCTTACTCATTGCTTTAGCATCTGTAGAGGAAAAATTGTGGCCCGAGCTTCCCAACTCATTGGTGGACAGCTTGATATCAAATGTGCAGGATAGTCCCATCTTAATCACAATCATGGACACACTGAAGAGCTTGTTTGACATGGTTCATGATTTTACGAGTTCGTTGGACGCTCGAAATCTGTACGAAGCAATTAAACCATTGATGAATCGACAAGGTGACATCCGGCTGCAACAGGTTGTGTTGGCATGCATACAAACCTTTGTGGAGAAGCATCCAGATCCCGGTTCCATTTTTGAATTCATGTCCGATGTTGATGAAGAGCTCGGAAAGATGGTTGTGGATGACCAGGAACTGAAAGCTAAGCTGTTCAACTGCAAGATTACCATGCATACAGAACTTCTGAAACTTCTGAAAGTTGACGACTGAAGAAGAATTCTCAAAGCTGCTTGTGCTGGGATGCCAAACTGGGTAGTGAGTTCCTGTATGTGATTAATACTCTGTGATTCTTAAAACTGTATAGTACTTTGTTGTTTCATTTCAACTGTGAGACTCTATCTGTTACTAGACTTGGGACTTCAACTGTGAGACTCTATCTGTTACTAGACTTGGTACTTTGAAATATAAAATAGATACTAAATCCTCTGAACTAGTTATGGTTCCTCCTATATATATTTTGTGTACATCTGTGTTGAGAAAAAAACATATAATGGCCAAGAGGCCCAAAACATTAGAAATTTCACAAATTGAATAACTGCCTTTTTCAACTGTCTTTCAGGTATTTTCCAATTGATAGAAACTATTATATCATCTTACAGTATTGGGTCAATATTGCATGTCTTGTGCTTCCACAAGTTTGTGGAGAACTGGCAACAGCCTCTCCAATTTCGAATGTCTCAACTGCAATGCTGATTAAGAGTTCTCAAAAATGCTTGTGTTATGTTTCCAAATTGACTAATTGGCTTTCTGAATCCCTTCTACTCATTTGGTCAATACTTGTGATTCTTCTAGAGAAGATTTGAGGCTGTATACTACTATACTTCTAGTTAGGTTAATATTTGTATATATAAATCATCGTATGCCAGGGTCCTTCTGAGAACTAGCATATGGTTCATAATTACAAAGGCCACCAACAACTTTAAGGCCATGTTGATGAATGCTGTGGGAAGTCCCAAATGACCCCCTTTCCATTTGAGCTAGCTAGCTAGCTACTGCTTTAGGATTAAGGTCAAATGTCTGAACCGTATAAATTATATATTTTTGGTTATAGATGTGTTTTTCTTTAGCATTGCAGTTAAGACATTCGAAGTTGGAGAGGTTGTTGACGGTTCTCCACAAACATGAGGCAGCTGTATAATACTATACTGTTTCGCTGCAACTGTGAGAGCTATCTGTTATAAGACTGGATGTTCAAATACAAAATAGATATTAAATACTCTAAACTAGTTATCAATTCCTCCTATATTTTCATGTTTGTGTGTGAATAGTAGAACTATAAACGCATAATAAGCAAGACATTTATTCCATGATAGGCCATATTAGTTTGGTGCATTTGTTGATGACCAAAACCACTTTAGGCAGCAATTATCAGGATCATTGAGGAAAGAATCATGCACAGCAAAAAGATGAGCTTTACATTAGCAACCTGGGATAGGGCTAAAACTGACATTATTCCACTCCTTCACCAAACTTTGACATTTCGAAGCTTCTTTGTAAGAATATGAAGACAATGGGGGTGCTCCAAGTTTTCTTAACCACATATTGAATAGCGCCTCTTAAGAACATAATGCATCTCTAAGAATATGTTCATTCTCCCCATGCTGGTTGTTAATAAGTCAATAAAATTATATTCATCCTCTCCAAGCTGGTTGTTAATAAGTCAATAAAATTATATTCATCCTCTCCAAGCTGGTTGTTAATCAAGTCAATAAAATCCTTAGAGGTTTTCTCAGGACTGGTGTAGATTTGAAATCTACTGGTGCTAAGGTTTTCTGGAATACAATGTGTAAAGCCTAAAGATTATGGTGGCCTGGGTATACCCCACCTTCACATGCTAAACAAAAATCTCTATTTTGAGACATATCTAGAACCTAAGAAGCACCGACACTTTATGGGCACTCCTGGACATGTCTCCAACACTTTATAGTTGGGTTCATAATTTAAAAATAATTTTTATTAGTATGGACAATTCACCAACACATCTTGGACAGTTGCCGGACACATGACCGACACATCCCACACCCTTTGTCTTTATAAAACAAACACATGACAGTCTTAGAAACTAACATTATGCACATACATTAAAGTGTCCAACCTTATTTTCTTTAAAAAATTGACATTAAACACATGTGAAAGTATGTAATGAAAAAAACATAACTATAATGATAAGATAGGATAACAAGATCATATATAATATAATATATACTTCTTGATATTCGAATAGCTTCAATTTCTAACTTATGTAACATTAGCATAGAAATTATAAATTAATTAATGTCCTATAATTATCTCATTCAATAAATATAAAAAATGTCGATTCACAGTAGTTTTGGCTGTCGTTGGTTTTTGTTGGTTATTTGCAATGCTCGCCTGTTGCTCCTATGGACTTTGCTCCAAGGGCTAATTTTTTAAATTGATGTTGTTGCAACGGTAGCTAGTGTTTTGGCTTTGGGTTAGGCTGTTTTTGGGTTTCACTTGGTTGCCTTCGGGCTTGTTTTGTCTTCGGGCTTGCTTGGGCTTTGGCCCCTCTCTTGTATAGTTCTTTCCTTTTTATAGAAATTTTCATTCACCGAATATATATATGCATACACACTTGCTGGTAAGACTGAGACTTCTTCTATGGACCTAATGAATCACCTTGTAATGAATCTAGGTATCCACACACCTATTCATTATATATATGATGGAAGATAGATTTCAACTAACCCATGGCTGAACCCCCTTTTTCAGTCCATATAGTTATGTACAGTTCAGGGTATATACTATAAAAATATGATAGCTATAACTACTGGTGCATTACTTTAGGTTGTGAGATGTAGCCTTGGGTAGGTATAAATATATACCTATACATTTATACATTTACTGTATTTGGGGTTCCTTAATGATCTTCCTGCAGAATGGTGACCATAAGTGGTGTTTGGAGGCCACCATGGTTTTTACTCTATAGGGTACTTTTTTTTTGGTAAGTTACTTTATGAGATGCTTAATTAATAGATAAATGAATGAAGAGAAAAGTGATAGAGACGGGATCAACAGTAGGTAATGGTTTTGAACAAAAAATAAGTGATTTAATCTTCTTTAACTTTTCTGTTTTCTCATTTTGATGAAATCCTGAAACAGAGGAAAGATGCTTTGTATTTCTTCTTTCTTGATGTATTAATCAGTTTGATCATTTGATCCGAATGGTCTATTCAATTTTTGATTTTTTTTTAACATTTTTCAAACTAACTTTAATAGCATCAAGGCCGCTAAACAAGGAGGTATTTCTGTGTTTATAGCCACTAATGAAGTGTACTAAAGTGAGTTTATTATATCTGACAATTTTTTTTTTCTTTTTCCGGTGGTAAAGGGTCACTACCATGTGTTGGAGCTAGGTATTACAGTTGGTATCAGAGTCTGAACTCAGTCGAAAGTGTGCCGACGAGGACGTCAGGCTTCGTAAGGGGTAGATTGTAGTAACCCAGCCGAAACTATGAGAGAGTACTGGAAGCTCGAAAAAGTGTCAGATTTGATTCATTTAATATTTGTTCGGGGTTTGGCATTTGTGAGTTCACGGAAGATGGAATGAGATTCAACTGGCGCCGTTTATTAGTCTGGCCATCTGTTAATTGCTACAACATATTTGATACCATTGCATGGCTTGAACCCAGGTGGGTTCATCCTACTTTGAACCTGAGATGGAGTGCCTGATTCCATGATCCAGGATTTAATGGATCTGTCACGCTTTTACTCTGTGATACTATTTATAAAGCTAGTGCCATAGTCATCAATTCACTAGGACTTTTTTTTGTCAGCTCCTATTTCAAGCAGGTGGTGGGTGATTTTGTAGGCATGTGTTTGCCTGCCCTTGTTACATTGCTAATTTTATCAAATACAGAAACAGATTATTGGGTTATACTGAATTGATTTATGATTTTGACTACTGCTCATCTGCTATACATGGGGCTTTTATTTCAGGTCATTTTTTTGTTCTTTTTCTTTTATAGTTATTTATCAAGCCCATGGATTTCTTAGTTGAGTTGGAAGGGATTTTTTTCTAGCGGTTCATGCGTGATAGGTTGGTGTTGCTGTGGATTAAGATTAAGGATGGCAAATTATCCTGCCTCGTTGGTTACCAACCCGTCTTGTCTATCTCTGTTGTTTAAAATGGTTTTTGAGGCTCGTTAAATGATTTTGGGCAGGGTTAGGGCTGGATTTTATAGTGAAAATCCGTACAGCTGCGGGGTGTGGTGACTCATTTATAATGCAAAAATACTATTTTACCCTTATAATACTTTATTACCCTTGTTAGAATAATGTTAGTGTTTATTTGGTAGAATTGTGTAAATTTTAGAAGAATTTTTATTTGGTTTATATTTTTAAATATGAGTTCTTAAAATTTGAGTGGAAAAACTAGAAAGAAAGAATTTGCGTGAAAATTTAAATGAAACGAGGTAAGGGAACTTAAACTAAACATGGGTGGGATGGAAGAACTTAACAAGAGGAGCCCCAACCCGCCTCGGCTCATTGTCATTCCTACTAGTGTCTGGTTCCTGGGACTAGCATATTATTTGTTGTTTCTTTCTTGGCACATTTCTTGGGCAGTAGCTCTAGTTCCTTGCCACTTCCATGGCCACTTCTATGTGTTTGAGATTCTGATAATTTTCTAATAATCGATTTAAATTTCTTTGTGGTTGACAAGATTGGAAGGTCCAGCTTGTTAAAAGCTTAGCTTGAAACTCGCTTATTCAGTAACTGATGCAATTTTAGCTTAGAATTTATGATCATAATAAAGCTTTACTTGTAGGGCTCATGAATAAGCTTCTATAATTATGCATTAATTACCTTAGTTTTAGTTTAGTTCTGCCTGACAGGGTCTTGAAGAAGGAAAATTTGAGACAATTAGAACCTTTATTATTAGGGTAAATATCTGCTGAGATTGGATGTATTGTCACGTCATCAACACTCTTGTCTGTCACCTTTTTCAATTAAAAAATGTTTGAATGGTCCTGATTGTCTCTTATTATTTAATTGTTTTATGATATACAAATTTTAGAGTTGTAAAATGACCAAAATGCCCATGGGATTCATTTCTTCTACCTTTTCTTCCTTCTCTCTCCTCTCCAACTCTTAGATTCCGTTTGGATAGACAAGAGAGAAAAGAAATGAGAGGATAATTTTAGTTATGAGAGAAGAAAAGAAAGGAGAAGATAGCAATAACCCCTATTTATGTTTGGATAAACATGAATAAAAAGAAAAGAAAAGATAATATTTTTGTTTGGATAAGATAGGAAAGAGAAAATAAAAGAAAGAATAACAACCAAATTACTATCATACCCTTTTATGATTAATGGGACATGTGTGGAATAACAATTTTCTCTTTCTAATTATTAAGGACAATTTTGAATAGGATACGAGGGATTAAGAGGGATAACTATCCCTCCCAATCATCTCCTTTCTCTTCATTTAAAATATTCAAACACAAAACACACTATCCTCTCCTTTCTTTTCTTTCTTTATCCTTCCAAATCCTTCAATTCAAAAGATGCCTTACTACCACCACGACCACCAATCATGGATATTATAGAAGCTTTCTTACTGCAATTTTTTCAAGTACAACAATTCCATGGATATTGCAAGCTGATAAAGGAATTTGTCATATTTTTTAATTTTTTTCTCTCTCTATATATATTTACCCAAACATAAAAAATAGATAATAAAAAATGCAAAATCCCACTGTCAGCATAATCAAGCAAACAATACAATCTCATTTGTGAGGACCTTTTACAAACATGTACTCTTCATTGCATACACTACGTATTAAACTCACTTGAGATATATATATATATACACTACTATTAAAAGTGCAAAGGTTTTTTTTAGTTTCAGTACACTATTTTTTTATTTTTAAATTAAAAAAATAGAATTACCCAAGCAAAATCCTTTCCTTTTTCTTGTTTTAAAAGTAAAAAAAAATTTATTTATTACCCAAGCAAAACACTTTCCTTTTTTATTTTAAAATTAAATTTTTTTCATTTATTACCCAAGCAAAACCCTTTCCTTTTTTATTTTGAAATTAAAAAAAAATAGAACTACCCAAGCAAAACTCTTTCTTTTTTTATTTTGAAATTAAAAAAATTGAATTACCCAAGCAAAACTCTTTCCCAAGCAAAAACCTTTTCTTTTTATTTTTAATTTCTAAATTTAAAAAAGCAAAACCCTTTCTTTTTTTTAAAAGTACAAAGGGAAAAAAATAGAATTACCCTAGCAAAACACTTTCATTTTTTATTTTGAAATTAAAAAAAATTTATTTTGAAATTAAAAAAATAGAATTTCCCAAGCAAAACCCTTTCTTTTTATTTCTAATTTCTAAATTTAAAAAAGCAAAACCCTTTCCTTTTTTATTTTTAAATTAAAAAAATAGAATTACTCAAGCAAAACTCTTTTACCAAGCAAAATCCTTTCTTTTCTAATTTTTAAATTAAAAAAAAAAAGCAAAATCCTTTCCCTTTTTATTTTTAAATTAAAAAAATAGAATTACTCAAGCAAAACTCTTTCCCAAGCAAAATCCTTTCTTTTTATTTCTAATTTCTAAATTAAAAAAATCAAAATCCTTTCCATTTTTATTTTTAAATTATAAAAATGGAATTACCCAAGCAAAACCCTTTCTTTTTATTTCTAAATTTAAAAAAATAAAATTATAACCAGCAAAACCCTAAACACTTAAAATCACTCTTTCCTTTTCTTTTTTATTTTAAATTAAAAAAATAGAATTACCCAAACAAAACCCTAAATACCTAAAATCACTCTTCCTTTCAGCTATAACTCTCCAAAAATAGAATTCCCTATGCAAAACCCTTATTTTTATTTCTAAATTTTAAAAAAATAAAATTATAACCCGGAAAACCCTAAACACTTATAAAATCAATCTTCCTATCAGTTACAACTCTCCATTCTTTATCTCTGCTCTCATCTTCCTCTCGGCTCTCATCAACACGGCTATTAGCGTGACTCTCACCATCCTCTCGGATCTCATCAACAACCATTCGATTCGGTTTTGTCTCAGCTTACATGTGAGTTATTTTCTTTGACTTCTTTTTTTTCTTTTTTTTTTCTACTCATTGTTTGCTATTAATTTTTGAAATCAAAATATTTTAATAAAAATTACGTCTGTAATGAGTCATGTTATCCCGGCCATTGATGGTCATATATATCTTATATAGAAGGAGAGAAGGTAATAGATTAAAAGATATTTTTTTTGTATTAGTAAATATACTCCCAAACACATGGTGCATGTTGGGACTTAAATCCTCATTCTCTTCTTTGGAGAAGTAATGGAGAATATAATACTCGAGCCAATACTTTGAAAGTGAAGAAAAAATTAATATGCCTTAACTTTTTGTTCTATGGTATTGTTTTCTTCTGTTTTCTTTTTCCTATTTTTCCTTTTTTTTCCCCATAGAACAAGAAAAGAGATTTTTTTTGAAAAAATAGATCCACTTTCTTTCCTCCATTTTCTCTTCTTTTATTTTCGTCTTCTCTCTCTCTACAAAAGAAAGTAGTTATTTTTGTTTCCGTTCTCTTCCTTCATGGCCCATTTCAACTACGTACAACATGTTTGATCCGGAAGCAACTTGAGACAATTTTTTAAAAGTAAGCATATATTCACTGAAGATCATATTTTATCTAAACTTATAAACCTGTGGAAAATGTAAATCTGTCCTATTAACATCATATATATCATTTACAATATAGAAAGAACTTACAATTGTTATATATATGATGAGGCACTGATCAAAAGATCAAAGTGTCCACGAAAACAATAGAAAAAAGCAAATGTTGGAAGCTTCACTTACAAGGGAAATGATTTCTGTTCATCAATAAACTAATTATAATAATGAAGCATATGTTTGAAAAGGAAAAAAAAGAAATTTGATAATGAAGCTAATAAATGAAAGACCCATTATCACAGTTACACATTTGTTAATCAACACAGTAAAAGGTAACTTGTCACACAACATTGAGATTATTCACTTTATATTTTTTTATTATATCTAAATGAACATAAAATAAAAAAATAATATTATATTTTAGGTTTGGATCTTCAAACACAACCAGGATCTACATAACAAATTAACATGAAAATTGAAAGAGTCAAAGCATTACGATATTGGTTGGGTATTTATTTCTTCTTACTTATATTAAGTTTTAATTATTTATTTAACTTAAAGAATATCATGACTGGTAGGACATGGTTGGTGGAAGCTAATCAAAAATTAATAATTAAAAAATCAAACAGAAAATAAACAAAAATTATAATTTTTTTTTGTTCATAAAACTCATAATAAGGTATAATTAATGATTGTATGTCTGTATATTTGTACATATCAACAACATATTGTTTCAATAATTTATTATACTTCGATAGGTTTGAAGAAAATGAAAATGACAAAAACATAGATGCTCTCATTTCAAGTTCAAAATATCAATTATTCGAAGAGGCTGAAAAACTTCCCCTTGAAGACATAATTGGAAAATCTGCAATGGCATTCAAGGTATTAAATTTTTTTTTTTTTTTATATATTCATTTAATTTTTCTTTATTATATCACATGATTATAATTAATTTTTGTTAAAAAAATATATTTTGTCACTCAACTTGCAGAAAACACATTATTTTTTTTAAGCAAGAATTATAGAGATTAAAAATGCATCCGAACAATGGTACAATGCATGTAAGCAATGCAAGAAGAAAGTTGAAGTACGAAAGGATTGACTCAATTGTACTAATTGTAAAACAAAAGACCCTAAATGTTTTCAAATATATTATTATATCTTTAAACATTCTATTTTTAAAAAAATATATATAATATGACAAATATGTCATTCTTTATTATTATGTATCAATGAAATATACTCATTTATGCAGATTTATGATACAATTTCGAGTCAAAATTATAACAAATAATGCACATCTAACAATATTTGATGATTTCTCAATTATTAATAAATTGTTCACTAAATGAGCTAAGGTAATACTTTTTTCCTCACTCATAAAATTTATGGATAAAACATTTCATTTGAAATGTATCAATATTACTAAAATAAATTTGTTCTTTTTGTAGGACGAGGAGATGAATGAATTTTACAACAAAGTGACAAGTTGCAAAGGAAAATCGTTTCTTTTTATGATCAAGATAGACAACAATAAAAATGACGTAGTCAAAAATAATTTTGTGGTGGCAGTTATCAAAGAAGTTTCACTTGAGAATGATTTATTTGAAGAATAATTCAGAAATATAAAAAGGATAAAGTGTTAAGAATTTTCAAAAGAATAGTATTAGATTAGTTAAGAATTGTTAAAATTATATCTTTTGATTTTTTATACTTTATACGTGATTCCTTCCATGTATATGTATGTATGACTAAACTCACTTGATGGTGTTGTAGAACATATGGGTATATAACTTTGCATATTCAAATGCTAAGTGATTTACCCATTTGACAAGTGGCGAGCCAAGGCACAGGAGATCAATTGTTATATGTATTAAAGTGGGTATTGTTTTGCAATAGCATTCAAAATCCATTTTGTTCCAGAACATGATCTCATGGAGATGGCAGCCAACACTTTGGGCAGTATCGATTTGGTTTCCAGAGGGTTTCTGGGTTGTTTCAGTTATGGGTCTTGGCAATGATAAGCGGTGGAGCTTGGCGGCAGGATCTTTGGGGTGCAGTGGCGAGGTACCAATTCTGATCTGTAGTCGACAAAGCCGGTAGTTTCCTCTCCCTCTCTCTCTCTATATATGTATTGTCGTTTTAGAACACTTGCTAAGAAAATCATATACATATATATATATATATATATATATATATAAAATTAATCGAACACTGCAATCCAATTCTAGTATATATATAAATATGTTTATAGGGTAAAATTAACATTCCTCTTTCAGGAGGAGGATAATCTTATTCCTAATTTTTAACAGACAAATATATCCATGATACATCAGTTATAACTATCTTATTTTAAAGGTTATTATAGTCAATTTATAATTTTAAATAATGTGTCATTGGAAACACAACCACCACAACCAGAGCATCATCACCGCCACCATCATCAGCACCACCGCCACCACCATCCTTCACCCCACCACCACCGCCACCACCATCCCCACCCCACAACCACCAGCGGCACCACCACCACCACCACCACCATCAGAGCACCACCACCACCACCATCATCAGAGCACCATCACCACCACCATTCCCACCCCATAACCACCAATGATGCCACCACCACCATAAACCACCACCATCATCAGAGCACCACTGCCACCACCATCATTAGAGCACTATCCCCACCCCACCGCCACCACCATCCCCACTCCCACCCACACAACCACCGCAACTACTGTGTCTTTTGGCGAAATAACTACTTTGAAGATCTCACACTCGGCGGCGAAGAGGTTGGTCTTGGCATGGTGGCGGCAAAGTTCAAAGTTAAAGTAAGGTGACGGCATTATGGAAGGCTTCACGACAACAGCAGTAGATTCACGGCAGTAGGAGATAAGAGAAGTGATATGAGAGAGGAAAATGATGAAGTGAAAAGATGGATTAGGGTTTTCTCGTTTCTGAAATAACTTTAATGTACCTAGTTTAAATGAGGTGACAGGGCATAATGGGATTATTTTTGTCCAAATATTATGGGGACAAGTTTATCCTCTTCCTGAAAGAGGGGATGTTAGCTTTACTCATATTTATATATATACATGTAACAAGTGTGAAGTGGGTAGTTGTTTACATAGATGACGTATATAATAATAGGGCATAGTTGGGGTATTTTGGTTTATTATAAAGGGTGGTTAAATGTGTAATTTTAGTATTCAAAAAGATTAGGTCAAAAGTCAAAGGACAGTATGGTCAGTGCTCTAACGAGATGTATTTTTGGTTGGAGGGGGTGTACGTGATATTCAACGCAAATCACAGGGGGGTGTTGGTGATGAAATTTCATAAAGTTGTAGCCGAGTGACAATATATCAAATCTCAAGGAGTGTCAATGATATTTACCCTTATTATTATTTTCAAAACAACAACTTTGAGGCTTGAACTTGCTCCAATGACACCTAGCATTTCACTGATTAGCTCCTATATCTAAAGACATAGTATATTTCAAATTTTAACATTAAAGTTTGGCCCATATCACATAAGTTTCACCCAAACACTAAACAAAGACTCAATAAGTTATTTATTGCCCGTTTGGGGGAGCTTCACGGGGAATTGAAACGAGCTTTCAAGCCAAGAAGTCATTTTCAAAAAAATGTTAGCGTTTGATGAAATAAGAAAAATGGACTTCTAATGAAAGTCAAAGTCTTGTGTCCTGTTTGGAGGAGTTTCCTGATTCTAAAATTCCTTCCATTTAAAAGGTCTTTGAAAATGCCTTCAATAAAAAGAATTTAAAAGAAAAAAGTTGTTTAGTGGATACATTTTTTGAAATTCCTTTCATAATTAACACAATTTTAACTTGACAAATTTATCATTAATAACTACTCCCAATAGACAAGTTTCACGAACTAAAAGACGGCAAAACTGTCAATAAAATTTGTTACTTAAAATAATTATAGCTTCTTTTCAAAAGCAAGTTTCTAACTTCCTTTGAACGGATTTTTTAGGACTTCAACTTTCATTAGAAGTCCATTTTTCTTATTTCACCAAACACTAACATTTTTTGGAAGAATTTTTGGATTTGGAAGCCTGTTTCAATCTCCCAGAAAGCTCCCCCAAACGGCCCCTTAGAAAGTCCGTTCAAAGGAAGTCGGAAAATTTTGCTTTTGAAAAGAAGCCAAAATTATTTTAAGTAATAAATTTTATAGACAGCTCCTTTTATTTCATAAAACTTGTCTATTAAGAGTATTATTAAGGATAATTTTGTCAAATTAAAATTGTGTTAATTGTAAAAGGACTTTCAAAAAATACATCCACCAAACAACTTTTTTCTTTTAAATTCTTTCTATTAAAAGTCTGAGAAATGCTAAACGTCATGAAATTATTTCATGAATTTGTATCATGAATGATGTGGCAGGTAACGTGGAGAGTTAGTATTGGTGGAATTCAGTAATAATATCATGGGACTTTGTGTATGGGGGAAATTCTACCAATACTAACTCTCCACGTTACCTGCCACATCATTCATGATACAAATTCATAAAATAATTTCATGACATGTAGCATTGCTCTAAAAGTATTTTCAAACGTCTTTTAAATGAAATAAATTTTAGAATTATGAAACTCCTCCAAGGAGCCATAAGTTTCACCCAACTGACTGTTGTAGACCCTGCTTGGGCTGTGGGCCTTCCAGGCTACCAGCTTGGACTGGTAAACGGGTCCACCAGGAGAAATGCCAAGCCCATACCTGACTTGGCTGGCTTTAAGCCTACTTAAAAATAAAGTATATAAAATATATAGGAAGTTATAAAAATTATGTATTAATAGAAACACTATACATAAATATAATATAGGGAAAAATGCAAGAAAGCCTTTGAACTTTCAAGTTTTGGCAACTTACCTCCCTTGCCATTTGCTTAGAGGTTGATGAAGTCTATCAGTATAAAAATGCTATTTTATCATTTATATTGAACAAAATGCAATTTTAAATTATCAAAATATTCTATTTTTTTCATTTATATTGACCAAAATGTCCTACAGTACTTTACCATTAATATAAAAATAAAAAAAAATAAAAAAAAAACCTTATTTCATTTCGATCTTTGGATAAGTAAATTCAAAGTATGAAACAAGTAAAAACCACCATCATCATCATCATCTACTAATGCAATGTAAAAAAAAAAAAATCTCAGTCATAAATGGAAGGAGTCGTCGTATTTGGCAATCTCCGGCCACGTACAAATGAACTGAACAAATGCAAAGCTCTTGATGGCTGTGCATATGGTACCATATGAGCAGCACCCCTTACAGTGGCAAAAGTTAATAAATTTCCATACTCAGTTGCCCAACCTCCCACCTATTGTTTCAAAAGAAGATGAATATATATATATATATATATATATATATAAAGATCAGTTTATTGTAAGTTCAAATGAATTCTTATATGAAAGTGAAGGATATAACCAAAGTCAGATGAACAAGTACCTGCCCTTTATGAAACCAAGCTCCATATGGTACAGTAATTTTGAAGTTTAGATCATGAGCTAGTTCGCGGACAAGTGTCCGTGAGCCGAGCAATGGTACAACAGAATCTTGATCCCCACTACAGTTGGGTAAATTTTAATCATCATACTTGCGAAGAAATTAATAATATATGCTATATATATATGTGATTCAATATTTTTAATTTTACTGTAAATTCAAAAAAGATACCTGAAAATCCAAACAGGGATGTGATTTTGGACTATCCTTTTAAGCAAGGGCAGAATGTTGATGTTACCATCAGTATCACTATAATTCAGAACACTGTCCAAAAAAAAGAGAGGAAAAAAAATCAATGTACTTTAAGTCTATGATAAGTTCACAAACAGGATGATTACTAATTTCACAAACAGAATGTTTGGTGGCAAGCCTAAATTTGATCTATGGCACCCTAGAGAACAATAGTGAGCATTAATGGTGCATAAGCTAGCTATATATATATATACACACACATAGATATATATTATATTATGTGGGTGTTGAAATTAGTGATTACCCATTTAACTGAGTTCAATGCTGGAAACAATGGCTTGTCTAAGGACTACCAATCACCATGCATTTGTTCATAGGCATCTCAAGAAAAAGAATGATGTCTGAGCATATATATCTATATATATATATATATATATATATTACACATTGTGTAGATCATGTTATAAGCATATAGGATTTTGAAGTACTACTACATCTTTATCTCCACAGTTGATGCAAAATATTGCTTGGATGGAGTTACTTACTGCAAGTATGAGTAGTTTTTATTTCTTTGAGATGGAAGCTAGGTTTAAGATACTGTTTGGATAGAATTAATTACTTACCCACTGCACATAGACCAGCTATATGGTAAATTGGTCCGGTTTGCATGAAGAGCCTTTTGAACCTCTGGAAGGTTGAAATAGAAGCGCCTTTCGTAGGTCATACACACATCAACCCCTATACTAATCTTAGTAGCCTGGATAAGAAATAATTAAGTGAATTCCATCACATGGAAGGACTATATATGTAACAAAATCAAAGAAAGGAGAGGACATAGAGAAGACTAATATGTACCATTTTCTTCAATCGCAGTTCTTGCTCTACTATAGATGGATAACAAACATCAAGGATCACATCATAATAGTTTATATAGTCACCAACTATTCTGTTTGCTTCAGATAAAGCTTGGTTGCAGGATTGTGTTACATTGTGAGGACTAGGAAAGGTATAATCATCAAAATCACAATCATTCATGATGGTGAGCCCAATTTCATCAGAAATCATTCCATGTGACCAGAAGAATTCGTACATTGCAGGAGCATCCCGGTCAAGTCTGAGCAGTGGATTCCCAATCTAATTAATCAAAAGATTGGAAAGATTAAAGAAAATGTATGAACAACCAGTATAATTACCGAAGGGAGTCTCAAAATGGTAAAGCAAGAGAACTCTATAGTAAGAAAAAGCAGGGCATTCAGTTCGAGTATCATGAATCTTACAGCGATTCCTTTAATATTGAATTTGAAACCAGCTGAATGTGCATTATGGTCCAGGAGAGCAACAGCAAGTTGGGGTATGTAATGCCCTACACATGAATTTCATGCAATTATCCAACTACAAAAATTGGTGATCCTAGAGAGGTAAAAGAGAAGAAAAGTAGATGAGAGTTGATATAGTGCTAATCATGATCACAAATTGCATGACATATATATAGCTATTTTCATAGTTCAAGATAAAACATTAACAATCTCACACAGTATGGAAAATTTTGAAGAACATGTTCAATTGGAGGAATAGATTTTCCTGAGCTCACTATTCTATAATTTAGTGATCAAAATTTCTTGAAAGACTAATAATTTACATATGCTTAATTTCCATTTTTTTCATTCTATAATTCATACATAAAAGTAATGGGAAAAGGCCATGACTTCATTTTGGAGGAAAATGAAATTAATCAGAACAAGAAATGTGTTTATGCTGATAATCAGCCTCTTTTCTGGAAGATGGCATCCCAAAACTTACAAAGGATGCCATTTTCCATCATATTGAGAAAGTGCATGATCATTATCAAAATGTTACCAGTGTCAATGTGCTCCAACAACAGTATTTATCCCAAACATCATATGCAGCCTCAATAGATAGAAAATTTACCACTTTTTCTTTAGAAAAAAAATTCTAAGACCAGATTTGAAGCTTCAATTATTGCTGTTCTTACCTGCATAGCTTTCTCCTGTCAGAAACAAATCTCTGGATTTGAAAGCCGGAAACTTATCATACCACTTTATCATGAATATATGTAAATCCATGGCTGCAATAAACAATAGAATAAACTCGAAGCATTAGAGAGTACACATAGCCTCCTGAATCCTCATATATCTTATACCTTCTCTTTATGATTGCTGTATTCTATTTTCAATGGCACCTATCCAGAAGAGATTAACACTTGCAACAAATAATAGTAATAGTAACAATAATAATAATAATAATTATAATTATTGAAAAACTAAGCTTGGGTATGTCTTTAAGGCAATTCTCTTAGTTTACCAGAAGAAGCATCACCACAGGTGTAATCTGAGGTCCTATTCGAGTATGACCATCCTACTCCTGCTGGAGACTCGACAAAAAGGAGATTTGATGCTGCGAAAAATAGAGAATAGGGATGTGATTAGTAAAGAGAAATCACTTAAAATCAAGATGGAAACAATTTCAAACAGCAATCTGTGTAAAACAGTACCTTTGTTCCATGATTTTGAATTTCTTCGGAGGCCTCTCCCATCGCCCTTAGGGAAGAAAGGACCCAACTCTGTAAAGGCACCCCCACCAATTGAGGAACAACCTGGGCCTGAATGAAGAAAGTTAACATTAAATTTTTGCTCAAATATGCAAGCCTCAACTTAAAAAACTATAGAAGATTGTTCTGGCATTTTAGATTCCCCCAACTTGTACAATGTTATGAAAATTTAGAAATTATGTCCATGAACTAGAAACATTTTACAGAGGATTGACCTAATGTCAAAGCCTAAAGAACATAGGTGTAAACAGTCATTACCCAGTATTATTCTAATTAAATTCATACAATGAGATCTAACTCTGGCATAATTGCACAATTGTGAGAAGAAATTTTGGTTAAATGGTTTTTCTGTTTACAATGTAATAAAAAAATATTTTAAATTCTACAATTGACAAGTTCTATTATGAATCATTGATGCTGCTGAACACCAAATTTGCAGTTCTTAAGAAACAAGAACAGAAATTGTTGTATTTTCTTTTTCTTTTTCTTTTTCCTTTTCTAGGATAGCTATGTATATATATAAGTGAAAAGATATATAACAGTAATGTGACCACTAGAAACATACATGTGCATAACATAAATCATCAACTGGATGTGAAAATGGAACAATTCAATATGTTCCTAAAGAAAGGAACAAGAATGAATCAATATTCAAGGTGAAAAATTAGCAAAAGGAGACACAAGACCAACCCATAACCACAAGAAGAACAAACAGCTAAATGTTCAGTAGTAGAGTAAACCCAATAACTATGGGGTAAAAAAGAACAAAAAGAATGTCTATATAAGAATCAGAATCCACTTAATTAAGAACCATGAAGAGTTTTCAGAACTGTGTGTGTTTGTGTTTTTGTGTGTGTGAGAGAGAGAGAGAGAGACAGAGAAGCAACAATTACCTCCATTGAGCCAGAGAGTGAGGGGCTTATGATTAGGGTCCTCCTCAGCTTCAACAAAGTAGTAAAAGAGGCTCTTACCAGCCTTGACATCCACATCAACATAGCCAGCATACTGCCTGAACCCAACCTTTGGCTGTCCAGGCAATCTCACCACCAGATCCTCCAATGGGTACCCTTTCACACTACCAAAAACCAACCCAACAACAAGAACAAAACCACAAAGCCACCACATACCCATCTCACCACATTCAACTCAAAAGATTCTTTCTTAGACCAAACCAATTAACAACTTTATATATCCATTCTCTGCTTTAATTCCCTCTCAGAATTTTCCTTATCGATATATACAATAAATACTATATATATATATATATATATATATATATATATATATATGAACAAATTTAAAAGTGATGATAAGGAATAATGAATTCTGTTGAGAGAGAGTACTACTGCACGTGAATTCTGCGCGCTTCAGCTAAAAGTTGCATCTCATAATCTAATTTAAACAGAATTTGCTATATACACATATAGATATAGATACAGATACATGATACAACATTATATATTCATATATATACACTTCATATGAGAGAGACGTTACGAAGTTGCATTTTTTTTTTAATTGATAAGAGTGAGTATTGTTAATGTTGTGGTCTTTTTGGCAGCTTTGCCGGCTTTTAATTTGGTTGTTATAGAGAGAGAGAGCATTTAGAGAGAGAGAGAGAGAGACGTTTGAAGCAGCAGCTGCTGCTGCTGGAGGTTGAGATCCGCTAGCTAGGCATCTTCCAAATGTACTAAAGTATAACTGCACGCAGTCAGAAAAAAATCAATACACATAAAAAGTAATACTATTTTTTTTTTCGCTCAATAATAATAGCAATTTACTATATAATAAATTAATAATTAATATATAAACTATACATATGTTTTGCAATTAAATGCTATAGCCAACTTGCATGCATGGCTCCAGAATAGCACCGTAAACTTTTGAATTTCAATTGAAAAGAGACGATACTTACCTATTCATCGGTATGTAGGTGAGTCCTCTTGACCGCTGATGTGTTCCAATAAAAAATGAATACATCAGTTTTAAAGTATAATAAATAAGTAAAAAATCTCATTTATTATACTTATTTATTGCATTTTAAACTTCATTTATTATACTTTTTTATTGCATTTTAAATTTAATTTTGTAATTAAAGCTGATGTTCATTTTTTATTGGAACATATCAGCGGTCAGGAGGGTTCATCTACACACCGATGAGTAAGTAAGTATTGTCCATCGAGAAATTTGTGCTGACTCGATCAAAACCAACTACTTAATAGAATAGTGGGTTCACCACTTGGTTCCACCATTTCGAAGTGGTGGAACCCACTACTCCGGTGATTGAAAGTACTAGATCCAATCATCAATGCAGCTAACATTTTTTGTTTTGTAAAGATTATGCAATCACTGTGAGTCCTATCATTAAGAGAATATGAACGAGTCAAATATAAGTGAATTTGTACTCAATTTTTAAACCCGTCCCCTAACTATGACTTGAATAAATGGTCTCATCTTCTGATTAGAGTTTTGGAATTAAAATCGACAAATTATTTTTATGTTATAAGAACAAATTTTTTTCAATACCACAAGTTTTAATTCCAATACTCTAATTTCATTCAACCAAACATAGAACTTAAGTCAATTCACTAGATATTGCTTTACATATATTACTGATAAACAATTTTTTTTTTAATTTTTTTTTTACAATTGAAGAAGAAAGGTATCAATTTTTTTTTCGCAATTGAACATGAACACGAAGAAATGTATTATGTAATCAAAATGAAAAACCTCTGGGTTTTTTCCCATCGTCAATATATATATATATATATATATATATATATATATATATATATATAAAACACACCCACACACCTTACTATGTCCCTCTGAGACTAGAACCTTCACATTCTACTTTGGTTTTTTTCCACACCAATTAAGGAAAGATGCATGTACTTAATTGTAACATTGGTATGAATATATTATGTTGGTCACCCAATATTACAACCACTTTATTTTATTTATTTATTTATTATTATTATTTTGACAATATTTCACACATTCACTTTATCTAAGTAGAAATTTGAACTTTTAACCTTTTAAGTCGCATTGTTAATCTTAGGATCACAAATGTTTAAATTTTGGAAAAACTATATTGTAGTAACCAAATATCTAAACAAAATTGCTCTAAAGTGACTTAAAAGTCTACAAAAAATGGATAATCACCAAATTTAAAATTTAATTGTTATTAAATGACAATTTCATGATTTATTACCTAAATGTCGTTATTATAATAAATCATTATACAAACAAGAACCTTACCTTATTGTTTAGTCCATGTCAATTGACTGCTCATTGAGCAATATATATATACAAACATGAACCTTACCTTATGATTTAGTTCATGGCAATTGAATGGTGATTGAGCCATATATATACAAACATGAACCTTATCTTATTAGTTATTTAGTCCATGTCAATTGACTGATCATTGAGCCACACACACACACACACACACACACACACACACATATATATATATATATATATATATATATATATATATATATATATATATATATATATATTGGCGTGACTCCAATGCCGTTTATTGATTAATCCCATATTACTCTCATGATTTTTCTCAAATGTAATGTGATTACAATAGAATGTGACATTGGAGGTTTCAATCATTACCATTTCGCATATTAAATTGTGGTCTTATATATAATTCTGATCAAGACCACAATTTAATATGCGAAATGGTAATGATTGAAACCTCCAATGTCACATTCTATTGTAATCACATTACATTTGAGAAAAATCATGAGAGTAATGTGGGATTAATCAATAAACGGCATTAGAGTCAGGCGATGAGTGAATACAAAAAGATATATCAACCTTACCTTATTGTATAGTCCATGTCAATTGAGTCATAAATTCAGGAACGGTTCAACATAATTTGAGGTATTAGGCGAAAAATATAAAAGTGGCCCTTTAACATATACTATTTTAATATCAAATATTAGTTAATAATGTTTATATAAAAATTATTCTTATTGAAATTATTTTATTTTATTTAATTAGACCATTTTTTACTAATAAATCTTTTAATTTTTAACGATATTTTTCCGGTGCATAAATATTTGTAGGAATAAAATATGATTTTTGAATAAGATCATTTTTTTTTACTTGGTTCACTTTCTTTCATTCTTTTTTCATGTTATTCACAAAGAATTTTCTTATCACACGTTATTGATTTTTCACCTAAATTTCTTGTTTTTTTACTATTAATTATAAAAAAAATTTGTTGTAATGAGAGAAGAGAAAATGCAAGGAATAAGGAAAAAAGATAAAAATTAATAGGAGAGATGGAAAGTTTTATAATTCTTAATTTTTTATAATTATCTGTCAAGTATATTTTCAACAATTCATAAAAAAAACGTGAAATGAGAAGTGACAGAGAGAAAAAAGAGGGAGGTTTTGAGATAAGGATAAAAATTAGAAGTTTTAAAATAAATTAAATTATTTAGGTCTATTATTAATTTTTTACCATTAGTTGAGGCCTATCACTACAAGAAAATAAAATTTTTAGGAAGTCTAATAATATTAGAAAATAAAAATTTTAGGAACTCTTATTAAGGAAATAAATTAATTCAGAAACTTTCTATTAATTGGGGCCTTAGACAACTGCCTAATTCGCCTAAGGGTTAAGCCGGCCTACTCATCATTGAGCCATACATGCACACTTATATTATTCTTGCATATTCATATTGATGGTCCATACTAATTAGATAATGTTAAAACATTATATTCACCATATGTACATGGTACATATGGAAAGGGACAAACCTAGGCCTAGCAAAGCCAAAACTCTGGTATTATAGTTAAAGGCTAAAAAATAAAAAAAATAATATTATAGTTAAGAATTATCATAATTACCATCTGGCAAATCAATCTTGTAAATAAACTAAATAAATAAATAAATCTTGGTAGCATAATTTAAATAAATAAATAAATTTTGTTTCGAAAGTATAGTGACCAATTTTAAATTTAGTCATTGGTTTGTAGTTGTTGCCAGAAGGTGGCCGTATGAATTGGACTGTGGCCGGCATATGTATTGGCAACAGAGAGAAAGAATGTTTTTCAATCCAACTTTAATTATAATGTAATGATAGGAATAATGAAAGTTATCATCGAATTAAAAAAGTGAATCACATTTTCACAATTCAATGGACACCCTCAATACTCTTAATTATATAGATAAAAGTTTTCTCTAGTAAACTAATGTAATTTGCCAACTTTAAGAATGCTCTTGGGCTTCTTCCTAAACGTCTCTCTCTCTCTCTCTATATGTATATATTTCTATATTCAAATTTTTTTAACAAATTTTATAATCAATTAAATTATACTTTAATTATTCCTGTATTAATTAATTTACTTAATACCTAATTTAATATATCTGTATTGCATGAATAATAACACATACCAAATATATATATATATATATATATAATTAAGGATTAATTAATTTACTTAAACTTAATACCTAATTTAATATATTTATATTGCACAAATAGTAATACATACCATATATATATATAAGGGTATATATATAAGTAAGGGTAAAATGGTCTTTCCAAATAACTAATCTCTTGAAATAAAAAGTAATAAAATATTAGGGGTATATTAGACATTTCACAAGTAAGGTAACAGAGTTAGAGACAGAAATATCACTTGAGATCTCTATGATATATTTGTCTCCGTATGTAATAAGTCCAAACCATAAAAAGTGTCAGTCATATTTATCCTTAATGATATAGATAAAATTTTTCTCTAGTAACTAATCAAAATGCATTTATAGTTTATAAAATTTGCTAGTAATGTAACACTAATGTAATTTGCCAACAAATTAAAACTATAATATTATTTTGTTACATGTGTAATATGTAGTTTTAATTATAGAAATATCAGTAATAGGTATCTTCACGTGGAGTTCAACTTTAAGTTCTTTAATATCCATTAATTTCCTTTTATATGTATTGACTATTTTTCTTTTTTACTTAAAAAAGGAACTTATATTTTTATCCCGAAACAACCCTTGCTAAATACGCAAAATAAGTAGGAATTGAACCAATCCCTCCTAGTGTAGTAACGGCGTGGTATTATACATCAGTTAAACACCGACACATATTGATATGACCCACTAAAATAGACGTATTCTTTGATAAAGTAGAATCGATAGAGGTTCTAAAAAGGAAGGAATAACAAAAACTAGCCTCAAAGCCAAAAGCAAGATTATTTTAAGGCTTTTGGTTCGAATCTTGCCTCAAAATTAAAGTAAATAAATAATAAATAAATAAAGCGTTAGGGGACCATAATAGTTTGTTAAAAAAAAATAGAAGAGAATTGAGTGGTCACGGTCAATAAAACAAGTCAACCACTCATATCAACATTGAATTGAAAAAGGATGAGTAGGCATGGTTTTGTTTTTTTGTTTTTTCTTTTTATTCCCTTTCTAAAAGAGAAGAATAGATAAGCTATCCCTTCTCAAACTGGATGGTCTTTGTAATTCTTTTCATAAATTTAATTATATAACTTATAAGAAATACTTTGTTTAATATAGTTTTTTTTTTCCCCCTAAATGGTTTCATGTAGCTTTGATGAATTTAGAAAATAGGACTATGATTTGCAAATAGCCGAATAAACTTTTAATTCTATCTCTATCTTCTTGGAATCTCATCAATCATCATAAATACCAAATGTAAAGACTTGGATAAGTTTATAGTTGTTTTCATTATTATAGCGACAATGATATTAATAGTTTGAATAATTTATAAGTGGAAAATGATATTTATCCCAACTTTTTCTCTTTCATTTCTTATTTTGTGTTAACATCTACCCACCCACCCACCCACCCACCTTCGACACTTATTGTAGTGACTCTTGTGGACGGCTGTGATGTGGACAGGTGTAAGAAGAGATATTGGGCTGAGCTACCACATAAACAGGCTACAGGATACTCAATCCCACATTGCCTAGGTATGGAGAAGAGGATGTGCTTATATATAATGTGTTCTCTCCAAATGGTATGAGGCATTTTGGGATAAAATTCAAAAGCAAAATCGTACGAATTTAGGCCCAAAACGGACAATATCATATCATGTGTTGGAGCAAAGTGTTACACTTTATTCTTTCTCAGCCATAACACTTGAGGGTTTACGTTCGTTTGTTTAATAAATGAACCGAGTTTGAACAAAATTTATAAGTTTGATTATAAACAAAATAAAACAGCTCAAAAGTCCAACCCAACTATATTTATTTATTTATTTCATCCCAAAATAAAACAGCCAAAAAGTCCATCTAATTACTAGGCCCATGGTCCATTTTGCAATTTGGTAACAAAAATGGAAGGGTTTAATGTAATGTGGAAGAAAAGAAAACAAATAAAAATACTGCATATTTAATTTTCTTTCAATTTAGCTTCTTTATTCTAGTCCCCCCATCTTCTAAATATGAGATAGGATCCAATTCAGATGCAGTAATTAGTAGAAAGGAAGTGAGGCTCATCCTGCTTGTGAAACCATTCCAGAACTAGTTTTACTAAGAAAATGGAACTGGATCTGCATTTTCCATGGACTTGCAAAACATGAAATACAAAATCAAGATATGTGAACCTACTAACAATAAATTATTTGTTTACTTCAGCTGTAAATTCTCATAAACAATGCATGACTTTAGCAACATCAGAAACCTTTATATCATTTTGTCCACTCTTTTCTCCTTTTTTCTTTGCATCAACAATAAGTTCATACAAGGAGGAAGGGACAAAATTTATAACTAAAAGGAATACAAACATGCCATGAAGATTTTTTTTTAACTGTAGTGATATTTCTATCTGGGCAATGTAACAGTGAAAACTTTCATGGTTTTGTATAAAATCACTCACACACACACACACACACACACACACAGATTTATATTTCAGAATAGAATCGGACTAAGCGTAAGGAGTCAAAGGGTGTGTTCAACCGCCACTCTCTTTGCTTTTTGCTAAGAGGTCTTCCTTTCCCTGCTTTTTCTCTATTAATCCTAACATCTGCCAAACCCCAAGTGCAACAATGTGTTGAAAGATCAAAAGAAATGAGCCTGAAAACACCATCACTTTCAGTGGATGAACCACTCCCATCTACTACATATTTAACATACATAGGCCAGTACTTGAACCGATCAAGCTCTTGTGGAATCTGAACAACCCTTTCAACACCAGGTGAAGACACCTGAAAGGAAACACACTCGCATCAGATGTAATAGGTAATGAAAGAACTATAGAGGAGAATATGCACCCAATGTTAGGATTTCATGTTTCATGTCAGCAGTTATCATAGAATGCTGCTAACCTAATAAGTGAAAAAGCTTTGGTCAATTAAGCCATCACTAACTATAGGCTTAAACCCTACACAACATGCTTTGGCCTACAAACAACATTTAAAGACCATATACATTATTGTATATTTGTGATAACCTAATATATGAAACAGATTTTGACCACATCCCTAACTATAGATTTAAACCTTGTACACAATGCTCTAGTCTACAATCTTCATATAAGCCCCATATATATTGTTTGGGATGTCAAAGTCTGCAATCTAAAAGAGTAGCTTGGTCTGTCTACACTTGGCTAGCAAGCATAAAGGGACATCTCTCCCAGACAATAAGCAATTGCTGTAGAAATAACATGGAAAATCAGAGACAATGATTTATTTAAATTGAAGGACTACCTCCAAAGCTATGTTCTCAGGAATAGATCCGGCAAGCTCAGCTTCATCTAGCCTTGCTCTGTAGGCCGACGAGAAAGCTTCGATATCAATCATACCGGGGGAACCAGACCTGTAAAGTATAATTGCAGATTGAAGCCGTCTTAGAGGTTCGTCTTTTTAAGAGCAAAACTTGACACAATTCTAACTTGTATTGAAATGCAGAACACTTGATAACAGAAGACCAAAAACATCAAAAAATAGATCTGAAATTTCAGATAATGAAAATAATCACGACCATTTTTCCAGTGCTATTGCATGGTACAGTCACAAAGCTAGGCCTGGCAAATGTGAACACTGGGGAATCAAGTCTAAGGGAAGCACTTTATGTAAATATAGCTGGAGAACAGGTTCGTAATTAGTAATCTATATTGATAGGATAACACTTGGCAATGGTCGTTTTATCACAACCATTAACAAAAATATTGTAAAAGAATATAGAAGAATAGCAAAAACGAGTTCACTTCTATGACATGCTCAACAATTCCTTTTCCCAACAAACTAGGCCAATAACATGAATCATGTTTTGTCATTTTGCTCTAATGCCATGACGTCAATCAAATGACATACTATCACATTTTCTTAAAAATTTTAATCCATATTAGCTTTGGTTGTAACCATTCTCCCACAATTACCCTCAATGTGTACTGCAGCACCTTTTCTCACCAATACAATTATTGATCTTAGTTGCATATGGCCAACTCTTTTAATCGATTGTCTTATTTTATTTCCAACATGTGCCAATTTAACAGTCTCACAAGTATGTTCATTTTTATTTTATCCTTTCTTATCTTACATACATATATCTCAAATCTCAATATTCATAATTTGGCAACACTCATTTTATGAATATGTTATTTATCAAACACCCAACATTCTGCCCTATAGAGGTATATGTCGACCACACAATATGCCATCCAAACCAGCCCACTTGAATTCAACGATAATCATATCCAATTTCTCCCTAATTGTGAATAATGAAACTTAGGTAACGAAATATCTTTTTCATTTTTTTGGCTGGTATCAATTGAACTTCTTTGACATAATATGTCAAACTGGAAATTTAAAAGGAAAACAGTTCACAGGGATCTCTACAATTTGGCAAAATGCTTTCTCCCTAACATTTTCATCCCATGAAATCCAAGTTTACAAAAATGTGCACTGAGCATCTCTATTAAAGCTTCCTGTTACATTCCAATGGAATTATATAGTAAGGTAAAATAGAATCAAAAAACCACCTTGTGAAATACAGTTTGGATTGTTGGAAAACCATGTTTAAAGCAGAAGCAAAAAAAAAATTTGAACTTTTCTCTATTGTTTTAATCAACCAATTATGTTTACCAACGAGGGAAGAATTACTATGACCTTTGGACAATTTGTAGATTGTCAATTAGGAAGTAATTCTTCACTTGTAAACTTAAGCTCTTCCTTCCAATTCCAAAAGCATTCTGCAGATTTCCCTGAGCGGAAACCGCAACTTTGCAGAGTTATCAGACTGCCTTCCAGAACTCCAAATCCAGTGAAATTTGGATATGTTGTAGCCTATTGAGTTGGCTTTAATTTGCAGCTGGAATCAGGTCAAAACTCCAAGTAACGAAGGAGTTATGGCCAAAACACCGACTGTTGCCCTGAAAAATCTGAACCCGAATTTTTGACAACCTTCAACCACCAATCTCCAATCTCCAATGGATGAAGTTGTTCTCCTTGACTTGTAGATGCCTCAAAATCTTCACTCCTATGACCTTGAATGGAAACCACAAGCAAGAGAAGAGCGGGCTTCAAGTCACCTTTGAATTAGAGTTAAGGAGAGAGAAGACTATTGTGTAGAGAATAGCTCTTGTGTGTTGTATATATTCTAGGGTGGCCGCCCCTCTCATTATGTAGAGAGGAGTGAGCCACCCCACTCTCTTTGTCTAACCTTAATTCCCCTTATGACTTATGCTTGCTCTCGAAGTTAGGCTAGGAGTGGAATCTAGATGGGCCTATCCTTATCTTGCCTCCAGTGGACCTAATTAAATGGCTTGCCAACTCTTGGCCCATTTAATGGGTCCATTAATTATTTTTAAGTCCACTAAATAAAAATAATTGCACTCCAAGACATGCATAAAAAGTCAATGTTACTAAATATTGCAAACCAACCCCTCTTTGTTAATTAGTTGATTAGGTAAATAAATAAATAAAACATCAATCCATCGTACTAATTAATCCATATTTTGGCCACTACGTTTATGAACCGTTTGATCACATAAATTCTTTTCAAAGAAAATAATATATTTAATTAATATATATAGATAAGAAAACTATTTATTAAATATAATTGGCCAGTTTTTCTGTGATCAAACAAACCAAACCAAAATAAAACTACCACATGGATTCCATCTTGAAAGTATATTCCAATACCCATAACTATTAATTACCCAAAGTACCCAAGTGTATTGACCCAAAGGTAAGTCAAGTAAATCAAAGTAACCATGACCATGAACTAGAGTCCATAAATCTCTCAGGAATAAGAGTCTACAATTGGTTCTGAGTCTTCCACTCATATGAGTGTATGAGTAAGATAAGTCATCCTAACAAGTAGAAACCAATCTGCTACATTCTACTTAATAGAAAACTCAATTCTATTAAAGAATGCGAACTAATTTATAATTATAATTACCGATAATTTATATCTCCCATACATAGGAACCCCTATATGTACATAAATCATCCAATCATAATTAATGGACACTTAGTTCAATACTCTTTGAACTAATCAATACAAGCATTCACCATTTTTGTATGAAGATAAATAAAAACAGATTTTATTAATTTTAAATGTCAACTTACAATCAAATGGCTTTGAAGGGCACATACAAATCCCAACATGGATTTCCAGTGAACCTCCCATGAAGGTTTCTTATGCAATTCCTTCCTATTCTACAATGCCCAAATGAGAAATGATTGGCAGGTTCAAGGAATAACATGAAGATTTAAGAAAAGGAAAACACAAATGGAAATAATTAAGAAGATTAATGAACAGACATAAATAGATGAAAAGAAACTTTTTCACAAGTAATCGTAGAAGACAAAACATTGTGAACTTCTGAATATATATGATTTAGGACAAGTGCGTAGCACACTCTCCTACTGGTCTATGAGACCACAATTAATGTATAGAAGCACCAAATAGAGGCTTTTGAGGGACAGTTACAATTAAGTTTCCATTGCTATAGCTTTCCAAACATATTAGTTTTCAACGTTTGGGCTTTAATTGCACAAGGAAAATAGGTAGTTGGAATTATTTTTTGTCGCTGTGAACAGTAACTAGGAACTCTAATTTTGCTGATTTGGCTCCTCAACATTCCCAGTCATTTCAATAATTCACTGGAGGTTTTCCAAAACTTGACTTTAAAGTTTTTAGTTCATTAAAATTTTGCATATACTCACTATTGACATGCTACTTTGTTTTTATTTACGAGTTATTCAAATTATCATGATACTTTCAGGGCAGACACCTCTCTCGGAGCTTAATTTTCATCTCCCACAAAGTGTGTATCATCTGTTGTTGAACCAACTTTATATCTCCAACAAAACCAAACCATCAGTCTGATCATTCAATTTACTGTACCATCAAAATACTCCTCAATAGAAGGAAGCCAAAGGAGATTGATGCAAATGTACATAGACTCCATGCTACCACAATCTAAGTTCAAGACCAATTCAATGATGTGTCTTCTACTCCAAGTGCTCCAACAATTGAGTTTGTAATTCATAAAACTCACTAGTATAATTGGAAAAATAAATAAATAAGTTTTCGTTATTTTCCTAACTATCTCAAACAAATAGGAAATTCTGTATCAACTTAAAACTTTTGATAACAAATCGTGGATGCAATTCAGGAGATCATGAATTCTTATACATTAACACTTCGAGGCAGAATTTTCTCCAATAGAGGGAAAATGATGCAGTCTATTATAGACTCGAGAAATAGCAAGCTCAGAGAAGAGAAGACAGTGATCTCGAAAATTGGTTAAATCTTGAAGTGAGTCCCATTTAAGACCTTGTGTAGTTAAGTTCTAATTTGAGTCATCTTTTTTTTTTTTGGATGTTTCTTTATATTATAAAGTTATTGATCTGCTTTTATTATATTTTTCTTAAGTTTTAAGAGTCAAGGCTATTTCAATAATTTATAGATTTGCTGAACATAAGTTGTAGTAGGAAACAAATTATGGCATTGGGTCTTTATTTAAGATATTTAATATGTAAAGTTTGAGTTTCAAAATTTAACATCCAAGTCCTATTACGGGTAAGAACTCCCAAAAGTGTACATATATACCATATATATAGAGCTACATATGTTTTCAGTTCAGTAGATATCAGTTCAGAGAATTTTCCAAAAAAAAAATCAAGCTCTTTCACTCTCTCAGAATTGTGTGATGCAATTCTGACCAAAAGTGTGATCGATATTGTAATCTGAATATGATGCCTAACTTCTACTTTTCGTTCTTCTTTTCTGTAACTTTTTATATACTTTTATATATGCAAATCAGATCTTGTTAATTACTCTTAACTCTAAAACGCCTACTTTCATAAGCCCAACCATTCTCTCTCTTAACTAATTCAACTTAGCACAACAAACAACATATAATTATAAGTAAAGTTATTGGTCTCGAATTACCCAATGCAACACAGGGAACTTCTTTAAATTTTGATTAAAAAACCCTATATTTGCAACCTATAACTTTTTCCTAACATATTGGCTCCTCCCTAAGATGTAATACTCTTGAAAATTGTTCTTCTCTAATAACTCCAGCAGCTTTCTCATTGAATTTTCAGCAGCCAAATACTTCCAAACCTCACCATTCCAACACCTTGCCATCTATACTGCCCATAAGCCTTTTGCCCCTTAGTAGAAACCCCAAATCTATAATTACTCCATAACTTAAACCCACCACAAATTCAATTGTAGGAGATTCTACTATTAGTTTGAAGTGTTGCCATTTGTCAATCCCATAATCAATCGGATAGTTGGAACTTGGGGAGAGTTTTGAAGTGCAGCCCATCATCAATCCGATAATCAATTGGATAAGCAGAGCTTGGAGGAGAATTTCACTTTGTACTCGTCCTACATCAATATAGTTTCCTCGTAAAAGTTATTTAATTTCATCCAAACACAATAAATGCAACCGTTTATTCCTTTGCTCGGATATGAGATTAGCTATTTGGGAAGCTAGGTAAATAATAAATTAAAGTTTCATTTTATTAGAAAGAGAGTTTGGGGAGAAAATGCCATATATGTTGCTCAATGGTAGTATAGTCTCGAATATCATTTCCCTTAAATAGTGTCAGATGCTTACTTATTTGAAAGCTTCTCAATTCGTACTTGGATGGTGGAATTTGCTAATGTCTTAAAGGCGTATATTTTCAAGTCACCGTCAAATGATAGAGAGACCTCTTCAGCTATTGCTAATGCTTCTTTATCCCATGATGTCCCAGCAAGTGAGATTCCGCCTCCTCCACCTCCATCTCCGGCCTTCAAAACAGGAGGAAATTAAAGGTTGTTATGAAAAATCTCAACTTCAATCATTTACTAACAATGATTAAGAAAAATTCCTTCAAAAAACTTACATAGAGTTCAGCATCTTCAGCCAAATACTCATCCTCAAAATAATCACCACCATCCACTGATTCCTCTATGCAGTTAAAAAATCCATTTAGGTATGATATCTTGATTTTCACATATATATGCTAATTTCTAATATGTATTATGCAATAAAGAGGAAATATTAGAGTCAATTCACTACTTGAATCTTGTATCAAAGAAAATCCTATCCAGTAGCAGTTCGGCTTAAAAGTCAGCCCAAAAAATTACAAGGGCAAACACCTTTTGTATGTGTATATTAACTGAAGTTAGTCCAAACAAACCACAAAAAATGTGATCTATATACATTGTATTAATTCCTATTCTTCAAGGATATTAAGTCATCTTACAAAATCTGTTAAGAAGAAATACTCATTTATCTTTTAAAGAACACACCAAAGCCATTGTAGCACAGTACAAAAGCATTGTCATGGCATCTAAAAAGGACGGATGGATTTAAGGTTGAAACTTATTGCGGACAATAAAAAAGTAATCCTTTATAGAACACAACAAAATCTTTTAGAAAGCTCGTGGTTAACTATTTATCAAGAATATAGACATCTTACAATAAATTGTTTCTTTTCAAATGAGAAATCATAGATACATGAAAAAGGAAAACAAGAAAGAAACAATAATGACATATTAGAATACTTCTAGGGGATGTAACCTTTTACACTCGCTAGATTCCTTATGGCTAATTCTAACTATAGTAGAATTTTCAACCTTAGCCTTAGAATCTAGTTTTCCAACTGCATTATTTATTATTTTAAGGTAGAACTCTAGCTTTTCTATCTTAATTTTCAATTCTTACTTCAACTTCCTAGACTGTGCAGCTTTTAATTCAAACTTTTACTTTGCTGATTACCACATCTTTCTCTCTCTTACGTTTAGTAATCAAAATTGTTGAACTAGCAATTTTGAACTTATAGTTTTCTGATTTAAGTTTCACTGCCTTTAAAATATTCAACAACTCAGAGTTCTCAACTTTAAACTTGAGAAATCATTATGTAATTCAGCAAAAGCTAGCCTAAATAGATCATCTTCAAAATTTTGTTCATTATGAGATGTTTTATTTTTCAATTCATCATTAGAAGCATCACAAAAAAGAATAATTATGCTTTAAAAAGCTTAATTCCCAATCACAGTCGCTATCAACAGTAGTATCAGATAGACTATTATCAGAGAAAGCATAATCATCAAAATAAACAAAATAATATCTTCTTAATATCCATATTTTCCCTATAGATCAATTCTCTAAGTTGAATAACCTACTCTAATTCCAATTATTAGATTATGTCACTGTGAGTGGTGAATTAGACCTAGAGGAGAGAGAATAGGTCTTACAGATATTAATTTTAAAATTCAGTTATCATTAGCTAGTTATGTTGATTGTGATTTAAATTTTAGTTTGTATCCATTAGTTTTTGAATCCAACCATCACATACAAAATTAAGCATCCATAACAGAGTAAGGTCAGATCAGAGATACCGAATTCTTATGTGAAAACCATAGACAGGAAAAACCACGGGACCTCGTCCAGCTAAGAACAATCCACCATATTAGAAAGAAGTGACAACTAGGTCTTTCCTACACCCTAGAACCCTAAGTTATCTCTTGACAATTCTGACTCCAAAATCTCTACTCAAGGTTCCAGGCCATCTGTCCACTCCATCAACGGACTTTGCTCCTCACAAAGTTGCTTCTCCGGTTGTTCTTCCTTTTGCTAAAAAAATCTGATTGGTTGAATTGAATCTCCTCGATATGCTGAAACCTTAGATTGAGTAATTGGGAACTTCTCTCTCACACACAGATTTTCTCTCTAGATGATTAGAGGCTTAGATCATTATCTAGATTGACTATAAAGTATAAACCGATATTTATTGCCAATATAGGTAGCTCATATGTTTTGATAAGTTACAATCTTGTAGAAATTTGTTTCGAGAGATTTTCCAAAAATAAACCTCTGCAAGGTTAGATGGATCAAGGCATCAATTGATACTTGCTGCCAAGCTGCTTAATCAATCAGCCAATTGATCAAAACATACTGGAGTTCAATAAAAAGTTTACTCCTACCAATTGAAGTCTATTGGAGAGCTCTTTGATCGAAGTAGATCGACAAATATTGTTTTCCAATAAAAACATTGTTTTAAAACCTGTTCAGAAATCAGTACTTTGAAAAGTCATTTATCAAAAACAAGTTTAAATAAGTATTTTGAGCCTCACCAAGACCAAAACTAGATTGTCTAAAGACTTTCAAAGGTCATTTAAATGTGCCATAGATATGTGATTGAGGATGCAGATTTCTCGCCGTGCTTTTAACGAATCTTGTCTGCATAGTCTTCGACGATTGTACTCTTCTTCATGACTCATGACACTTTGACACATTACAACCAAGGTTCTGAGTAAGAAATTGCCAACACATGATTCATATACCTAACATCCATAGAAATCCAACACATTATCAACTGGCTTCTAGTCTGCTTGTCTAATTCACAGTCCATTTTCAGCAAGAACATGGGTTTTGTGCTATTCAATGACCTATATTGTGTTGGTCAAATTCAATAACTTCAATATCAGTAAACATTTCAATACAAGATTAAGATGTGAACAAACCAAAACCAACATTCTTATTAAGCCCCTACAAAGGTGATTATGAGTTTGCAAAGACAACATGAACTTCAAGCCATATATTATGCTACAAAATATTTAAACCCAAATCATAGGACCCACTAAATAACACACGCATACAATTCTCGTAGTATACTATAAACAGGCATTATACTAAATAGATGAGACCCAACCCAATTGACCTCAGCTCACTCATGCCACCATGAAATTCTATCAGTCTAAAACCAAGTACTACTTTCTTTATAGAATTCAAAACTATAGAAGAACATTATTGAATAAAAAAATAGAATAAAAAAATAAAATAAAAACACAAAGAAAACAAGAAACAGATTGGTATTGATTACCGTCTCCAAAGTCATCAAGCAGAAGGTCGTCTTCATCGTCCATCGACACTTGTTCAACAATGTTTGGCTTCAAAACTGGTTCAGAAGGAGAATTTCTCTTCCTGGTATGGACAATACAGAACGTATTTGGAGTATAGGGAAATGGGTACCACCAAAACGAGCATGAGAGCTTATGGGTCAGGCGGGATAGTCTGCGAAAGCTACCATCAGCCATACCAGTCGGTGAAAGTAAGAATCCACAGCCGTTTCTGATGTTCCAACTTGTAATTAAACCCATTTTCTTGGCCGATTGGAACTATTTCTCCAACTCTCGGTGTGTGTGAAGAAAGAATTTAATCAGTTCATTGTTCGCCAAATTACAAAAGCCACGGACCATCCTCTCTGGGGTGTTGTAACTTGTAACGTGTCTGTCTACATTTTGGATAAGTTGGTCAGGTTTAATCCGAACCATTCTGTACTGTGACCGAGTAGGGGACAATTTGGGTTAACTTTTTGAATCCTAGAGTATTTTTTTTTTATTTTTTCCCCCCTCGAAAGTCAAGGCAAAAATCATACACCCATGCCCACAAGATATTCATCGGAGCAAAATTGGGGTACGCAAGAAACTCAAGAAAAAGATCTTTTCTTTAAGAAAAAATATTTTTACTTTCTTGTCATCCAGCACAGAAATTTTGGGTACAAACAGTAACGAAAACATTTTTTATTTTTGCGCTCAGTAGAAAACAGAAATTTATTTTTGTTTTTCAGAGTGAAAACAAAAAATAGAAATAACGTTTATTAAAAATTTGTTGTTTCTAATTTTTTAAAACAAAAAACAGTGTTTAGTAACACATTTGTTACACAAATTTATTTTTAATTTTATTTTTAATTCATCTATTAAAAACTAACCTTCAATCACATTAAAAGATACAATTTGCAACTAGTCAACTTGACATTTTTCAAATAAAAAATAAAAAAATTACTCAACTTGACCATCAACCACCTCTATCTGAAGCACATCTCTTGGAGGTTTCATTGATCAAATCATTCAATTGTTAGTTTGTGAATTTTTAAGATTCAACTAAGAACTAATACTACAAACAATATTAAAGTCACAAATTCTAACAATACGTGGTAATAAAATACAACATCCAATTTAAAGTCACAAATCCTAACAAAACCCAATAATGAACATAAAATACAACATCCAGTTTAAAGTCATGATAATACCATCAATCACTCTCTACAAAAGTTGTTCCACAACTCATTTATGATTGAGTCACGAATTTCATTCATCAGTCGTATTTGATCTTGAGTAACTCTTACATCCACTGGAATATGAGGTGTACAGGTATTTGTTGATTCTTCTTCTTCAGTCCTAACATTTTCATTTTCATATTCACGAAATAAACGATCTAAATGTGCTTCATCACGAATGAAATTATGGATTATGCAACAAGCCACCACGATTTGTGCTTGTACCTCTACATCATAATTAGGCATCAACTGAAGAATAGGAAAACGTTTATTAAGTACCCCAAAACAACGCTCAATAACATTTCTAAGTGATAAGTGTCTATAGTTGAATAACTCTTTAGGACCTCGTACTTGTCCTCTACATCCTCTATAGTATTGCAAATGATATCGAACACCACGATAAGGCGCTAGGAACGTTGACATATTAGCGTATCCGAAATCAACAAGGTAATACTTACTTGTCACAATATATTACTATACATTAATATAAATTTTTAATATAAACATAAACAACCTTATAACAACATTAAATTGCATAACAGGATTGAAGATAGTCTCCATTAAAACTCTTGAGTCATTTACACTACCATCTCATCCAGCCAATACATAAGAAAATCGCATGTCAAAAGAACAAACGACCAAAATATTTTGTGTTGTATCTAACTTCCTCCCATGATAAGGAATTTGTTCTGCTGATGCAACATTTGCGTGGATGTGCATTCCATCAATTGCTCCAACACAGTTCTACATTTGCAATATATTTTATCAATTTCACAATACAACTAAAAAAAAGAACAATATACTTTATTTTAAAAAAACTAACCTTGAAAAATGGATAAAATTTCTCATTATTGCGGATTTCTGGAGGTACAACATTAAAATCTGGTAAACGAATTATTTTCTACCCCAATTTACATACATAATAAAGACATCGATGGAAATGCTTGGAAACTGAAGCTATGGAATGTTGAAATCTCTCTGCCACTAATCGAACTCTCTCATTGTGTGTAAGAGTATACAAAAATATTCCAACTTGCTCTTCCATAGTTAAATATCTAGAATCATTTAATCTGAACCCCTTCAACCGCTCACATAGATTTCTAAAGACATGCAATTCCAACCTTAAAAGTTTAAAACATCTAGCATGATGGCTATTCAGCATTTCAAGCATATAATCGTGGATTTCTACATCGTCTTCACTCATATGACTTTTCATATACTTGTCCATCAGTAATATAAATAAAAATAAAATATGCTCATCCTCCTCATCATCGTCATCATCATAAGCAAGCAAAAAAGTCAATGGATCTATTATGGTAAACCTGATAGAATTGAATATTACGATAATTGTCACATAGAGTTAGCACAAAACATCATAATATATATCATAAAATCACATAATTATCACATAAAATCACATAATTGTTACATATTAGTTTAAACATAGAACCCTATAAACATAAATATAAAAGTCTACATAAAATAACCTTTGTGTCCGAATCACCAAAATAATAAGTTTAATAGCATACTGATCAGTAGTTATAAACAACAGTCAAAGATAATAAGTGAATCACAGATTCATAAGCCAACCCCACATCCTCTTTACACTGAGCCTAAGAAATAGTTTGCCCCATCTATTATCTGCATAAAACTTGTCTAGGGCCTTGTAGTAATAATCATCATCAATGCCAGACATACTATCCAATGCCCCCAAAAAAGCATCCATGACGTCACCCTCCTCATCAACTTCATAACTCGTACTTTCCTGGACACAAGAGCTAGAATTTTTCTCAACAGCATCAGCTCTTCTACGCGAATGCTCACTAAATCCACTCATGATGCACGAGGGTGGGGAGACCAACTCCTAGGTTGAGAACTAGCCTCCACCTCAGTGTCCACGGGTGGTAGTTCTTGTCCATTATCTTCAGACCTATCATTGTCATCATCTCCATCATCATTTAAAAAAGTATGTCTTGGACTCCTATATGAAGGATAAGCATGAGCACCGCTGGCAGATGTGTCACCAAATAAGTTGTCAAACAAGTAATAGTGTTTGCATTCACTTCGCCGATACCAACTAGAAAGCCTCATTTGCTGCAATTATATATATATATTATTTTTTAATTTTCATTCATAATGGTTAAATTTAAAAAATAATAATAATTAAAATATAACCTTGTACATCTCCTCCCACTGAGCCTCAGTCAATGTCACTTGCCCAGAAGTAGGATCCCATGATGATCCAGTATTAGATAAAAGTTTCTTGAAACACTTATATTTGTCTCTCAATTTGTTAAATTTATTTAGTAATTGATTTTTCTCATAAGTACGATTATTCCTTCCCTACCACGTATTCATTGCATTTGTTAAATTGTTCCATCCTTCAACCGTGAAGGTGGTTGTTTTTTGATTTTCTTTCTTTCTTTCCTCTTCCATCATCAAGATAAAGTATTCTTCATGTCACGCCCCTGTTTCCGACACCCGGTTAGGAGCAAAGGAAACGAGGGTGAATCCGTAATTTCACCTCAATTTCCCACACCTTAATCTCATTATAATCTATTCTATTGCGGAAGCATTCCATATGCACACCCTTCAAGTGGCATTAGATCATCAAAGGCCCTTGCAAATGATTTTCACCTTTGGTTCCATACATATAAACCACTAAGTTCTGGACCTCAACTTTTTACACAGATGGAATTTGATTATGAAACCTACACCATTGGATAGAGCTTTCAAAAATACTCAATTTAAAAAAAAACCACACTCAATTCCGATTTAGAAATTGCATCGAAACAAAGTCTGGACCATTTTTGAACCTTGCTGTGAATAGTAATCTCGATCAATCGAGATTCATCTCGATTAATCGAGATTTTCACCCCATTAATCGAAGAAAACACCCCCTCGGTACTTTGGACCTGCAATATTTCGATCAATCGAGATTGGGACTTCGATTAATCGAAATAAAGCTCAAAAATTCATAAAATCTCGCAACCATTTCGATCAATCGAGATGGGCATCTCGATTAATCGAAATGGGCATTTCGATTAATCAAAATGCACTGCCCAGATTCTCCCAAACACCTATATAAGATCAAATTGAACCCAAATCTCAACCAAACCACCTTAGATCATTCATAACTCATATAAATCATCTACCATTGATATAAAATCATACTCACACATCAACCTATACATTTGAATCTCAAATCTTGCATAATCATAGAAAATTCATCCTAAGTTCACCATGCACATAAAATTCAAGTGAACCAAACCATCCTCATTTTTTCCAAAGGTGATCTTCATTAACCCAACCATACAATCTAACTTATACATTGAGATTCTAAAACCATGATTCCAACGTAAATCCACAACTCTAAACATTGATATCCACGAAATTAAGATACAAGAGACAAAAAAATACATTCATCCATTTAAATTTTGAATCCATACATAATCCATGGAACCATACATATAAGAATTCAAATGGCCCTTTTTGCATACATTCAACAAGTCTCAAATGAAGGAAGCCATTATACATACATTTCTCAAAAATCACTTTCCTACAAGTGTGGCACTTACATTTGGATTTCACATACAAAAGAAGATACAAATGTAAAGGCAACACCACAACCATTGTCTATATGCCACAAGCCGGCATGGACATTTATCTACATCTCAAAAGAGCAAAAGTCCAAAAATAAGCTCAACATATCCATAGAGCTAATCATGCTTCGTCTTCCATTGGCGCCTTTTCTGAAAATGTTTATATAAATATGGGGTGAGCAACACTGCGGCTCAGTAGGAATGATCCACCCAACCCCACTCTAACTCAGGCGGTCATGTATGGATGCATATGAAATCCCTACATGTCTACATGACAAGTATACATGCTTTTAACCCATAAACAAACACGTTTTTCAAATCATGCGTGATGCTTCACATCTCAATGCATTTACATATATATATATATATATATATATATATATATATATATATATATATAACTCACGCCACATAAATTCGGAAATCACTTCAATGGGGACTAGCTTATCACTCCATCCATAGTAAGGGTCTCTTCGGCACCCAAACTCTGCTTGTGCTTTATCGGTTTACTAATCCGAAGGGAGCACCTCCTTTTGGCCAAGTTTTGGGTCTTTCACCCTAGGGACCATTCCCTCACCTTAATTCTCAATGTTGTCACGTCCCAAAAACTCGCTTTTCACATAGTGCACATAATCACATCAATGCACTTATTCCACACCATGAATGCATTTTTGTCAAATCAATGCATTTTCCTTTCCCTCAAGATTGTCACAATGCCATCACACTCATATCATGAAAATCATTATGCTTATGCATTTAACAAGGAAAATCATATCTTTCATGCACAAGTTTATAAAAACTCACATTTTTCATGTTTTTACCAAATGAACACATTTTCCATCAAGAACATTTATAGTCTCATTTGCACATACACAACATATATAAGTTCTAACCAACATGATAGACATTTATACATGCATAATCACATTTGTATACATATATACACATATACATAACCCTAAACTCAAGAAATCCCAATCTATCTTTCATGTCACAATTATGTGACCTATAGAATCAAAGTAAAGATGAGTCTAGCACCCCTACCTCAAATTCCCAAGCTTTGAATCCAACTTTGAGAAATCTCAGCTTTCTCAACTTCACGAAACAGAGACTTTGATCGGTTCAAACCGATGCCCTTGATGTCCCCTACACACTTTCCTTCTTCAAGATCTTCCAAATCACACCTTAAGGCCCTCAAACTCTAGAGAGAAGAGAGAGAGATGAAGTGGGATACGTAGAGAGAGAGAGGGATCTGTAAAATAAAATGTCTCAGACCCATTTTGATATTTATCTCAACCCTAGGGGCGCGAAATGATCATTTTACCCCTAGCCACTTAATGTACCTTCCCGAGCTCGGAATTTATTCCCGAAAACTTCGTTGAACTCGAAATCACTTCCTTAACACTCTAAATATTATGTTTAGTCTATAGTCAAAAATAAAATTTTCCGGATTTCCCGGACCCACTTAAACTCATCCCGGGACCCCCGTTGACCAAAAGTCAAACTTCCTCAAAAGTTGTCAAAACTTCCTAAAACCATATTCCAATCTTCTAAACACGTTCCCCCGCATTCAAAACATATTAAACATCATTTAAAATGTGCTTAAAGCGATAAATGACAAAAATTGAAAGAAATCGGCCAAAATTGGGCACGGTCTCTACACTTCAGCTAGCTCATTCCAAAGTCCATCAACTCCATTATTCTTCACCTCATTCTCATTTACCAGTTGCTGAGTATTTGGATCCATAAAGCAATTTCTCTTCATAAACTATAACAAATACAGAAACAAGACTCAAAAGAAGCATAAACCAACAATAAACATACTATTAATTACAAAAACTAAATATGTTCGGCAGACTAACACACCAAATGTTCACCTTCATGAGTTGAAGTGTATGAGTGATTGCTATTGTGATATTAATTGGGCCTGTTGTTCCTAATTAAACATTCTATTCTCCAAATTCTACCAAAGCCCACTTCCTCATCAAGCCCCAGTTGTGAACCAAATCATTTTACTCCAAACAACCCACAACTAAACCCACTAAGCAGCCCAAACTCAATTTAAGACCCATTTCAGCTCAAGCCCATACACCATCACCATTCATCTCCAAAGTCCATCAGCCTTTACCTATGACCAAGCCCATAAAAGACCCATCTTCTTCACCCGCAACACTACCTAAACCAAACAATCACCATCACCAAACTCATTTCTCTGCAACTCAAAACTAGCCACTTCACCTACCCCTCGCCATTCTATCACCACCCACTAAACCTCAACCACTTACAACCAGCCGAACCATGAGCTCATCATTCCACCATGTGATATTGTATATTAATACATATATATCATGTTCATTACATTTCTCTCTACTATTAATTTTGAATGGACAATGAATAGCTTTAGTCCCATCACATGTTAGAATAGCATTGGAAAATTGCTAGAAGTGTTAGAAAGTGTGTACCTTAAAGCATGTAACATCAATTAAGAGAATAGTACATTGAACATTGAAAACTCCAATAGGAAAAATGAAACCCTGCATATGTTAACAAACAAATGTTAACGTAAGACCCTGTAGTAAAGGGCAAATTAATATTTAATGATAAAATTAGGAGATTATAATGGATCACTCCAGAATGTAAATCAATTATTCAAAATTTTTTTCTTTTTTCTTTGATTTATTTTGATCAATTATAAACAATTGCAAGTTAAACTCGAAAAGTAGAATTTCAATTATACCATTCATGAGCGTAAAAATGAATTTTTTTCTCCCAAATACTTTTACAAAGACCATCCATGTTTGAAGCATAGTTAACTTACATAAACTGCAATTTGAAAGGCCAAATTTATACAAAACAAGAAAATGTATAAATATGTACAGCATAAAATCTATATACCCAATTTGAGTAAAAAGGTAACCATACCAAAATAAGAAGGAAGAAGACAACCGAAAAAGGGAAAAATTGAAACTGACGACCTAAAATAAGGAGACCAATGAAGTAATGCAAGAAGCAAAAACAACCACCATCCACCTCCTCCCTCACCTGCAACCCACCATTGCCACCCTCCATCACCTCTCTCTCTCTCACACACACACTCATTATTTCCTAATCTATTTTCTTCTTGTGTTCAATTGGATCTCACTCATAGCCTTCAGATCAAAATCGAAAGAGATAAAGACCAGGTTTTGGGAAGGGGTTAACTAACAATGGTGAGAAATTCTCTATTTCTTCATCTCCTCTAATCGGCACTCTATAAATCCCCATCACCACCACCGTCATCAGCCCTCTACCGCCACTCCCATGCAAAATTTCTACAACTCCCAACCCAAATCACCACGAGTAATTGTCTTCGCATTTCCTATGCCTCAACCCCTAACCCAAATCGAGAGTACTTTGATGGTGATAAACACTAGAATAGATGAGAGAGAAAGAGAGAGAAAATAGAGAAGAGAGAACACATCTTTCTAAGAAAGAACAGATCTAAAAGGTTCAGTCGATTGTCGTCTCTTGCTACTTGTCGTCGGCAGAGATAAGCCGGCAATGTTGCGATCTTGGTCCAGTGAAGAGAGAATCATAGAGAAGAAAAAGAAAAGATATAGTCAAAATCGTTTGGTGCAGCAATCAAAAGAATAAAAGAGTTGGGCTCCACTATAGTGGAAGAAACGTTCCCTTTGCTACAATAGAAAAACAAGAGAAACACATTTTTTTTGTTTCCTCCTCCTTTAACAAAAATGAGAAACATTTTTATTATAGAGAACATAAATATTTTTACTAAACATATTTTTTGTTTTTGTTTTTGCCTTTTCAGATGATAGAAACAAAAAAACAAAAAATATTCTTGTTACTAAACGTACCCTTTGTTTCCTACTTTACCAAGTTGAGATCAATTGAGTGGGTAGCACACTTTCATTGTATCTCAAAAACCTCTTTTCTTGGTTTTCGATCAAAATTTATCTTTCCTTTCTCTAATTTATTCTTATTTGTTGGGTTTTGAGAGCTCTTTATACCGAATCATTGTGATCTATTGGGATGATTTCATTATATAGAATGGAAGTACAAATTACTAATCTGCTCAAAAATATCTCACTAACCGTGCAAATCTCGGAAGAAGACCTCCTATTGGGGGTTGTGATGCGTGGAATCAATCTATTTGGACAGAGAAGGAAGCTAGTATATCCGGAGTGAATTTGGTTCTTAGTTAAGTATGGAAGTTAGATCAATCGGTGGATATCTTTAAGACTGGTCTCAATATTTTCTAATTTTATATTACATACAACAAATTTCAACAACGCTTGCTTACTGACAGGTGGACCATGGAGCTTTGATAATCACTTGTTGGTACTTAGGGAATGGTCGAAGGGGCTCTGATTTATATATGAATCATTACATATTACGACATTATGGGTTCAGGTAATGGATCTTCCATTAAATTTCTTCATTGAAGATATGGGATTTAAGTTGGGGGCTTACTTTCACAGATGCTACAAGGTTGAAATTAGGGATAAGGGGGGTGTATATTAAGGTTAGGGTGGAAGTGGGTATTTCTAGGGGTGCACAAAAAATCGTTGAAATCAGAACCGGAACCAAAATTGAGCAGAACCGTACCTGAACCGTACCGAACTGTTGGCTACGATTTCGGTTCTGGTTCCCAAAATTAGGAACCGTTGCCAATGATTCTGATTTCGGTTCCAGGGCCAGTAGAATCATACCGAACCAGAACTATTAAGTGTGACGATTCCCTAGAACCGAACCAGAACCGTTATATATTAAATATATATATATATATAATATAATATAATATAATAATTATTTAAGTTAAAATATATAGATATCTCCTATTCAGATTTCAGGCTACTCCTTATTTCCTATATCTCTTAAGTTCCTAACCCTAAATGTTTCTTCATTTTTAACACCCAGCAGCCAGCAATAAAAGATGGCCGACCTCGACCTTGCCTGACATATAAACACTGGAATACTGATCTCAATCTTTCTTGTACTCCATGACCTCGACCTCGATCTCGATCGCTGGATAGTGCTTTTGCTTTTCCTGAAAACATTCCCAAACCGTCGATCAGTTGAGTCAGTTCCTCAATCCTCCTCACCGATCCATTCACCCTTTATTTGTTTGTCAATCCGACACCGGTTTGTTCATCATCTCCAGCGTGGGCCATCACCTTTCACTCCAGCACAAATTCAAGATCTGGTATTTCTCTCTCTCTCTCTCTCTATCTATCTATCTATCTATCTCTTTCTCACAGTCTCACTCACTCAGTCTCTCACTCTCTCTCTATTCAGTAGCATCTCTAAACTCTGGCGCGACACCATTTTGGAAGCTTTCCAACTTTAACCACGGATTCACCAAGTTCCTCATCTTCCTCTGTTAGGGTAAATATCACTTTTGTGCCTTGATCCCTTTTTTCAATGATGAATATGTATGTTGAAGTGTGTAACATGTTATGTAATATATATATATAAAACAACTCTAATCACATTCTAAATGGTGATAGCAGTAGAATTATAGGCTATTACACATTTACGGGTGTGATAATTAATAAGATCATGGTTGTTTTAGTGTTACTTTGGGTAATCAAAGCTTATCAAATTAGGGGAAGATGTTTCTCTCTGTGTTCCATCATTCCCAAGCCTATTATATAGGAAATGGTTATATATAAGCAATATTGTATAGTAAATATAGGAAAAAAAAGTAGGTGAATTTCTTAGGTAAAATTTAAATACACATTCCACGGTGGTCGTAAGACAAGGGTAGTCATGAAAATTATGTAGATTGCATTAGAGAAATGGGTAATTAAAATAATTGTACATACATTTATAAATTGTTTTGTCTGTGAATGTATGTTTACATGTATTGGTTTGGTAATTGGAAGAGAAATGTGTCGTATTAAATTGCTTGAGTGTAGCATCCTTGAGGCTTTTAATGTTGGCAAGGGATTCAAATTATCCTTACCAAATTATTTTTTACCATACTGATCCGTGTGCTAACTTTCTTTCTTTCTTTTTTATTTTTTATTTTATAAAAAGGATAAATTAGAAATGTTGTAGAAAATGCATTAACTTTTCAAATGTTTGTTTTGAGACATCTATAATGCAAGCATGGACATTTTATAGTACAGAATAGAAATAACATTTATTAATTTAAGTTTAATCAAGTGAAAGCTAGAAAGAAAAAAGCATCAAGAACAAAAGCATTTAAATGATAAAGTTTTGTTAATCATCAGTTAATCACCAAATAGAGTAGTAATTAAAGAGTATAAAAAATTATCTCGACTATTCACCTTCCACCAATTCATTCCAAAATTCATATTTAAGATTATAACTTTATGCTTAGAAAAATTTTAATTTCACAGTTACTGATAAATCTGATATATCAAGTTGATTCTTATATGATGTCTCATGTATTTTCTTTTAATAGATGTCTTCTATCTATGGCAACAAATTATATATTATTTATATTGTATATATTATATGATGTCTCATGTCTTTTATCAATTAATTGTTGTTTATTTGACCAAATTTTTTTTTTGTTTTTGTATTTCTTGTAATTATTAGACTTCAAGTGCTACAGGAGATCCCAGTGAGCTTCCTCCCAATGAGGTTACTCAAGAACCCATTAGTACTTCTCCCATTGAAAAGGTAACTAATATTTCTACTAAAAAAAGGGTCGTCAGTCTATTATGCGCGATCATTTTACCAAAATTATTAAGGATGGGAAAGAAGATGGTGCTAAATGTAACTATTGTAATGGAGTCTTTAAGTGGGTGAGTGCTAATGGGACTAGTGTTTTGAAAAAGCAAAATAAGAGTTGTCCCAAGTACCTTAATAATTTGCAAGGCAAGAAACAAAAGACTTTATCATTTTAATCAGGGACACAAAATGAGGGTAGCAACCTAAATGTTTGGAGTTTTGACGAAGAGGTATGTAGACAAGCCCTTACCAGAATGGTCATTATAGACGAGTTACCTTTTAATCATGTAGAGAAAGAAGGTTTTTGTCACTTTTATAACGTATTGCAACCTAAGTTCAAGATTGTGTCACGTACTATAGTGGCAAGGGATTGTTTGGCATTGTATGCTACTATGAAAAAGAAATTGAAGGATTGCTTGTCGAACCCAAATCAAAGAATTTGTCTCACTACAGATTCATGGACCTCACTGCAAAACCTATCTTACATGTGTCTTACAACTCATTTTATTGATAGTGACTGGAAATTACATAAAAAAGTTATAAACTTTTGTGTGATTTCTAGTCACAAAGGTGAGGCAATTGGTCGAGGGATGGAAGATTGTTTGAAGGAATGGGGTATAGAAAAATTAGGCACTCTTACCGTTGATAATGCAAGTTCAAATGATATTGTTGTTGCATATTTGAAAAGAAAACTTTTTAAGAAGAGTGACTCTTTTATGTTAGGCGGTCAGTTCTTTCACGTGAGATGTTGTGCACATATTCTCAATTTAATTGTGAAAGATGGGTTAAGTGAAATGAAAGATTCATTGAATCGAATTCGTGGCGGTGTGAAGTTCGTTAAGAGTTCTCCACAAAGAGAACAAAAATTCAAGGAATGTGCAATCAAAGAGGAGATAACAAGTAAAAAAAATTTGTGTCTAGATGTTCCAACTAGGTGGAACTCCACATATCTCATGCTAATTGCCGCATTAAAGTTTCAAAAAGCATTTGAGAGATTAGGAGATAAAGAATCACAATTCATCTTATAACTTAAAGATGAACCTCCTAATGTTAGTGATTGGGATGATGCTCAGTTTTTTGTTCAATTTTTGAAAAAATTATATGATGCTACTATTTGCTTGTCTGGTTCTTTGTATATCACTTCTAATATGTACTTTCATGAAGTTAGTGGTATTGAAACTAATTTGGTTGAATCATTAGAAAGTTTGGATCCTTTTGTAAGTGCTATGGCAAAAAAAATGAAGAGTAAGTTTGATAAGTATTGAAAAAAATTGAAAAGTTGAATATAATGGTATTCATTGCTATTGTATTAGATCCTCGTTGTAAGTTGAAATATTTGAGGTATCGTTTCTCCAAAGTTTATGAAACGACTCTAACTAATGAGCTCATGAAAAAGATAATAGAGACAATAAATTATTTTTTTGATGAGTATCAAAAGAAGGAGTTAGTTACTTCATTTCAAAATCAAACTCAAACTCTGGTTCTTAATGAGATGATGGAGGTTAACCAACACCAACAAGGTAATGCAAGTGATCTCATAGCACTTTTATATTTTGAAAAACATTTGGAACAAGAAGAAAGTGATATAGGTAAATCGAAACTGGACAAGTACTTGGAAGAATCTTGTGAAAAAAATTGTCCAACGTTTGAAATTTTGAACTGGTGGAAGGTGAATAGTCCAAGGTTTACAATTCTTTCTCGAATTGCACGGGATATTTTAGCCATTTCCGTCTCTACTGTTGCTTCCGAGTCCACTTTTAGTACAGGAGGTCGTGTTCTTGATCAATTTTGTAGTTCGCTTGGCCCTATATTTGTGGAATGCTTAATTTGTACACAAGATTGGTTGCGTTCTGCACCACTCCCAGTTCAAGTGGAAGAAATTATGGCTGAAATTGCAGCACTTGAATCAGGTATATTCATTTTTTTATATATATCATTTACTTTTAAAGTATTTTTTTTTCATTTAATTGGCCCAAACTATGTATTTTGCAAAAATAAGTAAAATAACTACTGTCTGCGGAGATAAAAGGAAACATGTGACTCAAGTAAGTTTAAACCCTAATTCTTATAGGCTTTTTTTCTTTGCTATTCTTTTTTGTATCAATCTTTCCTTCTTAAATAGTAATTGCTAAAAAATCCATCTTTATTGTTGATATTTTTAGATCTCTGTGCGTGATTTATGTTATTTTGACTCAGTTAAAGTTTTTTTTTGCATTTATTAGTAATATGAAAGAGACCTCTTTTATGAAAAAAGGTCGTGCTAGCCCACACTTTCCTTTTCTTCGTTGTCTTCACCATTCTAATCTTGGTTGTTGGTATACATATCCATACAGGCTAGCTAATATTAAGGTGACTTACAGAAACAACAATATTATATCAATCTTCAATTATATATAGTCTATCATGTTGTTGTGGCTTCCTAAATTTGATGTTCCCATGATGGGAAGCATTGTTACCTATTTTTGTGGTTATTTATGAGTACTCAATACTATAGCTTTTTATGTCATTCCATTTGGACTTTTGGCTTGAGAATATTACATCAAATTCAATCCATATTACATCAAATATCTATTTACTAAGTTGTGTGGATGTTATTGCAGAAACATGAATATCCAATGCTTTTGGCACTCATGTTTTACAACTTATTACTATATTTTACAAACTTATTATTAGTTCTTTCTTTCTTTTATCCGGTATTTTGAGAAAAGGTCATCACATTATTAACCACCTGGACTGAGCGCATAGTACTATTTGATCATACACGTGACTCAAGTAAATTCAGACTACTATTTGATCTTATATAAGTGTATGTTAAAGTTGGTAATTGAGTTGGTTTAGGATTACAAATGCCTAGCTAGTTGTTAAAAGTTTCTGGCACACCATTTAAATGAGCTAGAATGGGCGAGTGTCCCAGTTATATATATATATATATATATATATATATATATATATATATATAGAGAGAGAGAGAGAGAGAGAGAGAGAGAGAAATTAATGTATAATTAGGAATAATTATCTTTTTCTTTTCCCCTTCATTTTCTTCCTTTAGTTATGAAGGGTTAGAAAGAGAAGTGACATTTTGTTAAATAATTTGGTTCTTACTATATATTAGTCTTCTGTTAGCTTCATTCAATCAAGTTATTTCTTCCATGATATATGTCATGCTGGGTTACAATTTTGTGTATATATATTCAAATAAAGCTTGTGGGTGATTGTGTAACATTCAAGTAGCGGCAAATATATTTGAGAGGCATATGATAAACAAGCTACTCCATTGTAATTTTTTATTGTTTCTCTTCCACCGCAGCTATCCCTTCTGTTTGTGCTTCTTTATATTATATGCCCCCCGTCATTGTGAAATATTCCAGTGCTTCTTTATTTCCTCATTAAATGTATGAGGGTGCCCTCATACAAGGGTTTAATTACCTTGTTTCTTTTGTATATGTAGATTACTGGATTGGGATATGAAGTGTTGTTCCTAGCTTGCTGGCTGTTGATATAGTTTTATGAAATTTATGTTAGTCTATTGTTTATGAATTTTATTTTATTATTGAATTTTATGTTATTATTGAGGTTACTCAAGAAGACAAGAACCCGTTAATTTTTTGCTGCTTCATTGTAATGGTAATATGTAGATTTGGTGCATCATGTATGATGTATGGGGCTTGCTTTGTAAAATGCATGTTGCCCTAGTGAAATTGTTGTGTCGTATGTCAAATGAGGACATATTTAGAAAATGGTAGCTTAGAATCACGGCAGCTAAGTTCTGTGGCTTAGAAAATGGTAGCTTAGTATTTACATTAATTTGATATATCATGTATGGGGCTTGAGTTGGTGTGTGGCTTAGAAATTGGGTGCATGTATGAATCGTATGATGAATCATTACATTGCTTGTTGTGCAATTGAAGGTCTCCATTTTCAAATTGCAAGTCTCCATATTGCCATTTTCAAGCATAACAATATTAATGCTTGAAATTGAATAAATCTGTTCATTCAATCATTGCAATATTAATACAATATTCAATTTGAATATTGTTACCATTACAGGTCTTTCTCCATTTTCAAATTGCAGGTCTCACATTTATTCAATGAATAGGGTGGCATTTTCAAGCTTCATTGAATCATTTAAAAAAAAGACTAAAGAATCGCGGTTCGGTTCTGATGTTGTTTTAGAAGTGTAAAATAATTCGCAAGTGTACGAATCTATTAAAGTATAGATAGGTAAGAACAAGGTCGAATCCAAATGAATGCTTTGAAAAGAAAAACTAATACAAATTCAAATTAATTTAAAACTAATCTAATTTAAACACAAGTTGGTTGATTTGAAAGAGATTAAACTAACATGCAATTAAAATAACACAATTGAAATCAAATAGAGAAAATAACTAAGGTGTCGGACTCCATCACCATTAAATCCATGAAGCTTCTAATATTCATTTATTAATCCCCAAAGTTAAAGTGACAATCAAGAAATCAATCTATTGCTTACTCAAGATTTAACAATAAAGCATTATGAAAAATATATTTAAAAGGTAGATTTTCCTTCGCTTCACTAGTGCAAAATTCTAAGCATCTTATGAATCCAATTTAATAAAAAACATAAGATCAAAGATTATCACTTTTAAGAAATACAAACCCAAGCTTAGATTAATTATAATACTCTCTAACTACCACATATACATGATATAGATGGTGAAAGAACTATAAAATAATTAATCATAAGCATTTAAATCATACACATTGTAATCAATTAATGAACAAAATAACTTCACTTCATTAATGGAGGTTTCCTCCTCAATCCGAGTTGAGGAGTTTAGTTACACATAGTAGAAGAAGAAGATAACAAATAAATAAAAGACATAATAAAATAAGATAAATAAAACCCGGATTGTCTCTGTCTTCTCTGCCTTGGCTTTCACCTCTTTTTCTCCCCTCAAAACAGGCTCCAATTCGCCACTTTATACTATAAGAGAATACATAAAGTTCTAATCCAATTAGGAGATAAAGTCCTAATCCAATTAGGAGATAAAGTCCTAATCCAATTAGGAGATAATTAGGGTTTTCCCGCAGCCCTAAACAGGTGGATTTTTCTGTTGACATTCGGCCCAAGTTTTGAACCAGTAGAAGTCCGATTCATGAAATTTATGTAAAATATAAAAGTGTCCAAAATCGAATTTCGTTCAACCTATGCAAAAATCAAGTCGAATTGAAGCTCAAAAATAATACTTTCGGTCCACTTTCCAAAACGGGATTAAAACTGGATTAAGTGCAGAATTGGGCTTTAGGCCCGTAACCTCCTTAAGCAGTTATGATTCTCTTGGACCACTTTCTTGGGCTGTTTTGAGTTAAAATATGGAGTTGAATGGATCCATTTGATGTAGAATTCATCTAACCCTCTTGAATGTCTTCTTTAAAAGCCCAAAAATCATGGTTTTAACTAAAATAATCATTACAGCCCTGAAAAGACAGAAAACACAAAAATAGAGTAAAATCACAAGTAAAATATTACTAAGAGAATAAAATATGCAAATTAAAAGGCTAGAATGCGTAACATTCAACGTCAATCAGGTTCCTCATGGTTCCAACACTTAATAGTTCCGGTTCCAAAAATTAGGAACCATCGGTAACGGTTCCGGTTCCACCAAGAACCATGAGGAACCGTACCATGTGCACCCCTAGGTATTTCTAAGCCCTTAAGAAGAGTATTTCGATTACAGTCTAAATCGATTCCTCTATAACTCTTTGGGCTCCAATCAGCTATGAGAAGCTTACAAATTTTTGCTATGGGATTGGTCGGATTAGGCATGTTCTACAAAACTAGATGGGACATCAAATGGTGGAAGCCCAATTGAAATGGGCCTTTATACAGTAGGTCCATTGCGGACTTTTGAAAACTAATTTATTCTAAAACAGGGGCTCCTAGCCCAATTTTGACTAATACAACTCTGGAACCTATGAACTTATAGGTGAGCCCAATTCATTTATTGGACCATTCTGTTATTGGTGGGAGGGATACTTCTATTGGGCCAGTTCAACAAAAAATTGTTCAAAATTCACAATTTGGAATGGGATGTGTTCTTCGTATGCAACAATGGCAATGCCTACTGAAAAATAAAAATCAATTCAAGGGGCGTAGGTCGGGAGTATTGAAAGTTCGTGCGACCCCTAATAAAAGGAAATTAGCTGGTAAATCAAAAATAAGGCAATCAAATCTTATATCTAAGAGACTGGAGGAAGTGGAGTAGGGTATGAACTAGAAGGGTTATAATCTACTGTCAATGCTCAATTCATCGCCTATGAGAGAGATGGTGAAGGAGGAATCGCTCAATTACAATAAGGAGGTGGTAGAAGCAAGCCTAAAATGGCCTCATGAGGCCAAATGAAGCCTCTGTCATGGAACTGACAAGAAGTGGGGAATCCCTGATAGTTCTACAACTCAAGAAACTTCAAAAGCTTCATTTCCCGGATATTGTGGCCCTATTAGAGACTAAAAATAAATCAGAGACGATGAGGAAAATTCAGAGAACATTAAAATTTTCTCGAATTTGGTGTATGGATCTAGAGGGAACAACGGGAGGTATTTGTCTCTTTTTATAGGATGATATGGATGGTCAGGTACATTCATATGATTTTTTCTATATTATAGTGAAAGTAAAGTTTGTGAGAAATATGGTTTGGTATCTTACAGTTCTATATGCTAGCTCTACTGAAAATATTAGTGCTTATTAATGAGATATTATCTATAATCAATCATTGTTGTGAGAAACCCGATAGGTTATTATTGGTGATTTTAATGATATTATATGGCCTGTGGAAAAGAAAGGAGGGATGTTTAAGCCTCTATGGGTTATTTGTAAATTCCATCAATTGGTGAATCGGTGTGCTTTGGTAAACCTTAGGTTTGATGGCTACCCATTTACATGGTCTAATCATAGAAGTGATTTCAAAAATATTCAGGAAAGTTTAGACAGGGCTATGGCTACCAGTGGATGGCATACTTCTTTTCTTTTAGCTAGAGTGTCACACATCTCAGTGGAAAGCTCCAATCACAATGCATTATTGTTGAGTCTTTTTCCTTCATTCCATCCTCATAAACATCAATTATTCTTTGATGTGCAATGGATCTAATATGAGTAGTGTCACACCTCGATTTCTGAGTCATTAGAGATTCCAAACACATTCTAAATCCTTAGATTCATCTATACTACATTGCAACATAATTGAACAGCTACAAAATCATAAATCTCATACATTTACTCCAAAACATACATTTCATTAAGCATCTCTCCAAAATTTACAATTTGTCCACATGGTTTACATAAGAGAATCCAAATGAAATACAAGTCACTTGTCCATAGTTGCAACATAAAAAGGGGTATTAATATGCCACAAGCCGGCATGGATAGTAATAAGTACAATATTCAAAAATAACACCAAAAATGCTACTAAGAGCTCCACTTGACTATTCAAGTTCTGTCCATTACCGGTGCCTTATTTGTAAAAAGGTTTGGGAGAGAGGGGTGAGCAAAACAACAAGCCCAGTAGAAATGCTCCAACCCACCTAGGCATCGACCCGACACTGACCTACATGATGTACAACCATGATGTCACTACTCGACATAACATATTCAATGTTCTCATTTCAAACTAACATAAATGCAATTCAAGTATAAATGTATTTAATCCATTCACCATGCTTAATAGTTAAACACATAAGCATTAAGATATTTACATCTTTTTCGGTCATAATCCGATACATAGACATGATTGGTCAACTCCAACGATCATGTGGTGTTGGACAACTCCGACGACACTCGTATGATTTGGATAACTCCAAAGAATCATACATTCCCGGATATTTTGGTCTTTCCATTATGAGTGGGCAAGTCTGACGGTCACAAATTTTTGGATAACTCTAAATTTTAAGCATTAACCTTGGTATGATTGGGCAACTCTGACGGTCATAGCTTAGTGGGTAATTATACCACTTCCATAACATGGTTGGACAACTCTAAACCCCACGTATAGCTCACTTGGACAATCCTCCGATATTTACATATACATGCACATTAAACACATATACCACATAACATACTTTTTATGTTCTTCAATGCACATTATTGCTGCATTTTAATTCTAGCATGCATTACATTTATACATTCCACATATAGTCACATATATGCTCAAGTCACGCATACATTTCATATATGCACATAATTCATTTTACTTCACAACATACTCGATCACATTATCATGCATTCAACGTGTATAATCACACATTCATCATATACCACAATATGAATAACATAAACATGTATAAATCATAAGGAAGAGAATAGTACAATACACAATCCTATCACTTTCCCATATATGCCAAACTCAACTTAACCATTCTCAAACTCACCAAAACCCTAGGAATCGATGAATAAGAAGGAAGAAACACCCCTACCTCAGATTTGAAGCCTTTTCTAGCAAATCCCTAGAATTTATCCAAGTCCTACCTTGCCAAAATTTGACTTTGTTCAGTTCAAACTGAAGCCCTTAACTCATAGAGCAAGTTGTCCTTCTTCGAGAACTTTCAAATCCAAGCTCTATGGTTCCAAAATGAAGAGAGAAGGAAAAGAGATAAAGAGAGGAGAGAGAGAAGCTATGGCTGGTTGTTCTTGAGCTTTTCAAATGGCTATAAGTCTCAGCCACAGTTATTTATAATATCTAGGGCGTGAAAAAACCAAAATGCCCCCGAGCCACTTAACGTACCCTCTCGACTTCCGTTTTTGATTTCGAAAGCGGCTATGGCTTCGAAATCATTTCATTAACTCTTTTAACATTTTATTTGGTCTATAACCAAAAATAAAGATTTCTCAAAAAAAAATTAGATTTTCGGGCCCACCCGACCCCGTCCCGGCCCCGTCGATCAAATTTCACTAAACGCTCCCAAAACTTGCTTGAACCTCTAAACAAGTTCTCAAATATGTTTTTCATATTTAAAAGATGCAAAATATCATTTGAAATCCATTTATGATGAAAATAATGAATAAAAAGAAAATCGGTCAAAATTGGACCTGATCTCTACAAGCAATGTGTTGTGATTCCACAACAGATATGGAATGAAAGGGATGGGGTCCAGATTGTATCAATGGGCTGCAAAATTAAAGAGATGTAAGGTTGGTCTCAAGAGATGGGCAACGAGCCACTTCAGAAATTCCAGGAAGTGTATTGAAGATATAAAAGCTTAACTTAAGCATTTGCAAGAAAGCTTAGAGTACCATTTTGAGCAGGTTCAACAAGTTCAGAGTACAATGGCTTCTAATGGGTAGATCTTGGAGCTGATAAGAATTAACTGACAATGTGAACTGCATAAGCAATGTCAGGGTGAGTAACTGTAAGATAGACAATACTGCCTACCAATTGCCAATATAATGTTGCATCACTAAGAAGAGTACCATCTAGAGGATTGAGATGGATGTTAGTTTCTAGAGGAGTAGAAGATGTTTTATAATCAGTGAGAGCAGCTCGAGCAAGAATGTCGAAGGCATACTTGACTTGTGAGATATAATAACCACTGGAATCAGAATGAATCTCAAGACACAAGAAATAACTCAAGTGTCCAAGATCTTTCATTTCAAAATGATGACTAAGAGATTGTTTGAGAGTAGAAATGCCATTAAATGAGAGATTGTATTGTTTCATAAAGCCATTAGAATGAGTCTAAATTTTGTAAACCTATTTACAGCCAACAACAATTTTTCCAGAAGGTAGATCAACCATGTCCCATGTACGAGTTTGGTCAAAAGCATGTAATTCATTTGTCATAGCTTGTTACCAATGAGGATTAGAACTAGCTTCTCGATAAGATTGAGGTTCATAATGAGATAAAATAGTGAAGAATCAATGATAGTCACGAAGATAACCTGGTGTGGTTCTTACCCGATCTGAATGATGAGAACCATCAAATGGCTTAGTGGGAAAGACATCAGATATAGAGGATTTAACAACAGGATCATCCACGGAAGCAGGCCCATCAAGAGAGACCGTATGTGGGAGCTCAGAGAGAAGTGTAGGATTTGGAGAGATAATAATGGTACTTGGTAGAGCTGATAGTTGACATGCAGCTAGTGGTTGATCTATGTCTATGTCAAAAGGAAAGAGATCAATAGTGGGATCACTAAAGAAGAACGATGTATATGGAGAAGAAATGTGAAACTTAGAGAGAGATGAGAACATCTTATGTTCCCGAAAGATGACATAATGAGAGATACGTAATCGTTCAGAGATGGAATCCCGACAATGATAACCTTTATGCTCGATCCCATAGCCTAAGAAACAGTAAAGATGAGCACAAGGTTGTAGTTTGGTGCGCTCATAAGGTTATTGATTTTGAATTATAGGCATGGGAACACGATTGATGGTATAAATAGCGGTAAGAGCAGCTTTCCCCTAAAATTTTTCAAGACATGAACTGGAAATAAAAGAGTGAGAACAGTATCTAAGATATGTCTGTGTTTACGTTTGGCTCTCCCATTTTGTTGAGAAGTGTCAGGACAAGAATAGTGAGAGAAAATGTCATGTTGGCAAAGAAACTTGAGAAAATTGGTTTCCTTGTATTCCATGGCATTATCAGCACGAAATATTTTGATAGATCTTAAAAATTGGGTTTTGACCATGTTGGCAAAATCATAGTAAATTTGAGGTAACTCAGAGCAATTATTCATTAGATAGAGCCAAGTAAACTGAGAATAATCGTCTATGAAAATGACAAAATATTTGAACCCCCCCCCCCAATTGTGGGATGAGGAGAAGGTCCCAAAACATGAGAATGAACTAAGTCGAAAGGAGCAGTTGAAACAGAGTCACTTTTATTAAAGGATAAAGTTGGTTGTTTCCCAAGTTGACAATGCAAACAAGTGACATCATCATTATTGACAGACCCTAATAGATCGGTAGTCACTAAGGAGCGGAGGCGCCCAATAGAAACATGCCGTAGTCTTGAGGGCCAAAAATTGAAAGGAGTTGTAGTGGTGGAGGCAACAATAGAACAATGACGAGAAGGAAGATAAAAATTGATGAGCTTAAATATTTTTTCAAATTTACGGCCTATCCCAAGGATTTGTCCTGTCTGAGGATCCTATACAGAACAACCAGAAGAAGAAAAAAGAACATCAAGTCCAATTTCACATATTTGACCAACTGAGATAAGATTAAGAGTAAGTTCAAGTATGTGAAAGGTCTCAGATAGCGTGACACTTGGGGTGGACACTTATCTTGTGTGATTTACTTTCATATGAGATCCATCAGCGATGGTAATAATAGGGGTGTGAGTAGTAAAATTTTGAGAGGTGAAGATAGTGGAATCATAAGTCATATGATTACAATAGGCAAAATAAAAAAGATCAAGAAGAGTTACCTGAAGTAACAGACATAGTAGTAGAGTGAATACCAGAAGTGGAGAGAAGTTGTTGGAGTAGATCCCTTAGATCATTGGTAGAGATAGATGATGTGGAATTTGGCAAAAAAACTCCTTCAACTGTAACAGTCGTGATAGATGAGTGACTAGACTTAGGTTTAGCATTATAGGATGTGGTTTTGTAAGGATTATTGAAGAAATCTCTTTGATAATGACCGGGTCCTTTCTTATGACAAAATTTACAGACTCTGATAAAGCAGTTCAGAAGGGCATGATGAAGATCATGACATTAAGTACAACTTGACTGGGAAGAAGAATTAGATAAAGAGTGACTGCTCCTGTGGTAGGGTGTAGCAAGAACTGTATCATGGTCTGTGATGGGAGATTTTGAGATTGAAGATTACCAAGACGAGTTTCCTCTGATAGAAGCTCTGAGACAACACTTTCTATGGTGAGAAGTAGATGTCTGTGTAGAAGAGAGGCTCGAATGGACTCAAAATTATCAGTTATCAACCTTTGCTGATCTCTGTAAGTAGTAGTGAGAGCCATGAGAAAAGTTATCATCCTTTGCTGATCTCTGTAAGTAGTGAACTTCTGGGTATCAGTAGAACAATCCCATATAGGTTTTGAAAGAGTTAACGGATCCCAAATAGCATATATTTCAGAGAAAAAGCTATTGATCGATTGATCAGGCTTCTGAAAAGTACGATGAAGAGTCCTCTAGAGTTGAAATTGATGAGCAAGATCAGTAGTGGTATACCTGTTCTGAAAAAAATCCCAGACCGCTTTAGCGGTATGAAAATGACCAAATTAAAGACCAATAGATGAAGTTGAGGTATTACGAAACCAGGTGATAATCTGATGATTTTTGTTATCCCAATCATCAGGTTGTTTTGCAAATTTATTGTCGGATTCAGAATCTTGTTTCTTAGGTTCAGTAATATTACTATTGATAAGACACCAAGATCTGCGGCCCTTCAAAAAATTTGTCATAACTGGAGCCCAGGAAGAATAATTAAAACCATAAAGAATAGTGGTAATAGGTTGAGATACCTTAGAGTGTTCCACAGGTGCAAAACCTAAAACAGGTTTTTTTTTTAACCAAATTAAACCAATCTAATCTGGGTTGGGTTTACCCGGTCTGATGTGGCGCGAGTTAGTGGAGTCGCGTGGGTCTGGTCTGACTTAAATCATCAACTATAGTTATTGTAGAGAGAGATGAAAGTGAGGCTGCTAAGTCAACAGGGGAGAGAAAAAAGGGTCCAGCGATGGTGGCATTGGAGATTCACCTAGAGCAGAAGAGATCAACGGAGGCAAGACGGTGGAGGGAGACAAAGCGGGAGTTGGATCTTCTCACAGTGGTGTGACGGTGAAGATGGTGCTGAATAGTGATATCTCGGTTTGTTAATTGGCAGAGAAGAATGGCTATTTGACAATGGGCTTCACTAGTAGATGTGTGCTCTGGTGATGGTGATAGCAGCTTGGTGGTGATGCTTGGAAAGAGACCCAGATGATGATGTGGCAGCGAAAGAGTTACGGACGACGAACCATGGGGATCGGTGTTAAGGTTTCTGGCAGTGAAGCTTCGCTGAACTTTGAGACCCGAGGACGAGGCCTCCGGTTGACAAAACGGAGATACATTCCGTGCAGATCTACTCGCAGAAAAGCAATGGCACGTCAAATCTGGATCAGTGGTGCATCAGATCTACTCATAAAGAAGCAGGTGGCGCATGAAGACACGTCCGTTGGTGACTGACGATGATTCTGGTGGTGATCGGTTTGTACTGAGAGATGGTGATGTTGAGAAATTGAGAGAGCTACTGCTTGAGGATTAGAAAGCTGGTGGTTAGTGGCAGAGCATGATGGTATGGTTTATGGCTCTGATACCATGTTACAATTTGAGAGAGAAAAGATAGAAAATGATTTCTTGTATATATGAATCAACTATAATAAAATTGATTTACTGTACAAGATAACCAATATATAGAGCTTATACAGAGAGCTTATCAAGGAGCCTATTGTGGGAGAGAATTATGGGACAACCAATATTATGGGAGAGAATCATGGAACAACTATTATGCACATATTACATATGTTATTATACTAACAACTACAACTGAAATTTTTACAATGAAAAGAGGTTTAAAATAAACCAAAGTTAATATTAAGATATAAGACAGACCTAGATTTAAATTCAGATTAGGGTCTTATGTAGTTTGGTTATGAGCCAGTATCTTAGCTCACATCCAGCGTTGAGCTATGATGTGTTGGGCCACATTAAATAATAGGATGAAAAAATAAGGAGTCATTTGATAAAACTAAAAATTAAGTGCTGAAAATTGTCAAAGATGAATTTTAAGTGTTGATGTTTTTAAGTGGGAATTGTAAATTGAGACTTTCTTTTTTGGATTTCAAGTGTTTAACATTTATTGATAAGAGAAGTTGTTGTAACTTAAAATTTACTCTATTTTAAGTGACATTTTTTTTAGTGTTATTCAAACATAGTTAAAAATAAGGATTTAATCTCTTCAAAATAAGTGTTTGAATTGTGTTAAAAAACGGAAGTGGTTTAGCAAAAGGCCTTTTGAACGAACACAATCAAAATTATTAACAATCCTCGACGATCATAAAAAAAATGGTTATCCCACTTCGCTATATTATTCATAAATCTCATCAAGTTGGATACATTAGAGTTGTTTGTGAAAAAAATGAAGAAATATTGAATCAAAATCAAGATTGCTCATAGATGAAGGAAAATGAATAAAGATCCTTTGGCATATTGAGAAGATGGGGACTAGAATGAAGAATCTAAGTTGAAGGAAACTTAAATATGTAGTATTTTTAGCTCATGTAAGGGCTTGATTGACATTAAACCCTTTTATTTTGGTAACTAGAAATCTAAAAAATTGAGTGGAAAAAAGAATTCAAGTTTATAATACTCCATAATATTTTTCTCTATATATTTACCTATGGTGAGGAATTGAATCATATTAGATTTGACCTCACTTTTTAGTTAAATAGGAACATGAGGAATAGGTTGTAATCACAAAAAACTATATAATGCCTCGATTATCAACTATGTAATATCCCGACCAACAAAAACTTTCTATCAACCACACTTTATATTAAAAGTTCATTCCTCCATGGAAAATGATAATTGCCAGCCGTTTCGGCTGGCCGATGCATGTGCAACCCTTAGATACAAAACTCCCATTGTTTTGCATCCAAGGGATGGAGTGATGCTCGGCTAGCTTTTTGGCTAAGCATTTTTGCCTAAGTAGCACGATTATTCCGTCATTAGTAAGTCATAATTAGTTCTATTTTTTAAATTCATCAAAACTATAGCAAATCATTTAGGGAAAAAAAACTGTATGATACAAAGTAGGGTTAAGTGCATAAAACCCTCCGTTATACAAAAAATGTGCATGAAACACTTGTGCTATTTGGTATGTGCATATAAATTCTTATAATTTCAAAATTCAAAGCAAGTTGCCCCTATTGCAAATTGATGATATCAATTTTTTTGAAAACCCAAAAGTACCCTTTTTGTTATTTCATGTTTTGCTTTTTTTGAAGGCAAAGTGCAAAAAAAACCCCTGGTATATACAAATTGTGTGCAAAACACCCTTACAGTGTAGTCTATGCATATAGCCCCCAAACATTTGAAAATTTGTGCAAATACTCCCTCCATTATGGAAAAAAAATCATTGAAATTTCCAAACTACCCTTTTTAAATGACCAAAATGCCCCTCACAACCTTTGACACCTTTGTGCCATGTTTGAATGTCATATTTCCCATTTTTTATTTTTATATTAACTAAAAATATATTTTATTATTTTGAATGAGTCCGAAAATGGACCCATTGGTTGGGCTTAGTAAATGAAAACGAAGGGGTATTCACACATTTTTTAAATAAATGAGAAAGTGATCATTTTTCTTATTTTTTTATTAATTAAAAATATATATTTATTATTTTATTATTTCGGATAGGCCTGGAAATGCATACACTGGTTGGGGTCAGCAAGTGAAAACTAAGAGTGTATTCGCACACTTTTTAAATAAATATAAAATTGATATTCGGATGGGCCATTTTTGGACATCCAAACATAACACAAGGGTGTGAGGGCATTTTAGATATTTTAATTGTTAAATTGACAAAATGTCCTTATTTGCACATTTTCAAAAATGCAAGTGGGTTAATTGAACGTCAAGGGAGGTATTTGCACACTTTGTATATAACAGAGTGTTTTTTGCACTTTACCATTTTTATTATTTATTTATAAAGTAAGGGTATTTTAGTCATTTCATTGTTCAAATTGACAATTTGTTCTTAATTGCACAAATTGAAAAATATAAAGAGTTTTTTGAACAACAGTATTTGCACATTTCGTATAAAACGAGGGGGTTTTATGTACTTAAATATAATTAAATTTATGAAAAGAACTACAAAGACCATCCAAGTCCCTCTCTTCCACTTTTTGAAATGAATATATACTATTTTTGTTTCTGCCTTGTTTTATCAACAGTTATAGTTCTGATATATCTCCTCAACCTTACAAAGTAAAATATAGATGATTCCATTCCTTGGTGTGTGAATTTCTTGTCATGTTTTTTTTGCCTTCAACAATTTTTGTAAAATAGTTTCATAGTCAATTGTTCCTGCATTTAATTTTATGCTCTTTTCAATTGCGAAGTATATTAAAATTCTCAAGCTTGCATTGGCTTTGAGATCAATTTGTCTGAATTCGTGATGTGTGATTGTTTCAAGAGGAGTAGCACTCGCCTTGGTGATCTGTTGAAAATCAATCATAAACAGTTGTGAACTGTTGTAACAATTGTGTATTTTATTTTTTATTTCACAGTTGTTGTAATTGGCGAGTGCCCTAACACTCTTTTTAGAAATATTTTAGAACTAAATCAGTTAAACGGTTTCATAAAAATTGGAATCAAACCAAACTGCAAAACTAATGAAACCGAATCGAATCAAACTGTAAGAGGCCGATTCGATAAGTTGGTTGGGTTTTATCCGAACCACTCTATACAATTTGGGTTAAGTTTTTTTTTTCCCTGAAGTTAAAGCGAAGAAATACACCCACCCACAAAATGTCCTTTGCGGGACTCGAACTGTGAGATCATATCATTCGAAGAGTTGATCTTGGAGTAGGTATCTCCAACTCAAGGTCGAATTTAACCCAGGAATGAACAATATTATTATAGCTCAGATTCGAATATGATTGACTCTTCGATCAGAGGCAGAGTCAGAAATTTTGAATTGGGAGATGGGGTGGGGGAACTAGAATTATGTAATTGAAATTTGAAAACTTTATAAATTAATCGTAATATAATTTTCCTTACAATATTAGTCTTGGTATAATTATTGAGAAAAATATAATTCAAAAAATGGGAAAATTGCAATCAAAATAAATACAGATGAAAATTTGATATGAAAAAGAAAACAAATAAAAAAGAAAAAAAGAAGTTACATGTAATAAGAGAAGTGGTCAAATAAAACCGTTGTTATAAAATTAATTTTCTTTTGTTTCAATTTTCTAAAAATCTAATTTTTGAAAAAAAAAATTTGAGTACTTTAATTCCACTCTAAGAAAGATGTATATAATTATTTCCTTGATGAGAGGTTAATAATAATAAAAAAGTACCTTTTTAATGTAAACAAAATTCCTCAAGCTTTAATAAAACAATATTATTAGAAACAAAATAGATAAGTACTTTAATAACTTATACAAGAAGTAACTATAGAATTTTCATTTAACAAGTGACAACAAAAGAATATTAGCGAATATGATATCATTGTTGTTATTAACATTTTTGTTATCTTGGTATCACAACATTTTAGTTTTCCCTTCTTCCCAGGACTCAAAAGACTCGCGGATGAATTTAAAATATTTTTTTGCTGTAAACGCTATAACACAAAAATGTTTGAGAAAGAAAGTTAATGCATCTTTGTTAAACATTAGGGGACCTTAGCGTAATTTTTTTTTTTTCTTGAATTCATAAAATTGATATCATACAAGTGTGTATATCATTGTAAATGTAAATGTGGTGATGATATGTTTCAGTGAGGCCTTCAAAGTTAAAATTTCTATGAGTTTCAAAAAATACAAGTTATATTTATTTTCAAACTCACTATTTGGAGGCCAATAACTAAGGTTTTGTTTGGATAAATCAAAGAGAAAAGAAAAGAAATGAAAACATTAGTTATGAGAAAAAAAGAAAAGAAATGATAAGTTGTATTCATGTTTGGATAAATTATGAAGGAAAATAAAAGAAAGGATAACATTCTTGTTTGGAAAAACTAAAGAAAAGAATAGAAAATAAACCATTTTAACTAATTTACTATATTGTCCTTTTGTATTTACAATCATATGCTTTGTCTTTTAAAACGTTAGGGTTAGTTTTGATATTATGAAAATTTCACATAACTCCTTATTCATTCTTTTAGAATCTTTTCACTTTTAGAAATATAACAAAGGACAGATTTGGAGGGATTATCCTTTCATTTCTCTCCTCATTAACAAACCAAAGACAAAAAGTATTGTCCATCCCTTTCTTTTCCTTCCAATTCCATCAATCCAAACTAACCCTAAATGTTTTGAAGAAAAAAATAGGGAAAATTAGATTTTAGTGACCAAAGTTGAAAAAAAAATGCTTTTTGGTGACCTTAAACTTAATAAAAGCTGGATAGTGACCAAACTTAAAAACTAATTGCTAATGAGTGACCATTTAATCTTAATGTCCAAAATACCCATCATTCTCTCTATAGATCATCATCCTTTCTTCAGTCTACTTCAACCCCCAACTATCATAAACTTCAAAGAATCCGATGATATACATTATAAAGAAAATATAATAATATATATAAATATATTCTTATATATTAATATCTCATTAACTAAAAAAAAAAATTAATTTGGATGCAATTAATTACAAACCTCACATTTAGTATTAATAGCCCAACGAATCATATATATATATTTCTGTTTCTTGAATACCCGGGATAGATTGAAAAATGTATTGTTCATTTTTAAAAATTGTAATTAGGATTAATTTGCTAAACTTTGACATACTGGAGGCAAAAAGGAAAAAAAAACTTAGACATACATGGAACAAATTGAAAAAGTCACATGTATTAATTGTAAGACCATCATATATGTCTAAGTGTATATATATATATATATATATATATATATATACTTTCTTTCCTATAATTCTTTTATACCTTTTGAAACTTTGGTATTTGGAGGTACGAAAAAGGAATAAAAGAGAGGATATTTTAGACATTAAAGTTAAATGGTCACTCATTAGCAATTATTTTTCAAGATTGGTCCCTATTTACCTTTTATTGAGTTTAAGGTCACTGGAAAGCAATTTTTTTTAATTTTGGTCACCAAAATATAATTTTCCCAAAAAAATATGGGGAGGCCAACTGAAATTTTCTATGAATTTTGGTATTAAAAATTGTTTTCTTATCAAAATTCCTTCGAATAAAATTCTTTTCCAAATTGCATTTTCTGCAAAGGCCTTCTATTATTAGAAAGCTCCCCCCAAACACTACCAATTCAGGCTAACATAAGCAAAAAATGGGAGGTATATTTCCAAGTTAAATTCAACCCAGCCCAAAGCAGCTCAGCCTAAGCCCAAAATGAGTATTCAAATAGCCGTTAGGAGTAACGGCTATAATCAATTCCCGGTCGATTTGATCTTCAATCCTCTGATACACCCAAACTCTGCTACGAACCTGCAAATATACAGCTCTTTCCTCTCTCTCTCTCTCTCTCTCTCTCTCTGATTTCTCACTGGACACTTTCTCTTCATTTAGTCGCTGTCTCTGTTCCATTTTCGGTATGTGCCAGGTAATCCTTTCGGATTAAGTGCTATACTGTAATAGACTTTATTACCTAATTATCGTTCCATATTTATTACATTTATATCTTAATTGAATGCTTTCTCTCTCTACTCGAAACATCTACTCCCTTATGCAATCATGCACGCCTCTCTCTCTCTGTCTTTTTCACTGATTTGGTATCCTAATACATATATAGATATATAGGTCATCACCCCTGTTCTCTTTTTTTTCCGGTAAAAAGGTCTGTCTTCTCTTACTTCACTGTTTACTATACTTTCTTTCATATGGTTTGCATGGGTAAGTATCATTTTGGCTCTCTCTCTCTCTCTCTACCCGAAACATCCACTTACTTATGCAATAATGCACGCCCCCGTCTCTCTCTCTCTCTCTCTCTGATTTGGGTATCTTTTGGCTTTATGTGTGTGTGTGTGTGTATATATATATATGCACTCTGGTACAGTAAATATATGCAAGATTCATATACTGTATATAATATAGCCAACAAGACACAGTTTGAAGTCTTATTTGTACCAAGTAATTGTTTGACCTTTTGCTTTTTTCAGTAAAAATTCACTATCGATCACAACACCCTGTTATAAGAAGTGATTAGAATTCAAGAAAAATAGGTGTATGATGAATTTGTCCCTATATATGCTACATAATACATATATATATATATACATATATATATATATATATATATATATATATGAATTATAAATATATTTTCTTTATCCCATATGGCATTAATATATTGCTGCAGGTAGCAGGTACAATTCTGCAAAAACTTCTTTTTTTTTCTCTATATAAATCATCATCAGATTGTTACCATCAAAGCTTGTCTTTGTTGCCTCAATATATATAGCTGCATTTTGTTGTGATTAGTATATATGTTTACAATAATCAGAAATTATTCTATATATATATATATATATCAAATGCTAATTGTGAATATATAATTTGTTTTACTGCTCTATCTTCTCTCTCACATTTCAAATTAACCACAACCTCTTGAGTGTTTTGTCCTAGATAATTCACTCAAGTGATTTTGTTCAATCAAAGCCAGATTAGACTATTCCTTAATCTTCTTCATATACAAAACTGAAAGCTCAAGCAACCTTCTTGTCATAGGCTGAATCCCAAAAATCCAAAAGAAGATCCACAAGAGCCAAGAACTAAGCATTATAGAGGTTGTAAAGCGCGCACACACATATATACACATATAATATATATCTATGCATCACTTAAGTTGAGACTACTGAATTTATTGTTCCTCTTTAAATCATAAGAAAATCGAATTAACCACTTCAATATATATATATATATATATATATATATATATATATATATGCAGAGCATGTAAATTAATAACAAGAAGTGAATCTATGCCTTTAAAGCAAGCATACCAAGAAAAGAAAACAAAATCGATCTAAAAATAAAAAATCTTAAGAAAATACTAATACTATAGTTACTACTATGAAATTAAATACTGATGAAATCAAAAGTGGAATAGGCATATATATGAAGTGATATATATATATATATATATATGTGTGTGTGTGTGTGTGTGCAAGCAAAAAGTTTGAGTAATCAAGATTAAAAATATTTAAAAAGATATTAAAAATGCATTTTTTTGCATGAAATTTCAAGCAGATCGACTAGAGCATAAAAGGAGGTGCAAAAGAGCACAGAGAAGTTGTCAAATAGGAGAAATAGTGAAACCCAAGCAACGAAGAGAGCATCAGATCACATCAATAATACCCAATTAATAAGTTGTGTCTGTGCCTTCTTCTTGTTCTTACTCCCTTTTTCCCAACAGCCTCTTGTTGCTGCTTCAAGTAGTGTAGGTAGGGTAGGGAAAAAGCGGAGTAAGAACAAGGAGAAAGGAAAGACCTCTCGTATTCCCTCCTTTCGACTACGCTCTGTTGAGGTGTATCTCCCTTCTCTCTCTTGATGTTCCTACCCTTGCTAGCAAAGATGTATCCACATTTCAGTGATGCTAGCTGGAGGTACTGCTGGTTGGCCTCATCTCTCTCTCTCTTGTTTGCCAATGTAATGTGAAATGAAGTTGATGGCCCATGTATTTGTAGGGGAGTAATGGTATTCCAGTCGTGTCGAGACAGGAGTATTATGATAAATGGGACAATTCGAACACAAACACGATTACTAATCGTATCACACATCTTGAACACGACCCACTTATTAAACGAGTGACACGACTCGTGTAATCTGTTTATAGGTGGGTTGCACCTTGAACACTGTTAATATATATTAGTATATTATATTTTATATATATCCTTTTCCACATCCAATTAGGATTCCTCTTATGTATAGGATAACTTGCTCCCCACTCTTTCCTTCTCCTATATATATGCCCTCACTGTATACTATTATAGACAATTCATTAATACAATTCAGAGATATTATCTCTTCTCTTCTTATTTCTAACATGGTATCAGAGCTTGGGTTTTAAATTTTTCTGCGTCAATTGTTCTCATCAATCAAAGAGAACTTTTTTATTTTTTATTTTTTTTCCTATTTTGTGTCGAATCTCAATCTTCTGGACCTGTTTTCATCTTCTGAATATATCAGATCGAAGCCCTTGAAAAAAAAAACAAAAAAATTTCAGCCTGAACAATGCCACGTCATCGCTGACTCATCTGCCACGTCATCATTCTGGATTGCCACGTCATCTTTCTCTGCTGTGTGGACTGACACGTCGGCTTCTGTACCGCGTGGACTGCCATGTCAGCCCTTCACCTGCCTGCTTGTCAATTAGGTAAACAGCCTACTTTACCATTTAATAATAGTGAGTCATTTTCTTCTTCTCCTTTTGATCTTATTCATTCTGATGTTTGAGGACCTTCTCCTATAGCCACCATGGGTGGGGCACGATATTTTGTTATATTCACTTGGATATTTTTAATGAAAAATCGTTCTGAATTACTCAACATCTTTCGTGATTTCACACAAATGGTTTCAACTCAATTTTTCACCAATATCAAAACTTTTCGTTCTAATAATGCTACAGAATACAGGCAAAATGAATTTCAAAATATCCTCAAACAATATGGCACTATTTTTCACTCTTCTTGTCCTGGTACATCTCAACAAAATGGTTGAGCTGAACGAAAACTTCGACATATTTTAGATTTGGTTAGATCACTTGTCATTTCTTCTTCTGTGCCATCATCTTTTTGGGGTGAAGCATCCCTCACTGCTGTCTATACCATGAATCGTGTACCCACACCACTTTTACAAAATCAAATACCCTATGAGCGTCTTTACGGGCAAGTTCCTGACTATAGTAATCTTAGAGTTTTTGGGTGTGCTTGTTTTGTTCTTCTTCATCCTCATGAGCGAACAAAATTACAATCTCGTGCTCAGCTCTGTTGTTTTCTTGGGTATGGACTTGAACAAAAAGGATATAGGTGTTATGATCCAGTTGCGAGACGTCTTAGAGTCTCTCGTCATGTTTTTTTTTGGAACATAAAATGTTTCATACCTTATCCACATTCACTGGTATTCCTGATCACCAGTTTCCTATTCCTTCTTTAGATACATCTGCAGATCTTTTTCCAAATTCTCCTTCTGCTAGCTCATCAGATACAGTTGACCCTTCTGGCTCATCACATGTGGTTGACCCTCCTGCAGTTGAGTTCCAATCATCTGTCCCGCCTAAGGCTCCTAATGCTGCCATTGCTTTGGATCCTCGTCGATCCACTCGGGTAAGAACCTCCCATGCACATCTTCATGACTATCATTGTTATCATGCTCTTGCAACCCTTCATGAACCTCACACTTTTAGCGAGGCTTTCTCTAACCCTTTATGGTAGCGAGCAATGAAAGAAGAGTTAGATGCACTTGCCCAGACTCATACATAGGATCTAGTTGAATTGCCTCCAGGGAAGTCTGTCATTGGATGTAAATGGGTTTATAAAATCAAGACTCATTCAGATGGGTCTGTTGAGCGCTATAAAGCCTGACTTGTGGCAAGGGGGTTCACACAGGAGTATGGCATTGATTATGAGGAGACTTTTGCTCCTGTTGCTCGTCTTCCTTCTGTTCGTACTCTTATTGTTGTGGCTGCTTCCCGTCATTGGGAACTTTTTCAGATGGATGTCAAAAATGCCTTCCTTAATGGTGATTTGCTCGAGGAAGTTTATATGAAGCCTCCTCCAGGTTTTGATCATCCACCTCATCAGGTTTGTCGACTTAGGCGTGCTCTGTATGGTCTAAAACAAGCACCTCGAGCTTGGTTTGCCAAGTTTAGTTCTACTATTTCTCGCCTTGGTTATTCTACCAGTACATATGATTCGGCTTTATTTATCCGGCATACTGCAAATGGTATTATTCTTCTCTTACTTTATGTTGATGATATGATCATCACCGGGGATGATACTCAGAGTATTCAGGAACTTAAGCAGTTTCTTAATCATCAGTTTGAAATGAAAGATCTTGGACCTCTCAGTTATTTTCTTGGACTGGAAATTACTAGAGCTACTGATGGCTACTACCTTACTCAAGCAAAGTACTGTTCTGATCTTCTTTCCAAAGCTGGCATCACAGACAACAAGATTGTTGATACTCCACTTGAGCCTAATGTGAGACTTACTCCACATGATGGTGAACTTCTTCGTGATGGTACTCTGTATCGTCAGTTGGTTGGTAGTCTGGTATATCTTACTGTCACTAGTCCAGATATTTCTCATGCCGTACATATTGTCAGTCAGTTCATGGCTTCACCGAGATCAGTTCACTTTGCTGCTGTTCTTCGTATTCTTTGCTATGTCAAGGGTACTATATTTCGTGGGCTCTTTTTCTCTCATCAGTCTTCACTGGTGTTTCGTGCTTATTCTGATGCAGATTGGGCTGGTGACCCAACAGATCGTCGTTCCACTACAGGTTATTACTTCTTTCTTGGAAGTTCCATGATTTCTTGGCGTAGTAAGAAACAGTCAGTTATTGCTCGATCTAGCACTGAAGCCGAGTATAGAGCACTTGCCAATACTACTTCTGAGCTTTTATAGTTACGATGGCTTCTTCAAAATATGGGTGTTTGTTCGCCCACTGCTACTCACATCTATTGTGATAACAATAGTGCTATTCAGATTGCACACAATGATGTTTTTCATGAGCGGACCAAACACATTGAGATCGATTGTCATTTTGTTCGTCATCATCTACTTCAGAATATTTTGCAGTTACGATCGGTTACTTCTCATGATCAAATAGCAGATATCTTTACCAAATCTCTTCCACCAGGGCATTTTCGAGAGCTTGTTTTCAAACTCCAGATGGCGTCGTATAACCCACATTGAGTTTGAGGGGGAGTGTTAATATATATTAGTATATTATATTTTATATTTATCATTTTTCACATCCAATTAGGATTCCTCTTATGTATAGGATAACTTGCTCCCCACTCTTTCCTTCTCTTATATATATGCCCTCATTGTATACTATTATAGACAATTCATTAATACAATTCAGAGATATTATCTCTTCTCTTCTTATTTCTAACAAACACGACACAATATGACCCATTTATAAAACGGATGACACGACAACGCGTGGGTTGCGTAGCTTGAACACAACACGATACGACCCATTTATTAAACGGGTGACACGACACGGACACGACCCGTGTAACTGTACAACTTCTAAATTAGTTAAATACTTCTGCCACTAGTCCACCAACGACTTTTGTTTATATATACCACAACAATAATATTTAATCTACAATAATAAAAGTTTAAAACATTAATTAAATTACAATAATATTTTTCCCTCATTTTAAATATAACAAACAAATGTTATTAATTATATTAACTAAGTAATAAAATCAAAAATACAATTTTCACTATCTTAAAATCAAATAAAAATATTAATATCACTCAAATAATGGAGCATTTAGAACAAACATTAGACATATATCTCATTGAATTAACATATTTTTTTAATATATATTAATTTTGAATTATTATTAACAAAAAATAAATGAGTGGTCAAACTTATATTACTTTAACTATTATATGTTATACTATATATCTCGGAACAATAAAGAAAACTTAATTTCATATTAAATGATTTAAACTTATCAATTATTCTAATTGATTTTTTAGACATTTAACTAATTAATCAAAATTTGAAGAAATATAAGAAAATGGTTTAACTTATATTACTTATAACTGCTATATTTTATACTATATATCTCGGGACACTAAAGAATAATTATGGCCATCATTTATATATAATTATATATATATCCACCATATATATATAATTATATATTTATATCTCCACCTAAATATAATTATATATATATCCTCCATATATACACATATCCACCATATATATATTACCTGCACCCCAATAATTTGATATACATCCACATCTCCTTCTCAAAATTAAATAATAAGGAAGAAAAGAAAATATATTATTCTCTTCAGTAATTATCACTCTCATGGTCAAGTATGACACAATCAAGCCCACATCAGTATAACATAAAAAAATTGATTATCGTATGAATTTGATAGAGATGAGTTTTTAGTAAATTTTAATTAATTTAGTAAATTTTATTAATTTTTTGAAGACCATTTAGCATAAGTAATTATTCATTTATAAATTCCATGTCCATGCATGTCTTTATTAAAAAAGTTAGTAGTTGTTTTATTACTAAATGAATCAATGAATACTAATAGATTTAAGAATGAAATAAATGAACATTTATACTATATATAACATATTAGAAGATAATTTATATATATGTATATATATATATATATATATATATATAATACACGTCAGCACAAATATTATGAATATATATTTACAAATTTACAATATTAAGTTTTATATTTTTTACATTTTAAAATAAATTAATAAATATTAACGTTAAACGGGTTAAACGGGTCGATTCAACCCACATTGACCCGACACGACCTGTCAAATTAAACGGGTTATGCGGGTTGAACCCAAACTCGATACGTTTTTTTCATGTCGTAATCGTGTCGACCCGTTTATGACCTGAACCCGTTTAATGCAAACCCAAACCCGCTAAATTCGTGTCGATTTCGAGTCGTGTTGTTAGGTCGTGTTGAATTTTGCCACCCCCTAGCACCAATGGTGTCAAGAAAGAGTAATGCTACATGTCCCGAATAAATATCTCGAAGTATATCTCGAATCTATGTGTCAGGTGATGTAACCCATTATTTTAGGAGATAAAATTAAATAGTGAGTTAGTATTAGTGAGATTCCACCATACACGGACTCCCTGTAGTATACATGTTGATGTCTATTTTTAGATAAGCACCATATCACATGCCACATAGATTTGAGATATACTTCGGGATTTTTATTCGGGACATATATGTAGCATTTTTTGTTAAGAAAATATGAATTGAGACAATTTTTTTTAGGAGCAGTGCCTGTACATCTTGAATATGACGTGGCGATATTAAAAAGACACAAATATCTACTACTTTGATACATATTACACCTCTTTATTTTTGTATGCATATGAATTTCTATAAGTTGTCATATTAAAAAAAAAAACTAAACAAATTGTCCATTAAAGGGTACATGAGAATTGCAATCAAACTAGGTTTCTCTCTCTCATTTTATTCTCTTTACATATAGATGGTTGAGAAAATTAAGATTTTTATTGAAGCAAAAAATGGCTGAAAAAATTAGGATTTTTATTCAAGAAAAAATGGTCATTCCCAAAGTGTATGTTAAATAAATAATGGAAAAAAATCGTAGTTTCTAGTCTAAATTATTTGAAGATTTGATAGAGAAAGTGTTTCAAGCGAAGATCCAGCAGAAACAGATTGGGGTTTGAATTCTATAATGATAAGTATTGCTATTTTTTCTGGGAGGCAATATTCGCACTCCCCTTCTCTCCTATTGCACTCCACTTACCTTTTTTAAAAATAAAAAAAAGAAATGACAAAAAAGTCCATAAACTCATTAATGCATTATCTTTTATTTTATAATACCATAAATACCCTTTATCCTATAAATTGTAACTCTTTTTACCTTTCTTTAGTACTTTTTGTTTTTTTAGAGTAATGTCAAAAGATAAAATTTATTTAGTGGAAATAAATTTTTTTGAATCCTTTTTTGTGTAGTATATATTTTTTTCCTCAAATGAGATTATTTATTATATATAGGATAACTTTTTTTGAGTCATGTCAAAAGAAATAATTAAGTTACCTTTTTTTTGGGTCTTTTTTTTTTTTTTTTCCAATTCTTGTTAAAAGAGATCTTTTTATTCAACATAGATAACTTTTTTTTTTAATCCGGTAAAAATAGATAATTGTTTAGTATAAATAACCATTTTTTTTTGTCATGTCAAAAGAAAACATATTTAGAAGAGATAACTTTCTTTTTTTTTATTTTCTCTCAAAAGTATCCTAAAATATTAAAGATGAAAAACAAAGAGGGGATATCTTAGAGGGTAGTTGTGTAATTTGATAAAAATAATAAGCATTCACTTGTAAAGTTAAGATTATAGTGTCATTTCATTTAAGATGGGAGTTCAAATGTATAAAAGGGGAGTGCGAATATCGCCTCCCTTTTTTCTCCCTATTATGTAGTCTCTCAAGAAAATTTGCCTTTTAAAATAAAGAAAGCTGTCAAATAATTAGTCACATCATTATATGCCACCTAATTCCAGAAATTATATCACAAATTATATTGGAAAAATTATATTTCAGTGACCAAAGTTTAAAAGTAATTACTTTAAAGTGAACCTAAAGATATAAAAAAGATGAATAGTTACCGATCTTAAAACTAAATTGCTCTTTAGTGACCATTTAATGATAGTTTCGTCAAAAGTGTTTTATGTAATTACTAAAAATAAATAATTAATTAAATATATTAAACCTAATACTTCTCACATTTTATTATGCATCTGACGTAATATAAGATTAGAAACTGTAGTCATAACTAAACCCAACTTTACATTATATATATATATAGTTAGGGTTGTGATTGTATTTTATGGAGATACACAGTTGAGGCCAATAGTTCAAAATTGCATAAATTCTCACTGTATAATTATCATATTTAAAAGTTCAATTGAACAAGAGAGAATTAATAATGAATAAGTACCATATGAGGGAAAGTTAAAAAAATCAATGATTTGGAGTCGTATATAGAATCTAGATTCACCATATTTATATTATTAGTATTATATACACCGTATATGCAAGGGTGTATATAGGCAATATTTAAACTTGGGGGAGAAAGAGATGGGGGATAGGTATTTTTGTAATTGAGTCTAAAGTGGTCACTAAAGAGTAATATAGTTTTAGAATTGGTAGCTATTCGTCTTTTTGTAACTTTATGGTTACTATAGAACAATTATCTTTAATTTTGGTCATTTAAATCTAATTTTTCCAATTATATTTGTGATGTTTAGCATTTTCCTTTTTTGAAATATGTAAAAAGTAAAATAAATAATTTAATACATCTTTCAATTTAATTGTTAAATGTGGAGAACTCATTACTCTCGTCGTAAAGGAGCTCTCTTGATAGTATTAGTATTACCCTTTATATTATATACTAGTTTATGATATTAGTTAGGAAGCACAGACCCGTATACGGAATACGAGTACAATACGACACGGACACGATGATACGGGAAATTCTAAAAAAAAGGACACGGACACGGCAAGAATACGGCTATAAAATAATAATATAATATATTAATATATATTAATTCTTCAACAAAAAAAATTACATTACAGAAATACTTCAATTCATAATCAACAAACAAACTTATAAACAAAATACACAAATAGATTAAAGAACCAGACTTATTTAGTACTCTACATATATTTAACTTCGATTTTTAATCATAACTTAGTTACGTATAATTTTCTTTCAAAATACTTAAATATACGTCATTGTTACGAAGTGTCCGACACGTGTTCGACGAGTGTCCGAGAAGTATCATAAAAAGAAAAATGTCAAGACACTCTACGAACTGTCCGACACGTGTCTGAGGAGTGTTTAAGTGTTCGACACGATATTCGAGTGTTCAACGCGGATACGGCACTCTTAGTGAAGTGTCTGTGCTTTATAAGATATTTACCTAACTCTTAGAGGAATTGGAGTTGCAAATTATCCTCCATTTTTTTTTTTTGTAGGTCTTGTGGTATGTCCCAATTACTGTGTATATTTTCTGCACTTTTATTTTATTCTCCCACTTATTTACTGAAAATAAATAAATAAATCCTTCCCTTCTCCATGTTGTAACCGGATACAAAATAGAATAGGATAATCCCTTATCCAGTTATAGGGGTAATTTCTTTGTCCCTGGGTTGGGCCCAAATTTGGGCCTTGTCTATGTTTTGTCCCAGTTAGGCCAGCTTTTATAGTCCAACTTTTGGGCCTCCTTTTCGACCCATTCTTGTAATAACATATTGTTTGAGAGGCTAACTTGTCTCACATCAAATCTCGATCGAAAGTAGTTTGAGCATATAAAATATGCAATACTGTTAAATAACTTAGACTTTTAGAAGACAAAAACCAAGCCCAATCCACACTGATTCAGTGTCGCGCCTGTGTGCAACTTTTTTGAAAGACAACAGTGTGATTTCATTATTATTGTTATTATTATTATTTTAAGAAATGTGGTGTGTAAGAGTAAAAAAGAAGTGTAAATACCATTTTTCAAATGGTGAAAATACATTACATGGATAAAACTGGCTACAATAAGGAGTTAAAGGGCAATACATTTCACTATAGCATTGATTAAAACTCGAGTATCGAACTCTTGAGTCATCTACAGATGGAAAACTGAAAGCTTTGGAGAGAAACTTAAAAAACATCATAAAGAAGGGAGTGATGCTGTAGTAATTGAAAGTGGAGCTGGAGTAGTACTAGTAGTAGTTGCATTATCTGTCCAATTTGTTTCACCCCAGTGCCATAGCATGCTCTCCCAGAAGCAAAAATCCTCGAAGCAAGTCTCCAAACGCTGGTCTTTAATCTTAATCTTCCAATGACCATTTGTGTAATTTCCCTTTTCGGCTTGTCTTCGATCCCACTCCAATGCTGCCTTCTGCTTGGACCTAAGCAAGCAGAACTTTTGCAAGTTATCAGGCATTGCATCATGGATCTTCCACCACTTTCTATGCGCAACATCACTTGCAAACTCCTGCAATATGTCCACATTCCAGTTGCAATCATAGTCGCGGAAGCATAGCCATGGTTTCATCCCCAAATAATGGAGGACATAAAGGACTGGAGGATCGGCTCCAAAGAGACGTATTTTCATCTCTTTCTTCTCCTCCTCGTCCCCTTCCCAAAAGTGCTTCAAGAAGTTCATGTGTTTCGGGATCCGATGCCACCATGTGAAGATTTCATTCAAATAACCCTGGTCCCCGCCATTGTAAGACTCAATATCATTAATGTTATCCATAAGCAGCTGGAATGTACAATTAGATGGTTCCACAACCATCACACCTGAATTAAACAGCGTAGCATTATTTCCCGTAGCAGATATTTCTGGCATCTCGAATAGGAAATCTATATTCCTAAGAATAAGCAGGTCAGCATCTATAAAAATAATCTTGTCATAATCAGTCAACTGCCAGAGACGGAATTTGCTGTAGTTCCATTCATTGTAGGCATCCTTTTCAGCTTTTGGGTTTCTGATTCTTTGAATTGTGTGGATTTTCCACCCTGCAGCCTCCAAGCCTCCTCTGTGATACTCGCTGATTGTTTCATCAACAAGTATCACAAGATCTCGCGTTGAACCAGCCATGCGAATACTCTGAGCTGCAGCGATTGCCCCACAGACATATACATGCGCTGAGTGCAGGATTGTTGCATATGCTTCTCGGCGTGCATTCCCTGAGTACCAGTGCTCTGTATGAAGATGTCACGTTAGTTATGACTTCCTTAGTACACTACAGGAAGAATATCAGATTCATTTCTTAAGCATCCTGCTCGAATTTTAAATTCTTGTGCCATATATCCAGCAGGTGTTGCGCCCACCTCTTATGGGTCTTATCATGAATGTTTTTGGGATTAAATTTGAACAGAGAGTATCACATTGACCATCTTTCAGATAAATCTTATTCCAAAAAGTGTCAATGTTCTCTCTCCAAACCGGTAATAAGTTTGATCAGATGACTTTACTCGCTATTCACTAGAGAGATCTGAGTAGGTCTTAAGACACACATACACACACATGTCCCAACATGGTTCTAATAGACTTGATTTCATTCTTCTCACACTACCCCCACAATATAGAAATGCATATGGATTGATTAGTATGTCATAGAAGTCATGTCAACTCAACAAAGCTTTGTCTCACTAATCTTAAGATAAATAGAAGCATAAAGAATAAAGTTTTCGGAAGGTCAGTTAGTTGATTTCATTGCTGCAGAAACTTGATGATGTGGAAATTATTGAAGCAAATGACAAGAAGACATGAGTTTAATACTGACCTTTAGCCTTGAGTGGAACTGCTAGCTCACATGATCCAACTGGGAGCTGGAGCTTTTCTCTCAATGTGTTAAGGTTGGGTTCGTAGAGCCATGCGTTGCCTTCACGTACAACAAGGTCTTTGCAAGTAAAAAGATTTGGAATTGGAAAGCAATCAGTCACCAAAATTACCTGCACTGGATGATACCCTTTGGCAGTGGCAGCAAGCCTAGCTGCTGCCAGTTGCAAGTGTAAACGAGCCACATCTCTTGACCAATCCCCTGACTTATTGCAAGGAAGCTTGACGGCAATGAGATCCATCCGTGGTTTTCCAGGGACCTGAAGCTTTGGTAAATTAGGACAAGTGGGAAACTCAAATTCCTCTTCCTCGTCAATCCATTCAGGGTATAGAGAATCCCAAGTTACATTGTTTGAAACATAATCCAGGTTCAGAACAACATGCTCCGCATCTGGTATCAACTGCTTCCACTGATCAATTTCACTTTCATTGAAGTTCAGCAAACCTATTCCCTGATACTCATTCCTGTCGGTTAGTTTCTCGACTATATTTGAGATTTGTTCCCAATTAACATCTAAAAATGATTTATGACGTTGATCTGTAGCATATCTTTCCCCTATCCATCTGTCTACAAAACTTGGCCTGCATGCAGTAAACTTTGGCTTCAAGACATGGTAACAAGAAAAAATAATTTCTTTATCCTGAGCAAACAAATGACTAGAGGACGTTTGCCATTAAAGAAAAAGCGGGATTATTGTAGTAGGAAAAGAAGAAAATTTTATCTGGGGAATCTCCTTATAGACAAATAAAATACAATAAAATATAAAAGTCATTCAAAGAGTAAACTGAACCAAATTAATAAGAATTTGCAAGGAGAGTAGAGAATAAATATACCGAGATCCAGAGCTGGATAGATGATCCGTATAAACTGTTGGAGAGCGGAGGAGTGTAAAAAATGTCCCCAAAATGATAATGACCAACACAAATTTCAAAGTAGGGTACTTGCAGTTTAAATTCCTATATTGGCTGGGGATATGGAAGGACTTCCCACCAACTTTAAATACTTTACTTCTTAAAGATCTTCTTTTGTTTGTGTCTTCACTGGACCATATTCAAGAAAAGATTAGTACATAAAGCAGGTGAAGAAGACCTGAAAAAGCAGAAACCAGCAGTGACAGCATTCAAGATGGCAGTAGGCAGATTTATCATACTGAAGCAGTTTTCATGGACAGGACACGAATCTAATGCACATCCATAATTTATGCATTGGAAAAAGCATCGCCAATAATGAATATGCAGATACTTAATGAATGTGAATAACAGTACATTTCCAGCCATGGCATAGATAGAAGCAGACTTCAGTTTGCTACAAAATATTTGGTCTGATCCCCAGTGAAAACCAAGGGAACAAAATCAATGCAAGCTAGAACCCTAAAGTCCACGTATCAAAAACCCAAAAACTAAGGGATTGCCGGTGTATCATTGGTGAGAACAATGGGATTGGGGGAATAAAAGCCCACTGGCTATCCTCTTCTTCCTTGTGTAACTATTACTCGCAACTACCAGGTACTCCTTTTTCTTCACAGAGAATAAGAAAAGGAAAAAATTATACTCCACTTGGGACTCTTAGTGTAGTAACTGCATACCCATTTTAGATTTCTTACATGGAAAGACACAGACTAATTTAATCTAGAAATTCTTTCACCTACATTGTTCCTGCACGTGTGACCCGATACACCTTTGAAAATTCAATTGCTTGCCAGTAGTTTCTTGTTTCCGCAGATCCACCGTACAAGAGATAAATGAAAGCACTAAGACACAAAAATCGAATAGTTGAATGTCTCATGCAACATGCATTAGGTATTTTAATATTATGTGTTGGCAAATTTTGATTTCAAAACTGAATTGAGTTGTAATTTTGCTTTTAGATTTTAAGTTCTACTAGAGGTTTCAAAGATTAAAAAAGTTCAAGATTGATGCATTCAAGACTCATCGAAATAAAAATACACATAATAGAAACAGGTGATTCAGTGTTTGAGGGAACACCAATGTGTTTATTAAACAAGATTTTAAATAAATTTAGTTTTGCATAAAGTTGGAAAATGCCTTTGTTTTCAACAGGAATCCAAGTTTCAAATTCCACTGGAGATGTAGCAAATTAGCATTGACTCATCTCATTTTTGCTGATGATATTTGACTATTCTCATATGGTAGCATTGAATCAGTCCAAGTCCTCAAGGATGGACTTAATACTTTCTTTTTCCTATCAAGCTTGAGCCTTAACCCTTCCAAAAGCTATGCTTTCTTTGCAGGCCTGCACAACTCAGCCAAGCATGAAATCTTGAACACTCTCTAGTTTGAAATGTGAACTCTCCCATTCACTTATTATGGGCTACCTTTGAGCTGTACCTCTCTTTCAGTAAGAGACTGCAATACTCTGGTTGAAAGAATCACAGCCAGAGTTAAAAGCTGGACTTCTAAGGTTTTGCCATATGCTGGGAGGTCTGTCTTGATCAAAACACTGCTTTTAGCTATTCAGTCATATTGGGTTCTGACTTTCATCCTCCCCAAGAAGGTTATTGATCAGGTTAATCAGGTTCTAAGATCTTTCCAATGGTCTGGTCCTGAATTAAATTCCTCCAGAACTAAGGTTTCTTGGGAAACTGTATGTATGCCTAAGTCCCAAGGTGGTCTGGGATATCCTAAATTGGATATGGCAAACAAGGTCTCCGTTCTCAGACACATTTGGAAGCTGTTTTCCAAGAAGAATGATAGCATTTGGGCTACATGGGTTCACCAGTATCTCATTAAAAGAAAAAAAAATTGGTCAGTTAACCCTTCCTCTATCAGCTCTGGCCTGTGAAGAAATCTGCTAAAGCTGAGAAGCATGTCTATATGTTTAATTAAGCATTAAGTGGGGTGTGGAACTGAAACAAGGATGTGGCTTGATACAGTTGATAGCCTAATTTCCAATTACCAGTGAAACATCCCTCAACCTCATCCAATTCCCTTCTTAAATATCCCACAATTCATCACCCAATTAAACTCCATTCCAGCCCCAACCTCTGACAGGGACTCTATTATATGGATCGCTTCCCCAACAGCCTCCTTTTCATTCTCCCACACCCTTGCCTTTCTTTCTCCACCTGCTCCTCAAATCCAATGGAAGCACCTGGTCTGGTTCAGGTACCACATCCCTAAAATCAGCTTCATCTCTTGACTTGCAATGAAAGGCAAGCTCAGTACACTTGATAGCTCTTCCATTTCTTACAAGCACATTCCCAATGCTTGTTTTTTGTGCCTATCTAAGGCAGAGTCCATCAACCATCTGTTCTTTCAGTGTAACTCATCCCTCATATGGAGCCACTTTCAATTTGCTGCAGGATTTCACATCCCACCCTCAAACTGGGCTGAGCTTGTTCAATGGTGTGCCTTGAACTGGAGCACCAATGACAAATCAAACAGCTTTTTAATCCACAAGCTTATCATTACCTCTGCGATTTACTTCGTTTGGATGGAAAGAAATAGTAGAGCCTTCAAAGAAAAGTCTTCTCAGCCTCAAGCAGTTATTGATTCTATCAAAAATGTCATCAGAAATAGGCTTGCCTCCATCAAACTGCAGAACAGTGGAGTTCTTAGACAAATCGAGAATGAACCATTGGGATCTTCAGAGGCTTCTCATGTTGGGAAACTCAATGGTCTTTGGCCACAGATGGCTTATGGACTCTTAAAGTTTGAATTTCAGTTGCTATTGTTTTGTGCTTTTGCTTTGTTAGCATTTTTATACTTTTTATGGTCTTCCTGACCTTGTTTGGTTCTTAAAGAGCCCTCGTTGTACATTCTTCTCTCTATTCTATACAGCTTACCCATTTTACCAGAAAAAAAAAAAAAAAAATGCAAATGCACCGGAAACAAACTTGTGGAAGGACATCGGCATTTGATCACTTTGAAAAGCAGATCATCGTGAGCTGATTACATTAATGTTGATTAGTGCTGCAGGTGATTCCAAAAGTACTAAAGTCAAAGGATACTGATCATCGGAGATAAAGCAACGGCAAATGAATCTAAAAGTAATGGGATCGATGAATCGGGAAGAGCAATTCCAAAGAAACAGAACTCATTGTACTCTGTCATACATAATGGAACATTTCGCTCGAGACAGCATAGACTCCGTAGTTTTTTCTAGCTAATGTTTCCCACGTTGTGTTTCTCTTAATTAGTTTATTTTAATTTTTTCGTTTGCCTTGCCAGTGTGCTTGCATTAAAATTAATTTAAGTTTAAAATTAAACAAAAATAGTGAACTAGATCTATTAACCTCCCTCTAAATCTATCTAATAACTGAGAATCATTTAAAACACGTCCGCACAATGAAACTTTAATGTTCAGGGAGACTTGGAATTTTCTTTTTTCTTTTCTTTTCTTTTTTTTAAAGTTAGTCAAGGCTTGGAATTTTCACTACTTCCATAAACGTGTCATTTATTAGAGAACTCGGAGAAATATTAGATGTGATGAACAAGATTCAGTAGAACAAAAACATTGTGGAAATAGCAGGTCCCATTACAAACTCCCAATATATACAAGATATTTTTCGTTAAGTAAATATCCAAATTCCTGACGAATCAGGTTTAGGAATTATCAAAGCATACAATGTGAATAGTTTTAGAAATATTTGTAATTTTGTTTTTTGAATTAGATTGAAAAATCTTGTATATATTACCCATATCATTTGTAACATTTAGTTCTTCTTCCCCACAAAAATTCTTAGGTGAAATTCTTCAAACCATTTTTAGGATTCTTGAGAAACTTATTTTCTTTTCCTTTTTTGAGAAGTTCTTCATCTCTTCATTGAGTTCATTCGCTTCAAGACTTCTTTCTTTTCACTGCACTTTCCAAGTTGATTATCAAATCTATATAGTTTGAGCTCCACATAATTGATGAACCCAGAACTTACTAGTCTCACAAATTAGAGTTGAATTGTACCATCAAAGCCAAGAGCAATTTGGATCACACTCAAATCCTATGAATGTTTGAATTAGTAGCCAAACAGAACCAAGAGAGGCAAGAAGTAACTAAGAAAATGCATGTGATGCTTTAGAAATTGCATTAGCCAAGGGAAATACAGTAAGGTATACTATTGTTTTGACCTTGATTGTATTGATGTCATATTTTCTCTTATGAAAAAGTGCACATATACTGCCAAGGCAGTAAATGGCACTATGACTGGCGAAAACCAGCCCAGTCGAGCATGTGCACGTATCATTCTAAGAAGGCACCCAATTTACTCATATTCTTATACAAACTTATCTATTTCTCATCAATATACTCTATTATAGATGTACCATCCATAAATGCACAAGAAATGCTCTAATCATTTCAATTACTTGGACCTGACACCCAATGCTGACCTCTTGCGAAGAGTGATTTGGTCACCAAAATCATATAAAATGGGCTATCAATATGTCAGAATAAAAACGATTGGAACTTTTAACAAGAAACGCTACGAGGGGAATACAGGAGGCCTCAAATGTCCCCAGGAATATAGTCAATGACGCTGATCATCAGGGGGGGGGGGGGGGGGGGGGAAAGTTTCAAACTGTTAACCTATCAGTCTGCATGCACTCATCAACCTTAATTAACATCAGATATAAAAACAATTTTTCTCAAGAAATGCTCCCAGAAACAGTCATAGAAACCAATAACACATTAATAGTTAATGGAACTGATTGCAATACTACACAAAGCTCCATGAAATATGTCCCATTCCCTTTCTGTGAGGTCCAATACTCCCATTCAATGCCTAGCGAAACTATAAAGATAAATTTCAACAACTAAACACTAGGTATAGAGAGCAATCATTAAATGCTTATGTCAAAATCACTCCTCAATCATCTTAATATATATCATTTGCAAACAACATGAGAGAGGATATGATAGGCAAAGATTTAGAGTTTAATACTAAACCACCCTTGTCCATACATAACCACTTAACCTCTCTCTCAAAAATTAACGGTCAATCATGTACTAAACACAACATTGTGAGTATTCCTCTCTTCTATCTTTGGGTTAGCCCAGTGCACGAGGCTCCTGCCACTGGCAATCTTACCTACTTTATTTTATCTTTATGATTGTAAAAGAATGAGTCATAGGTGGTCAAATAAGACAAGAAAATAGATTTGAACCCAAATGTCATATTTATGAATTAAGCAATATAAAAATTGCCTCTTCTGAAGAGTAATGTTTACACTATCATTACCTAATTAATCTAACTTTGACCCAAATGTCTGGAAGAAGAAAAAAAAAAGGACAAATAAGGGTCTAAAATTAGTTCATCTAGTTTACGATGACCTATAGTCCATATAAGGTTCATACCTCGACATCTGGGCATTCATAAAAACTGTTCTTTTACTGTTTTACATACTCACTAAGATATATATCGAACAAATATTGTATAATTCATTCCTCTTCAGCACACAATAACTATCCACCATCATATGAATCACAGAAAACAAAGTATATTTAGAGAGAGAGAGAGACTGACGTAGTTGAAGAGAGTCGGTGTCTGGCTTCGATGGGGAGGGGAGAGGTACCAATGGTTCCTCTCATCTTTGATTCAGTCACAGCTTGGGGAAGGCAACATCTGATTCTGATCTGAAAGCAATTTCGAAGTCAAAATTGAAATAAAAAAAGAAACGTACCATAAAAGAGCAGAGACTTTCGATTGTTTAGAGAGAGAAAGTAGCGAGAGACCTGTGATCTAAGCTTAGCTGGAAGTGCCAAATTACAGAGGTATGACAGTGAATAGCCTGAAGACCATAAAAACTGGACAGAGAGAGAGAGAGAGAGAGAGAGAGAGAGAGAGGGGGGGGGTTTCACCTTTGTACGAGTGTTAGAAAGTGAAATTTCTGTCAAGATTTTATCAGTTCTAGTTCAGGTAAGAGTCAAATGATATGTAAGAAAAGGACTCGAAACTGTAGAATTATTAATTAGGTAATTAATTAGTTTTCCTATTTTGTCATAATTGTTTGACCTGGTTGGTCAAATCAGAGATACCAAAGTTAAACCACATGCATTCCAATTGGACCTCAATTCAATCCATACGTTTTGAGTACTATTTGAATCCAATGATGGTCTTTCTTGGATTAAAAAGTTGAAGATCGGATTTGTTCAACCCAAAGATTATTTGCAAAGTATTTAGAAAGTTTTTAAAACAAGATTTTTAATTAAGATAGGTAAATTACACTCACCCATTTTTAAATAGGCTAAAAAAAACAGAAATCACCTATACAATTTTTTTGACAATTATATCCCTATACAATTTTTTTTGTTGTAAATAAAATTAGAATAAATTAAATAAGTAAAGTTACATTATTGCAAGGAGTATACTCCATGTGACATTTTTTAAAAAAATATATGATTATGTAAAAATTCTAAAATTATTTTAAAATTTTTAAGTGATTTTTGTACATGAAAAACTGACAGGAGATATCAGTATTACAAAAACTTGCAAACAAAAGAGATTAGTGTATTTTTGAAAACACACAAGAGGATTTTATTATTTAGTCTATTTACAAAGAGGTGGTTGTAATTTACCAATTAAGATATTAAAATTGGTTGTAGAGTCAAAACAGTCTAAAATTATAACCAAAGTGACAAGGAGGAGTTATTGGGCCCACTATTTATATATGCATGGAAAATTTGCAACTAGATCAACATCGTCTACTATTTTCATAAAGTTATGAAATTTTTAGTTGTTTTTGGCATTTTTATTTAGGGTAGAATTGGGATCAATTTATTTTTAAATAATAAATTTTTGGTCTCGTCTCAATTTTCATTATTTTTAGACATGGTAGTTTTTCTAAATAAATATTTGAATAATGATACAAAAATCAATCAAGTTTTTGCATTACAATTCCAATATTTCATCTTAACGAATTTAATATTTCTTATTGTGATCGACATTTTATCAAATTGGTCCATTTAGACCAATAAAGACACCATGACCAAGTTTGAAATGCTAGTCTTTTACAAAGGGTAAAGTGCATAAAACTCTTCTCTAGTTTCAAAAACGTGTAAAAAAACTCCATTCATGTTCACTTTACACTCTTATAGTTTCAAAAACGTGCAAAAAAACTATTCTGAGCTAAAAACACATTTTAAGTTCTAATTTTACCCTTCTATATAATTTCTTAATATTTTCAACAATAGCAATTTTATTATTTTATATACTTTTTTAAAAATATTAATTTTATTATAAATAAAATATTCTTGTTTTATTATTATTTTGTGGCCAAGCAAAAAAAAAAATCTTAGGCGAAATAAAAAAAAATCTTCATTGTTAAAAAACACATTTGACATTACTTAATTTCTTAATATTTTCAACAATAGAAATTTTATTCTTTTTATATATATATTTAAAAATATTGATTTAATTATATATAAAATATTATTGTTTTATTATCATTTCGTGGCCAAGCAAATTTTTTTAAAAAAAACTTCGTTGTTTTTAAATTTTTTTTTTTCGCATTGTTTAAAAGAAAGTTTATTTTAAACAATGCCAAAAAAAAAATCTAAAAACAATGAAGTTCTTTTTAAATGGTTTTAAATTTTTTTTGCTTGGCCACGAAATGATAATAAAACAATAATATTTTACATATAATGAAATTAATATTTTAAAAAATATATATAAAAAGAATAAAATTTCTATTGTTGAAAATATTAAGAAATTAAGTAATGTCAAATTTTTTTTTTTTAACATTGAAGATTTTTTTTATTTCGCCAAAAAAAAACAATGAAGATTTTTTTTTTGCTTAGCCACGAAATGATAATAAAACAAGAATATTTTATTTATAATTAAATTAATATTTTTAAAAAAGTATATAAAGGAATAAAATTGCTATTGTTGAAAATATTAAGAAATTATGTAGAAGGGTAAAATTGGAACTTAAAATGTGTTTTTATCCTAGAAGGGTTGATTTGTACATTTTTGAAACTACAAGGGTGTAAAGTGAGCATAAAAGATATTTTTTGCACTTTTTGAAACTAAAAAGGAGTTTTATGCACTTTACCCTTTTTGCAAATAAGAATACTTGGTCTTGTTAGGATGAATTTGAAGAATACTTGGTCTAAGACCAATATTGGTCTTATGTCTTCAACTGTGAAAAAGTGTCATTTAAACCAATTGATACCTTGGATTGATTTACTTAAAAATCGGTGAGATATGTGTATCATATATTTGAATGGCCACTTGCATTGAATAGGCTAAAATTGGTTTGATAGTTTGAATATGGGTCATGTTAAAAGCCAAAAGGCAAAATCCTGTCTTTCAAGGAAATAGAAGATTTGGGACACTTGTCAACTACCAAAATGAGCAATAGAACTACTTTCAGCCATTTAAAACTTCCCTCCACTATAAATATGAGACATGAATTTCAAAGAAGAGCTCTCAGCACCAAACAAACACCGTGTCATTGTATTTTATCTTTCATGTATATGTTCCTATTATATCTACCGTTTGATTATATATGTTTTTCTAGATCACATAAGTTTTTTACAACTTCTCTTAAATTATCTAGGACTAAAATTTCTTATCTCCTAAATTTACTTAGCCTCCAAGATTATATGCCTATAAATAGACTTTTATGTATTGCTCGTAATATCAATTCATCAATCAATTCAACATCAATCAAATAAATGCAATATACAATTATTCTTATATATTTCTAACATGGTATTAGAGTTTATCAATTCCTGGTAGTCTTCATTGTTGATCGCCCTCACTGGCGCCCTCACCGCCGGGCATGACATCATCCGCTTCATCCCTGGTGGTCAATCGTAGAAAATAGCTTTCACCTCATATATATATATTATGCAGATAATAAAAGAAGAAAATATATGATAGTTTAACTCAAGTTCAATTCATCGGCTCCCACTAGCATCTGTGTGTCAAAGTCAGTGATTTCAACGAACCCATTTTTTGATTTTCAAATCAGTTTTCAGTCCAACGAGCAACTTTTGGTCTTACCGTCGCTCCAACGAGTTTGCTCTTGTGCAACTACGTTGTATGTGTTCGCAGCCACTGTTAGCAATATCACCATATTGCTTTCACGAGTCATAGCATCTGTATCAAAGTCACTGATTTCAACGAGCTCATTTTCTGATTTTCAAATCAGTTTTTGCTCCAACGAGCCACTTTCGGTCTTCCCGCTGCTCCAATGAGTTGCATTTGTCTACCAAGCTGCTCTTTCACAACTTCTTTGTATGTGTTCGCAACCACAGTTGGTAACATCGCCAGATTGCTTTCGCGAGCCGCATTCAAGATTTTGTCTCCAAACTCAAGTTGGCTTCATATAATTCACCTTGAGTTTGTGAGGACTATTATATTATATATTTCCTATTATATATGTTGTTAGATTATATATCTTTTCCTAAAGCACATAGGTTTCTTACATCTTCTCCTAAACCATCTAGAATTAGGATTTCTTGTCTCCTAAGTTTACTTAACCTCCAAGATTATGTGCATATAAATAGGCATTTATGTATTGTTCATAATATCAATCAATTCAACATCAATCAAATAATGCAATATACAATTATTCTTCTATATTTTTAACAATATCCTTAGCCTTAGTTCTTTAGTTTCTAATCTAGTAGCCTAGACTCTTATAACTTAGTTTCAATAATTGTTGTTTGAAACTTCTTATGTATTATCAATGGAATTTATTTTTTTACTTCTTATGTCTTTCATATGCCAACACATTCTATTCAAATCACCATAATCCATCCATTATATACCACTTTCTATCCCAACACCACAATCAGGCACCCTTAAGTCCTTGATGATAAGCGTTGAATGTTATACATTCTCACACCTTTACTTATGTATTTTAATCCCTTAGATGCACATATTGTACAGTTTTTACGTGTTTTTATGTTTTTGATTATTTCAGGTTCAAAGTGATTTTTCGGCGTAATTCAACTCCATTAGTAATTCAATAATGTATTCCTTAATCCGAGCGTACTTCATGGAAGAGTTTTAGCAAGGATAGGTGAATTGCATATCAAGACCGGAGTCGGGAAGCTAAAGAGTCGAATGAGAGTAGAAGCAGGCACTTCGATCCATCGAAGTCCCTACTTCGATGCATTAACCAATCCTGCAGAAGATCTTTTTTTCAAGATATTTTCTTCACTTGCCACTTGTCCAATTTTGCTTGGATGAAGCCTTGAACAAAATTTCTGTGATATTTTGAGCCTAAAGTTAGATATATATGTTGGAAATATGTAATAATTAGATATATCATCTTTCTTGTAAAGAAGAACATATATAGAAATTCTAGAGAGAGAAAGTAAAGTTCTAGAGAGGGAAAGCTCCAAAGAAGGCTTTGTAAGGCCTTGAAGATCGTTTTGAGCATGGATCTACCTCTGTCTATGGAGTGTATCCAGCCCACCATGATCAACTAATCCTTCTCTAATGTTTTGAAAATCTCTAGCCATGTAATAGAGTGTTTTAATTATGGTGAATTGGGATTTTTATATAATCTTTGTGTATATGTCTCTTACCTTAAGCCTTATTTCAATATATTTTTACAAAATCTATATGTTCATGTGTTATGATTTATCTTCTTGTTTTAGAATGTTTAAATTTCTCACATAATCTTCAAACATTTGTAGTTCCACAAGGACTACAAGTGATGCCTTGAGACTAGTTTTCATTTTCACATACATAGCTAGATTTGCATAGTCCATGTTAAGAGATGGTAAATTACCTACATTTAGTAATTAGGTAAGTAGGTAGGTAGGGAATTTACACGTACTATAGTATTTTAAGGTGCATGTATCCTTTTGACGTTTGCATTGCAGGCTACAAGCCAAATGCACCAATTAGTACACATTTGCATGCATCCCCCAATTTATTATAAGTTTGACATGTTACGAGACTAGTGGTGAAGTCTTGACCTTAGTTTCTTATCTGTTTCTCAACTTCACATTTTTATTATAATTTATGGTTTTTAAAGTAGATCGAGTAAACAAACAACTCAAACTTGTTTGTGAATTAAACGAGAACCAACCTTCAATCTTTAGCACATTGTCCCTACGTAGTCTCTGTGGGAACGACACCCTCAACTTAGAACCCTATTCTTCAAGGATTCGTTCTATTATGAGTGGTAAAATATAAATATAAAATTAATTTTCAAGCACACAGCTTGGGCCACAACACTTGATATCAAGGCAATGACAAGCTAGAAGGAGGGATCTTTCTTGCTACCTTACAATCACTTGATCTTCATCTAATGTGAATTTTATTTTCATTGTTTGTCCATATTTATTTTCTGTCCTACTTTTCTATTTAGTTATTTTATTATCTTTTCCAGTTTGTGCATGTTATGTTGGTATGTAGTTTGTACTTGTGCAGATTTTGATGCCCCACTTGTCCGATACGTACTCGTGTACCCACTACCCTTACACGGTTGATGTTTTGACTTTTTGAGACCCATCAACCCCACCGGTAACATTGTTCTAACTCTTCTTAGTTTAAACATTCAGGACAATGTTTAATTTAAGTTTAGGGGTACGGTACACTTATACATTTGTAGACACTGGTTGTTGCTTTTTAAATTGCACATATTGTTGTTTTATTTCATGTTTGCCATGATGTCTCGCTTTTAAAGGTATGATAACCCCATTAACATCAAAGATAAATGCATCATATAGTTAGGAGCTTTTGTTGACCTCAAAGTTTTAACCAAAGGTTATTTGGGTGATTTTGATGATAACAATCTATTGTAGTGTAGATTAATAAGTTTACTTGAGTATGCAATTTACATGGTATCAAATTATCTCAAGTATCTTAAAGGCTTTGGACTTTAAAGGGACTTACAAGAAGATATATGAAGCCACATGATCATAGAACTCAAAGATCAATAATCAAGATCAATGGCGAAGTTGAAGTGAAGCCACATGATGAAGGAACCCAAGAGCTTAAAGATTTGAAAATCAAAAGACTTAGGTAGGTTAGTCTTGGGTGAGTGCTTGTATTTATTGTAAAGTTACTTTGATGTACTCACATGAAAGCTCTAGGATCAATGTATATAATTTATATAATTCATAAGTCCTTAGAGTATAAGTAATAGGCCATGAACTTCATTAATAACACCATAAGGCATTTACTAAGGTTAAGTTAGTTCAAGCTTTCATAAGCTTTGAAAGAACTCAATTATTAAGTCATAACTAGGCCATGTATTTCAATCATATCATTTGAAATGGTCTTTAGAAATTAGAGCAATAAGGCTTTGAACTTATATGTTTAAATCATAAAAAGCCTTATGTAATATTGAGATAATCTCCAATTGGAAATATCTTTAATACTCAATATTCACATTCAATCAATGAACTTCATATCCAGTTTGAGCTTGCTGAAAGTTCAGTTTTAGCTTGCTAAAAATGCACTTTCAGCTTGCTGAAAATGCACTTTGAGGCTACTGAAAAAAATAGTAGGTTGTGATGTTTCTAGAGCACTATCAGCTGACTGAAACATTATTTTTAGCCGACTAAAACATCATTTTCAGCCAACTGAAAGTTGCTAGATCTGAATCTAACAGATAGTTTGGTACATTTAATGCTTCCAACAGCCCTCTAACAACTATAAAACGGCTATATCTCGGATTGGGGCTATAAATACACCTTGTATGTGTATGTTTCATAAGTGAGAGACCACTACACATATAGTTGAGCATCCCTTGTTGGCTGAATCTATCCTTAAGCTTAGAATTCATATTCTATAGAGATAGTCACCACACTTGACCAAATTCTTTCAAAGATCAATTCATTTATGGTATTTCATTCATCATTCTAGAGTTGAGCTTTTATATTGATTCATCAATTATAACTCTAGGTATGTGAGCTATCATTTGTGTATCTATCCATTGAGGGATATTCTTTATTGTACTCAAACTCCTATTCATCCTATTTGAGAGGAAGTCCAAGAGGTGCTCTTGGTAAAAATGGATTGCTTCATGGAAGCTTGTAAAGGTTCTCACTTAATCCGTCAAAAGTAAAAGGAAGCCTAAGTTATGCGCTTGACAATGAAGTCTTGGTGAAGTGTTCACCGAAACAAAGAAGCCCAAGTGTTGGACTTGACAATTGTAGAGGTTTGCTTTCCACCCTTAAGGGAAGCTTCATAGTGGAAACCTCAAGATGAGCTCTTGAGGCATGGATATAGGCCGGAGTTGCCGAACTATGTAAATATCGTGGTGTTACTTGGTTTAAATTTCTCTAACCCTTAACTCTTTTACTTAATAGAATTTTATATATTTAATTTTATTATGCTTTATATATAAATGCTATTAGTTTATTTGTTTTAATTCATATGAGGAGGATAGGATGAATGCTTGGAGTATGTTGATTGATTGAGTACTTATTTGATTATTCATCTCCAATTAAGTTGCACACCATATGTTTGATAAAATGTCTCTATGAGCTTTAATTCCATTTTAGCACTGATAGACATATACTCACTTAGCTCATTTCATTCCTTATCCAATGAATCATTTTATGAATGAATGAGTAGCACTCTAAGTGCTTGATTAATTGTCTATGTGAGTTTTACTCTCTTTACATCATATTCATAAGTAATTGCCCAAGTACCCTTTTGATAGGTTTACTCCTTTATTTTGCTAGCATTTGTTTTATAATTGTTTATTTAATGAATGTTGTTTAAATGCTTCATATGAGGAGGATGAGATGTATGTTTGGAGTATATTGGTTGAGTTGTGTAAGTGATTGTATTGTAAATTGATTGAGTATTTATTTGATTACCTTTTTGCCAATCAATTTGCATATCATGTGTTTGATTAATCACACAATCAACATTTTCACACACTACAAGCATGATACATTGCACTTTCATGAACACTTCATTTGTCATATCCACTTGATCATTTAAGTGCATGATAGGTAGAACTTTCTCATTCCCACTTGTTGAATACATAAGTTTATCAAGTGTTTGCCAAAGTCCAAACAAGCCTACTTTTGTCAAAATGAGTTCAATCGAAAAAGTTTTATTGTTTGTCTATTGTCCCTATTCACCACTCCTCTAGGGACAAATCTTGGGTAATAGCTTTGACATTGTAAATACCCAAACTTTTGAAAATTTTGTGATTAGGTTAGAATGGTCTACATTTTTATTCAGTTTTTTAATATTGTACAGTTCTTACCCTAAATTTGTCCTTGACAGCACAAACATGCACACATACATTTAAAGTGTGGGGTACACGTCTGATGGAGAAATTTAAAAATGTTTGTTTTTATTTGAATAGCTTGGAGACAAGTATAAAAATAAATAAATAAAAAAAACTTGCAATAAGCCTTTTCACTTAATAAACCAGGCCTTTGTGCCTCAGGAAACATGGAGTGTTCGCGTTTAAAAGTGTGCAAGGTTGAGTAATAAGGAAACAAGTGACTTGTTTAAGTTCATAGCCTTATAAGCTCAGGTTATTAATGTCGACGGGTGCCTTTTCACCTAATGCCCTAAAACTGTCCGATTTGGGATTCATTGGCCCAAAACTCGTTACATGGGCTTACTAGAAAGCAAAACGGGCTTAAACATTGCACAGCCACTTGTACGTAAGCGTGTGTATATATTTTATAAAAGTGATGGTTTCTGAATTTGTTCGAAAAGTCTTTCTTTTTTGGACAGATGTGTTATATTTTCTCCATGTACGAAAATAAGTCACACATTAGGATGTATGTTTACTTTTTAAAGAGAATTTTAGGGTTTGCACTTGTATTTGTATCGAGCTAACCATTATGTGGAGACTGTCATCTAATGCAAGTTTTTAAAGGTTCATTTTTGTTAATGTCCACATAACTTCATAATACTTGTTGCATTTGTCAACTTTGAGAATAAATGAGTGATCATTCTTTTCTAGTTCATGACTGAGCAGACCACCATTTTGCATATTTTTGTGAGTTTAACAAGCATGTTAAACCCAATGAGACTTCACTCGTCCACTAGATGTGTTTAGGGGTTTAAAAGGCTTGTTGCATTCGCTAAATGCAACCGCATTTCCCACGAAAGTGGAAGTAGAATAGTTGTTTGATTTTAGTTCTTTTGTATTGCTAAGGGACTAGCAATATCTAAGTTTGGATATGTGATAAGTGTTGAATGTTATACATTCTCGCGCCTTTACTTATGTATTTAATCCCTTAGTTGCCCATATTGTACAGTTTTTACGTGTTTTATATTTTTGACTATTTTAGGTTCAAAGTCAATTTTTGGCATAATTCGACTCCATTAGCAATTCAAGAATGCATTCCTCAATCCGAGCGTACTTCATAGAAGATTTTTAACAAAGATTGGTGAATTGCGTATCAAGACCGAAGTCGGGAAGCTGAAGAGTTGAAGGAGAGTAGAAGTAGGCACTTCGATCCATCGAAGTCACAGCTTCGATCCATCAAAGTCCCTACTTCGATGCATCGACCAATCCTGCAGAAGATATTTTTTTCAAGATATTTTCTTCACTTGCCACTTGTCCAATTTTGCTTGGATGAAGTATTGAACAAAATTTATGTGATATTTTGAGCCTAAAGTCAGATATATATGTAGGAAATATGTAATAATTGGATATATCATCTTTCTTGTAAAGAAGAACATACATAGAAATTCTAGAGAGAGAAAGTAAAGTTCTAGAGAGGGAAAGCTCCAAAGAAGGCTTTGTAAGGCCTTGAAGATCATTTTGAGCATGGATCTACCTCTATCTATGGAGTGCATCCAGCCCACCATAATCAAATAATCATTCTCTAGGATTTTGACAAACCCTAGCCATGTAATAGTGTTTTAATTATGGTGAATTGGGGTTTTTATACAATCTTTGTGTATATGTCTCTTGCCTTGAGCCTTATTTCAATATAAGTTTACAAAATCTATATGCTCGTGTGTTGTGATTTATCTTCTTATCTTAGAATACTTAAATTTCTCATATGATCTTCAAACACTTGTAAGTTCCACAAGGACTACAAGTGATGGCTTGAAACTAGTTTTCATTTTCACATGCATAGCTAGATTTACATAGTTCATGCTAAGAGATGATAAATTAGCTACATTTAGTAATTAGGTAAGTAAGTAGGTAGGGAATTTACACGTTTCAGAGATGGACTATAGTATTTTAAGGTGCATGTATCCTATTGACGGTTGCATTGTAGGTCACAAGTCAAATGCACCAATTAGTACACATTTGCATGCATTCCCCAATTTATTATAAGTTTGACATGTTACGAGGCTAGTGGTGATTTCTCGACCCTAGTTCCTTATCTTTTTCTCAACTTCACATTTTAATTACAATTTATGATTTTTAAAGTAGAGTAAACAAACAACTCAAACTTGTTTGTGAATTAAACGAGAACCAACCTTCAATCTTTAGCACATTATCCCTACGTAGTCTCTGTGGGATCAACACCGTCAACTTAGAACCATATTCTTCAAGGATTAGTTCTATTGTGAGTGATAAAATATAAATATAAAATTGATTTCCAAACACACAACTTGGGCCACGACACTTGATATCATGGCAATGACAAGCTAGAAGGAAGGATCTTTCTTGCTACCTTACAATCATTTGATCATCATCTAATGTGAAGTGGTGTTTCAAAATCCATCACATGTATGTATGGAAAACTTGTAAGGAGTTTTACAACAAGTTTAGTATCGTACGTCTACGAGTTTGGAGTTCATCTCAGATGCAAATTTAGAGTATTTCAATAGAGATTTTGTAAATTAGTTGTGTTGGACATTATTTTAATTTCCCATGATTTTTGTTTAAACCCCCTAAACTATCACTTTGTACCAAAATATGTTCTTTGCCACTTTTTAATATTGCATAGGTGTTTTTGGTTGAGTTGATAGTTCTCATGCCACTTTTAAATACTGCATTGGTGTTTTTGGTTGAGTTGATAGTTCATGAGAGTTTAATGCAATTTAGCCTCCTTTTCTTTTTTTTTTTGGAGGGAGGGGGGGGGGGGGGTTGAGGGGAAGGACAACGATGACGGTGTTTGGCCTCTTTGAGCACTATATGGTCTAGTATCATGCATATGCAGTTTTGTTGCCTCACATGTAACAAGTAATTATCGAGAAATTTCATAGTGGTGGCCCCAAAAGAATTCAAACTTTCAATCTCTAAAATGTGAAGTGAAAGTATTGTCATTAAATTTTCTCTTTTAAGTTTATTTACTTTTATTTAATACACATAATTGATATGTGTTGTCAGGAATTAATCCTCAATATATCACACAACAAATATGCAATAGTAACAATAAAAAATAAGATGGAAGAAACACACAAAAATAAGACAAAACTTACGTGGTTCAGTAAATTACCTACATCCACTGGTGATGAACATTTAACTTTTCTATTGAAAATATGAGGATTACAAATAGGGGTGGCAATTCGTATTCTCGTGTCGTATCGATCTATGAGTATTCTGCTAAACAGTTCAACCATAACTCGACCCATTTAATAATCATGTCAGAGACCCTCAGCACTAACCCAACTCGTTTATTAAACATGTTACACGTGACGACCCGTTTAATAAACATGTCCTATAATGACACGACTCATTTAATAACATTTTTAATCCAGTTAACTTATATGATATGAGTTTCTCCATTCCTAAAAATCTTTCTGAAGATCATATAAAAAATAAATTAAGTACATATCTATTCATAAACCCTAAAATCAAACTATATTATAGATTTGTATATATATATAAGCCCTAAAAATATACTAAGGTGATTAAGGAAGACATCATAACATCTCATCCTTTCATTTTGTGCCTACATTAGTCTTGTAAACAAACAAATAGATTACAAACAATTGTAATACAAGTTATTGATATATTTTGTTTACAAACAATTATAAACAATCTAATACATTTTTTGCATGTCGTGTTCGTGTCAACCCATTTATTAAACGTGTTGGTTTACCTCAAATCTAAACCCGCTTAACTCGTGTCATGTTCGTGTCGTGTTCAATTTCGTCACCCCTAATTACAAATCTCAACTCAACTCACTATTTTTTCTCTTTCTCTCTCTCTCTTAACTCAACTCTTTCATAACTTAACTCACACCCCTCAACTCAAAACATGTGTCTCTATATATAAAGCTTCTAACCTAAAACTTGGTGAGTAAGAATATAAATCCTTGTTGTGTTGGACGAGGAATGACACCTTCCAAAAACAAAAAAAAGGAATGCAACTAATTGGGACTCAAGTAGAATTACTTTAGGCCCAAGTAAAACATTCATAAACCAATACAACTCAAAGCCCACCCAATAAGAATCTAACAAATCTCCAACTTGGCGAAAATTTTCCACCTTGACTGAATATCACCAACCTAATCATTCTTCTTCTATTTTGTTGTCTTCACCACTCCACCACACTCATCCATTATTAGCAAATCCCAAGTTTAGACAATTTGTGAACTTGGGAACCTTTTTCACATCACCAAATCAGAATTTATTCGCTTCTAGAATAAAAGTTTGTGCCATTGTGATTGACAAGGCTTCTTTCTTCATTTGTCACTCTTGATCATCCACCACTCTAGTAGATTTCAAAATGGGCTTTTACTTTGTCTTTGCAACTGCTCCACCCAATAAAGTATTCTCCAATAAAATATATAGATTATCAACCTTCTTTCCCATGAGCATGACAACAACCCGAATCCAAGGCTCCTAAAGAAATCATGTTCCTTTTAACACTTGGAACATGATATACACTATCAAAGTCTTTATCAAGCCATTTGTTGTTTTTATGTTGATTGTTCCAATTCCCACAACTTCACTAGAAGAATTGTTTCCCATAAACATCTTACCGACTACGGGCTTGTAGGAGTTAAACCACTCTTTATGCGGACACACATGATGGGAATAAGCATAATCAAGTATTCACTCCTTAGCTTCTCTCTTCTTGTCATGATTGAAAGAACTTCAAATATTAGTGGCCTCAGACACAGCAGCAGTAGTGAACCCACTCTCTTCATTATTAGGACAATTTTGTATTAAGTGTCCATTTTTCTCCACAATATAGTAGCACTCCCACTCCATGATTGGTGTCCAATTTCTTGGAGCTCCATCTCTCTAGTTACCGCGTTCTCTTTGCTTTCTTTCAAACTTCTTCCCTTGAGCAACAAGAGCTTGGGACTAATCATATTGATTATAACTTTTACTTTTACTATTCATTTTCTCACTAGAGAATAAAGAACTCTTTACTTACTCCATCACGATGATATCTCTCTCATAAAGCAAAGTATTGAATAAATGCATATGAGTGGACACCAACGTTAAAAAGATAATAACTTTATCCTCATTACATAATTTAACACTAACATTAGATAAGTCACGAATAATATTATTAAACTCACTGAGATGGTCATGCAAGTTCACACCTTCTTTTCTGCGAAAGGAATACAACTTTTGGTTCAAAATTAGTAGGTTGGTGAGATTCTTTTTTTATAAAGACCTCTAACTTTTTCCATATATCTGTCGCTGAAGTTTCTCCGATCACATCATACACCACATCATATGTCAAGGTCAATCAAATAGCACTCACTGCCTTCAAGTTTATCTTATCCCACTTTTTATGATCCATCCATGTTACTTTGTTATCCAACGCCTCTTCTAAATCTTACTAAACTAATAAATCTCGCATCCGAACTTGCCAAAGACTGAAATTCTTGTTTCCATTAATTTTTTCGAACGCGTACTTTACATTTGAAGTAGTTGCTGCCATATCTTTAATACCACTTGTTAGGAATTAATTCTCCCAAAATCTCACATAACAAATATGCAATAGAATCAAGGAAAAATAAGATGGAAGAAACACAAAAATTAACGGGTGCAGAAAATTAGAGGATTACGAATCTCAACTCAACTTTTTCAACACTTAACTCACATCCCTCAACTCAAAACATAACTTGGTGAGTGAGAATACAAATGTATGACATGTGTATGGGTGATGATATTTCTGCTCCAAAAATCTCCTCCGGCCTTCCAACCTTCTTCTCACTAAATAAAATGACAAAAAACCCCTTATTTGCTATCACCTCTCTTGACGAATCAACTCCTTTCTTTGTCTCCCCCTCTCTCTCTTTCTTCCTCGATACATCATCCCCAAACAAAACCCACCTGATTGATCTATTCATCAATCTCTTATTTTCCTCTCTCCCTCTATGCACATAGACAATTATACCACTTTTCTTGTACGAGGTTTTTACCAGGGAGAAAAAAAATATGTACGAGAGTCTCTATGTGCTAGTAGCTTCAAACAATATAAATTTGGGAGCTGAACTACATCCCAATTTTTTTCTTTCTTTTAATGATAAGCAAAGTTATATGTAGTCATCTATGTCGTCCAAAACAATCGATTTCACTCTCAAAAGGGGTCAAGAGTCCTCTTTATTTGACAATCATTACTTGTTCAATGGTGGACATTGTTTTAAACCGGTAGAGATGAACCAAGAGTGGAGAAATAGAGAGAATTTAGAGACCGGTGGAAATGGTTGATTGTGGAGGACAGAGAGAAAAAAGAAGAGGTTTATGAAGATATCATCAATTATCTTTAATTTAGTTGGGTTGTGACATGGAGGAAGAAAGAAGGTTTGAAGATATCAATCAATGAACCTTGTTTGCCAAAAATCTATATTTTACTAGTTTGAAGGGGGAAAAATAGGGACAAGTAAACATCACAATGGAAGTCTAAATCAGATTATTTAATATCAATGATGTAGATAGAACAGGTTAATCCAACTTTCTTTTTTTATGTCTCAAACTGTCTTTTTACTTTAGTTTTTTTTTTTTTTAATATTACTCTATTATATTGATGTAAGATTATTTTAGTCTTTTATTAAACACATGTCTTTATTTGCACACTTCAATCATTTTGCACTTTATCAAATTGTTAAAATAAAGTACATAAATTGTTAAAATAAATTGATGGTTGTTTTTTAATGCTTAAACCAAAACTATTGTTCTCCTGTATATTAAAGGCCAAACAAATCTCTTGAATATAATAAGGGAAGAAATTGTTTTTATATTCATTACTTCAAAAAAAAAAAAAATGGACATAATTTTTAAATGGGACTTATGAGAGTTTGTTGAAGGTGGGTGTGAATCTGATGAAGGAAAGAGGTAACAGACTGATTAGTAACTTTATTTTTTGATTTATAAAAAGTGAAATCTGAAAAGCTGTTGCAATGTAATTTATGTAAAAATTGAAATATGTTTGGTAGCTTCATATATTGTTAAAATTTTGAAAACACAAATCTAAAAATATGTTTCGTAACTCAAAATTATATATATATTTTAAAAATAGTAGTATCTTTGACTAAAAATTGAGTTTCAGTAATATGGTTTCAACTCATTTTAACCAATATAAATGTGTTATTACATATTTTATATATAATCTTTCCTCCGAAATTATATTTGTTTGGACTTTATTTTAGTTTATTTTAATTAAAAATTTATTTTTAAGCATTTGCATGTTTTTGGTAATTGTCATAAATTCTAACTATTTACATGTTTTTGGTAATTGTCATATATTATTATATATACTCGTTTTATTTCCTTCTCTATTTTTATATTATATATAATTGTAATTATATATAACTCTTATTTATTGTATTTTCTTCTTATATATATATATATATATATATATATATATTTATTGTATTTTATAAAAAAAATTATTCTTATAATTTTGTATTTTCTAAATTTTTTTATTCTTGTTTTTAATAAAATTTTAATTTATTGTATTATATTATATTATATTTTTGAGCAACCAAAATTTTTATTCATTATATTTTATAAAAAAATCAAAAATGAAAACTTGAACTCAAATTTGAAAACTGAAACTGAAAATTTCGTTATAAAGTTTTCAAATTATACCTAAGGATTGTCAAAATTTTGACATCACTCTTATTTTTTTAGAAATAAAAAACTGCGTTACTAAAGGCAATTCCTACTGTGACTTCAAAAAAATAATGAAAATAAAAGGTAAAATCTCATATCGGAAGTGTTATTAAACATGGCCTAAAGAAATGGAAAATTGATTTGACATTTCAATAGTTCAATCACAAGTTCCTTTGTCTGGGTAATTGTTGATAGCCCAATAAGATAATATTGCATCTCCATGAACTTGGATAAAAATTGACATTTGCTCAAATCCAACCCAATCCATTTACATTAGATTACATGCATACTCCACCTAGTGGTTTGAATTTTTTCAAGCCCAAGGTGTTTCTTTTGATTTTTACACCAAAATTAACCTTAAACCTCAGGCTATATACATTATAACCTTTATAAATTAATAACATTTGGACCACATAAATTCTATTAATTAAGCAAAATATTAATTTATCGGTAAATTAATAAGTTATTAATTTAACAAGATATTTTATGTACATTTTTTTTCTCAAAATATTTAGTTTCTCAATAGTCTTAAAAATTTAAGGCATTGTACTCATTTAATCAATTAAAATTAATGTATTGTACTCATCTAATCAATTAAATATACATTTAACCAGCTAAAAATTAAATGTATTATACTTACTGTTTAATAAAGTAAAATTCAATATATTGTACTTATTTAAATTTCAAGAAAAAACAAGCAACATGCACTCGATTCATATTTCAAAAAAATATCATAGTCAGTCCTATATGTATTTCTTACCAAATTATTAATTTATGTAATAAGTGGTTATATAGAAACCTATAATGCTGTATTTGGTATACATGAATGGAATGGAATGGAATCTCCATTCCAATCATTCCTTTGTTTATTATGGATTTTAAGATGGGAATGGCCATTCCCTTGGAATGAAAATGCATTCCATGGCTAAACCTATGGAATGGTCATTCCATTCCCAAGTAAGATTAAAAAAAAAAAAATGATGTTCCCAATAAGCCTTTCACGACATCACTACCTCCACCCCACCTCAAATGCCTTCCACCATTGTCACCTCCACCACCACCTTCCATCCCCGCCATCGTTGCCTTCTACCATCTACACCACTACCGCCTTCCACCACCACCAACATCATCACTACCACCATCGTCGTGTTCCACCACCACCGTCGCCACCTTGCACCATCATCACCCCTTCCACCACCTCCACTGCCTTCTACCACCGTCGTTGCCTTCCACCACCATTATATACACTACTATTGCTTTCCACCACCACCATCTTCTACCACTTCCGCCACCGCCTTCCACAAACACCACCACTATCACCTTCCCACCACCGCCACAATACCACTATATCTTTTTTAAAAATTATAAAAGAATGTTATTTTGTTAATTTAATTTATTCATCACAGAGGGGTATTTTGGATAATTTATTTTGAAAAAATGATCGATTTAAGTGCTAATTTCAAATTAATTCAAAATTGACTCAAGTGAGAAGGTTTATTGTTGATTATAACTAAGAATTGAACAAATGAAAAGACAATTAAACTAAGTAGAGATGAATTGATGGATGAGGGGATTCTAGAGAAATTACTTCACCACTAACTCCTACTTTCGGACAATTACATCAAAATTAGGAAAAAAAACATATATATGTTGAGTTGGGTGTGTAACACCTAGTATAGAAAGTGATAGTGATCATTACTATGGAGAGTAATATTCTTTATCGGGCTGGACTTGAAAAAATGTGAGTAAGAAAATTTTCACTTTATTGTATAATTCTTTACCTTAAAAATTTTATAAAATTTCTTTAGGAGAGACAGAAATTTGTCAGTCCAATAATGGAAAAGAAATCGACAATGGACAGTTCAATCACCCATATGATAGTAGTAACCAATAGTCAGTCCCGTTTGGACTTGTTCTGGGTTTATGAGGCGGAATCCACTTGAGAAAGGGAGAACGAAATAAAGGCAGAGTATCTAGAGTTTTTTATTTCAGGCATGGGTGAATTCCGATGATGGAATTCATCTTTTTAGGGGGGGAAAAATGTAATACCCGTAATTTTGAGGTTATTTAATTTTAATTTGAGTTTGAATTTAGGTTAGATTATTAAGTTGGGCTGAATTATGTTGTATAATAAATTTTTAAGTTTGGGCTAAGTACATATTTATTTATTTTTCAACTTTTATTTTTTTTTTAGGATTTTTGTTTTCTAAATATAAAAAAATAAAAAAGAGAAAAGGGAATAAGGTTTGTTCTCTCGCATCGAGTTTAGGGTTTTGTGAAGGGAGACTCTATCAACTGAATGAAAGGATTTTAGAGAGAGAAAGTTAGAGAGAGAGTCCTAGAGAGAGAGAAAGAACTCTAGAGAGGGAAAGGTTGTGGTGACTGCCATGGCTTCGGCTCCATGGTGGTAGCATGTAGCATGGTGGCTGCTCCAACGAAGGACATAGTGGAGCTCAGCGATTGCTGAGGGAGGCGACGGTGGCTGGGTTCAGTTGTGCATGGGCACGGCTGTGGGCTATGATTGCCGGCTGTAGAGCTGGGTGGTTTCTCGGTCGGTTAAGGTGGTTGGTTATGGGTCCGTTTGAAAGTGATAGTTGAAGTAGTTTTGGGAGATTGACATAGGAGGCGAATACAGTGATCGCAATTTACTGTCGCGACCAAATTCGTGGGCGACAGATAACGATTTGGAGGTTCAAGGATCACCGAAGGATAACAAAGGCTTTCTAGATCTGTTGAAGCAATTGGATAGAGGATTTTGGGTCACCGTCTCAGCATTAGGTGTTCAGATTGGGACAATTCTTCTTCTTCTTCTTCAAATCATGGCGATAGCGGTGGCGTCAACAACAATGACGAGATCCTCAATTGAAGTGGTCCGTCGGAGTGGATGTTGCAGCTCATTGGCGGCCTTCTAGGCCTAGCTACTGGTCTCTGTGTCACCGCCTTCAACCGTGGGTGCATGGTGGTGCTGGTGGAGTGACGTTGAAGGTGGGTCTCCGTGGAAGAGATGGTGGTGGTGCTCCGATAGTTGGTGGCCGGAGGTAGCATGGTAGTGGCTGGGTTATTTGAGGTTGTTAGCGTGGCCATGGAGTTTGGGTCTTCGGCGGTTGCTCTGGTGATGGGCTCTGTGGGTTCTGTTTTTGTTCATAAAAGTTGAGTTTACATGCGGGTGAAGTTTGGTGTGCATGGGCTTAACTGGTTAGGTTGTGAGAAGTCCAACATAGTGAGGTTGGTGAGGTTGTATGGATGCTTAGGGGTATGCTCTAAGCTTTTACTAAATTAAATAGTGCAATTGACAAGGTGATAGAAGCACTAGTGGGCTTGACATTTGGACTGGAAACTTAAAGTAGGCCTAGTAGAGTTTAAAAGAAATAAATAGTGGATTTGGTGTTAGGCTGGACCCGAATTGGGCATATGCCCAATCTCATTTAAAAATGGAGACTTTCCATTAGACTTTGGATTCTAGAGCGGCAATGGACAGTACAGACTTTCGGATAATTTAACCGAGGCAAGTTGATACTTGCTCTATTCTCTTATTCACATATATATTTAATTTACATGTGTTTATATATCTGTGCATACATGAATTATTGTGTATAAATTATATATATAAATAAATATATAAATTTAAAATGTTGGTATTTATTAAATATACCTGTTTTAAAATATATATATATATATATATATATATATATATATATTGATGACTATGGAAATGCTAACTTAAATTGTTTTATTTGAAATTATGTGTTGCAATTAAATTATGGTTGATAAATGTGTTTGTGCTATAAATTCTTACATGTTGTATTTGGTGCAATGTGATTGGTGTATTATTTTGTGCACATTATTTGTTAATGTGTATTTGTGTGTTTATTAATTTTTATGTGAAATTAAATATGCATATTGATTAATTTGTGCATTTAAATTGTGTTATTTTATGTGTACGAATTATGTGTTTAATTGTACTTGATGATATTTTTCTGTGCATTTAAATTTAAATGTTAAATGCTTTATGATTAAGATGTTGAATATGAATATATAATTTATTGAAATATAAATTTTAAATTATTTTGAGATTATGATGTAAAAGTCAACTTGCTGAAGCAATGAAAGGTTGTTCAGCATATCCTTGTTGAGCTTTGAGCTCACATCCTCCCATATTTTGTAGGTTAGGATGCTGATACGGGGTAAGCACGGGATTTGGTAGTACCGGTTGAAGAGTTAGCAGTGGTACCAGTAGTATTATTTTTTGTCTAGTGTATGAGACAAATTTGTATTATTTGGAGTATTTGTACGAAAAATATATATTTAATATTTCCTTCCAATGCAATAAAATATTGTACAAGATTTTATCTATTTAAAGGATTGTTTGGGAACGTTAGAATTCTCTTATTTTTATTTTTTATTTCATTTTATTTTTATTTGTTTTTCACATTCTGAATTTTCCTTTGAAAATCCGGGGTATGACAGTGCCGAAGAAGGGGAGTGTGTTCTACGTGACAAGGGCGTCGGTTGGAACTGAATAAAGTCAAGTTTGGACAACTTTGACGTCGGTAAAAGTGAAGGATAGATTGAGACTATAGCTATTAAGGTAGGAGGTGTGTGTTGTGTCTTCTATTTCAAATTAAATTTCATATTGTAAGCATAAAGTAGATGTATTTCATGTTATATATGATTATGTAAAATTTAGGATGAATTCTTTGTTTTGAATTGATATATGCATGTTTCCTTGAGTTGGAAATGAGTGGTAGCTGATAGAAAATGTGTGAATTGCTAGTGTATGCCACATATATGAGTATATTGCATATGTAGGATTTTGGCGAAATGTTGAAAACTTAGTTTTGGGATAGAATATATACATGATTCTATAATGATTCTTGCATGACATGCTAGAATGAACATAGGACATGAATTGGGTGTAATGCATCGAGACATGTGAATATATGTGTGAAACGTGATATATTTTATGTGTGTGAGGTGTTATCTCGAAAGTGCCTTATGACAAAGTACACGGGGAATATATCCCCGGAGGTTGAAAGACTTTGAACTTGCACAAGAGGGTTGGTTACCGGTGGGTTGGTAGCTCAAAAATAACTAGAATATGGGGTATGAGGCTTCGACACGTATCCGGATTGTGTGTGTGAGTGTGATTCCAATTCTGAGAGCGTGTTTTAAATGTAATAATGTGACTTACATGACTTGAGTGGATTTTGTTTATGAATTCGGTTATGTCATATGTTATAGATATGATGAATTGTGCATTGAAATATGTTTGTGAATATTGTGGTTGTCAAGCATTTTTGATGTATATGTCATGTGAATGGAGCTTTCAATTTTTGACTAGAATGCTAGGAAGCATGATACGTAGTTAGACTATGCATGTTGAAATATGTTTATGCAATGATATGAAATGTAAACTTGAACGGATTGTACAACGTATTACTTTGAACTATTGAAATTACTCATCCCCCTACATTAGCAATTTTAAGGCATGGAAATAAGGTTGTTGATGGTGAGCAACCGTGAGTCGAGTTAGAGTTAGGGGAACTCTCTTTTTTGTTATTTTGGTGTTACGCACGTCCGAAATTTGGACATAGTACTTTGGATATGTACATAGAAACTTATGTTCAGTATGTTGCTTTTAGGCCTTCGTGCCATGTACATTAACTTTTGGATATGAAAGTTATGACATTATGGTGTATGGTTTAATGTATAAGATCTTCTTTTATGATTTCGGACAATGCTCATGCATGTGATGATTGCGTATAAACTTGTTAGATGTGTGTTAGGTTGTGGAACGATTGATGGACTTGAATTGATGTTTAAAGACTCAAGAACAAAGAAATGAGGACACTTGCGGATGGACCTGTGATCAATCGAAACAAGGTCTTCAATTAATCGACCATTCGATTAATCGAACCCTGGCCTTTAATTAATCGAAGGTCAAGCTTCATTTTTGGTTTCCAAATCCCGTGTGTTTCAATAAAAGTTTCGCATGAAGTGCGATTAATCACAGCACTTTGATTAATCGAAGCTTCATCTTCGATTGATCGAAGCACATAGATTGCTATTGAGTTGAGTTGACTAGTTAGTTTGACTAGGTGTTCGGCGAATGGCCCAATAGTGGACATGTGAATGTGACAATATAGTATTGGATTGTAAATAAGGTTATGGGTGATAACAATTGATGTTCCACGATAACAATGTAAGTGATGATGGTTAAGATATGTTGATATATGTTTCGCATTCTCATCCTTGCATTCCTATACAGCTCTGGGTATAGGAATTCAATGTGTGATAGCATGGTGTTAGAGCATGTTAGTGAAGACATGTGGTTCGGAGTGAATCATTCACCTCAATTTCCTACATCGATTTGAGTATCGAATATTGGGGCATGACAGCATGGTATCAGAGCATAATATATCAAAGGTTAATTGTGATTAGGAGTGTGGATTTATGACTGAATTACCCTTAGTTTCCCGGAGTCAAAAATTGAAAAGTGACATTGAAAATCGGGACATAACAAACACCTAACCTATAGCTAAGCTTTTACACCACAATGAAGCTTTGCTACGAAGCAAGCCAAAACAACCTCTCCACTACCAAAGCCATGGTGATTCCATTCGCTCAATTCCTCATCTCGACTTTTTGTAGTTTGTTTTCTTCAACTAGTTTCTTCCTGATATTACCACTCCTTTATTAAAACTAGTTTATTTAGAATTGGCCAAATTTTCAATTCCATCTCATAAAACTTACCATTACACACTAATCACAATACTTCCATATTGTTGTGTGTCATCTATAATCCTTTTGTCTTCATTAGTTAAAGTGTCATTCAATGTTTCCATTAGATATCTTCTTGGTCAAGAAAATTCCTCCAACCAACCGGCCGAAATATTATATTTAATATATACTAACACTTGATTTTTACACTAATCGATCCACAAACCAAGAATCTTAGAAAATTGAAAAACTTTCCATCTCCTATTAACTTTTTTTTCTCTTTACACGTTTTTTATTTTTTCTTTCTCTGCAACGTTTATTTTTTCTATTCTTTCACGGACTCTTCAATCTCTATCTTTCTCTTCTCTCAGTCTCTCATTACAACATATTTTTCTTCTCCACTCATCACAGCTATAAAATTATTGAAAGATTTCAAGCTACTAGCTACAAAATAATTGAAGGAGCATTATAGTGAATTTTTTTAATATCAAGTTATATTGTTCTTTAATTTAAATTATTTTTTAGTCTTATTATTTTTTGTTATCATAAAATTGTATATTTTGTTTATAATTATTGTTATTTATATTATTGGAATTTGGATATCAGAATATGTCTACTAGAAAGTATGAATCGGGATATGAAAAACTTAAAAATAAAAGAAGAATAAATAAAATAATTCAATCTCAAAAATGAATTCTTGATAAATTTGTTAATCCTAATAATCAAACAGCAAAAAAATTAGGTAAAAATTATACAAAAGAACAACAAAGTCATCTAAAAGAATTAAAAGATTGTACAACAATAAAAAAAAAAAAAGATATTAGTGACTTGATTCATAATGATAATCAAATGTATGATAAAGAAAATTATTTATGAAGAACATAAAAAAAATTGGAAAAAAGTGAAACAAGTAAAAAAATAAAGATATTAATAAAAAATCATATTAAAATTAATAAAATAATATTTAAGATCAACTATGTTACAAAAAAGATTAAATGAACTAGTTATATTATCTATTGAAAAAAATATTTTAACAAAACTTGAATACAAGAATTTAATTAGTAAATTTGTACATGAAGCTTCGTCCACCATCAATGTCTTTACTGCCATTACCGAAGCCACTGCCGACCCATCAATGAAGCATTGTCTTCCTCGTCAAGCACCACCGTAGCATTGAAGACCCACTTCTTTGCCAAACACCATGTAAGAAGCTTCGTCCACCATCAATGTCTTCACTGCGGTCATCGAAGCCACTGCCGACCCACCAACGGAGCACTATCTTCCTCGTCAAGCACCACCGTAGCATTGAAGACCCATCTTTGCCAAACACCATACAAGCCTCTCCACCGACCATCATCTATTGAGGATCCTCTGCCCTAATCTACGTCCTTCCATATATGTAACCTTTGACCCTCAATTATAGGGGATTGTTTAGCTAATTATTTCCATTTATTTTGTAATCAACAATTATGTATAATTATGTTATACACTCTGTAAATGTATATATATATGCAAAACTCCCACCACTCAAGGGTGTGGTGGTTTTCTTATTATTCTCATGGTATCAGAGCCATATCTGGATTAGCATCCCACGATCCTCAATGGTCTCTGATTCCTCTCCCGATTTCTCTCCCACCCTTCTTCCCTTCAACACCATGAATCACATGGTCACCATCAAGCTCTCCTCCTCCAACTCTCTTCTCTGGAAGAGTCAACTTCTTCCCCTCCTTGAGAGTCAAGGTTTGCTGGGTCATGTGGATGGCACCATTGTGCCGCCACCTCTGTTTGACCCTCCCACCTCTCAGACGCCAAGCAACACACACCTGGCATGGAAAGCAACGGACCAGCACCTCCTTAGCTTTCTCCTCTCCTCCCTTACAGAGGAAGCAATGGCTGAAGCCGTTGGCCTCTCTACATCTCGTGAGGTATAGACCGCCCTGGAAAACACCTTCAGCCACCGCTCCAAGGCCCGTGAAATTCGCCTCAAAGATGACCTCCAATTGATGAAGCGCGGCACTCGTCCAATCACTGCCTATGCCCGTGCCTTCAAGGCTTTGTGTGATCAGCTTCACGCAATCGGTCGCCCAGTTGATGGAACCGACAAAGTCCACTGGTTTCTTCGTGGTCTTGGGCCCGATTTCTCCAGTTTTTCTACTACCCAAATGGCACAAACCCCCCTCTCCTGCTTCTCTGACCTTGTGTCTAAAGCTGAAAGTTTTGAGATTTTTCAAAAATCTCTAGAGACTCCGGCGTCCTCAGCTGCTGCGTTCACCACAAACAGGACTTCTTCTTATCGCGGGGGTGGCTTTTCTCGCCAGAAACATGGCCGCGGAAATGGCCCCAGTAGTGACTCTCCCAGTCACGGACAAGGCCGTGCCAACATCAACCATGGTCGTCGTCCACCACGCTGCCAGATTTGCCGCCTGAAAGGACACTATGCAGATCGGTGCAGCCAGCGCTACGCTCGGTATGTACCCACGGCGCAACTTGCAGAAGCTTTCACCTCTTCGTGCTCTCTGTCTGCAAATGAAGCATCCGATTGGTTCTTGGACACTGGGGCTTCGGCCCACATGACTCCAACCCACTCCACTTTGGATCACTCCACCACTTACATGGGTAAGGATTGTGTGATTGTAGGGAATGGTGCGTCCCTACCTATTACCCACACCGGTAAACTTTCCCCTTCCCCCGATCTTCACTTGTTAGATGTTTTGGTTGTTTCCCACCTCACTAAAAATCTTTTGTCCATTAGTAAATTAACAAAAGATTTTCCTTTATCCGTTACATTTACTAATAATCTTTTCACTGTTCAGGATCGCCAAACGGGAAAGGTGGTGGCAACCAGTAAACGTGATGAAGGCTTATATGTGCTAGAGCGCGGCAATTCTGCTTTTATTTCTGTCCTTAAAAATAAATCTCTTCATTCTTCTTATGATTTATGGCATGCTCGCCTTGGACATGTGAACCATTCTGTTATCGCCTTATTAAATAAAAAAGGGCAGCTTTATCTTACCTCCTTATTGCCATCTCCTACGTTATGTGATACATGCCAACTTGCGAAAAGTCATCGTTTGCCTTATTCTCGTAATGAAAATAGATCCTCTAATGTGTTAGATCTTTTTCATTGCGACATATGGGGTCCTTCACCCGTAAAATCTAATTTGGGTTTTGCCTACTATGTTGTGTTTATTGATGATTATTCTCGCTTCACTTGGTTTTATCCCTTAAAATTGAAATCTGACTTTTATGATACATTCATTCAATTTCAAAAATTTGTGAAAAATCAACATTCTACTCGTATCAAAAATTTTCAAAGTGACGGTGGTGGAGAATTTATTAGCAACTGCTTTCAAGCTCACCTTCGTACCTCTGGCATCCATCACCAATTATCTTGTCCACATACTCCCGCCCAAAACTGTAATACCCCGCTCCAACACATGGTATGATATTGTCCGCTTTGGGGCCATAGCCCGCACGGTTTTGTTATTGGGTTTACCCCAAAAGGCCTCATACCATTTGAAGAGAACATACTACATATAAGCACATCTCCTTTTCCACACCCAGGCAATGTGGGATTGAGCACCCTGTACCCTGTCAGTGTGGTAGCTCAGCCCAGTGTCTGTCTATGCACCCGCCCACTCACACCCGTCCACAAGGGTTACTACAATCCACCCCCCTACGAGGCCCGACGTCCTCGTCGGCACACTACTTCCGGCTGGGTTCAGGCTCTGATACCAACTGTAATACCCCGCTCCAACACATGGTATGATATTGTCCGCTTTGGGCCAGAGCCCGCACGGTTTTGCTATTGGGTTTACCCCAAAAGGCCTCATACCATTTGAAGAGAACATACTACATATAAGCACATCTCCTTTTCCACACCCAGGCGATGTGGGATTGAGCACCCTGTACCCTGTCAGTGTGGTAGCTCAGCCCAGTGTCTATCTTCGCACCCGCCCACTCACACCCGTCCACAAGGGTTATTACAAAAACGGTCGGGCTGAACGAAAACACCGTCATGTGACTGAGACTGGCTTGGCCCTGCTTTTCCATTCCCACACTTCTCCTCGCTTCTAGGTTGACGCTTTTAGCACTGCAGCTTACATCATCAACCGCTTGCCCACACCACTTCTCGGAGGTAAGTCCCCTTTTGAGCTTCTATACGGTTCCCCTCCAAATTATAAAAATTTTCATCATTTTGGTTGTCGTGTTTATCCCTGTTTACGTGATTATATGCCTAATAAATTTTCCCCTCGTAGTATTCCTTGCATTTTTATGGGATACAGCTCCTCTTATAAAGGGTTTCGTTGTCTTGACCCTACTACCTCTAGGCTATATATCACCCGACACGCTCAATTTGATGAGACTTACTTTCCCTCCCTAGATATCTCTCCGGCTCAACCCATATCCTCCCTCCAATTTTCAAAATTTTTGGAACCAAGTCTTCCTCATACCGACATGCCCCCATCTTCTCCTGCGCCACATTCCCAGCACATTGCTCCATCCGACTCTAGCCCGTGTGTTATTTGTACTGATCCCATGCATGCGTCTTTGCCGGTCAATGATTCTCTTGCAAGTCCCTCTTTGCAGCACTCAGATCCTCGTCTAGCTTCTCTTGGGCCCACTGAGCTGTCCCCTGCTCCTGTTGCTGCTATTCCAATGGGTACTCATCCTATGCTCACAAGAGCCAAAGCTGGTATTTTCAAAACCCACCACTCGGCGAATCTTGCCTTCTTGGGATCCTCTGGTCTTCTCTCTGCTCTCCTAGCATCCACTGAGCCTAAAGGGTTCAAAATTGCTGCCAAGAATCCTGCTTGGCTCGCAGCCATGGATGAAGAAGTTCAAGCCCTACAAAATAATCGTACCTGGATTTTGGTCCCTCGCCCTACCAACACCAACATTGTGGGTTCCAAATGGGTGTTTCGGACCAAATATTTGCCCGATGGATCTATTGAGCGTCTCAAAGCCCGTCTTGTTGCCAAGGGCTATACACAGGTACCTGGTCTTGACTACACTGACACCTTTAGCCCTGTCATCAAGGCTACCACTGTTCGTGTTGTCCTCTTTCTTGCTGTGACAAATAGATGGCATCTTCGCCAACTTGATGTCAAGAATGCCTTCCTCAATGGTCATCTTACTGAACAAGTCTATATGGAACAGCCTCCTGGGTACATTGATCCTCGCTTCCCTAATCATGTTTGTCAGTTGAAGAAAGCTCTTTATGGCCTCAAACAAGCACCTCGTGCCTGGTTTCAGCGATTCAGCTCTTTCCTTCTTCACCTTGGTTTTTCTTGCAGTCGTGCAGATACATCACTCTTTGTCTTTCACAGGTAGTTTAACATTATTTATTTGCTTCTTTATGTTGACGACATCATTCTTACCGGCAACAACTCCTCTCTTCTTGACAGCTTTACTTGTAAGCTTCATTCTGAGTTCGCTACTAAAGATTTGGGTTCTCTCAGTTACTTCCTTGGTCTTGAAGCTACACCAACCGCTGATGGTCTTTTTATCAGTCAGCTGAAATATGCGCGTGACATTCTTACTCGCGCTCAGGTACTTGACAGTAAGCCTGTTCACATCCCTATGGTTGTTTCCCAACACCTATCTTCTGATGGTCCTCTGTTTTCGGATCCCTCTTTACCGATCTATTGTTGGTGCTCTTCAGTATTTGACCATCACGCGTCCCGATATTGCTCATGCTATTAACTCTGTCAGTCAATTTCTACACTCCCCGACTGAAGACCACTTTCTTGCTGTAAAGCGCATTCTTCGCTATGTCAAGGGTACATTGCAATTTGGCCTCACTTTTCGTCTATCCGCTGCTCCTGGTACCTTAGTTGCTTACTCTGATGCCGACTGGGCAGGATGTCCTGACACTCGTCGCTCTACGTCTGGTTATTCCATTTACCTTGGTGACAACTTGGTTTCCTGGAGTGCCAAGAAGCAACCTACCGTTTCTCGTTCCAGCTGTGAGTCTGAGTATCGTGCCCTTACTCTCACTGCCGCCGAACTTCTTTGGCTCACTCATCTCCTTCGTGACCTCAAAGTTTCTCTTCCACAACGTCCTCTTCTATTATGTGACAACAAAAGTGCCATTTTTTTGAGCTCTAATCCTATTTCTCAAAAGCGGGCCAAGCATGTTGAGTTAGACTACCACTTTCTTCGTGAACTTGTTGTCGCTGGCAAACTTCTCACAAAATATGTGCCCTCTCACTTACAGGTTGCCGATATTTTCACCAAAAGTGTGCCTAGGCCTCTCTTTCAATTTTTCCGATCCAAGCTCCACGTCTGTCCCAATCCGACACTTAGCTTGCGGGGGGGTGTTGAGGATCCTCTGCCCTAATCTACGTCCTTCCATATATATAACCTTTGACCCTCAATTATAGGAGATTGTTTAGCTAATTATTTCCATTTATTTTGTAATCAACAATTATGTATAATTATGTTATACACTCTGTAAATGTATATATATATGCAAAACTCTCACCACTCAAGGGTGTGGTGGTTTTCTTATTATTCTCATCATCAACATCTTCTCCACCGTGAGTTCACTACCAATGACCACCGGTGGATAGGGGTGCACAAAGAACCGTCGGAACCGGAACCGAGGAGAACCGTACTGGAACCGTACCGAACCGTGGCTACAGTTCTTGTAATACCCCGCTCCAACACATGGTATGATATTGTCCGCTTTGGGCCTGAGCCCGCACGGTTTTGCTCTTGGGTTTTACTCCAAAAGGCCTCATACCATTTGAAGAGAACATACTACATATAAGCACATCCCCTTTTCCACACCCAGGCGATGTGGGATTGAGCACCCTGTACCCTGTCAGTGTGGTAGCTCAGCCCAGTGTCTATCTTCGCACCCGCCCACTCACACCCGTTCACAAGGGTTATTACAATCCACCCCCCTACGAGGCCCGACGTCCTCGTCGGCACACTTCTTCCGGCTGGGTTCAGGCTCTGATACCAATTGTAATACCCCGCTCCAACACATGGTATGATATTGTCCGCTTTGGGCCTGAGCCCGCACGGTTTTGCTCTTGGGTTTTACTCCAAAAGGCCTCATACCATTTGAAGAGAACATACTACATATAAGCACATCCCCTTTTCCACACCCAGGCGATGTGGGATTGAGCACCCTGTACCCTGTCAGTGTGGTAGCTCAGCCCAGTGTCTATCTTCGCACCCGCCCACTCACACCCGTTCACAAGGGTTATTACAGTTCTAGTTCCGATTCCTAAAATTAGGAACCGTTACCAACGATTCTGGTTCTGGTTCCAAGACCAGTAGAACCGTACCGGAACCAGAACCGTTGGGGATAACGGTTCCTTGGAATCGAACCGGAACCGGAATCGTTTTATATTAAATATGTGTATATATATATATAATATAATAACTATATATAATATATATATATACATTACATATAATAATTATATATAATGTATATACGTTATATATAATTATTATATGTAATGTATATATATATAATATAATATAATTATATATATGTAGGGTGCCATTTTTAGATTGTAGGTCTCACATTTATTTAATGAATATATATACATTTTTTGTATTTTCAAGCTTCATTGAAAAGAAAAATCCTAAGGAACCGCGGTTCAGAATTGGAACCAAACCGAGAACCGCGGTTTGGTTCCTCACGGTTCCAACCCTTAACGGTTCCGGTTCCGAAAATCAGGAACCGTTGGTAACGGTTCCGGTTCCGGTTCCACCAAGATCCGTGGGGAACCGTACTGTGTGCACCCCTACCGGTGAAAACCCATGGCTTCTGCCAAAGCTTCATGGTGGGTGAAGCGTCACTGCCATCAACTTCACCGGCACTATCAACCAACCTTCAGGGTCTTCCCGACCGTGATTGCCGGTCACTCTTCCATGAAGTTTCGTCCATCATCAATGTCTTCACCGCCATCATCGAAGCCACTACCGACCCATCATTGGAGCAATGTCTTCCTACCTTGATCGCCGGTGACTCTTCCATCAAGCAACCTTTTGTGTCACCGAACACAGTCACTACCCAAGCTTCTACTGTCACGGAGCCGCCGGCAACCATCGTCTGGGTCTCCCCGGAGCACTGGGTTGCTTATGCCCAAAGTCAAAAATCGAAGACCTACTACAAGAAACTCCAAACTCCGTCAAACAAGTATCACCAATAAACTCATCACCACCACCACCATTGAAGACCCACCAATGGAAAAACTCCACGACCAAACTCTATTGTTGCCGAAAGCGGATATCCACGATAAGACCAACATAGTCATAACACAACCAGTTCTTCAATGTAAACTCCATCTCAACTTGCCACCATCTCACTGTCGAAGCCGACAAAGAGTGGAAATTAGAAAGAGGAGAAGCGAGAGAGACGGTGAGAGATAATTGACAGAGAAAAGAAAAGAGAGAAGATGGGAGAGACCGTGAGAGAGAAAAGAAAGAGAAAATAAAAAATAAAAAAAGAATGCTTGACACAGTAGAGCATTATTGAAACACGTCGTTTCGGCATACGTAGCTGAGTCCAGATATTTTGTCATGTGGGCAGCCACATCAGCAACACAGTCCAATCACTTTATCATGACTACAGCCATGTCAGTTACAGAATCTAGTCACTTTACTATATTGACAACCACGTTAGCAGCAGAGTGTAGTTATTTTGCCACGTTAGCAGCAAACTTCGGTCACTTTATCATGTCAACAGCTACATCAGCCGCAAACTTCAGTCATTTTGTATATTCTTTGCCTAATATTAATTCAATATATACAATCTTTAATATGTCTAACATAATCAAAAGGTGAAGACACGGTTTTGAGCATCATCATATCTCATTCCATTCCATTCCATTTTATTTTATTTTATTTTTATTAAAAGAAAAAAATACACACCAAATTCAACTGCAAATATCGATTTGTATAACATGGAATGATATTCAACTATTAAGGATCGTAATTCAGTGGTGTGTGTTTTCATGGAAAGATTGAGAGTAAAAAGATTGAGGAAAAAAACAAAAAAATTAATAAAATAAAATAAAAATAATATACCTAACCAATTGAGTGGCTCACGGGGAAAAAAAAAGAGTAATGGAAAAGGATAATGTCTCTCTCCTCCAAAGTGTTTAAATGAATAATTGACACATCAGTCGATACAAACACCGAGTCGGCTGTTTTATCATTTTCCAAAAAAAAAATGAGCCTCTCTACCAAGTGCATCACATAAACTTTACAAACGAAAAATGATAAAAGTTATAATCGATTTTTGTTCTTTGTTCTTTGTGGTTTTTGTTGTATGTGTCCATTATTGAGATAAAAGCTCTAAAAAGGAGAGATAGCCAATTTATTATCTAATCTATTATTGACTAAGGCAGTATTTGATTATATGAAAGTTATACTGAAAAGTGAAAGAAAAAAAAAACTAAACTAAATGAAAGAAAAATAAATTTTCTGCGAAGTATTTGATTAGCATAAAAAAATTTCACAACAATATGAAAAATTACTATTCTATGGCTCAAATAACATGAAATTTACTATAAAAGAAAGGACATTATTGTAAGTTCATAAAACTTTCTCAAAAAATCATAATTTTTTGTGTTTTTTGTAGAAAAATTTTATGAGAAAATTAGGTGGTTATGGAAAATATATTTTTTTTAATCAAAATTTCATTTTCTTGCTAACCAAAGACAGAAACTAATACTGGAAAGTGAAAGTAAACGAAAGTAAAGTGAAAAAAAATTATGTTTTCGACATGCATTTGGTTAGGATGAAAATTTTTGAAGAAAAATGTGAGAAATATTATTTTGTTAGTTTGAAAAAGCATGAAAGTGAAAGAAAATAACTGTACTTACCAAAACTACCTTCAAGATTTTAAATAGTAGAAAAATATACCAATTTGTGTTAGATCAATTCTCTTTATACCCAATTATTTATAGGATAAAGTGTCACCACCCCCCCCCCCCAAATGATATATAATATGTGTATATAAACTTGTGTATAATAAAATACCCCCCTGGTTATATAATTGTGCGAATTAGGACTTGTTCATTCCAAAAGACGAAAATGACTCTATAGCTGTACAAAAAAGACAAAAATGACCTCCACAATAGCAGCAGCCTCCTCCTCTATCACTACCACGACAACAGTATCAGCCTCCCCCTCACCCACAGTATGGTCAGCCACCTCCACCACCTCAACAGCACCCGTCCAAACATTGTGTAAACGTTGTGAAATCTTACAACAGTTCCCTCTCTCTCTCTATGATTTCTCTCTCACACAAAGTCCTGTTCTCTCTCTCTCTAAAACTACCTGATTTCTTATCGCTCAACTATTTTTTTCTCTTTCTTTTTGCTCTCTTTCTGTGCTCTCTTTATATCTCTCTCTTTGTTGATATGGATGTTAAATCAATCCACACATGAAAGTAAAATTTCAGAAAAATCTTATCTTCTCAAATAGATCATATTCATACAACTAAATTTAATGCATTAAACCAAATAAACCCAAATCTATGCAAATAAACCAAAGAAATATCTGTAACTTACCTAAATAAACCCAAATCTATGTAAACCAAAAAAGTTAATAATGAAAATTAATCCAAATAGATACAGTAATATATTCCTGTGACGTATATTTTTATAATTGGCAATCTTCGGTGTCAAAACCAAACATGATCGAGTTGTACTATTTGAGTTATATTTCTATCATTGATCATGTAATTGAAGTCCCAGAGTAAACATGAAATTCTACACCAATCATGTAAGGGTTTGTCAGAGGATGATGTTTGAATTTTCGAGAAACGCCATCAAGGGTCTACACAAGGATTCGATCGTTTGAAGTTTCGAGATGGTTATGAATGTATGAGGATATTGTTGATCATATGTGAGAGTCCCGTAGTCCAGGTAAAGTGGTGAGAATACATATTTTTTAAACCGGAAGGTTCCAACCTTGAAAAGAGGGACTTTTAAGCAATTTTGTGAAATTTTCAAGGTTGGACTGGTCCAGGGTTTTGTTAGACCGGTCCATGATGTCTTGGGACCACATTTAATGGTCCACGAAAAGTTGGACTGGTCTAAGGAAACCCTAGACCGGTCCAAGTTGGCTGCAGGGTGAAAATTTTCTTCTTTAATCCTGTTTTGATTAAGATTGGACCCGGAAGTTTCTAAAAACGTTGGGACTTGTTTCCTATTGAATTTTAACTTATTTTTCAAAGAAATTAGGATTTCTAATCTTTATAAAAATCTCATATGATTTATCTCTCAATGGACGCTTTTTACAGAACAAAATTCATATTTTTAGAGAAAGAAATCATTGAAATATTTTTCTGAGCAAAGAATTTTTCCCTCAAATTCTTTGTTTATATTTTTGAGGGCACAAACATATTCACTGAGTAGTTTTAGGATGTTCTCTATATTTGCTTGATCAACTATTCGAAGATTGCATTGAAGATTTCTTCGTGATCAAGTTACTGGATTGGTTTCTTGTACAACTATTCATTGGTGAGGAAGGAAAAGAAGATCGTGCTATGAAGAGGATAGAATACTTGCTGAATATTTGTGTTCTTTCAGTTACCCTTCTGAAAGGATTTTGACGTTAGCCAGGAATCTGCAGCAGTTGGACGAGGTAGTCGCAATTGTAAGCCTGAGGTATTCCGCATCAGAGTTCTTGTCAGAGTGGAGTGGGTGTGATCCTGAGACAGAATCTGTAGTACTTTGCTTCAACGATAGTGGATTTGCTTCTCCAGGGCTACAAAGTCTCACTCGTGATTTTTTTTCATCTTAAGTTTTCCACGTATATCTGGTGCATTTGTTTATTTTACTGCACTTTACTTATTTACTTGCTTTATAGGATTGCTTTAATTATTAATTGGACTTAAAATTGGATAAATTGAATAATAAAGCAAAATGTGAGTAAACCTAATCACCCCCTCTAGATTTTTAATTACTTTCTCAATCGCTTTCGCACTGCGCAACCCACAATTCCAATTGCCAACATACCAACCAAATTGAGAATTCCAGCGAGGCCATCAGAGTCTACAGGTCATCGTAATTCCTTTTTTTTTTACATACATAAATGTATGTATAATATATTCCATTGTTTGTGGAATTGAATAATAGTTTCCAAGAGACAAATGGTTGCCATGAAAAATTATGGAGAGGGAGAAGGAGAGGGAGAGAGACTTAGAGAGAGGGGTGAGGGGGATGTAGAAAGGACAAAATAGAAATAAAAGTATAATTTTATGTGAAAAAATGGTCAGAGTTGGTTCTGTGAACATTTTTGCAAAAATAAGGACCGACGTAGCTCCTTTTAAAAAAGTAGGGGTGCATCTTGCTCATTTGGTATATCATAGGGGAGTTTTTCGCACTTTACCATTAGTTATTTCTATTATATTTTTAGCAACAAAAAAAAAAGTAAAATGATGGATTAGTAAGAATAACAAAATAATTATTTATATTCATTTTTAAATAATTTATAATTGAAAAAGGCTTTATAATATATATATATATATATATATGCACGGCAAGAAGAAAGAATTTCATTGAAAAGAAAACACCAAAATACACCTCATGCATCATTACATTAATACATCTTTCTATGCTAGACTTATAGGTAAATTTTTTATTCATGTTTAGTATAGGCGGAGTGGCTAACAAATGCAGAAATAATTGATATAGAGATATAATTGAAATTAAAATATAAAAGCAAAACTTTTACGGGAAACTAAAATTTTTCCATGCTTTATTGAGGAATCATTTTGAAGATTATCAATAGCTCGCAAAAATTCTATTTCTAAAAAAAAAATTATATTTCAAGCTATCCAAACTCTTAAAAGGTTAACTTGTTTTCGTTTCCTGCTACTTCGGTCTAACCAAACTCAAGTGTACTAAAAATTTTCATTTCCTTCTTTTTTACCTATTTTCATCTAACCAAACGAAAGAGCTTTTCTTTTAGACAAATTACACTTACTTCCCTTCTAGATTGGCTTTATAACACTTACCTCCCCTCTGCATGTTTTGGCATATAACACTTCTCCCCCTAGTTTGTACATTACTAACAAATACTCCCTTCTGTCAATCAAACTAATAGTTATTGCTGATATCATCAAAATTTAATCTTAAAAGGAAAATTATACCCAACCATAAGCCACCACTTTGAACAAACCCACTTCGGACCTTCAACTGTAGCAACATCACCTCCAGTCTAGCCACCACCTACCTCCGTCTCCACCAAACTTCACCACCTGTGCCATCAATACTCACCATTAAAACCACTTCTAAGAAGACCCAGCTCCAACCAAACCACTAGCCACTACCATCCGAATGCCGGAGCTGCCATTGAAGCTAAGACTCACCAACTCCACTTCCGCACCTAAAAGACCCATATCTCTACTGTCATCATTACCTCGGCCAAACAAACCCAATGCCGAGCAAACCCACCAAGCCACCAACTCCACCACCATTATTCAAGCAACGCTCAAATAGTCGTGTAGACCCACTTCCCCCACCATGAACCACCACTGTGAGCAGACCCAGTTCGGACCTTCAACCGTAGCAACATCACCTCCAGTCGAGCCACCACCCACCTCCGTCTCCACCATGCTTAACCACCTATGCCATCAACACTCACCATTGAAACCACTGCAGAGAAGACTCAGCTCCGACCAAATCACTAGCCACTACCATCCCAATGTCGGAGCTGTCATTGAAGCCAAGACCCGCCAACTTCAGTCGCAATATTTTTAAGGCTCTAATTATCCTTTTAAGATTAAATTTTGATGACATCGATAATAACCGTTAATTTGATTGACAGAATGAGGTACTTGTTATCAATGTGCAAATTAGAGGAAGGTAAATATTATATGCCAAAACACTAAGGAGGTAAGTATTATAAAATCAATCTATCTTTTTTTTTTGGTTGAACACTGCCCATTGATGGTGCAAGAAACCCAATGGAGCATTGGAGCATACTAGCATTACTCTAGACAAACATTTAAAAAGAAAATACAAATCCACGAAATCAAGCAGTGGCAGCTGAAAGAATATTAAAAATGATGATACCTAGCCTCCTGCTAGCTGTCTGTGTCACAGGAAGCATAAAACTCTAGACTGACTGGAGGTTTTGAATAGCCACCCATTAATGGCAAACTCTTAAGATTTGCCATTTACACCATTGTGAGTGTCCAATCTGGTGTGAATGTCCAATCCATAACGTACAGTGGAGTGGACTGGACTGGATAGTCAGTGAAGACATTAATAAGTGGCTTTTGATTCCTTTCCTCTTGATTGAAGTACTACCACTAATACAAATACTACTACTTTTTGCTGAATTTCACTACACTTTCAAGAACTAAACTCTCTGTGACCATATCCTTTTTGTTATGATGAGTTCCGGATCTTCTCATTCCAAACAAGATTTTCTCAGTTGCACAGTAGTAATATACTCATGTGTATATGTATGTTATATACACACACACGTGTAGAGAAACTCAGAGAGAAGTGCTACCAAAAGAATCCAAACTGCGTCCACCAACTCCAAGTATATATACACAATTATACATACATATATATGTACTATATATAAGCAGTAGTAAAAAGTCCATAAATCGGATAAGAGCTATAATTGTTTCAATCCGATAATCTGATCGATTATTTATAATTGAATTTATATTCGTTTAGTTATTAATCAAATATCCAATCTAATGATCTATTTGAAAAGTACATATTTCTTTTTGTTAAAAAAAATGTCAAAAGAGATTAGTAAACAATAACTAAGAGAAAGAAAAAAAAATATAAGTCAAGGGAAGGAAAAAAAATATAAACAAAAAAGTAGTAAAAAAGTACGTATTTGACTTTTTATTAAATAAATAAATAAAGAGAAACAAAATAAAAAAAGTAAAGAAGAAGAAAATAATGATAAAAAATATTTTAATAATATGTAAATATTATATACTATAGTTTCAGATAATATATTTATAGTATATTATATATTATTATCGGTGTAATTCATATCCAATTAGTTTAGCTAATTGATTATTCGATTTGGACTATTGACGTATTATCGAATTGAATGTTTCAATTCATATTTGAATTATTAGTTTTGATTCGGATCAAAATCTATTCCATTGGCAAGTCTAACTATAGACAAACAACATTATCAAAAAGCAAGCTTATTGAGGGCCTAAGAAGCACATATACTTTTATAATAGTAACGTACTCGTATCATGTCCGTATCTGATATCGATACTCCTCAGATACTCTCCGATACTTGTCCGATACTTCCTAAAAGTATTCATAATTTTTAAATATATTTTTTTTATTTCTAACACGTATTCAATACTTCTCAGATACTTCAAAACACATTTTTCACAAGTTTTGAACATGAAAATGTAGTTTTTTCAATAATAATATCATATTATAATTGTTAAGAAAAATTTTAAATTCATTTAAAACAGAAGTGTTGAGATACATATCATGATTTAAGTCCTGTTCGGATTGACTTTTGAAAAGCGGCTTTCAGCTTTTCAAGCTCAAAAGTCATTTTGGAGAGTGTTTGGATTGGTAAGATGGAAGAGCTTTGGAGTCCAAAAAGAGCCCAGCTTCCTAATTTAGTTTTTGTTTCTCTTTTTCTTCTGCGTAAAAGTCAAAGTAAAAGCTCTGCCAAACAAGGCCTTAGTACAAAATTTATCCATTCTAATTATATAATGACTCTTAACTCTTATTTTGTATATTAACGAAAATATTTTATAAAGAAATATTAATAACTTATTTTTTACATATATAAAATATAATTTATTATCTTAATATTGTTGTATCATGTTCGTACCGTATCCTATTTTTTTAAAAAATTATCGTATCGTCGTACTCGTATTGTATCGTATTTGTGTCCTTTATTCATATCTATGCTTCCTAAGTGAGGGCATTCCAATACACCCATTCTACAAGTATTACCTCATTTTAAATTAAATGTCGAAGATTTTAAATTTGGAAGGAAACGTGTATTTGATGCATGTCTCTTATTAAAGTTCAAAAATTAGCCATTTGAAGTTTAACTATTTACATTATTAATTTGAAATATTTTTCAAAACTTGAAGATGATAATTGTAAATTTTGTATATTTTTTAAAGACACTGATTATGTTTAAGAAAAGGGATACTCTCCAATTTTCTAGAATACCAGTGTATATAAATATATATATATATATATATATATATATATTGGTAATTGAGTACACCTATAGCCTATATACGACTATTATATATATTTGTATTTTGTACACACATACGTAATGTAATTTGGTGACGTCTTCACTGAAATTATACCTCTCAAATCTAATTATTCTCTCTTCTTTGAGTATTATTTTTATCTTAACTTAATGGCCAAAATGCAATAAACTGCTTTGTGGTTTTAAAATGGTGCTCAATACCACCATCTTCTTTTTTTGTTGTTGTTGTTGCGCATCATCCAACTTACAAATTGGTGCAATTTGTCCCTATTTGACACAATTTGGATTATAAATTGACTTAAAAGTACAAAAATACCCTCACAAATAAAAAAAATTTAAAAAAATACCAAAAAAAAAAACTTTAATTTGTCAAAAAAATTACCCAAAAAATTTTTTTAATTTGGTGAAAAATACAGAAACAAATTACCGAAAAATACCAAAAAAAGAACTTTAATTTGTCAAAAATTACCCAAAAAAATACCGAAATAAATTTATTGAAAAAAATTGGTGAATTAAATTTCTTTTTTTGGGTAAATATTTTCGACAAATTAAAGTTCTTTTTTTTTCAATAATTGTTTTTTGTATTTTTCAGTAAATTAATCAGTTTTTTATTTTTTTTATTTGTGAGGGTATTTTTGTCATTTTAGGTCAATTTTTAATCAAACAATGACAAATAGGGGCAAATTGCACCAATTTAAAATTTGGAGGGTGTTTGTTGCACCTAAAAAAGGAGAGGAGAATATTGTGCACCATTTTGAAACAAGAGGGAGATTTATCGCACTTTGGCCTAACTTAATCAATAAGCAGGTGGAAATCTCTCTCTAAGTTTTATTTATATTTTTCTTCAGCTAAAGTTACAGTGACATTAAAAATGGTGTTGTGCTCTTGCATGAAGTTACGATGTTTCTGTTGTTACACTATGATTATAAAGACCCGAAGGTCGAGAACATCTATAATACACCTAGTGTAAACATGTCGAGTTAATCTATTTTGTGAGTGCACAACATGCAGAGTGGGTGTCACGCCCCTAAATTTATATAATAGAAGCGTTGGTTCTATACTTAAATATAGTGCGTAACTTGTAACAACATCCACCTTAAACATAATAGTATAACTCTTTCATAAAGAATTTTATTGAAAAAGATAAATTACTATATAACAAATATAGCACCATCTAATACAATCATAAAAATCATCAACCTTTTTACATAAATTTAAATCAACTTTATTAAACTAAATAGAAGTAAGAAAACAGCTAGATCTTCCGTCTCGCTCACATGACTCCATCATGTTCCTACCAACGTGTACCTAAAAATTGTTAAGAAATGAACTCACAAGCTCAACAAGGAATTGCTAAACACATTCATTATTTAGCAAATCAACTCCCATTATATTTCCATATATAAAACCAAATCGTGGAAACGCATTAATTACATATGTTCATCTCAACTCATAAATTTTCATATATTATAATCACCAAAACATAAAACAAATCACAATTTTCACAATTACAAATCATAAACTTGTTAACCATCTTAATTAACTTGCATTAAATTCCACTTATTTCACATGAGTCCCGTACTCCCCTCCAATCGAAGATGTGCATCGCACAGTCCCGGACAACCTAAAACACACATGTAGCTGAATTCTACGTCTACTAGCTCAGATGGTCCCGGACCATGTCCACATAATAAGGCCATGTTGAGCCCAATGGCCATAACAAAAGGGTAGTGCACTCCCAATAAACAGGTTCCTGACCATGCCCAACAAAGTCATTATAAGAATAGTCCCGAACTATTCCTCCTACTACTCACAATTATCCATTTCTTACCAAGTATTGAATGTATTTTACATTTAAAATATTTTTCTCATAACAAACATGTTCATAAATAAAATAAAACAAAAAAAACTCTAAATTAGGTTCATAACTCTTTAAACCCAAACAAGGAGAATACTAAATTCGTAAAGGTTCCTCAATGTAATTATAGGGCTCGGTAAAAATTTCAAAATAAAATTCCTCACTGTTTTTCTGTACTCTCCGATTTTGTGTCTTAAAATCTACTTTTCGGATTAAAAATTAATTCCATCACTTAATCAAATTTCACATATTACAGCAAATTTGAGTTAATTTAACTGAAATATCTTATTCTAGAATTTTCTATAATTTTAAAATATTTTTATAATTTTCATTACTTTTAATCAATTAAAAAAATTACTAAGTATATGTGATGTGGGGTCATCTTCTATCCCTAAATTTTCTATCCAGAAACATTAGTATCTTTACTTCATGCCCCCACCAGTTATCAAGTGGCGAACAAAGAGACCCCATTCAACCTCACTCACACAACCTAAATCAAAGATCATAAAACATATCTCAAAAAAAAATAATAATAATTTATACAACCCAAACCCAAGTCAACAGATTTCATAGAATTAAGTTCTGTATATCAACATATATATATATATATATATATATATATATATATATATATATCACAATGTCCACAAACAGATTGCTTATAATTAATATCTACTGATGTGCACTCTACACATATTACCAAAGCATATTTACGTTATGCACATAATATATATGTATATAGATTTACAATATAAACATAGTTCAAAATTGACATCGTATGTTTATATACATGTTCACCTAACTCAATGGACTAAAAAAAATACATCTCATCAAAGTAGAAACGTACTATATGCTAAACTACATAGTGTCTAAATCATTGTGTGTGTATCAATATGTCAATCTATAATTTATTTCAACAGTGAGTATGCAATATACTAGATATGCTCATGTATACCACTTAGTGCTACTTTTTCAACTACGATTACTGTCTCAACAATATCTAAAATTCATAAGCACACTAATCATTTAAGTTCATAAATATAAACTCTTTATATGAAATAATCAACAAGATTGTATATTATATCTAAAGAATTATTTAAATCTAATGTTGAAATATTTTTAAACAAGTCACAGTTATATACAAAAGTATAAAATGAATTGACTTACCTGATATCAGTATTCCAATCACCGGCTCTCTTTATGCTACTTTTTCAATCACCTCCTCTCCTTCTAGCTACTGCAAATTGTATTCACGTACATCAGTATTTCTCTCTCTCTCTCTCTCTCTCTCTCTCTCTCTCTATTTTCAGAAAGTATTGTGATTTTGTGTAATGAATCAAGCATCAGACTATTAAGGAGTAAAACGAGAAATTTGAGTAACTTAGGAACTCTTTAAAATTTGAATTATAAGACATATAACTTATCTCTATTATCTGATTTTCTAAATTAAAAATTAGATAATTTTATATATATATATATATACATACACACACGTTTATATATTTTAAGGATATTACATCCTACCCTCCTAAAATGAAATTTCGTCCTCAAAATTTATGTACCTTACTCGAAGAGCTGTGGTTATTTTTTCATCATCTCTAATTGTAACTCTCATGTAGCTTCTTTCTCGTTCTAATGATTCCACTGCACCTTCACTAGAGGAATCTCTATTCCCCTCAACTATTTCACCATACAGTCCACAATGCGAACATATGTCTCAACATATGTAGCATCAGGACACAACTCTACCTCGCTACAATCAATAGTCTGAGTCTCATCTCTCAAACATCTCCTCAACATAGAGACATGGAAAACATCGTGAACAGATGATAAATTGGGAGGTAGAGCCAATATATAAGCCATTACACGAATCCTCTATGTGATCTCAAAAGGTATAATATATCGAGTGGCTAGGATCCCTTTCCTTCCATCGAAACTCATAACTCTTTTCATAGGCGAGACTTTCAGGAACACCAAGTCTCCCATAGTAAACTCCAAAGCTCGTCGTCGTTGATTTGCATAACTTTTCTGTCGACTCTGAGCTATACGAAGTCGATCTCACATGATGGCTACCTTCTCTGTGGTCTCTTGAGCCAACTCAGGCCCCAATACGCTATTATCACCAACCTCGGCCCAACATATCAGTGAACGACAAGGTCTCCCATATAGTGTCTCATAAGGTGCTATGTCAATGCTAGCTTGATAGTTATTATTATACGTAAACTCGATCAGCGGTAAGTGATCCTCCCAACTACCCCTAAAATCTAACACACAAGCAAGCATCATATCCTCCAATACCAGAATGACCCTCTCTAACTGACTATAGGTCTAACCCTGCACTGCTTCAGGATTTTGCATCTGAAATGCCTCCTCCATCTAAACAATTTCACGTCCTGCACCACCACGACCAGCACCACCACAACCGCAGCCACCGCGTCCACCACATCCCCTACCTCTACTAGCTCCAAACATCCTATTTTTGTAATGAATAACATTATCATTAATCCAATGACTAATCATACTTAAAATAGGAGTATAGTAAGATTACAAATAATATATCCTTTAGCTAGGTAATCATAAACCTAGGCTCTAACACAAAAGTGTCACGCCCCTAAATTTAAATAATACAAACATTAGTTCTATACTTAAATATAGTGTGTAACTTGTAAAAACACCCTCCTCAAACACTATAGTATAACTCTCCCATAATTTTTTTATTGAGAAACATAAATAACTACAGAACAAATGTAACACCATCTAATACGATCCATAAAAATTCTCAACCTTTTTACATAAATTCTGATTTTGTTTTAAAAGTGTAAAATAACTCGCAAGTGTACAAATCTATTGAAGTATAGATTGACAAGAACGACGTCAAACCCAAGGGAATGCTTTGAGAAGAAAATCAAATACAAATTCAAATTAATTTAAAACTAATCTAGTTTAAACAAAAGTTGATTAATTTGAGAGAAATTAAACTAACATGCAAATAAAATAACACTATTGAAATCAAATAGAGAAAATAACTAAGGTTTCGGATTCCACCACCATTAAATCCATGAAGCTTCTAATATTCATTTATTAACCCCCAAATTTAGAGTAGCAATCAAGAAATCAATCTATTGCTTACTCAAGATTTAACAATAAAGCACTATGAAAAATATATTAAAAATGTAGATTTTCCTTCGCTTTACTAGTGTAAAATTCTAAGCATCTTATGTATCCAATTTAATAAAAAACAGAAGATCAGAGATTATCACTTCTAAGAAATACAAACCCAAGCTTAGATTAATTATAATACTTTATAACTACCATATATACATGATATAGATGGTGAAAGAACTATAAAATAATTAATCACAAGAATTGAAAATCATAAACATTTAAATCATACACATGGAAATCAATTAAGGAACAAAAGAACTTCACTTCATTAATGGAGGTTTCCTCTTCAACCCTAGTTGAGGAGTTTATTTACATATGGTAGAAGAAGAAGATAACAAAATAATAAAAGATATAATGAAATCAAATAAATAAAATCTGAATTGTCTCTGTCTTCTTTGCGTTGGCCTCCACTTCTTTTCTCCTCCCAAAACAGCCTCCAATTTGTCATTTTATACCCCAAGAGAATACATAAAGTCCTAATCCAATTAGGAGATAATTAGGGTTTTCCCACGATCCTAAACAGGTGAATTTTTCTACTGATGTTTGGCCCAAGTTTTGACCCAGTAAAAGTTTGATTCATAGAATTTACATGAAATATAAAAGTGTCTAGAATTGAATTTCGTTCAAATTATAAAAATCAAGTCGAATTGACGCTCAGAAATAAGACTTTCGGTCCGTTTTTAAAAATATGATTAAAATAGGATTACGCGCAGAATTGGGCTTCAGGCCCGGAATCTCCTTAAGTAGTTGTAACTCTCTTAGACCTCTTTCTTGAGCTGATTTGAGTTAAAATATGGAGTTGAATGGATCCATTTGATGTAGGCTTCATGTAACCCTTATGAATGTCTTCTTTAAAAGCCCAAAAATCATGATTTTAACTGAAATAATCATTAAAGTTCTAAAAAGACAGAAAACACAAAAATAAAGTAAAATAACAAATAATCTATCACTAAGAAAATAAAATATGCAAATTAAGAGGCTAAAATGCGTAACATTCAACACTGATCAAGTTCAAATCAACTTTATTAATCTAAATAGAAGTAAGAAAACAACTAGATCCTCCTTCTCACTCACAAGACTCCATCACGTTCCTATCAACGTATACTTGAAAATTGTTAAAGAGTGAGCTTACAAGTGGATTGCTAAACACATTCACTGCTTATCAAATCGACTTAGATTATATTTTCATATATAAAAGCAACTCGTGGAAACGCATTAATTACACATATTCATCTCAACTTATAAATTTTCATATATTATAATCACCAAAACATAAAACAAATCACAATTTCTACAATTACAAATCATAAACTTGTTAACCATCTTAATTAACTTGCATTAAATTTCACATATCTCAAATGAACTCCGGGTTTCTCTCCAATCGATGGTGTGCATCGCATAATCCCGGACTACTGAAAACACACATGTGGCTAAGTTGTATGTCTACTCGCCTAGATCGTCTTGAACCATGCCAACATAATAAGGGCATACTGAGTCCAATGGCCATAACAAAGGGGAAGTGCACTCCTAATAGACAGGTCCCTGACCATGCCTAACAAAGTCATCAAAAGAATAGTCCCGAATTCTTCCTCCAACTACTCATAGTTATCCATTTCTTACCAAGTACTGAATGTATTTTACATTTAAAATATTTTTCTCATAACAAACATGTTCATAAATAAAATAAAATAAAATAAAAAACTCTAAATTAGGTCCCCGACTCTCTAAACTCAAACAACAAGAGTACTAAATTTGTAAAGATTCCTCAATGTAACTATAGGTCTCGGTAAAAATTTCAGAACCAAATTCCTATCCGTTTTTCCGTACTCTTCAATTTTGTGTCTTAAAATTTACTTTTTGGGTTTAAAATTAATTCCATCACTTAATTTAATATAATTTCATATATTTCAACAAATTTGAGTTAATTAAACTAAAATATATTATTCTAGAATTTTTTGTAATTTAAAAATATTTTTATAATTTTCATTACTTTTAATCAATTAAAAAAATTTACTAAGTATATGTGACGTGGGGTCATCTTCTACCCCTAAATTTTCTATCCAGAAACATTAATATCTTTACTTCATGCCCCCGTCAGTTATAAAGTGGCGAACAAACAGATCCCATTCAATATCACTCACACAACCTAAATCAAAGATCATGAAACATATCACAAAAATAATAATAATAATAATAATTTATACAACCCAAACCCAAGTCAACAGATTTCATAGAATTAAGTTTTGTATACCAACATATACATATATATATAAATATATGTGTGTATATATATGTGTGTGTGTGTGTGTGTGTATATATATAAATATCACAATGTCCACAAACATATTTTTTATAATTAATATCTAATGATGTATGCTCTACACATATTACCAAAGCATATTTACGTTATGCACATAATATATATGTATATAGATTTACAATATATAGATAGTTCAAAATTGAAATCGTATGTTTTTATACATGTTCACCTAAGTCAATGGATTAAAAAAAAATACCCCTCTCATAAGCAGAAACGTACTGTATGCTAAACCACATAGTGTCTAAAGCATTGTGTGTGTATCAATATATCAATCTATAATTTATTTCAACAGTGAGTACGCAATATACTAGGCATGCTCATGTACACCACTTAGTGCTATTTTTTTAATCACGATTACTTTCTTAACAATATCTAAAATTCATAAGCATACTAATCATTTAAGTTTATAAATATAAACTCTTTATGTGAAGTACTCAACAATATCGTCTATTCTATCTAGAGAATTATTTAAATCTAATGTTGAAATATTTTTAAACAAGTCACAGTTATATACAAAAGTATAAAACGAATCGGCTTGCCTGATATCGCTATTCCAATCACCGACTCTCTCTAAGCGACTTTCCCAATCACCATCTCTCCTTCTAGCTACTTCAGATTGTATTCACGTATGTCGGTATTTTTCTCTCTCTCCCTCTATTTTCGGAAAGTACTGTGATTTCGTGTAACGAATCAAGCGTCAAATTATTAAGGAGTATAATGAGGAATTTGAGTTACTTAGGAACTCTTAAAAATTTGAATTATAAGACATATAACTTATCTTTATTATCTGATTTTCAGCAACACCAAGTCTCCCACAGTAAACTCAAAGCTCGTCATCATCGATCTGTATAACTTTTCTATCGACTCTGAGATGTACGAAGTTGATTTCGTATGATGGCTACCTTCTCCGTGATCTCTTGCACTAACTTAGGCCCTAATAGACTGTTATCACTAACCTCGGCCCAACATATCGTTGAACGAGAAGGTCTCTCATAGTGCCTTATAAGTTGGCATGTCAATGCTAGCCTGATAACTATTATTACAGGCAAACTCGATCAGCGTTAAGTAATCCTCCCAACTACCCCAAAAATCTTACACTCACACATGCATCAAATCCTCCAATACCTGAATGACCCTCTTTGACTGACCATCAATCTGACTATGCACCACTTTGGGATTAGCATCTGCAATGCATCCTCCATCTGAGAAACTCCACGTCCTACTCCAGCACGGCCGGCACCACCACAACCGTCGCCACCGCATCCACCGCATCCCCTGCTTCTACCAGCTCCAAACATCCTATTTTTTTTGTAATGAATAACATTATCATTAATCCAATGATTAATCGTACTTAAAACTGGAGTATAGTAATAAGAAAACAAATAATCTATCCTTTAGCTAGGTAATCTTAAACCTAGGCTTTGATAACAAACTGTCACGCCCCTAAATTTAAATAATAAAAACGTTTGTTTTATACTTAAATTTAGTGCGTGACTTGCAACAACATCCACCTTAAACACAATAGTATAACTTTCCTATAAAGAATTTTATTGAAAAACATAAATAACTACAGAACAAATGTAACACCATCTAATACAATCTATAAAAATTATCAACCTTATTACATAAATTCAAATCAACTTTATTGAACTAAATATAAGTAAGAAACAGATAGAACCTCCATCTCGATCACATGACTCTATCACGTCCCTATCAATGTGTACCTAAAAATTGTTAAGAAGTGAGCTTACAAGCTCAGTAAGGGATTGCTAAACACATTCACTGCTCAGCAAATAGACTCACATTATACTTCCATATATAGAAGCAACTCGTGGAAACACATTAATTACGTATATTCATCTCAGCTCATAAATTTTCATATATTATAATCATCAAAACATAAAACAAATCACAATTTTCACAATTACAAATCATAAACTTATTAACCATCTTGATTAACTTGCATTAAATTTCACATATCTCAAATGAGCCCCAAGCTCTCCTCCAATCGATGGTGCATATCGCATAGTCCCAGATTACCGAAAACACGCATGTGGTTGTGTTGTACTTCTACTCACCCAGATGGTCTCGGACCATGTCCACATAATAAGGGCATGCTGAGTCCAATGGCCATAACAAAAGGGCAGTGCACTCCTAATAGACAGGTCCTTGACCATGCCTAACAAAGTCATCAAAAGAATAGTCCCGGATTCTTCCTCCAACTACTCACAATTATCCATTTCTTACCAAGTATTAAATGTATCTTACATTTAAAATATTTTTCTCATAACAAACATGTTCATAAATGAAATAAAATAAAATAATATAAAAAACTCTAAATTAGGTCCACAACTCTCTAAATCCAAACAGCTAGAGTACTAAAATCGTAAATCTTCCTCAATGTTACTATAGGTCTAGGTAAAAATTTCAGAATCAAATTTCTCACCGTTTTTCCGTACTCTCCAGTTTTGTGTCTTAAAATCTACTTTTTCGGGTTTAAAATTAATTTCATCACTTAATTTAATCTAATTTCACATATTTCAGCAAATTTGAGTTAATTAAATTGAAATATATTATTTTGGGATTTTTTGTAATTTTAAAATATTTTTATATTTTTCATTACTTTTAATCAATTAAAAAAATTTACTAAGAAAATGTGACGTCAGGACATCTTCTATCCCTAAATTTTCTGTCCAGAAACATTAGTATCTTTACTTCATGCCCCCACTAGTTATTAAGTGGCAAACAAATAGACCCCATTCAACCTCAAACACAACTTAAATCAAAGATCATGAACCTCAACTATTTCACTATAGAGTCCACAATACGAATATGTGTCTCAACATATGTAGTATCAGGACACAACTCTACTTCGCTACAATCAATAATCTGTCTCTTAAACATCTCCTCAACATAGAGACATGAAAAACATCGTTAACAGATGATAAATTGGGAGGTATAGCCAATCTATAGGCCACTTCACCAATCCATTGTGTGATCTCACAAGGTCCAATATATCAAGGAACTAGCTTCCATTTCCATCCACCAAACCTCATAACTCTCTTCATGGGTGAGACTTTCAAGAACACCAAGTTTTCCACAGTAAACTCCAAACCTCATCGTCGTCGATCTGCATAACTTTTATGTCGACTCTAAGTTATACGACGTCAACCTGGTATGATGGCTACCTTCTCTGTGGTCTCTCGCACACACTCAGGCCGCAATAGGCTATTATCACCAACCTTGGCCCAACATATCGGTGAACAAGAAGGTCTCTCATATAGTGCCTCATAAGGTGCCATGTCAATACTAGCCTGATAGCTATTATTATAAGCAAATTCAAGCAGCAGTAAGTAATCCTCCCAACTACCCCAAAAATCTAACACACACGCATGCATCATATCCTCCAATACCTGAATGACCCTCTCTAACTGACCATCAATCTGGCCATGCACAACTTCGGGATTTAGCATATGCAATGCATCCTCCATCTGAGCAACTCCACGTCTTACTCCAGCACAACCGACACCACCACAACTGCCGCCACCATATCCACCACATCCCCTGCTTCTACTAGCTCTAAACATCCTATTTTTTTGGTAATGAATAACATTATCATTAATTCAATGATTAATCATACTTAAAAATGGAGTATAGTAAGAAAACAAATAATCTATCATTTAGCTAGGTAATCTTAAACCTGGGCTTTGATTGCAAACTGTCACGTCCCTAAATTTAAATAATAGAAACTTTGGTTCTATACTTGAATATAGTGCGTAACTTGTAACAACATCTGCCTCAAATACAATAGTATAACTCTACCATAGAGAATTTTATTGAAATACATAAATAAATATAGAACAAATGTAACACAATCTAATACAATCCATAAAAATTCTCAACCTTATAACATAAATTCAAATCAACTTTATTGAACTAAATAGAAGTAAGAGAACAGCTAGATCCTCCATCTCGCTCACATGACTCCATCACGTTCCTATCAACGTGTACGTGAAAATTATTAATGAGTGAGCTCAGAAGCTCATCAAGGGATTTCTAAACGCATTCACTGCTCAGCCAATCGACTCACATTATATTTATATATATAAAAGCAACTCGTGAAAATGCATTAATTACATATATTCATCTCAACTCATAAATCTTCATATATTATAATCACCAAAACATAAAACAAATCACAATTTTCACAATTGATTAACTTGTATTAAATTTTACATATCTCAAATGAACCTCAGGCCCCCCTCCAATCGATGGTGTGCATCGCATAGTCCCGAACTACTGAAAACAGAGATGTGGCTAGGTTGTACGTCTACTCACCCAGATGGTCCCGGACCATGTTCACATAATAAGGGCATACTGAGCCCAATGGCCATAACAAAAGGGTAGTGTAGTCCCAGTAAACAGGTCCCTGACCATGCCTAACAAAATAATCATAAGAATAATCCCGGAATATCCCTCTGACTACTCATAATTATCCATTTATTACCAAGTATTGAATGTATCTTACATTTAAAATATTTTTCTCAAAATTAACATGTTCATAAATAAATAAAATAGACTCTAAATTAGGTCCACGACTCTCGAAACCCAAACAACGAGAGTACTAAATTTGTAAAGGTTCTTCAATGTAACTATAGGTCTTGGTGAAAATTTCATAATCAAATTCATCGTCATTTTTTCGTGCTCTCCGATTTTGTGTCTTAAAATCTACTTTTTCGGGTTTAAAATTAATTTCATCACTTAATTTAATCTAATTTCACATATTTCAGTAAATTTGAGTTAATTAAACTGAAATATATTATTCTAAAATTTTTTGTAATTTTAAAATATTTTTATAATTTTCATTACTTTTAATCAATTAAAAAAAATTACTAAGTATATGTGATGTGGGGTCATCTTCTACCCCTAAATTTTCTATTCAGAAATATTAGTATCTTTACTTCATGCCCCCACAAGTTATCAAGTGACAAACAAACAAGCCCCATTCAACCTCACTCACACAACCTAAATCAAAGATCATGAAACATATCTAAAAAAAAACAATAATTTATTCAACCCAAACCCAAGTCAGCAGATTTCACAATCACCGTCTCTCTTTTTAGCTATTGCATATTGTATTCACGTATGTCGGTATTTTTTTCTCTCTCCCTCTATTTTTAGAAAGTATTGTGATTTCACGTAAAGAATCAGGCGTCAGACTATTAAGGAGTATAATGAGGAATTTGAGTTACTTAGGAAATCTTTAAAATTTGAATTATAAGACATATAACTTATTTCTATTATCTTATTTCCTAAATTTAAAATCAGATATATATATATATACACACACATACATACACGTTTATATATTTTAAGGATATTATAGTGAGTCTTATCGCACGTGTACCACATGCTAGATCTAGAATTACCCGATTTATTTAGGATGTATTGTAGACATGGTGAAAATGACCCAATTACATTATCTTTGAGATCAAAAGTTTATAATTTGTTGTGTTCATTAAGTTAATCTCAACCGTCAATATGTGCTTAATGAAAAAAATAAATTAAATTATGAGTCACTCCCTTATTTGACAAAATCAAGGTGGGTGGGAGGAATATTCAATACTCGAGAGTAACGTACTCTAGCCAATAAGAAATTGTCATTTCCCTTGGTAATAAAAATAATAATTCACTATTGCCCCCACCCACGCCATACTCAATACTTTCTTAGTAAGGGCGTGGCATGATATGTTGGGACCATACTAATAAATTTGGTACTTTTTTTGTCTCATTTAAAAATTTTGTTTTTTTTTTTTCATTTTACTTGTGAGGAGGAAACTCCTTACAAATGAGGTGTCATAATATGATTGCACCATATTATTAGATTTGGTATTAATAGAGCTTACTTAAAAGTAAATTATTATTATTATTTTATTATTGTTAAAAATATTTTATAAAAAGCATATTGTTCAATAATATCATGACACATCAATTGTAGGATAAGAAGAAAATCATTCTTTACGCATAAAAAGACGAGTATTATAATTTTTTTGTATTGATATTAAGAAATGGCTGAAAATGATTAATATTGTTTAGGACAATGCTCGGGTCCTATCCAGTAGAACCAACTTTGTCCTCGCATCTGATATGGCCCAATAAAAGTTGTCAACTGTTCTCAATTAAAAATGAATCAAACCTGATTTAAAAGGATTAACCAAATTAAAACCCATAAAATTTCATGAATCAACATCTCTCCCACTACTCTCTCTGTGTATCAATAGAAATTTCACAAATATACCCAATCAGATTTTGTCTCTCTCTGTATCTATAGAAATTTCACAAATATACCCAATCAAATTTTGTCGAGAAGCCATGATCTTCATTTTTCTCTCTCAATGCTCTCTCTCTCCCTCTCCAACAAGTCTTTGTTTCACATATATGCAAAGCTGCTTCTTTGTTCATTACCACCGGACTCCATCTTCTAGATGGATCTTGGAATGGTGATAGATCGGATGAAGCTGATGTGGACATAAAGGCTAAAGTTTCAAAGTCAAAAGCTTTTAGGCGATAAAAGTGCAATTAAAATGAATTGGTGAAAAATATGATAGTTCTGAACTTGAGATGTTTTCTGGATATACATTTGAGATTATCCAACCTTGTCGAAATGATTTCATGGTAGGAGTCAGGTGAGTCCACTCCACTCACTTAACAGGGTTGGGCAGTGACTCCTGGTTGTCTACAACATTTCACTTCCACATTACCATTTCATTTTGAACATATGCTGTTATGAAAATTACAGAAAACTAAAAAGGAAAAAAAAAAAAAAAAGTAAAGCTTTTTTACGTAAATGAAATAAGTAACGATACAAATGTCAAATTTGATCGTTGTTAGAGTTAATTTTGTGAGTAAAATAATGAGTTTCATCGCAATGTTAATTTTGTGATTGAGATATACCATCTTACTCACAGAATACACAATCGAAAAAAAAACATAATTCAAAAAATAAATCATTATCCAAATGAAAATGTAGATATGTAGCATTGGGTGCAAATTAAACTATGTGCGCTTTGAGTGCTTGGAAGATCAACAGAATGGTAGATTATGTTTTCCTAGGTACGATGGATAGATATAATATTATTTCAGGTCTCATCAAAATACAACTTTATGTGAATTTGGATAGAAATAAATTTAAAAAAGAAAAAAAGATTCTTTTTTATTAGCCATCACTTTCTTGGGGCTCATTTAATTTATTTATCTCTGACTTTCCACATCTACTTTGGATTTTGGTTGGCTCACCATAACTTGTACACCACAACTTCTGTATTGGGATAAGATGGATGCTTTAAAGACTTCGTGATGTTCACGTGTATGGGAATTATTACTTGCAAGCCAAGAAACACACACTCTCTCTCCCTTTTAAATTTTTAATTAATAATCTTTGCAGTAATTATTGAAAAAACAAAGAAATTAATATACAGTTAAACATATTAAATAGGGTATTTTAAGTATATATCCTAATCAACCATAACGAAATGCAACACACCCTGAATTTGTATATATATATATATATATATCTATATCAGTATATACTATATAGAAACAAACCTGTCAAACAATATAAACTTCGTATTTAAAATAACAATACGTAATGTATATCTTAAAGAGGTTGACACCAAGGCCACGATTGGTTGGAAAGGAATGGAAGGAAAAGAAAAGGAAGGGAACAGAGGTATATGATTTTTTTTTTTTTTTTTTTGTGTTTGTTATAAAATTTTGGAAGAATAAAAGAAAGGGAATTGATGAATTTGGAATGATAAACTAAAGGGTAGGCAGAAAATTTTACATCCATTGGATGCATGTGGTGAGTGTATGTGGTGGGGCCTACCACATGCATCAAATGGATATAAAACTTTCTGCCTATAAATTCTGCCTACGAATTCTGCCTGAGTAGCATTACCCTAGACTAAAATATGAGAGCAAGTTTTGTTATTCTTATAAAAATAAAAAAAATAATATTTTTTAATGAAATTTTGTTAATACAAATTTTGTCCTAATTTTGATAAAAAAAAAACAATTTATATTTTAATTATAAAAGGTTATAATGGTAAATTTTTTAAAATAATTTTTTTTTCTCCCATCATTTTAACTATCATTTTATTTCTTTTCTTTTATTAATCAACCAAACACACAAGAATAATATTTTATACCGTAAAAGTCATCACCTAATGAAAGTACTCTTCATCTATTGAATTAAAAAAGTGTAATAAATGTTTAAATTTTACTTACATTATCTAAAAAATAAAAATAATTTAATTTTAAATTCGGTGATAACTTTTACTATACCTCTCATTACTCATCACTTAAAAGGTTAACACTACCCTTTATTTTCTTTCCTCACATGACTACTATTATTCTTTTTTTTCTTTACTCTTCCATTGTACCAAATGTGGTTGAATAATGTGGTTGGCAAGTTTGTTCTCATTGTTTAACTCTCTCCTAACTAGTTATATTATTGCTCAAGTTAAGTCACATAATTCTTTTAAATAAATTTCATTTTTGTATTCCACCACTTTCTACATGACATAAAATTTATTGTTTAAAGTGAAACACGCTTTCCCTTTGTGCGACTTAGATTCTAACTATACATTCGCACCTAACTTGGGGTTTAATATTTATGTAAATTCCTATACTTCACACATGAAATCTTAATATTTAGTGGTAATTTTACTGTACAAGGACTTGAGGTTCTATCTCTACTTGACCAGAGAAAATGTACTTTTGGGTATTGCAGCAAGATACAGAGACAAAGAACTACTCCCACCGTCTTAAAAAACTACTCCCACCGTCCCAAAATAGGAACAACATTAATACTAGTACTACATAATATTTCTTTGGTATTATCCCCCTACGAAAGTTATATATATATATATATATATATATATATATATGTAGATATATATATATAAACAGGAAAAGGGCATGATTACAGGGGCAGAAGGATCAGAACTCGAGGAAGAGACGTCAAGACTCAAAATAGAAATGAAACTCGACTGAATTTGGCAGCAGTTAGATACCCATACTACAAAATTGGGTAGACAATTAATAAACCAGACTCACCACCCAAAAAAAAAAAAAAAAAAACTCTCTTTCAAGGCTTCACAATCATCACCCATTTGCTAAATTCTGAGGAACCACAAATGCTAGTAGCACTTTTGGGTTCACATTTAGGCATACCAACTAGTACTAATTCTCTACTGTTGGGAGAGACTGAGACAGAGACTTTCTTGCAGTTCTGAGAGAGCCACTTGGACTGCATGTAACTGGCTTTTCTCCATGGAGGAATGTGAAGACCTCTCTCTTTTAGTGATTGCTTAGCAGCTGAGCAGAGCAGAGAGATTATCTTGTTGAGCTTTTCCTCAGTCCCAACAAATATACAAGGGAGAGAATTTGAGAGCTCTGAGTAGGTTGGTGTAGGCCTTGCCAATTCAAACTGAGACTTGAAATCCATATCAACAATCAATCTCACTGCTTCAGTACCACTAGAACTATTGCTATCCTTCATCATCACATCAATATATTCATAATCCCCTGTAAATTGAAACACTTAGACACCAAAATACATAGAAATCAGAAATGGGTTTTGAGTTTTCATGATGAAAATTAATCATAGCAATTAACAAACCATCATATATAAATATATATATATATATATATATATAGAGAGAGAGAGAGAGAGAGAGAGAGAGAGAGACCTGATGGACGACCGAAAGTAGTAACCCAACTGGTTTTACAGAGGGAAGCTTCGTAATCATCCATTTTCAATTTCAAGACAATCCACTTCTTTAGATTATTGTTGGTCTCCTCTGTAGCTTCCTTGTCTTTCAAGTACACTAAGATTTTCTCAAGAATCTCTATCTCAGCATCTGTGACCCTCTTGAGAATGCCCTGAATTACACATAGGTACGTACAAGTCAGATCCAAAAAATAAAAGGAATAAACCTGCAATAAATCATGAAAAATTAACATTTCAGAGAGAGAGAGAGAGAGAGAGAGAAAGAGAAGATGGGTTTCAAAGAAAGGGACCTGTAAACTGATTAGGTGGGTGGGTTCATGATGAACTTGAATGGGTTCCAAAGAAGTTGGGGAAATGGGAGTTGATGGTTCTGATTCAATGAAGTCTCTGACCATCTGAATCAGTTTTTCTTCTTCTAAGCTACCCATTGATCTCTTCTTCTTCTTCTTCACAAGGAGGTCGTTTTGTGCATTTGTATTAATTGTACTTAGTGGTGAGGCTTGATCAAGAAGGTATATACAGTGACTTTCTAGAGAAGAAATTAACCTTGGGGGTGTTATATACTATACTAATGTACTAATACAATAAACGAAGGATTAATTAATTAGTGATGCTTTCTCATGAGATGAGAGGTGAATCAAACGTACAAGTATTTGGGTATGATGTCATTGTTAAGATTTGAATGTCACCATCTTCTACTCATCCAAGTGCCGGCGTTGTAGAGCAACAAGATTAACATACACTGGGCTCTATGTCATCTCTCTCTCTCTCTCTTAACTATCACCGTCCTCTGCAAGACACTGCAGAGCCGTAATTGGTGGCAAAACTGTAAAATAATAATTGAGCAATGTTCATTCGTAATCTCTCTCTTGCTCTCTGTCATGTAGCTTTCTGATAAATATGTTGATTAAATTAAGACACGTTGGACCAAGTAAATTTTGAATAAGGAGGCTATATCGGGAATCTCAAATTTTTTTTTGGTAAATTACACTCACTTTTTTTAAGATTTGGTCTAATTACACCGGATATTAAACTAATAAATTTTATTATAATAATTTTTTCTCAAATTTGTTCCGTTAGATAAAGACCCCCTTTTTAAAATTCCGTTAATTTTGTCAAAAAATTTAGAGTAAATTACACTAACTTTCCCTGAAATTTGGCTTAATTACACCCGGTATCAAATTAATTGATTTTTTTACAATGATCTTCCCTGTAACAGAAATGAACTAACCAACGTTAACTTTGGGATCAAATGTCTATTATACATTTAATATTATATTGATATAAAAATTAAAATATTTATATATATAAAATGACACTTTTGCCCATATAATATAATAATATTTACTATATACTGTAACAGAAATAAACTAATTGACGTTAACTTTTGGGTCAAATGTCTATTATACCCTTAATATTAGTAAATATTATTATATTATATGGACAAAAGTTTCATTTTAGATATATAAATATTTTAATTTTTATATCAATATAATATTAAGGGTATAATAGACATTTGACCCAAAAGTTAACGTCGGTTAGTTCATTTCTGTTACAAGGAAGGTCATTGTAACAAAATCAATTAGTTTGATGTCGGGTGTAATTAGGTCAAACCTCAGGGGAGGTCAGTGTAATTTACCCCAAATTTTTTTACACGTACTTTTTTTTATTTTTTTAATTAAATAATCAAAATGTACTGATACTTAATTCTCTTATTTATGAATAGAGACAAAAATATTAGTTCACTTTTAAATGTGAGGTACAATTATCAAAAAGAGAAAGGAGAGTAAGCTTGGTGGTTAATGGTATGTACCTTTTTCTCAAAAGTGAAAAGTTGAGGGTTGAGTCTCCCAAAGAGAGTTGGGTGAGTCCATTTATTGTCAATTATCTCAAAGTAAATAGATATTTGACATGTTTTGATTAGTGAGGATCTGCTCCATCATCCAGCCTGCAATTTGAGAAAAACTCAAAATCATGTTGTGTGCAATCCAAACTCATGAAGAGTTTTTGGCTCAAAGTGTGCCCCAGGGGCATACTTGGCATTTATATGTTCGGGCTTGTCAGGACTTCTAAGTCCAAATTTACAGCTGGTCAAGCTAAAGAGAGCCAAGTAAATATTCTTGATTGCTACGACTGTAAGAGGCCTTGTAAACTTTGTCTTATCTGACTTAGGCGATTGTGAAGAGCAGAAATGACCCTCTCACAAGTTCTCTTACTTCGACCTTAATTCAAAAGCTCTGTTGACTTCCTTGAAGTAATATTTTTATAGTTTTCTTCTTTAAAAATAAAAAGATTGAGAAAGAGAGATAGAGACAAAGATAGACGTAGTTACAATCCAACAGACTAGATCACGAGAAGTACTTAAAGAGCATCATGAAGCATGCAAGACCCGCTCAGTTGAAGCTACGAGACTGCTAGCAGTTAAATGCATTTAATGTTTTGACATTTAAGGGATAAGCTAAGACTATTATCTCTGGAAAGGTTATCGTCGTCCCGATTAGAATCAGTGCTAACTACAACAAAGTCTCGAAACATAATGATTCATTTTCTCCTTCCCCTGAAGCTTCATCAAATATTTCATATTCATCGACCAGTCGCCAATCATGTGAAATCACTCCTAAAATATCCAGAAAGGTTCATCTGAGTCGTTCACACCAAAACAATCCAATCTAACGACCCGTATAACTTAGAGTTTTCTATAAATAGAACTCATTTGTGTCTAAGTTCCAGGTTTAACACCAAACACACATCACATGTGTCTAGGCCAGTTATCTCCGGCGGATTCAATATTTTATTTTAATATGGAGGCTTGCTCCACAGTAGTGTAACCAAGGTTCTGAACCTGGTTATGTTTCTTTCTTAGAGGCATCTACCACTATTAAACTTAGGTTAAATTTTATGCCTGATTTAATGTAATCAGTGTTCTTACTTTTCAGTTGAATTACAATTCATTTACTTTCCTTGCATTTACAATCTTTCATTTACTTTCTCGCACTTATAGTATTTCATTTACTGCTTTCAGTCTTTCAATACTTTAATTTAAAGCATTGTCTTTCAATTCATGTCTGTAGCACTATAATACCCTATACCACTGACAAGACTTATGACTGATCCTTGTTCGACAATCAATGTCAATGATAGGAGTCATAAGGCATTTGTTAGAATGGTATTTAGAATTTTACCAGGAAATGACACACCAACTTTTTGTCACCTGACAACGACGTCATTGTTTGAAAGTCGTGCTCTTAGGTGATATTTGGTTGTTAGTTGAAAGCACGGTTACTACGCTTTAACTTTATTAGCAGAGCCATAGAATGCTGAAGTGAACAAACCTTTGAGAGGGTTATTTCTACTCTCCACAATCGTCAGAAGTCAAATAAGAGAAAGCCCACAATGGCTGTAGCAAACCTATAAATTTTGATTAGCTTAAAAGTAATTTGGTCAAACACGACTGATATCATTAAGTTCGAACTAAGACGCAATTCAATTCTAAACACATACACAGAACATATCTTAGAATAGACATCCTAGTACGCCAAGCAATCAAGACCCACAATCATCCCAACAAGCGATCAACCTTGTTAAGGACCTCCCAGGGATGAGAACATCTCTCACCATGCAAGACAACCTAGGGGCATGCATTTGAGTCGAACACCGTCTAAAGGACCTTAGTTTTGACGATGTCTTGTGTGTTTTTTAGTAAGCAATGTTATATAAGGTAAAATATGTTTGTTGAGTTAAACAGAACTAAGAAAATATTCCTAATTGCTACGGTTGTAAGAGGCCTTGTAAACCTTCTATTATCTTACTTGGGCGATTGTGAAGAGTAGAAATGACCTCTCTCACAAGTTTTATTACTTCGATCTTAAATCAAAGGCTCTGTTGGCTTTCTTGAAGTGATATTCTTATGATTTTCTTATTTAACATTAAAAAGATAGAGATAGAGAAGTACAATTTGTAAAGACCGTGTTATTTTGACTGGTTATCTTTTTTTATTATATCATTAAACTACTTGGAATTGATTTTTCATGTGTTGCAATCATAAAATGGAAGTCAGGAAACTTGTTTAAAGGTTCAGAATTCTTTTTGAACAATTTGAGATTTTTGGATCGGTTGGACTCGAGACGGGCTCAGGTGGGCCTAGGAAATTGGATATTTTTTTTAAAAAGTTTATTTTTGATTTTAGACCGTTAAAAATATTTAAAGATGAGAGGAATTGATTTCAGAACCGTAGGAGTTTTTGGAATTAAAAATGAAGGTCGGGAGGTATGTTAAGTGACTTGAGGGTATATTGGTCATTTCGCAGGGGCAGGGCTTATAAATATCAAGGGATAATATTTACATCCACGATTTTCCCTCTCTTGGTAGCCGACAGCTATCATGCCCCAATTTCTGACTCCCGAAGACTGAAAGTAAACCCGTCCATTAAGCCCTAATGAACCGTCTAAAACTTTCAATCACTGCGGAAGCTAAATCACATCATTGCACATGTATATGCACAAGTCAACATCACATAGTCTTAATGGGCCCCACACATCATCATACTTACATATCCAACATGGTGTGCACTGTAACTTTTTATTGTGCGAAATGTCCTTTTCGCACAATCGAAATGCCTCGATCAATCCAAGTACTTGCGAAGTACTATCGAGATCTTCCTAGATTTTGACCTACTTCCATCAAAATATTTCGATACTAGCTTGCACAATCAAAGTACTTTCACACAATCGAAGTAGGGTTTTTGCATAATTGAAGGATTTAAATTATGCAAAAATAGGATTTCGCACAATCGAAATTCCCTCCCGCAGCTTCACACTTGGTCCATCTTGAGTCCAAATTCCATTATAACACCCTAGAATCAATTAAACAACATTGTAATCATCTACAAATGTTATATCATCATACACTTAATCTGAATCATACGTTTAAATCACTATGATCTCAGAATCCTCATATATTTTTTTAACAATGCACATATCCTTAAACATATTCACAATATCCATGAGCCAACCTCATTGTTTATACATACAAGGTCCAAATGAATTACAATTTACATATTATTCAAATGTAACTACAACTTCAAATTTAATAAGGTCCACATGCCACAAGCAGGCATGGATAGCCATATGCATAATCCATACATAATATCTCAAAATTCCAAAATGCTCCTATTAGCTCCATTTGACTCAACAAATCATTTCCATTACCGGTGCCTTACCTGTAAAAAGGTTTGGGGGAGAGGGGTGAGCATACAACTATGCCGAGTAGGAATGCCCCAACCTACCTAGTAATCAACCCGACACCGACCTACATGATATGCAACCATGAAGTCGTTACACTATATGACATATATCATATTCTCATGTTAATCAACACAAATGCACTAAAATAAGTATGCATTTGAAACCATACAACATGCTTGACAGTCAAAACACATAAGCATCAAGATATCACATATTTTCGGTCATAATTCGATACATAGACATGATTGTTCATCTCTGAAGTTCATGTAGTGTTGGTCAACTCTGATGACACTCGTATGATTTGGATAACTCCGAAGAATCATATATTCTTGGCTATATAGAGACCTTGTCATTTTGATTGCACATCCTCACATGAATGGTTACGTTCTGACGATCACGTGATAACAACACGTGATTGGTCACATTTCGAGGGTCATGTGGTAGTATGACTGGACATCTCTGAATGTCATACTATGTGGTTATTTTCATCACTCCAAATACATGGTTGGGCCTCTCCGACTTCCATGTGCGATACGTTTTGGACAACACTCTGATTACATATACGGGCTTATTAGGCACATGTATCACATAACATATATTTGTCATGCTCTTAAATGCATATTCTTGTCATTTTTATTTCTAGCATGCATTTCCTTAACACTTCCTACATATAGCCACATATATGTCCCAAGATATGTTTATCATTCACATATGCATATAATTCACAACATAACATACATTTTTCATGATTTTCAATGCACACACTTGCTATATAAATTTTAGCATGCATTCCCACTAAACAAACACCATACATCACATACATGTTCAATTCATGCATATAAATCACATATGCACACAATATATCACATAGGCAAATATACTCTCATCTTATACACATTGCATGTATACATTCACCACATTACATATATCACTATATGTTCCATAATATCATTTAGAATCATAAGAAAAGAGGAAACCACAATACCACAGCCCCCTCCCATCACTCTCATACATGCCAACTCAACCTACACCTCTCCAAACCCAATCGACGACTAAGATAGAAGAAACACCCCTACCTCAAATTTGAAGGCTTTCCAAGATATTTTCAAAAATTCCACTGAGTTCCACCTTACCGAAAATTAAGTTTGTTTAGTTCAAACCAAAGCCCTTGACCCGTGCTATGCGTTGTCCTTCACTCACAACTTTCGAATCCAAGCCGGTGGCTTCTGAAATGAAGAAAGAAGGAAGAGAGATGAAGTGGGAGAGAAGAGAGTGAGAGATGGACATGTGATTCTAGGCCTGGAATCTCTAACCTTAGATATTTATAATATCTAGGGTGCGAAATGACCAAAACTGTCCCGGGCCACTTAACGTACCCTTCAAAGCTCCGTTTTTTATTTCAAAAGCTCATATAGCTCCGAAATTACTTTCTTAACTCTTTAAACATTTCATTTGATTTAAAATCAAAAATAATTATTTTTTAAAAAAATTTGGATTCCCAGGCCCACCCGACCTGGTTCCAGGGCCCTGCCAACCCAAAATTCTCAAATTTACCCAAATGCTCCCAAAACTTCTCAGAACTTCTAAACAAGTTCTCAAACATGTTTCCCATACTCAAAACATGGTAAACATCATTAAAACGTATTTATAGAAAAAAATGATGAATAAATAAAAAATTGGTTAAAATTGGACTTGACCTCTACAACCTCCCCATCTTCAAGGAATTAAAAATATACCTCAAGTAGTAAATGATTCAAGATATCTTGAAAGGACTTCTTATTCCTGTTCCAACGTAGCCTCCTCAACTTTGTGATGCCTCCAAAGCAACCAACGAAATGGTTTTGCCAATGTGACTGGACAACTCTGACGGTCACAAGTTTTATGGACAATTCTAATTCTAGGCATTAGCCTTGGTATGATGGGGAAACTCTGATGGTCATACCCTAGTGGATAATTATAGCATTTCTGTGACATGGTTGGGCAACTCTGAACCCCATGTACGGCTCACTTGGACAACCCTCCGAAACATTTACTCTTTAGAGTCCAAAATATGAATTTGGCTATCCTCACACGACACATCCTCCTCCACCTCAAGATCTATCCAATCTAATACATGTGAAGGATCTATCTCATACTTTCTTAAAATCTAAACGTAGAAAGTATTCTGCACACTTGACATTTGCGGTGGCAATGCCAAGTGATATGCAACCTCACTTATACGACCCAATATTTCAAATGGATTGATAACCATAGCGCTAGCCTGCTGCCATGCCTAAACCTCATCAAACCTCTCTGTGGTGAAATCTTTATAAATGGTCTCCCATCTCAAATGCCAAAGGTTGCCGCTTTCTTTCGGTATAGCCTTCTGACGACTCTCAGCGATAAACAACTGCTGGCTGGTCACTTTTATGTTTTCTGTAATCTCTCAGACCATACATGGACCCACGACAATAGTTTTTCTGACCTCTGTCCAACAAACAGGTAACCTACAAGGTCCACCATACAATGCCTCGAATGGAGCCATCTCAGTACTAGCTTGATAACTATTATTATACGCAAACTCTACTAGTGGGAGGTGACCCTCCCAACTACTACAAAAATTAAGTGCACATGCTTGAAGCAGATCCTCCCAAAATCTATATAGTATGCTTTGACTGACCATTTATCTAAGGATGGAAGCCGTACTGAATGGATAACCCAATCCTCCACCACTTCACCACTCAAAATCTAAGTGTGAATACTTTCCATCTCACTACTATGTTTCTGTTCCTCAACCACCCTACTCACTAAAGTTGGTTGTGCAATGAGTGTGAACAAAGTCGTCGATTCACCACCCTCACTAAAGTACAATCCCATTTCTGAGATGTCTTCCATCATTTTTCACTCTCAGATGATAATGCTTGCCAAAGTGTCATGTGATTTCCTGCTTAAAGTATCTGCAACCACATTAGCTTTCCCTAGGTGATATTGAAGATCAAAATTGTAGTCTTCCATGTACTCCACCCACCTCCTTTGTCTCGTGCTCAAGTCTGTTTGTGTAAAAAGGTAGTTCAAGCTCTTATGATCGGAGAAAACCTCAAATTTCTCCCTATACAAATAATGTCTCCACATTTTTAAAGAAAAGATTACCACTGCTAACTCTAAGTCATTAGTTGGGTAATTCTGCTCGTGGATCTTCAACTGTGGGGAACCATATGCAACAACCCTCTCGGTTTGCATTAGTACACATCCCAATCCATCCCGTGAGGCGACATAACCCAAATCACATTCAGGAATAATCAGTATCCAAGCACTAGTCAATCTACTCTTTAACTCCATGAAAGAATGCTCACAAGTATCATTCCACACAAACTTGACTCCTTTACGAGTAAGTTTAGTCATCGGTGCTACTACTTTCAAAAATTCTTTCACAAAGCGCCGGTAATAATCCGCTAGCCCCAAGAAGCTATGTATCTCAAACACATTCTTTGGCCTTTCCCAATTCATCACCGTTTTAATCTTAGAAGGATCCACTGAAACTCCTCTTTCTGACACCACGTGTCCTAGGAACCTCACTTCCATTAGCTAAAATTCACATTTTTTTGTATTTAGAAAACAAATGGTGCTCCATCAAATTCTACAATACTGTCCTCAAGTGGATCTCATGCTCCTCCATAGAAGAAAAATACACAAGAATGTCATCCACAAATATCACTACAAATATATCTAAGTACACATTGAAGACTCGGTTCATTAAATCCATGAATGTCGCCGGTGCGTTCGTCAAACCAAATGGCATCACTAGAAACTTATAGTGGCTATACCTAGTTCGAAAAGTTATCTTCAGAATATCCTCTTCCCTTACCCTCAATTGGTAATACCTCGACCTTAAGTCGATCTTTGAAAAGTATGTTAACCATTGAGTTGATCAAACAAGTCATCTATCACTAGCAAATGATACTTGGTCTTAATCGTTGTTTGGTTCAACTTTTGGTAGTCCATGCACAACTGTAAAGATACGTCCTTTTTGACAAATAGGACTGGAGCTCTCCAAGGTGATGTACTAGGTCGTACAAATCCCTTAGGCCCTGTTTGGTAACACTTCTGATTTTAGATTTAAGCTTCTATTTTCAATTTTTTGGAAGTCACAATAGAAATCGCATTTAGTAACACAGTTTTCATTTCTGAAAAAATGAAAGTGATGTCCAAATTTTCACAATTCTTAGGCATAATTTGAAAACTTAATAATGAAGCTTTTAGTTTCAGATTTCATTTTCAGTTCAAGTTTTCATTTCTGATTTTTTTTTATAAAATACAATAAATAAAAATTTTGCTTGCTCAAAAATATAATATAATAAATTAAAATTTTATAAAAAATAAGACTAAAAAAAATTAGAAAATACAATAAATAAAAATTTGGTTACTCAAACAATATAAATATAATGAAATAAAATACAATAAATAAGAAAATTATAAATAAAAATAATATACAATAAACACAAAATTATAAGTCAATAAGAATAAAAATATTTTAAAAAATACACTAAATAAAAAATATAATATATATATATATATGAATAAAATATAATAAAATATGAGTTATACATAAATACAATTATATATAATATAAAAATATAATATAATAAATACAAAATTATAAGTCAATAAGAATAAATTTTTTTTATAAAATACAATAAATAAATAAAAAATATAAATATAAATATATATAATAATAATATATAAATATATATGATAGAGTATTTGACTCCTATTGTAAAACGTATGACGTGGGGGTTAATATTAAGGTGACGTGGACAAGAGAAATGCTTTGAGTAAGACTTTCCTATCTCTAGATATGGAAGGGAAACAAAAAAGCCAATATTCTACTAGGACACGTTCTCATTTGACCGCTATAAATATAGGGATGATCCGTATACCAAGGTATACAATTAATACTTTCTAAAGTGCTTTATAACTTTGAGAGCATTCCTGATATCTGACTTGATCGTCAGAACGTAGTCGGCTGGCATAACCAGTGCCCTTTTGACTATCTTTCTCTTATCTTTTTACAGGTTGGCGTTTGACTAACTTGGGGTGAAATTTTGCTTCATCAGTTAGTGCTGTCTGTGGGAAGTTCGATCATAAACTTGATTGCTCTACACGGATCATACACGAAGTATGATACACCTACGATCTGGGTTAGAAAGTATAGCCGGACAGGACCCTCCTATCGGTCACAATCCTCCAATCGAGCAGGATCCTCCTGCTCACAATATTCCAATCGGGCAAGATCCTCCTGCCGGTCACAATCCTCCAATCGCGTAGGACCGTCCTGTTGGCCATGAACCTCCTGCCAGACAGGACCCTCCAGCTGGACAGGATCCACCTATCGACCCTGATCTACCCAGCCGTAACATGCTAATAGCAAGACAAGGAGGCATGCAACCCCCCGGACAGATGGACTTCCCTGGGGCATGCCTCAGAGTCCCAAACAACCAGGAGTGTGTCGCAGCATTGGAATACCAAGTTCATAACTTGAATCAAAGTTTGGCCCATGTACTTCAACAAAATACAGCAATCCTGTAGTGCCTCCCCCCTGTGGTGCCAGTACCATCACGAGGTTACCTTAGGCCTGTTGATCCAGAAGGGGATGGTGTTTGATGAGACAGTGAAGTCCCAATGGATGACGCAGCGTAGAGCCGAGTTAGAGGTGGGATGAACCCCAGTCATCTAGTCCCGCCTGAGAAGAACCGAACTCATAGAGATTCAGGGCACCCAGGAGAAACTACCTATTATGATATAGAGATGCAGAACCTCAGAGCCAAGGTAGAAAGTATGGCCCACACCATAAAAAGGAAAGACACTACTACAATGGAGGATTTGGTCCAGCAAACCAATCTCCTTTTCTCCTCTGGGGTAATGAACTGTCTTTTGCCCAACAAGTTCAAGATGCTCCTTGTTGAAAGCTTTAATGGGACCAAAGACCTATTGGATCATTTGGAAACCTACAAGGCGCTAATGCACCTCCAAGTAGTACCAGATGAGATCATGTGCAGAGCCTTCCCACTACTTTAAAAGGCTCTGCACGGTCCTGGTTTAATGGTTTGAAACCTGTATCAGTACATTCTTTTAAAGAACTGATTCAACTATTTGTCGGCAACTTCATCGCTACCCAGAGGCATAGGAAGTCAGCTACCTATCTCCTAAATGTGAGACAAACTAAGGGGGAATCGTTGCTGCCCTCCAACTTCCTATACTCAATATTCAAGCACCCTCTCGAAAGCATGTCCGAACTACTTATGAAGGCCCAAAAATGCATGAATGCTGAAGATGCCTAGAGGGAAAAAGGAGATAACAACAAAAAGGCAGATAGGAAAAGGGTAGGAGAATCCAGCAGGGAGGAAAGAAACCCCAAGTATGGCAAGACATGACAAGAATAAAGCTATAGGACATTGCGTCGTGATAAGGGATTCAATTTTACCCCTTTGAACACATTGATATTGTTTTAAAAGTGTAAAATAACTCGCAAGTGTACGAATCTATTGAAGTATAGATCGGCAAGAACGAGGTCGAATCTAAGGGAATACTTTGAGAAGAAAAACTAACACAAATTCAAATTAATTTAAAACTAATCTAGTTTAAACAAAAGTTGGTTGATTTGAGAAATTAAACTAATATGCATATAAAAGAACACAATTGAAATCAAATAGAGAAAATAACTAAGGTGTCGGATTCCACCACCATTAAATTCATGAAGCTTCTAATATTCATTTATTAATTCCCAAATTTGGAGTAACAATCAAGAAATCAATCTATTGCTTTCTCAAGATTTAATAATAAAGCACTATGAAAAATATAACAAAAAAGATAGATTTTTCTTCGCTTCACGAGTGTAAAATTCTAAGCATCTTATATATCCAATTTATTGAAAAATATAAGATCAAAGATTATCACTTTTAAGAAATACAAACCTAAGCTTAGATTAATTATACTATTTTTTAACTATCATATATACATGATATAGATGGTGAAAGAACTATAAAATAATTAATTACAAGAAGTGAAAATCATAAACAATTAAATTATACACATGAGAATCAATTAATGAACAAAAGAACTTCACTTCATTAATGGAGGTTTTCTCCTCAACCCTAGTTGAGGAGTTTAGTTACACATGGTAGAAGAAGAAGATAACAAAATAATAAAAGACATAATGAATAAATAAAATTCGGATTATCTCTGTCTTCTCTGCCCTAACCTCCACTTCTTTTCTCCCCTCAAAACAGCCTCCAATTCACCTCTTTATACCCCAAGAGAATACATAAAGTTCTAATCCAATTAGGAGATAAAGTCCTAATCCAATTAGGAGATAATTAGAGTTTTTTCGCAGCCCTAAACTGATGGATTTTTCTACTGATATTCGGCCCAAGTTTTGACCCAGTAGAAGTTCGATTCACGAAATTTACGTGAAATACCAAAGTGTCCAGAATCAAATTTTGTTTAAGTTATAAAAGAATTAAGTCAAATTGACACTCAAAAATAAGACTTTTGGTCCACTTTCCAAAATGGAATTAAAACTAGATTAAGTGCAGAATTGGGCTTTAGGCCCGTAACCTCCTTAAGCAGTTGTAATTCTCTTGAACCTCTTCCTCGGGCTGATTTGAGTTGAAATATGGAGTTGAATGGACCCATTAGATGTAGGCTTCATATAACCTTCTTGGATATCATCTTTAAAAGCCCAAAATCATGATTTTATCTGAAATAATCATTAAGACCCTAAAAAAGACAGAAAACACAAAAACAGAGTAAAATCACATATAAACTATCACTAAGAGAATAAAATATGCAAATTAAAAGGCTAGAATGTGTAACATTCAACGTCGATCACACATCGATAAACCAAATCCTCATCCACATCCAGGACGATCCGGCGGTGGCATGGCCTCTAAAATTAAAATTTGATCCTTCCAAGAGGTCCTGTGACAAATACTGTAGGTTCCATCGCAACCATGGGCACGATACAGATGAGTGTATAAACTTAAAAACATAGGTCAAGAGTCTAATTCAGAGCGGCCAACTGCAAAAATTTATAGTTGGCGGCGGAAGGAGAGCACAGAACCACCCACAGGACGGTAAAGAAGACACTACATAGGGAAATCCTCCATTAGGAGAAATCAGAGTTATCTACGGTGGACTCGGAGGCGGTGGAGAATCCAATACGGCTCGAAAAGCACATGCAAGGAAAGTGAGGAGTTTCTCTGAAATAAACGAGGTGAGCCAATCACCCGCCAAGTGCCCTCGACTGGGTGATCAGATTATCACCTTTCTGGAAGCTGACGCAAGGGGAGTTTAATAACCCCATTACGATGCCCTTGTGGTCATGCTGATTATCGCCAATTTCATAATTAGGTGGGTGCTAATTGACAATGGTAGTTTTGCTGACATTCAATTTGTAGGACCGTTTTGATCAAATGAGGATTGGAAGGGGTAAACTCAAGCCTACCAAATCTCCACTTGTTGGTTTCTCTGGAGAGAAGCTTCTTTCACTAGGTATTGTTGACCTCCTGGTCACTGCTGGTTTAAGTCCCAAACAAGTCACTAAGATGGTGACCTTCTTCGTGGTAGACTGCCCAACCACGATTACACAAAAACCATACATCACATATATGTTCAATTCTTGCATATAAATCACATATACACACAATATCTTACATAGTCAAATATAATCTCATCTTATACATATTTCATGTATACATTCACCACATTATATATAGAATTGTATGTTCCATAATAGCATGTAAAATCATAAGAAAAGAGGGAAACCACGATACCACAGCCCCCTCCCATCACTCTCATACATGCCAACTCAACCTACACCTCTCCAAACCCAATCAATAACTAAAAGAGAAGAAACACCCCTACCTTGAATTTGAAGGATTTTCAAGCTATTTCTAAGAATTTCATCGAGTTTTACCTTGCCAAAAATGAAGTTTGTTTGGTTCAAACTGAAGCCCTCGACCCAAGCTATGTGTTGTCCTTCACTCACAACTTCCAAATCCAAGCCAGTGGCCTCTGAAATGAAGAGAACGAGAAGGAAGAAAGGTGAAGTGGGAGAGAAGAGAGAGAACTGGGAATGTGATTCTGTGGCTGGAATCTTCAACCTTAGATATTTATAATATCTAGGGCGCAAAATGACCAAAACGTCATCAGGCCACTTAACGTACCTTCCTGACCTCCATTTTCGATTTCGAAAGCTCCTGCGGCTCCGATATCACTTCCTTAAATATTTAAACATTTATTTTAATCTAAAACCAAAAGAAATTATTTTTTGATAAATTTTTGGATTCCCAAACCCACCCGACCCACTTCTCGGGCCCCATCGACCCAAAATTCTCAAATTTATCCAAACGCTTCCAGAACTTCTAAACAAGTTGCCAAACATGTTTTCCACACTCAAAATATGATAAACATCATTTAAAATGCATTTATGATAAAAATGATGAATAAACAAAAAATCGATCATAATTGGACTCGGTCACTACAACTGCTCTTCTCTCTCTCTTCTCCTTTATATCTCTTCTTTCCTCTTTGGTTTTGAGGCTATAGAAATGATTTTTAGAAGGTACCAAAGAAGAGAAGATCGTTTTACACGACAAGGGCTTGGATTTGATTAGTTTAAAATGCATTTAGGCCAAAGAACCCGTTCGATTTAATAGTGTTTAGAAACTCTTCTAAACTGAGGTACGGATGCCTAAACCATGAATTATGGAGTTTGTGTGGGTATATTGGATGCCTATAGTATCTAATTGGTTATATATATGTTTAAGTAGTATATTTCAAGTTTAACCATGTGTACCTTGTGATAATTGCATGATTCGTTATGATAAAATATGTAATTGTGTGATTAAAAGGTGAGTAGGTGAATTATATGGCATGATATGTATAAATGTGAAGATTTGAGCATGTTATGTGCATATATGTGGTAATAATAGTTATGTGTTTGTTAAAATGCCATAAGAGTATGATGAATTGTAAAGCATGTTTATATTGATAAATAGATGCTTTGACATGATAATAGAAGGGCATGAGCATGAAATATGAAATGTTCATGCATTTAACATACATGGTTTGAGGGTATATGTGCGATGGATTAGAAAACATCGAATGGGCCAATGATGGAGTTTGGGCGTTCAAGGAAAGGGAAATAGGAGATCGGATGGACTTTTATTGGAGTCCAAGTTATCAGTTGTGTGTGTGACACAAAGGAGGGGCATGGCATAATGCATATGGTGCATGGTATGATTGTTAAAATGTGATATGGGTATAACATAATTTTGAGTATGTGACATATGTATAACATGATTATGTGGTATGCGGTATTCACGTGGCTTTAAGAGGTGTGTTTTAGCCATTTCTACTGAGCATACAGGAGTTTATCCCACATTTATTATATAAACATTTTAAGTCATGGTATGGAAGTAATTGAGTCTCATCAACCTTGAGTTGTGTTGTGGCATGGATGACTCTTTTGATTTCTTTTGTAAATACATATCCAGTAGGAGGTGTGTTTTAGCCATTTCTACTGAGCATACAGGAGTTCATCCCACATTTATTATATAAACATTTTAAGTCATGGTATGGAAATAATCGAGTCTCATCAACCTTGAGTTGTGTTGTGGCATGGATGACTCTTTTGATTTCTTTTGTAAATACATATCCAGAATGTGGATTTAAGTGCATTATTCATATGTGTAATGAGGTTACAATGGAAGAAATGATGTATGATGGCAACTATGCCTTAGATATATGTATTTTGAGTAATGGATGTATGTGTAAGAGTTCTTTTTTAAATTTTCTCTCTTTTGAATTTAAGGATGTATGTATAATAGCCTTTGGATGCTGTATGATTTCTTCGGGATTTGAATCCAACTTAGATTGATGTCCTATGGTGTTTCTTCAGTTTATACATGCAATTGATGGTTTTAAATGAATTCTAGGCATTTTAGAGAGGTTTTGGAGCCCCAAACTTTGGAATTTGAAACCCAAACCAGTGGGCTATGATTCTTGGGATGATACATCAGCGACGGATTGTAGCTACGATTGATTATAAGCCCATTATGATTGATCCTAGGTACTATTCATAGCATAGTCAGAATATTATCTAAACTTCGATTGGGCATATTTTCTTTGTTTTAAATTGGAATTGAGCGTGATTTTTTTTTAAATTGAGTATTTTTTAATTCTATTTCCAATGGACTATATTTCAATTTGAAACACCAAATACACAGGAAGTTGAGTTTTGGAGTTGATGAGGTTCATGAGGGTGATCCGGTTAAGCTTTCATTAATTATTTTGATTGGTTACCAAATGAGGGGCCCACGGATGAGGAGTCATTTAAGATATGATTTAGTGTTAATAAACTCAGGTATGCTTTCACAAATGTCCCTAGAGATTGATGTGGACTAGTCTTGGATAGTATTTTCGGATACGAAATGGGGTATGTGATGGTTAAGCTTCCGTAATGGTCACCTCGGTGGTTTGAATTTGGCACTTAGTGTGAAAAGATTGGTATAAGAATGGTATTGTGGGGTCATAGGGTAATGACTGGATGGTAATGTAACACCTCCTCTCCTGAGTTCGAGTTGGGACCAGGGGATTCCGGTTGCTCTGATTTTGGGGCGTGACACAGATAGTATAGCCGAATAAGCAATACCTTAAGTAAAAGGTAATATTCTTGCCATTAACTCAAAGTAGTAGACGAAGATCAATTACAATCCTTTAAATAATACAAAGTTAAGGCCCTGGTTACACTCTAACATATTTTGGCCCAAAAGCATTTTCCATGGATTACAAAAGCAAATTTTTTTGTTGGAAACTCTGCCAACTTGTATGACATATTCTGGAAGATCTCCAACTTGTATAGGATGGTACAAATGTATAGTTGTAAAATAATTTGCCTAGGATTTTTTTTCATATTAGTTTAGTTGACTTTTTTTCTGTCATAATTAGGAGATTGTATATATTATTGTCCTAGGCTATTATTAGACATAAAATTATGTATTTATATGTTGTAATTCTATTCAAAAATATGCAACAAAGTATTCTCTCAATTTGTTGTTTGAATGAAAACATGGTATCAAATCTAGAAAATTTTCTACTTTAATTGTATTTTTTCTTTCTTCATTTATGTGTGCCATGTGCCTTCATTGCCCAAGGTATATTTTCCAGATTCATTCTATCAATCTTAACCTTCATTGTCAAGGCTGATTTCCTTAATTTGGCCTTCATTTCTTTTTCATTTTATCCTTCATCTTGTTGTTAGGGTTATCCTCATTCATTTATTCATATTCAAGTCTTCTCTACCTCTTTATCATGTCAAGTACACTAGAAGATAATTCCTCTATTACAAATCGGCTATTGGTGAATTCCAAAATATATCAGCCACCTTCAAACTCAATGGAGGGAACTATTTAGAGTGGTCACAATTGGTAAAAACCTATATAAAGGGGAAAGGGAAATTGAGTCATCTCATTGGACTGGTGAGGAGTAAGGATGATCCAAATTTGCTGCTTGGGATGAAGAAGACTCTCAGATCATGTCGTGGTTATGGAACTCGATGTAGCTGGAGATAAGCCGCACTTGTAAGTTTCTCTCAACATCAAAGAAAATTTGGGAATATGTTTGTCAAACCTACTCCAAAGTGAGAGATGTAACACAAATCTTTGATCTCAAGACAGATCCATAAAACCAAACAAGGTACCCTTTCTATAACCGATTACTATAATATAATTAAAAGCCCTATGGCTTGATTTAGATCAATTCTAGAATCTGAAAATAAAATGTAACACAGATGCTGCAATGCATTAGGAGTTTATTGAAAGAGAAAGAGTTTTTGATTTTTTTAGCAGGTTTAAATGTGAAGTTAGATCAGTTAAAGGTTTAAATCTTTGGGAAAGAACTACTGTCGTCCTTGAATGAGGCCTTTGCAATTATAAGGAAAGAAAAGGGCCGAAGAAGTATCATGTTAAAAAAGGAAATTATGTGGATAGTTCTGCCCTAACTATCTCTAAGTCAAATGGAAATGAAGGAGGTGTAGCAGCTAATGTGGCAAATTCTAGAAAGGAAACTGATTGATAAAGATTCTTTTTGGTGTAGTTATTGTCGGAAGAATAGATAAACCTGGGAGACTTGTTGGAAGTTTTATGGTAAGCATACCAATTTGTTTAGAAAATGAAATGGAGGCAAAGGAGGAAATCCAGGCTATAAACCGCAACCAACTTTGTTGAAACTGGAGGAAAAATGTCGGAAGAGACTGCTCGTTAAGAAATGGAGTTCAATAAAGAGGAGATAAATAAACTCAAATAGTTTATTTCATGGTTAGAAAAACCTGAGGGGTACAACCATTTTGCACAAACAGGTACGTATTCTCTAGCTTTAAGTGCCTCAAAAATTAGTTTTATAGTCCTTGGATCATAAATTTAGGGGCTTCAGACTATATGACCAATTCATCAAAAAATTTATCAACTTACAGCCTATGTCTAGGAAATCAAAAAATAAAAATTGTTGATAGAACCCTAGTCATTATAGCTGGTCAAGGAAATATCTCCTTAATTCCATCCTTAACTTTGAAAAATGTTTTACATGTTCCCAAACCATCAGTGAATTTATTGTCCATTCCTCATATTACTAAGGATCTTAACTGTTCAGTGACATTTATATCATCTAAATCTATTTTTCAGGACCTTTTTATGGGGCAAATTATTGTGCATGCTAGAGAAAATGAGGGACTATACTCCCATGAAACTGAAAGTGGCATAGTAGATTCTAGTCCTCTATCCTACCTGTCAAAAATCCCTACACCTGATGAGGATCAAGTTTGGTTATCCCATTTTTGCCTTGTTCATCCACCTTTTTATTGTTGAAAAAAAGTTTCCTGCCCTGTTTGAAAATTTGAATGTTTAGAACTTTCATTGTGATGTTTGTATGTATGCTAAACATCATCGTGTGTCATTTGCTTTAAGTAATAAGAAAAGTTATGTTTCTTTTAGTTTGATTCATACTGATGTTTGGGGCCTACTAGAGTTCACAATATTTTTGGGGTAAGATAGTTTGTTTTGTTTGTTGATGACTGTAAGAGGTTTACATGGGTATACCTTACGAAACAGAAATTGAATGTTAGCACTATATTTCCCATTTCCCACAAAATGGTAAAAATCCAGTTCGATGCCAAAATCCAAATAGTGGGATTTGACAATGAAAAAGAGTATTTCAATGAATTCCTCATAGCATATCTCCAAAAAAATGAATCATTCATTATTCTTCATGTAATGATACTCCACAACAAAATGGGGTAGCTGAGCGCGAAAATAGACACTTACTAGAGATTACAAGGGCTCTGATTTTTCAAATGAATGTTCCAAATACTTTTTGGGAAAAGGTAATTTTAACCACTACCTACCTCATCAATAGGCTACCCTCTCGAGTTCTCAACTACATTAGTCCCGTGAATCTCCTCTCTAATTATTTTCCACACTTTGATGGTTTTAGCTGCATTCCTTCAAAAGTGTTTAGGTGTGTAGCCTTTGTTCATATTCATGCTCACCAAAGAACTAAACTTAATCCTCAAGCTATTAAGTGTGTGTCTATGGGCTATTATCCTACAAAGAAAGGTTATAAGTGCTATCATCTAGCTTCTCGGTGATTGTTTGTGACTATGGATGTGACCATTAATGAAAAACAACATTTCTTCATTAATCCTTATCTTCAAGGGGAGCCTTTTGTAGAATATAAAAGATTTTTTCCTAGTCTTCTCATCATAAATGATTTCACAAAAGCTGTCCAACCTGAGAAATCAGATTCTATACCTCATACAGCTCTAGAAATTGAGCCTGAACAGCCCGGCCTTGAACTTTACCCACAAAGGCAAAAGGGAGAGGATCATACAGTGCCACTTAAAGTCTACTCAAGGCGGATAGAACTAGTTCAAGAATCTCTACATGTTCCAGTTAATGAACCAAAAAAATGTATTGTTTCCACTTCTAATGTTTTTGATGATCTCGATCTGTCCATTGCCCTTAGGAAATGAAAAAGACAATGTACTCAACATCCTTTGACCAACTTTGTTTCCTTAGACAATCTATCCTCTCCATATCGAGCCTTTGCCTCAAAATTGAATTCTGTAGAAATACCCAAAACTGTTCAAGAGGTACTTAGAGATGAGAATTGGAGGAAAGCTATAATGAAATAGATGAATATACTAATGAAAAATAATACATGGGCGATTAATGATCTTCCTGTGTGAAAAAAGAAGGTGAGCTGCAAATGGGTGTTCACTACTAAATTTAGGGCAGATGGAACACTAGAGAGGTATAAGGCAAGATTAGAAGCAAATGGCTACACTCAAACTCATGAAATTGATTATCATGAGACTTTTACACCTGTTGCAAAGATGAATACTATTCGTATCTTGTTATCCTTAGCTACTAATCTTAATTGGCCGTTGCAGCAATTTGACGTAAATAATATTTTTCTACACGGAGACTTGGAAGAAGAAGTCAATATAGAAGTGCCACCAGGTTTGGAGGATAAGTTCAAGGAGAACAAAGTTTGCCAACTTAAGAAAGCTTTGTATGGCCTTAAGTAGTCACTTAGGGTCTGGTTTGAAAGATTTGCTAAAGCAATGAATAACTTAGATTACAACCAAAGCAAATGAAATCATACACTATTTATTAAACATTCAAAGATGGACAAGATAAGAACCTTTATAGTGTATGTTGATGATATATTTATAACATGAAATGATTTTGAGAAAATGTTGAAACTAAAGGAGCAACTAGCAAAAGAGTTCAAAGATCTTGGAAAACTTGTATACTTCCTAAGGATCGAGGTTGCACACTCTAGAGAAGGGATTGTAATTTCATGGCAAAAATACATACTAGTTTTTCTAAAGAAAATAGGAATGATAGGATGTCGACCAGCAGAGACCCCAATAATGCAATGTCATAAACTTGATGAGGAAAAGGATACACTCCGGTAGATAAAGAAATATATCAATGCCTGATAGAAAATTTGATATATTTGTCACACACAAGACCCAACATAGCTTATGTTATCAGTGTGGTAAGCCAGTTTATGCATAATTCCAAGGAAATGCATATGAAAACAGTATTTAAAGTGCTCCAATATCTAAAATCATCACTAGACAGAGGTATTCAATTTTGAAAATAGGAAGAAGGGTCCTCGAAACCTATACGGATGCTAATTAGGCAGGGTTAGTTATAGATTGAACGTCAACATCAGGTTATTGTACATTCTTAGGAGGAAAATTAGTAATCTGGAGGAGTAAGTAATAATCTGTAATGGCAAGGTCTAGTGCAAAGGCAGAATTTAGAGCTATGGTACATGGAATATGTGAACTTCTTTGGATGAAAATAATATTAAATGATCTTAGAATTAAATAGGAAGGGCTAATGAAACTCTATTGTGATAACAAGTTAGTAATTAGCATAGCTTATAATCCAATATAGCATGACCGGATCAAGCATGTGGAAGTTGATCGTCATTTTATAAAAGAAAAACTGGACAAAGGGCTGATCTGTACTACTTATATTCCTACAGAGTGTCAGCTGGCTGATATCTTGACCAAGGGAATCTCGAATCAATTTCAAGCTATTCTAAACAAGCTGGGAATGAGGAATATTTATTCACCAGGTTAAGGGGGAGTGTTGGAAAATCTACTAGTTTGTATGATAGATTTTGGAAGATCTCCATCTTATATATGCTGACACAAATGTACAATTGTAAAATAGTTTGTCTAGGATTTTTTTTCATATTTTTAGTTGATTTATTTTGTTCTTAGTCATTAACTAAGAGTTGGTCACTCCACTTGGAGATTAACAGATATCTCGCTGATACATTTATGTAGTGGTGTGTATTAGTCATTAGATTAAATTAAATCTAGGACGAGTATCCAGTTATGACTATTATGACCACTGCAAGAAAAATAAAGAAATTTGTGAATTGGTCCTTAAACCTGAGAGGGTTGTATGAAATTTATGACAACATGTTAAACTTTGCCATTGACACCCAATGATACTCAATTTACAAGTTATACACAAGCATGATTAGGGTATATAAATATTATAAAGGATAAAGTAGAAAAAAAATTGATATATAGAAAATATGAAAGAAACACCCCTGCTATTTAGTATGTGTATATAAATCCCTATAAATTCAAATTTTGGAGCAAGTTGCCCTCTATTGCATATATCAATTGAACAATATCGGTTGATTATGTCAAACTTTTTTGAAAACCCAAAAGTACTCGTTTTGAGTGACAAAAATGCCCCTTTTAGTTTGTACACTCAATGGCCTTGTTTGGATGTGCTTCAAACTCTATCCAACATTTTCCCACACTTAGTCTCTCTCTCTATGAAATTGTATCTCTCTAAAATTATTTCTCTCTCATTCACACATCTTTTTCTCTTTGTGTATTTCTCTCTAACTTCCCACATACAACCATCTCTCCCTCTTTCTGACCGCATCTCTTTTTATGAACAAGGATGACATGCTCCGTGATTATGATAAGCGCTGAATGTTCCACATTCAACCCTTAAAGTTGCGTATAATAATTTCCTTAGTGATACTTATTTAGTATTTTTAATATTAGTTTTGAATTTATCTGATTTTCAGGTACTAAAGTGTAATTTCAATCTAAAGCATTGTAATTGGGCCGTTGTTGATGCTTGCATAAAGAGGAGATGAAACATGATCCATTGGACAAATCTAGGTTGAAGATCTAGAACCAATTGGACCAAAAAGCAGGTTATAGAGCAGTTCAAGTGATCATATTCGTAATTGGGCCTATTTTACCTTAATGCCCAATCAAGGGCCCAGTTCCTGATTAAGGCGACTGATCACCTTACTGAGGGCGACCAGTCACCCTTTGATCCGAAGTTAATTCCTAGTCTTGTTAAGACTAGGATTAAAGCCCTATTATTCGATATTCTCTGGGGTACAAATGAGGGCAACTAGGGGGTGATTTTGGAGCAATTTTTTAGAAAAGAAGAGGCACTAAGATGGTGATTTTATCATCGATCAAGTCTCAAATTTAGAGCATACGAGGCTAAATCTCCTTCTAGGGAATTGATGTAACCCTAATTTTTTTCTTCAATGGTTTTATTGTAATTTTGATTTGGGGATGATTTTATCTATATATGAATTGTATGATTAAAATAACATACAATAGTTGTACTATTGTTTGGAATTTGAATAATTTTACTTCTATCTTAATATGGTCTTATTCTTGTCTTAGGTAAAATTGTGTTTTGGTTGATCTTTATCTTCCATCTTTATTTTCTGTGATTATAAAGAGAGAAATTATGCAATTAGGGCTCATTGATCATTCAAAATTATGATTTTGATAATTCATGCTAAGGGAAGATGGATTATATGTTAGTTTAAAGTAGTTAGGTAGATAGTCCATGTTAACTGAAGATGAGTTACTCTTAATTCAATTTTAAGTGAATTTTTCTTATTGGTTTTGATGTGAGCTTATAGCCACACAATTCAAAGTTACATAGATTAATTTTCTCAAATTAAGTGCAATTGATCATTGTTGAGAAGTTAGTGGTGAAGTCAAATTTCCTAGGCTTCACTTTCTTAATTATCTCAATCACTTAGTTTAATTTAAGTTTTTCTTAGTTTTAGAATACAAACCAACAATCAATCTATTAAATTAGAATTAGCTTGAAGGCTAAGCAACATAACTAATCTCTCTAATGCAAGTCCTGGAGGTTCGACAATCCTTCCAATAACCATATCTTACAATGATTTATCCTATTGCAAGTGATATTTTAATTGGTAACTATTTAACCATGACCAGATTACACTAGCAAGAACTCCTGTGATTAAATAACTTTTTTTGCAATGAGCTATCCTCTCTACCCCTTCGAAGAAAGACCAAGTTCACACACACACACTCTCTCTCTCAATAAACCCTACTACATATCTTGAGTAGTAGTAGCAATAGTGGTGACAAAAATGAGAGAGTAAGGTTCTTGGACTCCAAGGTGAAGAGCATGTGTTGGGCCAAAACAGAGATTGTCCCAGGTTAACACCCGGAGAGGTGGTAGATCGACGCTGCTAGCAACATTGTCTACAAGTGCTTATTCAACTGCCATAGTTGCCTCTGCTTCGAGTGCGACTGCATCATCCTTTACTCCAAAATTCCCCCCTCTCTCTCATGCTCTCTCCAATCATTTACAATTTCGGGCATTTTGATCGTAAGCGTTAATCCCAAAATTGGTTTATGTGAATTATTTTTTTATTCTTTTTCAAAAGTTTTGTGTTTGGAAATTTAGTTGATTCATTTTATATGTTGTTGATATGATTGACGAATTGAGTTTATAATATTTTGCTTTGTATAAATTATGGTTTAATTTGAAATTTGGGGTTTAATTTTTTTCAGGTGGTGAATTTGTAGCAAAGAGTTGTCATATTCTTCTAACCTGACATGTTTAAATCAAACAAAGACCATTAAAAAGAAATGCTAGAAATTAATAAATGAAAAAAGGATCATCAAAATTAATGTCGTTGGGGTGGATAGGTTTACCGATGTGTCATTGGAATGTCTTGTCGGGAGTGGATGAATTCAAGATCATTCAAACTTACACATATACTACACACACACACTTTCTCTCTCTCTCTCCAACGTGACTAAGGAATACACAAATTCAGTTGCCTTATTAGCTTAAGGCTAATTTTGTCATTTTAAATTATTATTTTTCTTTGTTTTATAAAGTAAGGAGACTTTAGTAATTTTTTTGTTTAATTTTCTCCAAATTGAAAAATATAAGGGGATTTTGCGAATAATGGAAGAGTGATTACATATTTTCTTGGGGGTACCCTATTATAAAAGGTGTTGCACTTTATCTTATTATAAAAGATACATATAGATTTTCAATATGAAATTCACACTTGTTTAGATTTCCAATAATTCTTAAATGAATTCGACTTATGAAAATAGACTGATATAATTTTACGAAGAGTTAGTCAAATAATTGTGGTGTAAGCTATCTCAAATGTTTTTTTCTATTATGACTTTTAGGAATTAAAACATTCCCATTACATAAAGCCTCTTATTTAAAAAAAAAATTTATTTCAAAATTTTAAAGGTTACTTAAGACGAATTAATAGGATATTAGTAGGGATGCACAAAGAATCGTCGGAACCGGAACCGGAACCGGAACCAGAACCGAGGGGAACTATACCGGAACCGTGGCTACGGTTCCGGTTTCGGTTCCTAAAATTAGGAACCGTTACCAACGGTTCCGGTTCCGGTTCCAGGACCAGTAGAACCGTACCGGAACCGGAACCGTTGGGGATAACAGTTCCTTGGAATCGAACCGGAACTAGAACCATTTTATATTAAATATGTGTATATATATATAATATAATAACTATATATATTATATATATATATATAGGGTGCCATTTTTAGATTGTAGGTCTCACATTTATTTAATGAACATATATATATATATATTTTGTATTTTCAAGCTTCATTAAAAAAAAAAATTCTAAGGAACTGCGGTTCGGAATCGGAACTGAACCGAGAATCACGGTTTGATTCCTCACGGTTCCAACCCTTAATGGTTCCGGTTCCAGCAAGAACCGTGGGGAACTGTACCGTGTGCACCCCTAGATATTAGGTAACAAGGCTCTTTACTAAATTTTTCACAAATTTCCATCTCATTAAACCTTTGTTACCTCTTAGTTTTTTTATAAAAATAAAAAAATATTTTTTTTTCAAAATTCTCATTAAAAAAATCATTTATTATTATTAGGGTTAAGTGCATTAAACCCCCTTGAACTATCTTCTCTCTCTCAAAAAATCTTCTGAACGATCAATGGAACATTTAACCCCCTGAACTATCTTCTCTCTCTGCAATAAATCCCAAATCGTTAAATTAACGTTCAAAATTTAACCTTAGTTGACACACTTGACCTACCACAAATTTGGAATGCCAAAAAATACTCTTATGACTGTTAGACCCATTATATATATAAATACACCTTATATCTCAGCCTCACAATTAACATAACTAACATATCTTATTTTATTGTATTTTCTTCTTATATATCCCTTTATATATATATATATATATATATATATATATATATATATATATGTTATTGTATTTTGTAAAAGTTTTTTATTCTTATTGACTTATAATTTTGTATTTATTACATTATATTTTTATATTATATATATAGCTCTTATTTTAATGTATTTTCTTCTTATATTTATCTTTATATTATATATATATTTATTATTATTATTATTATCATCTTTATAATTATATATATATATATATATATATATATTTTATTTTTGTATTTTATAAAATATTTTTATTCTTATTATCTTATAATTTTGTATTTATTGTATTTTGTTTATATTATTTATTTATATTTATATTTTTTATTTATGTATTTTATTTTGTTATATTTTTATTTTTGAGTAACCAATCTTTTATTTATTGTATTTTCTAAATTTTTTTATAAAATTTTAATTTATTGTATTATATTATATTATATTTTCGAGCAAGAAAAAATTTTATTTATTGTATTTTATAAAAAAATCAGAAATAAAAACTTGAACTGAAAAATGAAATTTGGAACTGAAATCTTCGTTATAAAGCTTTCAAATTATACCTAAGGATTGTCAAAATTTTTACATTACTTTCATTTTTTTAGAAATAAAAAATACGTTACCAAACACAATTTCTACTGCGACTTTTTAAAAAAAAAAAAAAAAGCTGAAATCAAGAATCGGAAGTGTTAACAGGACCTTAATCTACTTCACCAACAAGCATACATATTAACGAAGGATAAAAAAGTAATTTGGCTTTTTCGTTAAATGGTAATTGAGAGTTTCTCCTTAAGTGCGTGTTTTTTATAATTCAGGGATTAATTTATAGTATAAGAGAATTTCTTACAACCTGGTGATAGTTCAAGAAAATTTAGTGCATTTAACTCATATTACTATTATTATTTTTCATTTAAAATGTTATGTTATTCAATACACCTTAACTCTCACCTGAACCAGCCCAAAAGCCTAACTAAATTTTGCACAAGTTTCCAACTCATTAAAGTTCTCTTCAAAGTTTGGTTTCATGAAAGCCTCTTTTGCTAAAAAAATCATGAGCCAGAAATCCTATTCCTGCCCCCTTATGATGGAATTGGCAGTAAGGTCAATCAACTTTGATGCAGATTTTCAGATACCTGTCACTGGTGAGGTGATAGAGTAGAAGTTAATTTAGATACAGCTACTAAATAATTGCAAATCTGACATTAATTGCTGCTTTTCCTATTTCCTTAGTATTTAGTTATTTGCCACATTTGGGTGATCAGAACTTTCAGATAATGGTGGAGGCAGCAGGCAAAAGCTGCCTAGACAGGCTATCTCTTGGACTACTCTGTCCTTGGGATGAGATGGAGTAACTTCACAATCAGAAGCTCAGCTTCTTTGCAGGCTATCATTATCCTCTTCAGTGCTCCACTACTTTTCAAACTTTGAACTGGGAAGGCTGATTCTCCTGTAACTGTGGCAGAGGACCCACACTTTTTTCTTACATGTGTCGCGGTGGTATTGGACATTCGAACACGTCAAAACAAATAAAATTACAAAAATATTTTAAAATTTGAATATATCATTTTCTGATTCGAAAATGCAAACATATTTGAGACATAATCAATAGAATAATTTTGTTATTATTTTGCTTGTAAGAATGAAATTCAATGCATCTTAAATTATATTATGAGTTAATTTAAAAAATAATAAAAAATTTTAGAAAACAAAAATAACAAATCTCCAAATAGTGATTTTACTCGTGATTTTAAGATAATATGAGTAAAAATATTTATTTTATATAGATATAATTATATTATTATTATTTTGATGTATCCATATAGTACTTGTGTGCTATATTTTTAGATTTGTCGTATTACTATATCTATATTGTGTTGTACGTGTGTTCTGTGTTCGTATTCATACTTTCTAGAATGTTACTAACTAATATAATATTTTATTGTTCGGACTTCTATTTTTATGTAATTTTTTTGACTATTTGACAAATTAATTCAGTACTTAATTTAGAATAAACTAAAGTATTCATTCAATTAAATATATTTGATAAAGAAATATGAATACCGCTTATGAGAACAAACGTGACTTAAATTGATAAAACTTATTATCGAATAATAGTGAACACTTAAAATTCAAAAAAAGTACCAAAGAATTTTTTTAAATTTAAAATTAGCACTTAAATTTTTATTTTAAATTTAAATTTCAGCTTTTCAAATTTTCATTATTTAATTTTTCGGTTTATCACTACGGATTTAACATTTCGAGCTAGTTTTCTATTACAACGCCATCCGACTGCTAATTCTATCTGTTTTATTTTAATTTTTCAATGGAAAAAATTATCAAGAAAGCACTCTCATGTGATTTTGCACCAATTATTTGATTACAAAAAGATAAGATGCGAGACTCATAAAACTTAATAAAATGCTATTTTTTTTTTTTTTTTAAGTTAAAGAGTGTAGTCGAAGAATTTTTATCCATCTAATGAAGTGGATGGAGTTAATTTTGATGTCATTCACTTTATCAAATAGATAAAACTGGTTCCGACCACACTTTTCAACTAAAGAAGGAGGTCTAAATAGGATTACTCTTAAAAATACTATTTAAACCTCTTTCCACTGATATTCTCCTAATAGTTGTGGGGGGTGTTTTGATAATTTCAATGCTTAAGGGAATGTATATTTAACAACGTTTAGTAAAGAAATTTAAATGGCCCTCTTGGAACAAAAACTTCCACTAGAAAAATAAATAAAATTTCAGGTGACTATAAGTTATGAACAAATACCACACACTTAAAAATTCGGATAAATATTTAAATAATTCTAATTTAGAATTATTACTTCAATGTATAATAATTAAAATTCATCGTGGTAATAAAACTATGATAAAAGTTGGAAATCTAGTAAAAAATATTTTATGTGCAACTAGGACTGGGTGGGGTTTGGAGTCGGCCATCATTTGTTTAGCAACGTGATATATTTGGAACAAAGTTTCTTCCCATTTCACTACACTTCACTTTACCTTTCACTACTTTTTTTTGGTAACAATGTCAAGAGAGCCATCTTATAACAAAAGTCATAAAATTTTCATATTTTACTGCTCGATTGAGATAACCTTTTTTTATTTAGAGTTATGAAAAATCAAATGAATTATTAAATATATCTTTCATTTCATTACTTATATATGGCGCTCTCATAGTAAAATTACTTTTTCTTTTATTTTTTCATTCAAATTTGAGTAATAGATGAATTATGACATTTAAAGTGTGTGTGTATATATATATATATATATATATTAAGAAAATGATAAATTTTTAATATAAACAAGACAAGAAGATGTAACTTTTCACTTGAGTTTTCACTCCTATAATTTGTCCTTGTCTAAAACTCTTAAATTACGCAGGGGTTATATAGTTTAGTGGTACTTCTTTGCCTTCAAAGTAGAAGGAAGAATGTTCAAGTCTTTCGTAATAAAGTGTATGTATTTCTTGAATAATAATAAGGGTAAAGTGCAAAAATCCACTGCTATATAAAAAATGTGCAAAAAAATATCCATGCTATTTGATATGTGTGTATAAATTCCTTTAATTTCAAAATTTGGAGCAAATTGCCTCCTATTGCATATGATGATGTCAGATTTTTTTGAAAAACTTAAAAGTACCATTTTTGTTATTTCTCTTTTTAGGTTTTTTATTAAAGGATAAAGTGAAAAAAACACTCACTATATATACCAAATGTGCAGAAATTCTCCTGTAGTGTCCCCTTACTATTTACAAAATGTGCAAATAAGGGCATTTTGTCAATTTAATAACTAAAATGTCTAAAACACCCTTACACTCTAGTGTCATATTGGATGTTCAAAAGGGGCTCATTCAAATATTAATTTTTTATTTATTTAAAAAATATGCGAATACTCCCTTATTTTCACTCGTCGAACCCATCTAAAATAATAAAATAATCAAAATATATTTTTTATAAATAAAAAAAATAGAAATATTGCATCCAAACATGACACAAGGGTTTTAAAGGATGTGAAAGACATCTTGGTCATTTAAAATTTTGTCGGAAGGGGTGTTCGCACAGATTGTAAAAATGCAGGGGTTATATGCACATATTAAACTGTAGAAGATTATTTACACATTTTGTATATAGAAGAGATTTTTTTTGCACTTTACCCTTTTTAAAATAAAAAAATTATAAAATAAGGATATTTTAATCATTTTATTGTTTAATTTCTCCCCAATTAAAAATTTGTCCTTATTTGCATAAATTGAAAAATGTAGGGTGTTTTGCATACAATAGAAAGTATTTGTGGGATAATTTTTTGCACTTTACCCTAATAATAATAAAATAAAACTCGACCCAAAATCATTTTAAACGGCGGAGCGGGTTGAGTACCCGATTCGACGGGTGTGTTGCCATCCCAATTTGCAACTTCTTTTTTAATTGACATTCAAATTACAATATTTTTTTTCTTCTCAATATTCAAATTAAATAAATTAACAACAAATGCCTCGTCGTCTCAAACTTCGAACTGCCACTTTCTCCTATTCGTCTTCCTCGTTGGAACCCTAATTCCCCTTTCATCCGAAGCTCAGGTCAGCTTTACTTTTTCTTTTAATTTTGCAATTTTATTTCTCATTTTCCTTAAATTCATCTCTGCTTTTTTCTCGTATGAGAAATTTGGAAGATACAATTTTGTCTTCTTTTGCTGAGAAATGTTTAGAAACTTTCCACTGACATATGTTCGTCTAGTATTTTATAACACTTGTTCCATGTATGCTTCTATATCTCTCGCTAAAACCTGATTCTCGTTTGTGTATTTTACGAATATGTTTCTGATGGATGGATGGTTGAGGGTATCCTATATATGCATATATTAATTTTTTTCAGTAAATATATATTTATATATTATGTATATGCATTGTTCTTTAATTTGTTTTTTTCTATGGAAATTCTCTGATTTTGAAATTATTATTGAAGTTGCTCATTCACGAGTGTGTTTCCTACTTTTCGAAGTCTTTGCATTTTTTATCATTGATGTTGTGAACAAATGTACAAGGGATTCTAGTGCTTACATTCTTTATGGAAATTCAAGCAATATAATAAGCTAAAAATAATAAATAGACAAATTCAGGGCATATAGTTAACGTATATACAGAATTCAATATGTAAGCTGAAGCAAATCAATCTCTGGACAACAGAGCATTTTGTACCTTACATTCTCCAATTCGTCAAAGTGTTTGGCAATAAAATATTGGTTTTCAGTCATGAATGTGGGCATGTGTCGTGTGTCAGAGTTCGCTGAGAACCCAATAGAAACCAAACAAAGAATTCCTTTCTACGGCTGTGAATGGCCAAGATGATTAGGTGATTGTAGGTGAGAAGGAATAGCCCTATTCTTTAGGTTCTTTGGGCCTTGAAAAAGGAACTTTAATATAGAAAGAATGTTTGGCAGAGATCATAATTGACTTTACATATTCCATTAGCAGAACCTTGGATATAGGAAAGAAAAAAAGGAATTTGACATAAACTAAATCACAAATGCTGAAAGTAAATCCTACACTATTCTAGTAAAGTAAAATGCATGAAAATGAAATGGAAGTAAAGTGCTGTTGATGAGACGTGTGTGTAGAGAAGTCCATTCTTCAAGTCTTCTATTTATATTATCTTTCTTCAAGCTACTTAACCGCAAGCAGTTAATTTTTGCCATAACCACAAGCTCTTATTTTCTACCATAATTGCTTCTCTCCTTTGCTGATAAGTATCCATCAGAACTACCCATATGCGATCTTCAAATGGACAGTTATTTTCTGCTATAACTGCTGCTGCTCTGATATGTTGACACTTGATTTCCAGAAAATCCTCCAAAACTGCCCACAACCTAAATGCCATTTTTTGCCATAACCATCTTGATAGACAGTTTTCTTCCATAACTACTTTAAGAAATTGACACTTCTCCCATGTTCTTCTCCAATTACTGGTGGTTATAACTGCCAAGCTATCTCTCCCAAATGATGCCATGTGTTCCTTCTACTAGTTATCTTCCTTAAATTCCAAGAATTAGAATAATATTTGATTTAATTTAGGTAGTGTTTGGAAGAGCTTCATAGCATAAAAAGTCTTTTGTTCAAAAGGCCGTTTAAAAAGGAATTTTGCCAAAAAGAATTCAATGGAAAAAAGATGTTTGGTGAATACATTTTAAAAATCATTAAGAATTTAGAATAAATTTCATTTGTCAATTCTATCCTTTTAACTTTTTATGGCACGCTAGAAAATAAACCCAGTTTCAATGGAAAATCATAAACCCTTAACTTCTATCTTTGCATTTAGACATTAGTACTGGCAGTTGTATATATAATTATATGTCACCCCTAAAACATCACAACCAACCAAACATGTATATATATACATGTGTATGTATGTATCCAAAAATATTAGTGGACGAAAGTAAATTGCAACTGTGTCCTCGCCGGCGATGAGGCCCATGGCGTTGGAAGGGTCATGAAGGGGAAATCTGTTGCGATAGGTGAGATCTGAGTCGTTGTATTTGATGTTGAGGTTTTGTTTGAGGAGACGAGGAAGGTAAGCGGCGGGGGGTCATCGAAGAGGTCCTTGCCAATGATGAGATTGCATGGATCAAACGTTGTCTAGATAGGGGTGAGGTACCACCACGACACCACCGATTGTAGAGAGAACATCGTAGAGAGCTGAGAAATATGATAAATAAGTTTAATACAGTAAATGAAAAAAAATGCTTAAGGATAGTATTGTAACTTTGGTATTCATTACAATCTTGCTTCGCGTGAAGTCGTTCAAGAAGAAAGTTTTTAAGCTTTTATTGTGCCTGTTTGGGGGAGCTTTCTGGTGCCTTGAAACGGGCTTCCAAGCCCAAAAAGTCCTTCCCAAAAAAATGTCAGTGTTATGTGAAACAAGGAAAAAGGACTAATAATGAAAGTCAATGTTCTAAAAGGTTAGTTCAAGTGAAGTTTGAAAAACTTGCTTTTGAAACTCACTCTCAGGAAGCCAGACTGATTTTAAATAACAAATTTTATGGACAATTTTTCCCGCTTTTATTTCATGAAACTAGCTGATCTACTGTTCTGTAGTCTGTAGATGAACGAGAACGAGAGAGTTGCTGGGAGTCTTGTACTCCCATTCAAGTTCCAATACTGTAATACTTTTCCCATTTAAACTGGTTCTCTAAGAATTCTTGACAGGTCGCAATTCTTCAAACATCCTGCCTCTCTAATTTTTAACTGTAAGTTAACCTTAAGCTTTTAATTCTCAAGGTCTACGTTTGAAAACTCTAGTCTCTCTCTTCCCTTATTTTTCTCTCTCTGTGAATTGGCGTACACATGCTAGTTGTGTGTTTTAACTTCGTTTTCTTTGTCACAAAGATGGTTTTTGCCCACGACCTCCGGAGAACATTTTTGAAAATAAAAAGTAATTTCACAGTGGAGAGATCTTCTGTTTCTCAAGTATTTTATTAACATTCCATCTTCAATAATTGATGAGCATGACAACAATGGAAGTATGAACATGAGCTCCATCATGTGCGATCTTCACTTCATCACTTCTGTTATCTTTTCCCATTTTTCATTTTCTTTAAACTTGCTATAGGCCAATTCAACTACTTTACCATGTTTGTACTCATTCCTGAAAATATTGAGAGTAATTATTAAGGATAAAATTGTCAAGTTAAAACTATGTTAATTATTGAAGGAATTTTAAAAAATGCATCCACCAAACAACTTTTTTCTTTTAAATTCCTTTCATTGAAAGGTATTCTTCAAAGGCCTTTAAATGGAAGGAATTTTAGAATCAGGAAGTTTCCCCAAACAGAGCCTAATGTTTCATCACCTCAGCTAACTTGGTAGCTGCCGAAAAGACATATCATCAGCCACATGTCGCTCATTCATTTGCCACCTTTGCCAAAATGTTAATTTTGTGTATAAACACAAAGTAGTTGAGCTCTCTCTGAAATGCTTTTGCAAACTCAATCAGTCTTTGCTTTTCTAAGAGCTGCAACAAAAATGAGTCAGACAATGATACTCAAAATTGTTCAATATCATTCCATTTTATAATGAAATGAGTAATTTTTCACAAGTTAAATGTTACCATCCAAGTTTTGGTTTGCGAGGCACGATCAATGGAACTAAAACTTGAAGTGAAAACCTAAAAGAATATACTGCACAAATAAAGTGCCACACTGACACCTAAAGGTTACTTGGTGAAAATTCTTCCAGCAGCACTGGAGCCAAATAGCAAATAAATTAATTTTTTAATCACTTAATCTTGATGTATATGTTTTAGACCTTTAAATCCTTTGAGCCTGTCCTCTCTCATGTTGATGGGGGAATGAAGGGGTCCATACCAAGACTTAGAAGAGTTTTTATACCATGAACTGTGATATGTGATTGTGGCTATTGCTCCAAGTAAATGGAACGTAAATTGCTAATGGGATGGAAAAGGATCCTACCAGTAGGTCAGATGGTTGATGAAAAGTTTCAATCTTTATTTCTACTGTCTGATGCTGCAACTGTGTAGTTCATTAAATGCATCAAGGGTTTCATCCACATGAAAAGAGTTCAGTTTACTTAAGAGGCAAGAATAAAATGCCTAACAAAGATATACCAAAAACTACTCAGGAATCACTACTCAAATTGATAGACAAATTGAAAAACAATGAAGCTTAGAAAAAATATATTTTACCTGATGAAGTGTCACATGTCTGTTTGTCTATGTTTAAGTGCTTATGCAATGCTAATACTTCTCTTATGTCTACGGTTCTATGCAAAGAGAAAAATCAGGTGCAATTCTGCTCATGATATCAATTCCTCTTTGAGCAAATATCTCCAAATAAGGAACTACTGCAAGCTCCAACTTCATGGGCACTTTTTTTTTTCTTTTTGATAAATAATAATTCATTAAAGGCACTCAAGAAGGGAGCACTCCCAAGAAATTACAAAAAGCCGAACACGACCAACTATAAACTTAATCTATCAATGAAATCCACAACCTATCCACCAGATGTACAATTTTTTCCATTTACCCAAAAAAATAAAGATCTCAATATATCGTATTTGAGAGACCAAATAAGAGACTCCACGTCCTCAAAACATCTCCTATTGCTCTCTTGCCACAAGCCTCACCATAAACAAAGGGGAGTGGCCCTCCAAGCATATCTGGCTCGGCTATCTACTGTACGCCCTCTCCAAGCCTCGATCATATTCATCGTGGAACTGGGAAATACCCAAACCATACTAAACGCCGCCAAGAACATATACCAAACGTCCCTCGCCACTGGACAATGTAGAAGAAGATGGTTCACCATTTCCTTCGACTTCTTGCACATGCAATACCAATTCACCATACTCCGTCCCCTTCTCCTGAGATTATCTATGGTAAGAATCTTACCGAAGGCTGCAGTCCAAGTAAAGAAGGCCACCTTTAAAGGGGCCTTTGTTCTCCAAATTGCCTTCCAAGGAAAGGGGGGACCTGTGATATCCGAAAGTCTCCTATAAAAGGAGCAAACCTCAAAGGTTCCCCTTGTGGATCCCATCCATACCATCTCGTCCATCCCCTCCCCCTTAACCGCCTGGCTGTATATCATGGCTAAAAACTCTGCCACCTCTGTAAGCTATTAGTCCTGGAATGCTCTATGAAAACGCACATCCCAAGTCAATCTTCCGCTATCAAGCTGATAGTAGCTGGCAACTAGGGCTTGTAGTAATCCTGAAGAGTCTAGGAAACTTAAGGGCATAAGACGTGTCCCCGCACCAAAGATCCTCCCAAAAGCTGATGTCTCTCATTCCTCACCTTAAAACGAATGTGTTTGGAAAACTCCTCCCAACCCGTCCGAATACACTTCCAAACCCCCACCCCCATAGGAAAGTTCACCTCCCTAGACCACCAACCACCAACTCCTTCCCGGCTTTGACAAACAACTACCCTCCTCCATAATCTAGATCTTTCACCTCCGAAATGCCAAAGCCATTTGCCCAATAACGCCTTATAAACCACACTAATTATTGTATATCCATTTTCACTGATTATCGATATTTTGGAAGTTTATATGTTTGCCACGAATATAAAAATACCTATTGTCACACGACTCGCACCACAGGCTAACATTAGTGTCGGTGTATAAGTTGTATAACCAACTTAGCCTTACACTTTACTCTTTCAGTGTAAGCAGATGAATCATTAGATTTTGTGCATTTTGCTTTACGCAACTTGAAAATAAAAAGGATTTTAGGCTAGAGGAGATACAGACACACACACACATATATAAATATTTTATTTTGAAGAATTACAACTTTTATTATGCATATGAAGAATAGAAAGGGCATTACCCAATTCTGGTCTTGTCATGGTAGAGTCCTGGGGAGGATGGGCTTAAGATAGATATAACCTTTGGTATTTTACAAAGTGACCGCTTTGAGACTTGAACTCGTGCCAGTCACACGTTTTTCCACTAATTTTTGGAACATACATCTGCTAATACTTTTTCTTCCTAGACTAAAAACTTTCTCTATATTAAATATGGCGAGTGCGGGCTGTCGGCAAAGAAAAGAGTGAGCTAGGAAGGGTGTTCGTACTTGAAGAAACTAGTTGGAGACAAAAGTATCTGGCTCTTTAAATGAAGGGGATAATATCAAGAAGTTTTCTATAGATTGACTAGTGCTTGTAGCCTCGTAGGTAATCTAATCAAATTGGAAGACTGACTATTGATGGAAAGATGGTGATAAGAGGATGTTAGAGAACAGTTACTAGTTGATTTTTCAGATGTTATAGAACGGTTACAAGTTGCTTGCACTGTTGCGCATCTCTCTCTCTACCCATCTATCTATATATTTATCTTTCAAATTTAACTCACCACAAATTTATTAGACTAGTTAAATTTGAAAGTTTTAACTCACAAAATTTTGATTGAGGCTTTCGAGGCAGAAAACCTCATCAAATCCTTCATATAATGGAACACTTAGTAAGGGAGTTTTTAACTTTTATCATAATCATGATTACATTCCCTGATATGAGATTTGTGCGTTGATGTATGGTTCAATAAGATTCTTGTTGCCATTTCAAAATCTCTTCCCACACAGTTCATGCGCCGCCCCCCCCGACACACACACACCAAATGTTCTTAACTTGCTGTCTTTTTATCTTATGTTTTGAATTATGCAGCAAGCTGTCCACTGTCATGTTTTTGACAAGAGTTTTCGGGAGGAGACTCTTTACTGCTGCCAAATCAGAAACTTCTGCTGCAGCAGCAGCTGCTACTTCTACAGCTAGGACAGGATACAACCCCCTTGAGGAGTTTTTTGAGACAGATCGAAGCCCAGATGAGGATAAACCTGTTGTCTACGGTATAGCTTTCCTTTCAATTTATTTTGGGTGCTCATTATCTTTGCTAAATGGGACTTCTATTGTTGCCTTTATTGCATCTGGTACAATGAGAAAGATATTCTTAATAATTAGTTTTTTGAAGAAAAGGCCATATTCTTTCCTTTTTTTTTTTTTTTAGTTTATAGAATTATGCTAGAAATTTTGTTGCTAAAAATGATCATGAAGTGGGGGCTTAATGAACACGGGATCCTCCTCTGGGCATACAACAATAGAACCAATATTAAGTGCATATGCTTTATAGAAACCAAAATAATGAAATGTTTATGAGAATGCGAGTGCATGGCCTACCTTATTAAATGTCAAGTCATTTCTGAAAGTATGGAAATTTAACTATGGTTTGAAATTGAAAAAAAAAAAAGGAAAAGAGGAAGAAAGTCAGAAAAATCCAGTAGGTACAATCATATTGAGATTAAATAGAAAAATAATGGAAAGGTACAATCATATTGAGATTAAATAGAAAAATAATGGAAAAGAGGATGTTTTGAAGATTTTAAAAGTCACACAAAAACAACATAGAGTTATATGCAATCAGCATATTTTGGAAATAGAAAAATTATAATCCAACATCTGTTAAGATGCTCCGAAAAACATCGTGGATATATCTAAAAGTGTAGAACCTTAGAACACTCTAGATATAATGGAAGGTCATCATAAATGCTCAGATTTTATACTTTGGTTGTTGATGGGTGAAATTGCACCAGTCTGTAGTTGCATTTGTCTAAAGAAACAGTTGGAATTTCCGAGACAAATAGGAAGCAGAAGAACTTTAAATTTTACTTATCCAATTGGCGTATGGTGTTATTATTCATCTATTTGTCTAAATAAGTATATTAAAATTTTAAAATGAAAGTCCATTTTACTAAAATCTTAAAAAGAAATATTATAATTGATACAACAAAATGAACAAATGTTATACTTCTATTTATAACTCAAATCTTGAAAGTATGACCGACAAATAAGAAGGAATGTTCGCTTTATTTTGATAGAAGATTTGGCCAATCCGATGTTAAAAGCTAAACTGAATTTGTTCTCTACTTCTCCTCCATCTGGTGATAGTTGTTTATACTTATGATGCTTATACTCTGGAGGTTTTTATAGATAAGAGTTTACAGCTTCAGGAAGGGCTTCTTGATAATTAGGCTTTGATATGGCTACTCATTGGTGCAATGGCAAAACCTTGGGATATTATGTGGATTCGAGTTTGAGAGAGATTATGTGGGTTTGAGTATGATGAAAACTAGTTGGTGCCTTAGAAGGAATTTTGTTAGAAAAAATTCATGAGAAAAAAGATGTTCGGTGAGTGCATTTCTTAAATGTCCTTTTAACTTTTAAATTAATTTTTGTTTGCCAATGATATCCCTCACCCTTAACAACTACTTGTGATCAAGCATCTCCCCCTAAAATCAAGTAACATGCCTAACTGCATCTCTCTCTATGATTTGATGGCCGTACATTGGATATATTATGGGTATGCCATGGCCTGGTTACATTGTTGGTGGTGATATCATTCCTCTTCAATCAGTGGCCAGTCTTTCAGGGAGTTTAATCGAACGCGCCCATTACTTCCTCCTCTTTGGTGTCTGATTATTTTTGCTCTGTATACCTATACATGTATATTCTCTCTCTCTCTCTCTCTTGACAAGTTTTTATAGTCGCCATCACCAACATAATTTTGGATATTTTGAAATAATAGGGCAGTCTGGTCAATCTATGAGTTGTACATGGACAAATTTGTAAAATAACAATTTTTCTTGTAAAGAAAATTTAACTTCCTAAAATGGTTCTAAAACTGACATATCTTTACTTCTCTGAAACGAACTTCCTGGCCACTGGCTTCCTTAAAAGGCCTTTATATATGTATAACCAAACATCCCACTTTTTTTTTTTTAAAAATTTGAAGCTTGAAAGTAAAAGTGAGCATTTATGCTATTTAGACCCGATTGTTGATAAAGAAGGAGAAAATGAAGATGACATAATCATCAAATAAAGGCAGGACAGGTTAAATGAAGAAGGACGAAATTTTACGTGATTGGCATCTTTCTCATAATGAAAGGAAAGTTCTATTTAAGAGCTATTTGACCGGTCATTCTTTATGGGATAGAAAGTTAGGTTGATAAGAAATCGTATATTCGTAAAGTGAATGTGACGGAAACGCGAATGTTGAGATAGATGTGCGAAAAGACAGAAAATGATAAAATTAGAAATCAGCACATGCATGAGATGGTTGAAGTAGCAGTTATTGGGAGATAAAAATAAGAGAAAATTGATTAAATGATTTGGGCATGTCCATATGTGCACCGGTTAGGATTTATGGGATAGAAAGTTAGGTTGATAAGAAATAGTATATTCGTAAAGTGAATGTGACGGAAACGCGAATGCTGAGATAGATGTGCTAAAAGACAGAAAATGATAAAATTAGAAATCAACACATGCATGAGATGGTTGAAGTAGCACTTATCGGAGATAAAAATGAGAGAAAATCGATTAAATGATTTGAGCATGTCCATTTGTGCACCGGTTAGGAAGAGTGACATGTTCCACATTGAGAGTAATACTAGAGAAGAAGAAATGCAAAACTAATATGGGTAGAGTTTGTAAGGAATGATACGGTAGCTAGGGGTGCACAAAGAACCGGTAAACCGAACCGAACCCTGAACCGTAGTTGAACCGAACCAAACCGTTCGGTACGGTTCTGATTCTGATTCCAAATTTTAGGAACCGTTCGTTACGTTTCCAGTTTTGGTTCCATGTCCATTAGGACCGAACTGAACCATTGGGATATATATATATATATATAAAAGCATTTAATGCATCAATTTATTATAAGTTATAAATAAATAGCTTCTAAGTTCTAACCCGTTGAGGATTTCTCATTCTTTGAATGATAATATTTTTTTTTTTCTCATTGCAATGGAAGATGGGGATTCCTCATTCTATTTACTGAATTAGTGATTTATATACAACCCTTTGGGCTTGACATAATTTTATAGGGTTATGAAATTTTAAAGACAAAAACTTGAATTAATATAAGAAAATACATTTCCACTACGCCTCTGTTTTCATAGTTAACAATGAGTTACAAATACAACATTAATGAAACTCATTTCTTGGTGCAACAGTTAAAAACTTGAATTGTATGTTTGGAAGCACACTTTAAGATCCTTAATAAGAGGTTCGGGATTTTGCACCAACATTTCATGTGTTTCATAAAATTGAGTTTTGTTGTTCAAATAGCATATAAATTAAAGTATTTCTAATTTGATTTTCAATATCTGGTTCTAGTTACACATTGGTAAAAAGGCTATGCCTTTTTTGTTTTGTAGAATGAAAGTCTTAGAACCGTGGTTTGGAATAGATCCGAACCGGTCTTTCACGGTTTGGTTCCGTGCCCCCACGGTTCCAAAATTAAAGAACCGTTGGGATCGGTCTTGGTTCCGGTTCCTACTGGAACCGTACAGAACTGAACCGAACAGTGTGCACCCCTAACGGTAGCATGTGGTTTGATTGTGGTATGGAAGAACGAGATCATGTTGTCAACCCAAATAGTTGGGAAAATGCTTAGTTAAGTAGAGTTATTTTTATGTTGAGAGATAAGAGGTGGTCAAACTAACATATATGCTCCACCTGGTTGCTAGAAAAATAAACAAGTAATTGAAAAAAAATTGAAACTTAGGAGAGATAAGTCATCAATGCATGTCAAAGCTTAAAAAAAAAATCCAGAATTGAAAAGATGTCCATTTAAGTAAAGTGATGCATTGCATGCAAAACTAATTAAAAAAAAAGGCAAGTAAAATAAATTTAAACAAACTAAAAAATCAATGTAAAAATACATTTCTCTCTCTCTCTCTCTCTCTCTCTATATATATATATATATATATATATATGCACACACATATCTTTGCATGTGTTTTGGGTAGATGTGTATATATTGAATATAAGTTAGAAAAAACTCCTAAATCAATTTGTTTTGCTTTTTTTTAAAGTCATACGAGAGGATTTCTAAACTCATGTGATGATGTATAAAATGTAACCTTGAATTGAGAACTCTTTGTTTACTAGTAGAGTTTGTTCAAGAACAAAGAAGAGTTGGTGTTTAATCAAAACTCTTTGCTCATTAGTACAGTTTGTCAAAATAAAAAGAAGAGTTTATGATTAAGACGGGCTTCGTCTCTTTTATACTTTTTTGGATAAAATAATATGATTTAGAATAAAATATTATTATATATTTTTAAAAATGTATAGAAATTCTATGTACATTTATATATATATATATATATATATATATAGATTGGTCTCTGCTGTAATTGGAAACCATTCTTTCATGGTGTAATTGTTCTCCTTATTGTGCTATAGTAGTGATTTTTGTGTTGTTCAAGGTTTGTTACTTTGTTTTGTTTAAGGTGAAGAATTTTTGGTAGCTTCTTGTGTTGGGAAAAACTCTATGATCTTTGTGTTTTTAATTTTTTTTTTTTTTTGAGAATTAATGATACCCTGTCTTTGGGAAGTAAAGAAAAGCTTCTATTGCTTTCTCAAATTAAGCCAAAATGCTCTGTGTTAGATAATATATTTAATATTATGTTCCTTACTATTTTGGTTTTATCCTAAACCACCTAGGATTTCTTATACCCTTTCCTAAACCATCAAGGATTACGATTTCTTGTCTCCTAAGTTTACTTAGCCTCCAAGATGATGTGCCTATAAATAAGCCTTTATGTATCGTTCATAATATCAAATCAATTCAATATACAATTTTTCTTTGTTTCTAATATGGTATCAGAGCCTACCAATTCCTGATAGTCTTCATTGTCCATCACTCTCACCACCGGGGATGAAGGGGGATGAGACCATCAGCTTCATCCCCGACGGTCCCGGTCAATCATAGAAAATAGTTTTCGCCTAATATATATACAAGTTTCCATCTGCGTTTCATAGCCACCAACTTCATTATCTAACTTTTTCTCGGTGGCTATGTCCAAGACAAGGTTGTTTCACCCATTCGTCAATTTTGGTGTATGTTCTCCGACTAGTTTCAAGCAACGTCTCTAACACCGCACGCATCATCACTAGTCCACGGTGAGCCACAAAGAAACTGTCTTGCGACGAGACTGTTGTTGTCCGTCGATTTATTCTTCAGAAGTTTTGTTTTCCGGAGATTTTTTGGCCACTTTTCTTTGACGAGTTCTTCATTTGTCACCGTGAATCGATTGCTCTCTTGTTGTTTATTCTAGACTGGATCGAATGATTGTTGTCATGGGTTGGGCCATGTCGTTATCATCTTTTGTTTGTCGTCTTCACTGAAAAGATCCAGATTCCTTGGCTTCCGTCAAATCGCATGCATTCAAGATTTTGCTCCAAACTCAAGTTGGTTTCATATAACCCATCTTTAGTTTGAGGGGGGCTGTTAGATAGTATATTTAATATTATGTTTCTTACTTACTATTTTGGTTTTATCCTAAACCACCTAGGATTTTAGCCTCCAAGATTAAGTGTTCATAATATCAAATCAATTCAATATACAATATTTCTTTATTTCTAACACTTTGTAATACTTTTCTTTTGTTCTTCTCATATCACCTATCCCCCCACCCCCCCCCCACCACGTACCCACACACACACACAAAAAAATAAAAAATGAAGAAGAAAAGAAAAGGAATAAATTTCTAGCAATTGAAATGTGTTTTTTGTAATCATTATTTTTTAAAGCTAAATTTTCTGAACACAACATGATTTTATAAGTGGCAAAATGGCATAATGGTTCAGATTTGATGCTTAGTGTTTTGTAGTTGTTATCTTTTTCTGGAATTTGTCTATTGGAATATACCTCCTTTCCTTTTTGCTTCACCTATGTTTAGTTTACCCTTTGTTTTTTTATTAAATTGATGACCCAGTGAGGTCCACTATTTGGGGTTACTTGGTTCAAAGTTTGTTATTATGATTTCGCAGATATGCAGTATCTTGGAAATGAAGGCTGTATATGAAATTTAAGTTTTAATTTAATACTTTTCGATCAGCATCTTTTAATTAATGTTATGACTGTTGTGCTTTTATCTTTTAAAGATAATTGTTTTAGTATATTTGCACATTTTGATCAAAGTGCTTACAAATTTTAATTCAGGTCGAGGTTGGAAGGCTTCTGAACTACGTCTGAAGTCTTGGGATGATCTTAACAAGCTATGGTATGTTCTGTTGAAGGAAAAGAACATGCTGATGACTCAACGGCAGATGCTTCATGCACAGAACCTACGATTTCCTAATCCTGAGCGTATTCCCAAGGTATAACTCAGCTTCTTTGGTAGTCTTTTGATACAATGTATCGGTGTACCTCTTTTGTTACTATACAATGTTTCTTTATGAACTGATTGAGGTAACTGTTTCTCCTTCCAAATTCCAACCATGCACTTCTAATCACATGTGCTTCTGGTTTTGGTCATCTGGCTGTACATCAATAGTTTTGTGACATTCTCCCGCTAGAAAAACAAAACACCTTTATATGGCACTAACCAAATGGGGATCCCATTTTCCTTTGTCATGGCAAAAAGTGAAAACAAACCAATGAAACAACCAATTTTATTTGGAATCCTTGTAATTCGATGAATTCTAGATTTTTAGTGAATACAAGATACCTTATGATCTAATGATAATGTGTAGACTGATGGCTATGCTTATAGGTGATTCACTAAAATGCTGGCTTCATAATATTAAAAACAGCTTTGATCCAGTTTTATGTATTATCGAATGAGCTTGGAAGGGAAGATTCCATCTCTGATACCACCTAATCATCTATATAGTGAGTTGGCCTAAGTTGGATATTAATTATCGCTTCTATCCTCATCGAATCTCAAATGTAACTATAAGGCCAAGAAAATCTTGATAAGATTACCTTCTTGTACTAAAGCTGGGAATAGATCACTTGATGGACGTGACATAATCCCTGCATTTGCACCTGTGTGGTCAATTAAATGCTGTTTCAAAAAAGATCCTGGAAGCCACACAACTGTTTAAGTACCAGGATCTAAAATTCTTACTCGTTCTCAGCAAATTATGCTACTTATTGTCAGTTTCCTGCAATCATATGCTTAGTAATTCATGTTCATGAAAATAAAGACCAGGGTCATAGTCCTCCTGCTCCTTTTCTTCACATAATTTCTTCCATTTAATTAAGTGGTGTGTTTTTTATTTTTCCGATGAATAATTAAGTGGTATGTTGCTTCAACTCATCCTTTATTTTCTCCACAGGGATTTAATCTACTTGATTTTTCTGATGGTTCTCAGTGGTTCTGTTAAAATCCACTTTTACGCTTGAGATGAAAAAAACCAAATGAAATAAGGAAGCAAACATGGCCTTTTCTTACTGTTGTATTCAAATTCTATCCCCAGTCCTCACAAACAAACAGTAAGAAAATGAAGGAAAGCTGGTTTCAAAAGGTATTGAATTTGTCAATGATTTAAATTTCAATATTAAACATTTCAAGTGCCTTAGAGTTGCATATCCACAAAGTATTTTTGAAAGTATAAACACTTGAAACCTGAATTTGGTAGCCCCTCAACATATTCAGCTACCCTGGATCTGGAAGTGTATTCCACAAATTTTTATTTCTTATCAAATATGAAAACATTTAACATGTGGCCCTCTAAAAGTCTAATGGAAACCTTAATTTGGGCTCATTTTTACCTTACTTTTGGAAACTTCCATTTTAAGAGAAAAGAAAAAGAAAATGAATACAAATAGTATCTCCATTCTTCTTGTCATTTTAAACGCACAAGGGAATATGAAATACCTAAAAGATAATATGTAAGACTTCTAATGTAACAAATTTAACTACATTCTTTATATATATATATATATATATATATATAATTTTGTTTTTGTAGTACTAATTTCACTTTTATTATCATTTTAGTAAGTTGGATCCCAAGTGGAAATTTATGTGTCTGCCTTTCTTTAGCATTAGTTTATCCAAGCATGATAAAAGGCCATGGTGCAGTCCCTCAGTCCAAGATATTGAGCTCTGCTACCAACATCATAGTTAAAAATAGAATTGGAAGTATTCCTACCAACAACTCATGGGATCCGGGTGGCCTGGGGGGGACCACCATGGCTCCTCTCTTCTCAAGAATTCATACATTCCTTATTAGTGTATGGACAGCTATCTTGAGCACAGGTTGAGGTTTGGCCTCAATGGGAAAATAAAATGGAGCACCTAACAATGCATCTTCACCGACCAAGAACTACTACGAGATCATCCCTTTCATTCTGGGGTGACAGAGGGATTCGTACCATTCGAGCTTTGATCCTCTGGGCCCTTAACCTTTGAAGGGCCTTGTCAAGCATCAACCAGTTCAATTATATTTTTATAAACGAGTCCTGATGCGTGCTACTGAGAACCCTGCTGCTGCCAACTTTAAGTTTTCCTTGTCAAAAATCCAGCCTTGCACTCATAAACACCTTAACTTTTCCCCTACCATAATTTATACAATTCTGCCATGGGAGATTTTTTTTACTTTTTATTTTTCGGTTTGTGACTTTTGTGGTAACTAATTTGGTTTCTGATTTGCGGAGACCATGGATTTTCTTTTTGCTCTGGTAGATAGATGGGGGCTTGGGTTGCACCTCAAATTTTGGTGCCTTTTAGTGCATTTTATTCTTTTCTTATAAAAATGTTCTTTTCATGTTGATGATTACAGTGCTGTGATGAAGATATAGTGATTTTTACTGCAATTCTGTTTTTTAGCGTGTTAAAGGAAATACTTTTTATACATGTAATAGAAAGAGAACATGTAAGAGGTGAACTTCCTGACAAACTAAAGATCTTCCTTAAGGTATAAAATCACTTTCAAAATTTTGGCAGAGAAGTCTTCAGTCCTTCCAAGGAAAGTCTGCTTGTTCATTTATGTAGAAGCTCTTGTTGGGTTCAGACAAAAACCTTGAGGAAGTGAGTCATCGACATTGCCTAATCAGAAACCTCCTGAAATGTGCTTCATAGTACTTGTATGCTCAGACTCCAGTCACTCCACTGTGAATAACAAACAACTTTCCAATTAGAAAGTATTTCTCCAACTGGATCTCCTCTGAAATTTGTTAGGAGGGGAAGGATTTCTGGAGATGAGAGATGTTGTAATGCAAAGTAGTTGTAGTTGTTTTTTTTTCTTTTCACATTTGATATTAACTTTGCAATAGTCTATTCTTGCTAGAAACTATTTCCACTTTAATTGCTATCGCTTTTGATCTTTTTGCTGAACTTACTCTTGTCTTGTTAATGATGTCATTTGGATGCGACAACAAGTACTGTAACTAGGAATTTGGTACTATTTTTTATAACTTTAGTTGTTTGACTTTGCAATAGTCTATTGGAAACATATGATTCATGTAGCCGACCCAAGTAGTTGAGAAAAAAGGCTTGGTGATAGGTTGTTGTTTGACTGCTTAGAGTACCAAGTAAAAATAAAGAGCGTATGGGACGTTTTCACTGCCTCATTTTTGATCATTGTCATCCTGAATTTATGTATTTTCTTTTATCTTGTCAGCAGCATATAATTGCTAATTGTTATTCATTGTTTGATGATCAACAATATTTAGGTTAGGAAGTCAATGTGCCGAATCAAGCATGTACTCACGGAGAGAGCAATTGAAGAACCAGAACCAAGGAGGTCTGCTGAGATGAAGAGGATGATAAATTCTTTATGATATATATTCCAACTTCCTTTATGTTCCAGTTAGCACTGAATCAGGCTTTGTTGGTTGACTGACTTTTTTATTTTTATTATTATTGTTTTTCTGGGGTTTGGGGTTGGAAGGGGTGTCAGACTGTGGAAACCAGTTATTCAGCAAGTTTCTTTAGTCTGACGGTCCGCTGAAATAGGCTGTCAGCAAAAACAGACCAATGACAACATTGTTAGGACTGATTGCTGGAACTGGGTTCATTTCTTCAGCTCGGGATCGGGATCGGAGACTGGCAGACTATCAGGCTCTTGAAGCTGTGAATCCATTTAGGGAGGCATAAGTCTAATGCTGTATGAAGTGTTACAAACTATGTTGGTCTGATGTTCTTTTGACCTCTCAGAAAGGGGAACACTCACAAAAAACAGAAAATTGAAGTTCCTTTACTTCTATGAATGGGTAGTAGCTGCAGTTTGTAGTAGATTACCTCATTTGGCATAGCCTTTGTTTTTAGGCAGTAGAAAAAGACAAGTTGGGCTTATGCTGTAGTGTTTGTAAACTGGATTTTAGAAGAGCTTTTATTGTTGGAAGTGACACTTTCACAGTGTAATGGATGAAGACCTTGTCCATTACTAATCATTATTATTATTATTATTATTATTATTTTACACAAGTTATTCTCTAAGCACCCAAAAATAACAATTCAATAACTCAATCACGCTTAAAAATGAAAAGGAATATTTGTTATTGAGTGCTGCTATTTAGCCTGGCTAAAAAAAAAAAAAAATTTGAAATATAACCGAGTTTATACATTGTTTTGTCTCTATTGTAAATTTTACCGTTCTCTTTCTATACAACACCAACACACACACACACACACACACACACACATATATATATATATATATATATATATATATATAGAAAATGGGTCACTCTATACATTGATTGTCTTGATTGCAGACTTTGCAATTTTCTTTCTATATATATATATCTATAGAAAGTGGGTCTCTTTTCCATTTGGCTTGGAGGTTTTTCTTTACTCATTCTACAATTTATTTCCTCATGTTCTCCTTCAAAATTGCACTAAATCCTTCATTCATTCGAAGCATCCACAGTTTTCCTTTGAGGATCCCACCCAAGTCCAATCTCTCCTCTTTCTAATGCATCATAGAGCTACCAATATTTTCTTACATTATTCCAGTGATTTTTCAATTGCCTCCTTTCATAATTTTTACCGGTGGCATTATTATTAAAAAAATTCAATTAAAATTTGGCAACTTTCTTTATTAAAAAATGCTTTTATTTCTATTACTACTTTCACTTGCTTGCTTTACCACATGATCAACCCAAATTTTGAGCATCTTTAGGCCCATATTGTTTCATTTTATTGTTTTCTCTCTCAGTTGTCATTTAATTTACAATAATGTAAGATACACATTTATTTATTTTATGTTTTCTTACATGGATATGCATATAATTAACAACCACGTATTATAATGTAAAATGTTGAGTGACCAACCACATGATATTGACTACCATATAAAGAGAGAAGATTAATTAGGAGTAAGATGAACAAAATACATTTGGAAGTTAAGAAAGTATTGAATACCCGGATACTGTACTTCAACCACTTAGGAAGCATGGACACGAACACGAGTATGACGAATACGACAATATGAGAAATTTTAAAAAAATAGGATACGGACACCGCGAAGATATGGCTATAAAATAATATATTAATATATATTAATTATTAAAAAAAATTACATTATAGAAATACTTCAATTCATCATCAAGTAATTAAGAACCAAACAAATCTATAAAAAAAATAGACAAATAGATTGAAGAACTAGACTTATTTGGTACTCTACATATATTTAGCTTATATTTTTAATCATAACGTAGTCACATATAATTTTTTTTTCAAAATACTTGAATATACATTATTGCTACGAAGTGTTCGAGAAGTGTGTTAAAAAAAAATGTCAGGACACTTTTGAGAAGTATCTGACACATGTCAGAGGAATGTCTAAGTATCCGACATGGTATTCGAATGTCCGATACGGATACAACATCTTCGGTGAAGTGTTGGCGCTTTCAAGCCAACCATTCTTGTTGGAGGTACGGTGCCCAGATATCGAAAAATTTCTCTTGAAAAGTGTTACATCGGTTTTGAGATGACATTAAAATTGATATTTCATTTACCTCCTAAGAGTTTGATTTTTTAAGTCTTAAAGTAAATAGATCACAGTCCATCAATACAGGGGAGGGATAAAGCATAAAATTATGCATAACAAAACAAGAAAGCAAAAGATGACTAATATGCAAGACAAAAAAAATTTTCAAACGAGAGGTGAGAGATCAATTATGATAATGTGAAAAAAGGAAAACAAAATAAATCTCATAGCAACAGGAAGATTATAGATCACCATAATGTAACAGATGAGAAAGTATTCAACACCACATGTACCATACTTTCTTACATATCTAATGGATGACGAGTTGAAATGTTTTAGTATAAAAAAAGATGAAGAGTTTTTATCCGTTGAATGTGTAAGGGATATTATTTTCCTGGGTATTGAATAATTTTTCGTAATAGAGATAGGTAAGGGACTGATCTCGACTCTCCACATAACATAGCCTGAATCAAAGCAATGTTGAGGTGTGTAAAAATGCACGAAAAAATAAAGGGCAATTTGCAAAAAACTCCTTTTAACTCTCTCATTGGCAAAAAAACTGTCTTATGTATTTTTTTGAGCAAAAAACTCCTTCAACTAATGGAAACCTCACAAGGGGGGTGATTATAACAAAAATGTCCCTTCAAATGTAAAAAATGTAAGAAAATGAAAAAATAGAATAAAAGTGTGACAATCTCTTCACAATAAAAAAAGTATTAGTAAATATTAATTTATTCTTTGAATGACCATATTTTAAATTTCAATAATACTATTAATTAATACATTTTGATTAATCTTTTCATGTTAATTTTAAATCTCCCAAACTTTCAACTTTATCCTTTATAATTTGTAATTGTAAATTTTTACAATTTGTTGAATGTTAATGTTATTTTTAATTTTCTCTAAAGAATTTTAGTTATTCTCTAATATTGCAATTTTTTTAATTTTGAAAAAAACATTGAATATTATTACCCTCTAAGAAGTTACTCTATGTTTTTTTTTTCAAATAAAAAAATAATATTACAATATTAGAGGATAACTAAAATTCTTTAGAGAAAAATAAAAATGAACATTCTGGAAAGATCAATTTTTACTGCAACTTCGAAAAACCAGTCTGGAAGTTGATACTTTTGGGGTTTATGAAGATCCAAAGCTAACTACTAAGAAGATCTTTGAGGACCTGCCAGGGCCGGCCCTGAGATTCCAAAAATGTTGAGAGGCCCTAGGCGGACTTTCAAATGGGGCCCTTTCTACCTAAATTTTCACGTGCGGATAAATTCTATAGGAGTGCAAAATTTTTATTAAAATGAGACAATAAGCAAATAAAATATATTAATGTTGAAAAAAAAATCCTGGTCTTGGTGCTTTATAAATAGCACGATCCAGTTCACATAAAAAAATTAAAAGAAATATTCAACACACTTTAGTCACAAAAATCAAAATTGAAATTCATATCAAAGTAAATGTGATGTGATCGTCTTGCATTTTGAGCTGCAAAATTATCAATTAAAGTGCTCACAATCCCCAAAGGAAAGTCGTTGCATTGCCGTTGTGAAAATAAAAGAATAAAAGAAAATGAGTTCTAAAAAAAAAAAAATGTCTAAGACAAATAGTTATTAGTAATTTATTTTTATTTTTTTAAAAATGAGGCTCAGACCATTGTATTGGACCATTATCAATATTTTTTAACTGAGACCCACTTTGTTATTGCCCAGACTAGTGTATTGGGAAGGAGTTTTAAAAAAAAAAAAAATGCCTAAGACAAATAGTTAGTAGTAATTTATTTTTTTTTATTTTTAAATGAGGTCCAGACCATTGTATTGGACCATTATCATTTTTTTAAATGAGACCCACTTTGTTATTGGCCCAGACTAGTGTATTGGGCTATTAGTTACTATATATATTTTTTAAATAACATCTAGGGGCTGTGGGCCCTCAAAAAATTAAAAATTTTTGGGGCCCTAGGCGACCGCCTGGGCCGCCTAGGCCCAGGGCCGGCCCTGGGACCTGCCTTTGATGCCCCCACTGCTACCAGGTGCATTCTGCCTCAAGTTGAGGGGCTATCTCTTCTGTGGACCCCAAAGTTTCTAGGTTTTGATTTCTCTTACTTTTTTATTTTCTTTAATCTTATATAATTTTTGAAGAGATAAATTAATGAAGTGTTTTTGTAGCATATTTCTTCTGTGCTAGCATATATATATATATATATATATATACACACACACACACACACACAATCGGCTCTACACCAGCATTTTCATCTCTATAGTATTTGGGATTGGTTTCTTTATCGTTTCTATATATTTTTCTGATGATCAGCTTAACACTTGCATATTTTATCATCAACTAATAGTCTTGTTATATAAACTAATCAGTATCTTATCATTTTATTCTACGTGAGACCATTCTTGTCCTTTCTTTTCAAAGCTTGCATGATTTAAGCCAAAGGTATTCAAACCTTTCCTCAATAACTTTTGGTTGCTCAAAAGATTTTTATTTTATTTTATTACGGATATTCAAATATTTCATTGTGGAGAAGAAGACTACAAATTGCAATTAATAAAAATAGAAAGAAAAAAATCAGAGCATCCTTTATTATTAGCAAGGGGTTGCATTAAGTACCTCATCAAGTTCGTGGTAGTACTCGATGCTTTCCTTGATTGTGAAGGTCACTTCTTCAAAGTCTATGAGACTCATTTCCATCCTTTCCTTCTTCATAGTGATGGTTTGAGATAGTTTTGTGGATGTTTCGTTTCCCAGGCCTGTAGCTTTGATTTCATTGCCCTTGGATGCTTGTTCCTTGATCATTGACTCCTTTTACCTGATTCGATTCTTCTATTGCCTCCTTGTGACCAGACCTTCTTTGCAGTGCTACTGCATAACATTTCTTCACCGTTACCTAATCTCCCAGGATATCAATCGTCTCTCTCTCTCGTTCAGGTGCATACATCGCATTAGTTGATGGAGTCTAGAAGGTACCTCGTGCATTATGTGGATCCATCCTCTATCCATGATTAGGTCTATTAGAGGAGCTGACGTTCATGATAACGAAGTATTCAGTCAAAGTTTTGGCTACAACCGTGACTGGAAGTTTTACCACTCTACTTGGTGTTACTTGTTTCCCATCAAATCTTATTAGGGGTTCCGTCTCTGCCTAAACTCGATCCAAACCCACGTTCAGTTGTTGAAAAGCCCAGATCGTTAGCAAGTTTATGTTGTTTCCTCCATCAACCAACACTATTTTTAACATACAATTAGCCACATTGAGGCTGATTACTAGGCGGTTCTTATGTGGCACCTGAACTCTTTTTAAGTCTGCTGGTGTGAAGGCGATTGTCGTCTCTACTTTTCAATTCTAAACTACATTTTTTCCCTTACTTTTCATAGTTTTTGCACTTATCGGAGTATCAATTGTCTCATATCTTCACAATCCTGATCTATATCTGATCATCCGTGGATGACATTGATAACCTTTACGGGCTGCATGTTCTGATTGTTGTGTTACTGCTTCTATTGATCTATTTGCTTGGGTTGATCTTTGATCAAATACTCTGATAGTTTTCCCTTTGCCAACATGGTCTCAACTTGTCTTCTCAGGCTTCTGCATTCATTTTTTTTATGACCATAATCACTATGGAAGGCACAGTGCTTGCTTTGGTCCCTCTGCTCCATCGGTTGTCTCATCAGAGGTGGGGGGCAAAAGATGCCCTTAACTTTGTTTTCTTGATACAACCTTGCTATGCTCACCTTTAATGGGGTGACCTGTTATTCATACTTTTGCTTTTTCTCTAGTGCTTTATTGACTAAAATTGGTGCATTTCTGGATTAATTTGACTTGATGATTTGTTCCTTTGTTTGATTCCTTACATTGATCAATGTATATCGTTATTGCTGGGTTGCTTCATCTTTTTCTAGCCTCAAGTACTTTTGGGATTTGGCGTTCAATTCTCCCATATCCTTTGGTGCATTCTTCACTAAAGAGGTATGGAACTTCTCCCCTGGCATCGTTGTTATTTTTAAGGCCTTAACTGACGCCACTGGGCTGCAAAGATCGATTAGTGATGTCTCAAGGTTAAAGAGGGTAAGGAATGCTTTCTTCCTTCATTTGTCTTATCGTGAAGAGTGACGAGACATTCTTCTTCTATCGTTTGTTTCCCACATATTGGGTAATGAACAACTCACACAACTTTCCAAAGCTGAGAATTGACCTAAGTGGTTGCTGCTTGAACTAGACCAAGGTTGGTCTTAAAAGACTGGTTGGAAAAACTTTGCAGGTTCATCTTCTACACTCACTGTCATCTTCTGTTGGAACTAATAAATATGTTCTATCAGATTTATCATGCCATTAAAAGTTGTGAAGGTGGGCATCACAAATTTATTTGGCCTACGGTCTCTGGTAATATCTTCAGTAAAGAGTGATTAGATTAGCTTTGTGGTCACGTGCATGGCCAGATCAACTGAAGCTTAGGCCTTCAAATCTTTGAGCTTCGTGTTAATTTCTCTCTGCATCTAGGATCTCTAGTTTGGTTTAACGTTTGGATGGACGCCGATTTGATCATAAAGGCTGATCGTTAACCCAGACATTTAGCTAAATGTCGGTTTGATCTATATCATGATGTGATCCCCCTACGATGGGGGTGGCTTGACTCACCCTACTGTTCTTTGCCAGTGTTTCTAAAGAACCTAAAGCCTAAAGGGAGATGAGGTGAATATGTTCTATGCAATTTCTTCTAAATTCTTCAAGTATGGCAAATGTAAGCTATGCAACAATCACACAAATATTTATAATGAAAAAACTCCAATGTAGGACAAAACCTCTTGCCGGTAGACCAAACAAATCCACTATAATAAGATTGAGTTATACTTGTAGATATCTCACACCGAGCTCACATGCAAGTCACTCCAGCTCTCACCCTAATTCATAGCCACCCATGGCCTAAACCACTATTACCAAGCTCACCAAATAGGTTCTCAACACTAGCCCAGCCCAGGCTTCTCAAAGCCTAAGCTATCTCTCACCAAATTCACAATCACCACATGTCCAAAACAATCCTATGCTTGGACTACAAGATGTGAATTGTGAAATATGAAACTATTGACCTCAAGGTTTCAACTCAAGGTTATTTGGGATGATAATAACCTATTGTAGTGTAGAGATAATAAGTTTACTTGAGTATAAAGTTTATAAAGGATAATAACAACCTATTGTAGTGTAGAGATAAGAAGTTTACTTGAGTGTGGAGTTTACAAAGTATAAAACTATCTCAAGTATCTTAAAGGTGACAAGAAGATATTTGGAGTCATGTGATCATTGAACTCAAAGATCAACTATCAAGATCAATGGCAAAATTGAAGTGAATCCAAAGCTCACATTGATTATGTCCATCTATGTCCAAAAGCTCATATCAAGGACGTTGCAAAAGGATGAAGACAATTGAATCAAAAGAAAAAAGACAACACCCATTTTGCATCAAGATATTAAAGATTGGGTAGTCTAATCTTCGGTGAATGCTTGTTTTAATGTAAAGTTATTTTTGAAGTAACTTCTTTTGAAAACTCATCTAATGACCTAGTGGAACTTAGGACCAATGCATATCATTCACATCATATCATGGTTCCTTGGAGACTTAGAATTAGGCCATCAACTTCATTGAATCATTTTAAAAGTCTTTGATGAGATTGAGTCAATTCAAACTTATGATTAGCTTTGAAGAAACTCAATTATTGAGAAAATAATTTCTAGAACCTTCACGTGAATTATGCAATATCATTTACGGTTCGTAAGTACATTAACTTAGGCTTTGAATTCAATTGATTCACTTTATAAAGCCTTGTCATGCACAATTACTATTTTAGGGACTTAGCGCAAAAATTTGGCCAAGTGTTGGATTCTACGGGCAAAAACGTAAATATGAGTGTTGAACTAAGGTTTCCAATCAAGGTTATCTCAATTATTTTGATGATAACAAAAGATTGTGAGTGTTAGGATTTAATGTCTACTTGAGTTTGTGCTTAAACATGTTACGTTCTAAGAAGACTCAAAGTAAGACAAGAGGATCAATGATACCTTGCAAATGTATCCAAAGCTTACATTGATCATGCCCATCTATGTTCAAAAGCTCATATCAAGGACATAAGAAAAAGGATGAAGGCAATAATATAAAAGAAAGAAGACTTCACCCAATGCACATCAACATTAATGAAGATATTGAAGATTGGGTAGTTTAGTCTTGGTGAGTGTATAGGTAATATTTGTAAAGTTACTTTGATGTTCTCACTTGAAAGCTCTAAGATCAATGTATATCATTCATATCATTCAAAAGTCATTAGAGTATAAGCAATAGGCCATGAACTTTATTTATAACATCATGAGGTCTTTACTAAGGTTGAGTTAGTTCAAGCTTTCGTAAGCTTTGGAAGAACTCAATTATTAAGTCATAACTAGGACCATGTATTTCACTCATATCATTCGGAATGATTTCTAGGAATTAGAACAATAAGACTTGGATCAAATTGATTCATAAGGGATTTGTTGACTTGAGTTGGTATAAACGTTTTATATCTTTTGAAGAACTCAATTCTATGATAGGACCATGCATTCACATTCATATCATTTCTTGGTCACTAAAATTCATAAAAAATGTCTTAATTTTTACATATTGACATCCTAAGACCATACATGCTCATGAGTCCTAACATTTGCTTTGAAATCTGACTATTTAAAGTTTAGAGGACTTTGAGAAGCCTCAAACTTGAGTTTGAGCCACATTAAAGTTACAGAAGAAAACAGAGCATTTGAGAAGGCCTTTTTGAGGCGTCTCAAACTCACTTTGAGCCACCTCAAACTTCATTTCGAGCCACCTCAAAATTTTTGAGGCGCCTCAAATTGCACTTTGTGTAGTAACCCTAGTGGACGGGTGTGAGTGGGCGGGTGCGAAGACAGACACTAGGCTGAGCTACCACACTGACAGGGTACAGGGTGCTCAATCCCACATCGCCTGGGTGTGGAAAAGGGCATGTACTTATATGTAGTATGTTCTCTTCAAATGGTATGAGGCCTTTTAGGGTAAAACCCAAGAGCAAAACCGTGTGGGCTCAGACCCAAAGCGGACAATATCATATCATGTGTTGGAGCGGGGTATTACACTTTGAGCCACCTCAAAGTTTATGAGACGTCTCAAACTTACTTTGAGTCACCTCAAATATGCTGACTTCAAATCAAACGGCTAGTTTAGATCATTTAATGCTCCCAACAACTCCCAACAACTATAAGACGGCCATATCTCTTAAAGGGGCTATAAATACACTTTGTATGTGTATTTTACATATAAGAGAGTCTACCATAACCCTTCATAATCATATTTTGTTGGTAGAATTCACCTCCATGCTTAGATTTCATATTCTATAGAGGTAAAAATCACACATGAACTTAATTTTTGATAGGTTTACTCTTTTATTTTGCTAGCATTTATTTTATAATTGTTTATTTAATGAATAATATTTAAATGCTTCATATGAGGAGGGTGGGGTGTATGCTTGGAGTATTTTGGTTGAGTTGTGGAATTGATTATTTTTTAAATTGATTGAGTATTTATTTGATTATCTTTTTGTCAATCAATTTGCATATCATGTGTTTGATAAAATGCGCAATTAACATTTTCACACACTTCAAGCATGATATGTTGCATTTATATGAACACTTCTTTTGTTGAATCCACTAAATCATTTAAGTGCATAATAGATAGAGCATTCTCATTCCCACTTGTTGAATATATAAGTTTATCAATTGTTTGACAAAAGTTCAAACAAGCCTACTTTTGTCAAAATGAGCTAAACCGAAAAAGTTTCATCGTTTGCCTATTGTACCTATTCATCCCCTTCTAGGGATAATTCTTGGGTAACAATTGGTATCGAAGTTTGGGATCTTGAATAGGACTTAACCGTCTTAGAGTCGATCAATGGCAAACAAGTATGAAGAACCCACATTCGAACTTGAACAATCCTCAAATAGACTTTCAATATTTTATGAGCATATTTACATTCATTGGAAGTAAAGAATGAAAATTTTCATTCAATCCAAAAAATATAAAATATGGAAAATCCTTAGGAATCAACCACAAAATTTGTAAAAGGAGTACAAGTCCCAAAAGAAGATTATAAATTAAATGCATTTGATTCAAAATTATTTTAGCTCAATGCCTTGGCTATGATCATTTTTTTTTGTTCATTTAATTCAAATGAATTCTCCAAATGCATATCAACTAGGAGAGATGGGACATCTAAAAATAATCTATGAGAACCTTTGAGTTAAGTGGCAAGCTTATAACTCATAAGATTACAAGAATGATTCATATTTGAATTCTCATTTTGTAGTTTTCCTTTAGAGAAAAATCTTAAAGAACTTTAATCTCTTAGGATTAAAAGACTTAAGCTTTAAAAAGAAATAGTTCTTTAAAGGAGAAATAAATCTTGTTACCCTAAGTTAAATGTTATGTATCTTGGGTACACATGCTTAAAAACATCCTAAGTGACATATGTGTTTATCTAGACTATTCTTTTTGAATAACAAAGCATGAATTTATGAAAATTGCATATGATTAAGTGAAAATGTTTCCTCAATAGAAAACTCCAAAGGTTCAATAAATTGTAAGAGAATGCAAATGTTTAAAATTGAATCTCAAAGAGTTAAACAAGTCTTTGCACACTTGGATTGAATTGGAATGGGGTGATTTTGAAGTTTGCTCACTCTCTGATATATAATCACTCGAGAATTTAAAGATGCAAATTCGAATCGATTGTCTGTCTATGTGAAAATATCATGAATAATTGGTCTTAGTCAAGACTTTGCATCTTGATCTTCAAGACCATAGAAAAGAAGTGTTGATTCTTCAAGTATATGTTAATGATCTTATATTTGAATCAATAACTTGTGCAAAATTTTCATAAATTTCTTAAGATTTCTTGAAAAGTGATTCTTTAAGATTGAAAATCCTTGAAATCTTTTTAACTCACTTTTGCACATTCCATAATACTTAAGTGATAAGAACATTGCTTGTGCTTGATTGGTGTATGTACATCTTTGATGTAAATATAGCATTCTTATACTTGATTGATGTTTATTTGATGCAACCATTTGAGCTCAAAAGTCTTTGATCTCTTTTGCTATATTTTGATTAAAAGATTAAGTTATAAATAATCTTTTATATCAAATCTTATGGTTGTCTTATAAACAATAATTTTGATTAAAAGATTAAGTGGGATGTAATCTTTTATATCAAATTCATTTATGATGAAATTGTTGATTATGCTAGATATGTCAAATTCTCAAATCAACAATTAAAGAATTGTACAAATAACCTGCAAGAATATTTTCTAGGCCAAAATCCTTAAGATAGAAAGGTGCTTTGAAAGTGATTTATGAAAATCATATAAGCTAGTGACAAACTTATGTTTCATAAAACATGTTCATACTTAATAAGCGAGTGTCAAGCTTGTTATCCTCAAAACATCTATAGGATAATATGAAATACTTTGAAAATGACTTCTGATGACTCTTATAAGTAGTAGTAAGCTTATAACTCATAAGACATGTGCATATTTAGTAAGCTAGTGACAAACTTATTATTATCAAAGTGTTCTTGAAAGAAATCTTTGCACATTGTATATTCATAGAAATATTAAGAATATTTGATTTGACAAAGAGCCAAGAGATCATAGAGATTACATTCTTATATCTATGAGCATGATGTTATATAATCACTTAAACTTAAAGGATATGAAATTTTAAACCTTGAGCTAAAACTTTAATATTTCGATTTGTGAAAATTTATGTGATTATATTATGATCATTGGTTTTGATTGGAATAACTTTGGTTATAAATCTTTTCATTAAAATCGTACAATGTTGATTATACAAATATATGTTGAAGCATGGTTCTTTTATCAACATCTTATGTAAAGATTTGAGACTCTTTTATCCAAAATATATAGATGGACTTGAGATTATAGACATTTCAAATGAGTCCACATTAGAAGAATATCAAAGAAAATCAAAAGAATCTTAGAAAGATAGCATCCAAAATAATTTTCATAAAGATCTTTATATATGTTGAAGCATGGTTCACCTCCTCCAAATTGATCTTTCCTACGTGAACATTCTAAAGATAGTTGCATAAGATTCTTACTTTGAAATAGTTAAAATTATTTGGCTCTCACATCTATAGATAAAAATTAATGAGGCCAAAAATTCTAAGTTCTTGGATCTTGGAAATTCAAAATGAACAAATTCATGTTGAATGAATTTTTTGCTTAGAACTTAGTTCTTAGACCACATGATCACACTTTGATAAGCACATACAACTTTAGAAGATGAGTTGGGTGTAATAATTAGAAACTAAGCTAAATTTGTAACCCAAAGTTTCAACCAAGAAGAAAAGATGACCATGAATAAACTTTGCATATGTATCTAGAATAGAAGTAATAAGAATGCTACATGTTTTTGCATGAAATATTTTTATCAAATAGATTTTTGATTGACTTCATATTGGAGAACGTCTATGTAGAACAACCACCTAAATTTTCAATGTATAGAGTTTTAAACTAGGTGTTTAAATTTATCAAAAGTCTATATGATTTGAAATGAACTTCAAAGAACTTGGCATGAAAGGCTTAGTGGTTCTCTCATAGAAAATGATTTTGATGAAAAAAAAATGATAATCTTTATTTCTTAAAACCTATGATGATGATTTGTTGATTATACTCATATATTTGGATGATATTATTCTTGAGTCAACAAACGAGAAATTGTGCAAAAAGTTCACCAAAAGCATGTAAAATAAATATGATTTGAGCATGATGAGTCAACTTGATTGAATTCCTTCTAAGTTTCATAGAAAGATGTTCTAGATTTTTGTTAGACACTTTTGTTTAGGATTATAGTATCTTATAAATTTTTAGATACCCCTAGTCACTTCTTAAGAACTTATGTGCTTAGTTGAGATAGACTTTGAGCTGTTAGAAGAGAAATATGCATAAGTAAGATTTATGATATTGATTGAACATGCTTACTTGTATTTTTATGTATTCATGTGTAATTTGATGTTTATGTGTTTTTTGGATTACTTAACATAACCTCGCTTTCATGTTGTTTCATTTTGGTTATAATAGACTTGTTAGACATATGAGATATGTTGAGCTTACACTTGAATGATGATCAAACATTCATATCTTCACATATTTTATCTTATCTTGAGTTTTTTCTTACGATGTCAAAAATGGTAAAATATGATATGATGAACCTCTCAATGACTTTATTATATTCATTTTTGAGGAAATAAAAAGAGAGAAAAATATTAGATGATGAGGTTGACATATTGAGTTTTTAATGCTTGATTTGACCTTTTAAGGTCTTATGATCTTCAATTAAATGCACTATAATCTTTAGATGAGTCAATATTATAGTTTGGTATCAAGACCTCTTTCTCCTCATGAAAAGAGGAAGAAAAGACCTAAGCACAATTGACTTTACCATTTGGTATCTTCTATGATCTTCATCATTCATGGTTGGACCCACATTACACTTAATGTATCATTTTACCTTTTAGGCACCATTGATATCTCTTTTATGAGATATTATATTTTATTGGGCATGCACTTACAATTTTAAATTCTTCTAATTTTCAAGAGTTAGTTGAAATGCTTCCTAGATTACTAGGATGTTGAGATTGCTTACTTGGCTCCCTATGCCTTTTGATGATATGAAAAAGGAGAGATTTTCCATTTATATGTATATGCCCTATTCCTTCATTACTTTAATGCATATTGATAGGGGAAGCATATATCATAAATGATTATGTATTGTCTCTTATTTTTATTTTAAGAGCATAATCATATTTGGTTAATAACTTGATGTTAACTCATTATTTGGTTTCATGCATAAATATTTTGAGATGGGTATATACACTTGCTTTAGAACATATATCACATGCTATATAATTTTATTGTTAAATTCCTTTGAAACATGATGATATGGGGATAATTTTCATTGGTGAAATTCATGAATATATGCAAATGCTTAAATATTTTATTTTTTTGATGCATATGGATAGTAGGAGTAATCCCTATTTTGAAAATTTATTCATATTGTGATTTTTATAGGGGGAGAAATCCTAACTTGTTAAATATGCATATTGATGGTGGGAACCACTTCAATTTACCTCTTGAGGAGGAATGTCATGATTTTGATATCTTTTTCCTTCCCATATTGTACACCTTAATCACCATCCCTTAAATTTTATTTTATTGATCTTTTTGATAATGTCAAAGGGAGAGAAAAGTGTGATGTGCATATCCTAAATGACTTGATTTGTTTCTATATTTTATGTCATTTATGTTATATAACACATCAATGTTTGTCATCATCAAAAAAGGAGAGATTGTTGAATCAAGGTTTCCAATCAAGGTTATCTCAATTATTTTGATGATAACAAAAGATTGTGAGTGTTAGGATTTAATGTCTACTTGAGTTTGTGCTTAAACAAGTTACGTTCTAAGAAGACTCAAAGTAAGACAAGAGGATCAATGGTACCTTGCAAATGTATCCAAAGCTTACATTGATCATGCCCATCTATATTCAAAAGCTCATATCAAGGACATAAGAAAAAAGATGAAGGCAATAATATCAAAGAAAGAAGACTTCACCCAATGCACATTAACATTAATGAAGATATTGAAGATTGGGTAGTTTAGTCTTGGTGAGTGTATAGGTAATCTTTGTAAAGTTACTTTGATGTTCTCACTTGAAAGCTCTAAGATCAATGTATATCATTCATATCATTCAAAAGTCATTAGAGTATAAGCAATAGGCCATGAACTTTATTTATAACATCATGAGGTCTTTACTAAGGTTGAGTTAGTTCAAGCTTTCGTAAGCTTTGGAAGAACTCAATTATTAAGTCATAACTAGGACCATGTATTGCACTTATATCATTTGGAATGGTTTCTATGAATTAGAGGAATAAGACTTGGATCAAATTGATTCACAAGGAATTTGTCGACTTGAGTTGGTATAAACGTTTTATATCTTTTGAAGAACCCAATTCTATGATAGGACCATGCATTCACATTCATATCATTTCTTGGTCACTAAAATTCATGAAAAATGTTTTGATCTTTACATATTGACATCCTAAGACCATACATGCTCATGAGTCCTAACATTTGCTTTGAAATTTGACTATTTAAAAGTTAGAGGACTTTGAGAAGCCTCAAACTTGAGTTTGAGCCACCTCAAAGTTACAGAAGAAAACAGAGCATTTGAGAAAGCCTTTTGAAGCGCCTCAAATTTACTTTGAGCTACCTCAAACTTCATTTTAAGCCATCTCAAAATTTTTGAAGTGCCTCAAACTGCACTTTGAGCCACCTCAAAGTTTACGAGACATTCCAAACTCACTTTGAGTCACCTCAAACATGCTGATTTCAAATCTAAAGGCTAGTTTAGATCATTTAATGCTCCCAACAACTCCCAGCAGCTATAAAACGGTCATATCTCTTAAAGGGGCTATAAATATACCTTGTATGTGTATTTTACATTTAAGAGAGTCTACTATAACCCTTCATGATCATATTTTGTTGGTAGAATTCACCTCCATGCTTAGATTTCATATTCTATAGAGGTAAAAACCACACATGAGCTTAATTCTTGATTTTTGTGGTTATTCATCATTCTAGAGTTGAGCTTTCATATTGATTCAACAATTATAACTCTAAGTATGTGATCTATCATTTGTATATCTATCTATTAAGGGATATTCTTCATTGTAATCAAATTACTTATCTACCTTTGAGAGAAAGATCAAGTGATACACTTGGCAATGAAGCCCAAGTCATGAGCTTGGCAAAGAAGTCTTGGTGAGGATTTCATTGAGCAAAGAAGCCCAAGTATTTCACTTGGCAATTGTATGGTTTGCTTTTCACCCTTAAGGAAGGCTCTATATTGGATACTTCAATATGAGCTCTTAAGGCATGGACATAGGCCGGAGTTGTCGAACTATGTAAATATCGTCGTGTTGCTAGGTTTGCATTTCTCTAACCCTTAACTCATTTACTTAAATAGCATTTTATATACTTAATTTCATTATGATTTATATATGAATGCTATGAGTTCATAAGCTTTAATTCATATAAGGAGGATGGGATGAATGTTTGGAGTATGTTGATTGATTGAGTACTCATTTGATTATTCATTTCCAATTAAGTTGCACACCATGTGTTTGATAAAATGTCTCTATGAGCTTCAATTCCATTTTAGCATTGATAAACATATATCCACTTAGCTCATTTCATTCCTTATCCAATGAACCATTTTATGAATGAATGAGTAGCACTCCAAGTGCTTGATTAATTGCCTATGAAAGTTTTATTTTTTACATCATATCCATAGGTAATTGCTCAAGTACCTTTTTGATAGGTTTACTCATTTATTTTGCTAGCATATATTTTATAATTGTTTATTTAATGAATGTTATTTAAATGCTTCATATGAGGAGGATGTGGTGTATGCTTGGAGTATTTTGGTTGAGTTGTTGAATTGATTATTTTGTAAATTGATTGAGTATTTATTTGATTATTTTTTTGCCAATCAATTTGCATATCATGTGTTTGATAAAATGCGTAATTAACATTTCCACACACTTCAAGCATGATATGTTACATTTATATGAACACTTCTTTTGTTGAATCCACTAGATCATTAAAGTGCATAATAGATAGAGCATTCTCATTCCCACTTATTGAATATATAAGTTTATCAATTGTTTGACAAAAGTCCAAACAAGTCTACTTTTGTCAAAATGAGCTAAACCGAAAAGTTTCATCATTTGCGTATTATCCCTATTCACCCCCCCTTCTAGGGACAATTCTTGGGTAACAATGAATTTTTCACTGAATCTTGACATAAAAAGTCTTAGTAATTGTACTCTATGATTTATTATGATCATATGAATTTTCTTAGCTCCAAATGACTTGATTTGGTCATTTAAATTCAACGATGAACTTTTGACTCAAAGTTGCAAAATTTCATTTTGTAATAAAATTAAAAAATCACATTTTGATTCACTTAAAATTTGATTTTGAAACTATTTTTATTGAATTCAAATGGGGGGTACTTTGCATATTTACATTGAATAACTTAAAGTTACTTAAATGTTTTCAATGCAAATAAGTGTGTAGTGTGCTAATATACTGTGCAGGACTAAAATAGCTGAGTTTGAGAATGGTTTCGACCTAGGGACTTTCAGTCACCTGATGGAGACTTTTGATCATCTGAGATGATCCATCAATCAGCTGGTACAAGCTATAATTGAATCTAGAGAGTTATGCAAAACTGGAACTGTTGAAACATCATTTTAGCCGGTCAAAGAATAGTTTTAACTGATCGATATAATGTCATTAGTCGGCCAATGAATTCATTAGTCAGCTGATACTGACGGATTTTGAATCCAACAGCTAGTTTCTGCATTAAATGCTTTCCAACCACTTCCAAACGGCCAGAATCTATTGTTAGGCTATATATACACCTTGTATATGCATTATATAACTGAGAGAGACTACCATAACCCTCCATGATCATATATTATTAAAAAAAGCTACCTTAGAGCTTAAATCTTCATATGATTTATTTTTTTGTAGTCACTACTATTGAGCTAAGCACTTGCATATCATTCATAATGACAAAATCTTAATGAAAAACTTTCAATTGAGTATTTAATTGCTAACTCTGAGTATGTGAGCTATCATTTGTGTATCTATCTAATATCTATCTATTAAGGAATATTCTCCATTGTACTTAAATTTTTATTCATCCTATTTGAGAGGAATTTCAAGAGGTGCTCTTGACAAAAAGGATAGCTTCATGGAAGCTTGTAAATGTTCATTCTCTATTTATAAGGAGAATGATTAGTTAGCGCTCTCTGCCCGTTAAAGTGAGCAATGATTATCTCTTAGCTGTCAAAAGAGAAAGGAAGCCCAAGTCGTGCGCTTAAAAATGAAGTTTTGCTGAGGTGTTCACCGGAGCAAAAAAGCCTAAGTGTTGCACTTGACAATTGTAAAGATTTGCTTTCCACCCTTAAGGGATGCTCGATAGTGGAAACCCAAGAGGTATTTTTGAGGCATGGATGTAGGCGACCAATAGAGGTGCCGAACCATGTTAAGCTCAAGAGAAAATAATTGTTGTATGGACAGTACATAAATACATTAATTTATGCTCAGATTGTTAGTGATAGTTTCAGGAATATTCCTCATGCATTTATGGACCGTGTATATGTAACTCTAACTTTCAATTACTTTCTTAAAAATATTCTCACGCTAGTATGTGGTTTCTAAAGCAGAAATGGCTAGTAAAATAGAAGGACTTTGTTGACAACATGAATATGTCGACAATATGAGAAATAGGAAAAACAAGCCTTTTGTTTTGGCGACAACCTCATTTTGGAGCTGACCATGCCGAAAACATCAAAGGATATGTCGACAACATAAAGAACAAATTAGCGTCGATAGCATCAAGGATGATGTCGACAACATGACTATGTCAACAGCATCAACGACTATGTCGATAACATGGAGAACAAATTGCATATGTCGACACTTGATAGGCGTTGAATGTTACGCATTCTATCCTCTTAATTTGCATATTTTACTCTCTTAGTAATAGATTATTTGTGATTTTACTTTGTTTTAGTGTTTTTCTTATTTTCAAATCCTTAATAGTAAATTCACTCAAACTATGATTTTTGGGCTCTTAAAGATGATATTTAAGAGGGTTCGGAAAAGCCTATATCAAGTGGATCAAGCCAACTCAATATTTTAACTTAAAACAATCCAAGAAAAGACCTAAAAGAAGTGTAATTTCTTAAGGAGATTATGAGCTGAAATTCAATTATGTAAAAAGGAAAATTTTGAACCCGTTTTGGTAATATGCTCGTAACTCCTATTTCGACTGTCAAAATGGCCCAAATCCTATGTTGGTTAAATGAAATTTGATTATGAATCTTTTTTTATTTCACAAAAATTTTGTGAATCATAATTTTATTGCGTCAAAAGTTGGCCGAAGTTCAGCTGAAAAATCCACCTGATTGGGGGCTGTGGGAAAACCTTAAGTCTTTTATTTTGGTTAGGACACTTCATGTTTCTCTTGGCAAATAAAAGTGGCGAATTGGGGATGTTTTGGGGACCTTTCGTTGATGTTTTGAAGAGCTTTTGGAGTGAAGAAATATTGGAAAATAAGGGTTAGCACTACTTCTATGGGGATGAGGTCTTATTCCTCAATCGTTGAGATGTCTTCTTCCACCATGAGCGACTAGTTCTTCCGTTAGGGTTTTGATGTAACCCTAACTAAGCATCAATGGTTTGATTGTTCTGATTATTGAAGATTCTTATATTCATGCATAGATTATGTAATTTAGAGGATTCTATTGAGAATTGGTCAATAAAGTTTATATTCAATTTTAATGATTTCTTATCTTGTCTTACATATTTAGTTGTTGTGGTTGAACTCAATCCCTCTTATTTTATGTGATTATGAGAGTGATAATTACATAATGATTTTAGTAAAATATATAATTAAGGTTTTGATGAATTATGCCTAAAGAAGTGGATCATTCTACACCCTAGGATAGAGTAGATAGGTAGATGATGCATGCTAATTAAAGATAGTTCATTCTTAGCTTTGATCATATATTATCTTTCTTGTTATTGAATGTGAGCTTGTAGCCACCAAAACATATGAATTATATAACTCTCCATAATTAGTTTAATTATCCATTGATTACGAGGTTAGTGGTAAAGTCAAAAACCCTAGTCTCATATCAGGATTTTCACTCATTAGATTTTCTTGCTTCCAATTTAATTGCATTCTTTTAGTAAATTACTAAAGTTAGAAATAAAAAATCTACAATCCTCTTTTATTAATTTAGTTAGAATTAATTTTACGATTCAAATATAAATGTAATACTCAGTCTTTGAGATTCGTCACCCTTTCAATAGCCTTATCTTACAATTATTCGTACTATTGCGAAGCAGTATTTTTATTAGTAACTATTTAACTACGATTAACAGCATGATTCATTATGTTGACAAATTGAATTTAATTTGCTTATGTCAACAACATGAAAACTGAGTTTGCAAGGACACTGTTTGGTCGACAAGGTGGATAACTATCGTAACATCTCAACAACATTTATTCAGCTTTGACCGACCATAATTTGATCATTTTAAGTCCAAATTGGAAAAAATTTGAGTTTAAATTGAAGCTCTTGAAGTCATCTTTCTAATGGAAATCACTTCACTTTAAAACTCCAACCACACAAAACGTTATGATAGTTTTAGTGTGTTGTTGGCTTGAGTTTAAAGTGGGCTGATATGCACCATTGTGCATTTGACCTTCTATTGGCAACTAAGATCTTAAATAATGGTTCAATTAAGTCCAAAGCCAATTTTTAAGTGTTCATGGAACCATGATATGATATGAATGATATGCATTGATACTAAAGTCCACTAGGTCAATAGATGAGCTTTCAAATGAAGTAACTTCAAAAATAACTTTAAATTAAGTACTATCACTCAGCCAAGACTAGCCTACCCAAAATAATAATAATAAGTGTTTTTTTTGGCTTAAAATAATATTTTGGATTTTTGTCATTTTTTATTACTTTATTAATAATAATAGTTTGGGTTTCTGACATTTTTTGAATTTTTTTTTCATTTTTAAAATGTTATATATAAAAGTAGTTTAGTAATTGTGAAAGTTGGCTGGAAATGGCCTAAGGGGGCATCTTGCTCACTTTTTGAAAGTTTGAGGAATAATTTGCTCACTTTGTAAGTTTAGAGGGGTAATATGCTCACTTGGAAAACTTCAAGGTTTTTTTTTTTTTTTTGCACTTTTACTAAATATTTATTCAAAGGTTCTTCACAATGCCTCCCCAAGGAAGCATTCTGAAAGCCTAGAAAAGACCCAAATGGAAAGCAACTTCACCAATTCTAACTGAAAGTTTTCAAGTACCTCATCAATTTTGAATTCAAGTGATTCTTGCTACAACTTTGGACTGAAGAAAGGAAAAATAAATAAAAAGTAAGCGGGGGAAGACAAAAACTTCAATCCAACAGCTATAAATCTGTATATAATAAGCAAAAACCTACAATATCATTCAAGTATTACAAATATAATAAGAGTATAGATCGAAAACTTCAAACTTTTATTTTTTGAAATGTGAAAATGATTACAGTGGGCTCCCAAAGTAATAATAAATACAAACAAATTTTATGACCGGCAGACCATATATATGGAACCAAAATAACAATTAAAGCCCACAACAACAGGCAACCCAAGCCCAAACATGACACTAAGCAACCAAAATTCAAATTACGACTGTTGTGGCAATGACTAGAGGAATCTGCAATTGAGGAAACAACTCGCAAGTATTGTTTGCAAGAATTGACATCATCCGACTATCCATGAAGAGAGTGGAGGGGCCTTTTGGCCATATCAGTTAGGCGAGGCGGATAATCGGAACCAGACAAGTCCTAGTCAGTAGCAACTGAAAGGGTAAAGTTGTGGAGATTCAAGTAAGATAGGTGCTTCCCTATGAGGAATCTTAGAGTTGAGCACCATGGATTGGGAGGAGAATTTGCCTCTGGAAATTCTATAGACCTGAAGAAAGTCTGATAGCGAGTGCAATAAGTAAATCCAAGTGCAGTGTGAAAAGTCATCCATATTTGAGGTACGACCTTCATTCATTGCCACTCAAAAGCTGAAGCTGAGGATTATTTAATCAACCAAAATCTGCAACAGAGACCAACATTTCTACTAGTTACAGGTTGAGAGATGTTTAGAGTTTAGAAGCCTTATAGTCGCACTAGCACTAGGGGTGGCAAATTGGGTGCAAATCCGCCCATCTGCCCATATCCATCGATTCAAAAATGAATATGAATGACTTATTTTCTTATGCGAGTCAAAAATGGGTTGGGTAAATATAAACTAATTAATTCACGGGTTAGTTGAATTGAATATGGATACCCATATTCAATCCATAGAACAAAACGTGTATTAAAGTTTCTCTCTTCTATCTAACCTCCCTCTCTCTTCGATCCCACTTCTCTCTTTCTCTTTCCTTTCTCTCTCTTTGATCTCACCTCTCTCTCTCTCTCTCTTTTCTCTCTTCGATCCCACCCTCTCTCTCATCAATCTGCCTCTCTCTCTTCATTTTGCCTCTCACTCTTCTATATGTCTCTATCTCTCTTTCTGTCTCTGTCTATGTATATATGTTGGTATGTTATATATATATATGTTTTACACACAGGAGATATATTCTTTCATTGGGAGTAATTTACACGCGAACATACCCCTATTTTAAGCAGAGTCAAAAATATAAAAAAAAAGTTCACAAAAATACAGAAATTTTATTTTATTTTTAAGTTTAAGCAATTGTATTGAATGTGTAAAATAAAAAGTTAATATTATTTACAATTTAAATAGGGAGTTGATATTCTTCCTTCCTTTACAATCAAATTACACAAGAGTCTTTACATGATAGAATGATTGATTCTTATACTTATAATGACATAATTGTCCTTCTCTTTAAAATTTAACATATTAGTAGTTACATAATATAGGAAGCTTACCTTGAAGGATAAAAAAGTATGTGATTAAGATAAAAAGTATTTGAGTTAGAAGAAAATTTTATATCAAAGTATTTGAGAGAAAACATTAAATTGAAAGTAAACCGTAATATTTAATTGTTTTTTTTTTTGCAAAAGATATGTTTTAATTGAATTGGAAATTTAAAAAAAATGCTAGTTTTACTTAAATAGAAATCCTGAAAGATTGTTTGATTTAAAAAGGGACTTTTAAAAATTATATTATTATGTGATTCAATTAACTACTTCTAAGTTTGAAGTAATATATAATATAGTGTAGTGTGTAAATATATTATATAAATTTGTGAAGGTTGAGATTCAAAACAAAACAAAAAGAATCTTGACTTTAATATAAAAGGACAATTATGCAAAAGTTTATATATAATTTGATTGTACACATTACAAGTGAATATACATGATACACACATAAATCTTTGAGGAGGTTGGTGTTATGGTACATTAACCATCAGTATCGTTCGTCACTGTTGTGTCTAGGGGTGGCAATTCGTGTTCTCGTGTCGTGTTCGCGTCGTGTCGATCTATAAGTATTTTACTAAAAAGCTCAACCCTAACCCGACCCATTTAATAATCGTGTCAGAGACCCTCAACACTAACCCAATCCGTTTATTAAACGTGTTATTCATGTCGACCTGTATAACTCGTTTAATAAACATGTCATAAAATGACACGACTTGTTTAATAACTTTTTTAATCCGTTTAACTTATATCATATGAGTTTCTCCACCCCTAAAAATCTCACTGAAGATCATATAAAAATAAAGTACATATCAATACATAAATCCTAAAATCAAACTATATTATAAATTTTGTATCTATATATAAACTCAAAAATATACTAAGGTGATTCAACAACTAGGAAGACACTATAACAATCTCATCCTTTCGTTTTATGGCTACATCAGTCCTGTAAACAAACAAATAGATTCCAAACAATTGCAATATATATAACTATGTATATATAAGTTTGTATAAAATCATAATATATAAATAATTCATGTCGTAATCGTGTTGTAATCGTGTCGTTAATCCTGTCACGGGTTAGACAGCTTAAACCTAAACCCAACCCAATTTTTGCGTGTCGTGTTCGTGTCGACCTATTTATTAAACGTGTCGGCTTACCTCAAACCCAATCCCGCTTAATTCGTGTAGTGTTCGAGTCGTGTTGTCGTGTCGTGTCTAATTTTGCCACCCCTAGTCGTGTCTAGTCGGATTAAATATGGGTTGATGGTTAGACCCGACCCATATTCAACCTTTCCATATTTGGCCCGCTACAAACGAGTTTAATATGGATCACAACCCATATTTGACCCGCTCATATTCAACCGGATCCAAACCAGTGCAATTTCCCACCCTTAAGTAGCACAGTCATGTGAAGGGGGTCGTCTAAATTTGTCAGACGTAAGAATAGGAAAAGAGAGACAGAGAGGTATGATGAATAGGAAAATAGCCAAAAGGGGAAGCAATCCATCTCATATGGTCTGAAACAGAGCTTAAAGGAGTAGGGAGTTTATGTAATTCAAGTATCAAGAGGAGCAAGGGTTGTGAAAATGACCATAACTCACCTGAAGAGAAGTCAGTGAGAGTGGCATCTCGAGGAATAGAGGTTGCTTAAGGAGAATAGAAGTCACAATTCTAGATTATGGGGGCCTGGTGGAAACTAGTTAAGTTATCAAACCAAGAGGAAGTTTTTGGGCCGGTGCCAAAAACTAATTCATGAGACGATGAACCAAGCCTATGAGTTGAAGCAATTTTTGCCAATTCCAACAAGATTATTGAGGTACGATTAAATCCCACATGCTTTAGTTCTTTATGAGATAAATGTTAGGAATTGTGGCTCATATTTCTATTATAATTGAGTTTTTATATAAAGTTGTATTTTTTAATAGAAATTTTTTTGAAGGACAAGTTGTCTTAGACTCTCAGAAATTGTAATCATTGTCGAACAAGGAATTGAGTTTGAACACTATATAAATAAATTTGGGGTTGAGAAGGAAAAAAAATGTGTGAAGAGAGAGAAAATTGTAAAAACTTGAGTTGAATTTGTGTGAGAGATAAAGAAAGAGTGTAATCTTTATATTGAAATAAAGACAGTTGTTCTTCGGTCGTGGATTAAGCGATTAGATGAACCACGTAAATCTTGTTTTGTTTGTGTGTGTGTTTTTTATCTGTTTTGTTTGCCAATTGTTTGTGTGAGATTTTGGGGGTAGGAATTTATATTTCCTAACAACTGGTATTAGAGCTATGGTGACAACTATTACAGATGTAAAGTACTCGGTCAAAAAGTTTGATGGAAGAAAGAACTTCAGTCCATGGCAAGTTTGGATGCAAGATATACTGATTCAACATGGTATAGAAGAGACATTGTGTGACAAACCAAAAGAGATGGATGATGCAAAGTGAGAGAGATCAATTCAAAGGCGATGAGTGCAATTCGATTGGCATTGGCAGATGATATTGTGTGCGATGTGATAGAAGAAACTTCAGCAGCAGGTATGTGGAAGAAATTGGAAGATATTTATATGGGAAATAATCTCACAACTGATTAGTCTTGAAACAAGAGTTATATTCCTCCCGTAGGAAAGAAGGTGTAAGCTTGCACGAACATCTCAGTGAGTTTAATTGATTGTTTATGACTTATCTAATGTTGATGTTAAGTTAAGTAATGATGATAGAACTATTATCTTGTTTACATCATAACGCTCTACTCATAAGCATATATTCAATACTTTGTTTTATAGAGAGATACAATCCCGATAAAAACAAGTTAAGAGTGCATTATTCTCCAATGAAAAGTTGAACAGTGAGGATCAACATGATCAGTTTCAAGCTCTTATTGTACAAGAGAATAAGAGGTTTGGAGTTCCAAGGAATTTTGTGCCGAAGGCATTGTCGAAAGACTCGGAAAGAAGATACTATGTGGGGGGAAAAAAGGCATCTTCATTCAATGGTCGTGTCCAAAAGAAAATGGAAATGTGTCTGCTGGTGTTATTGTATCTGAGGCTATAAATGAAGAAAATGATATTGATGAAGCATTGTCAATCATAGATAACAAGGGATAAGTTAAAAAGTAGATACTTGATTCTGCTTGTTCATTTCACGTGTGTCCTCAAAAAAAGTGATTTGCTACCTTCAAACCTACAGGTAGTAAGGTATTTATGGGTAATAATGTTTCGTGTGATGTTATGGGAATTAGAACAATCAAAATTAAGACAACGAATGTACATCATATTTCAAGTGTTATAAGGAATGTGATCTCTGTAAGAGCTTTGGATTCAAAGGATTGTTGGTGTGAAGTGAAGAATGGGGTTGTGTATCATGCTTTTGAAAAGGAAGGTTAATAATCTCTATGTTTTACTGGGGAGTACTATACTAGGTGGAGCAGTTGCAAAGACGGAATGGAAGATTAGTTCTTGATATGCTAGAGTGATGGATGATTAAGAGTGGAAAGAATATGAAGAAGTCTTGGCAATTACAACAACACTAACTTTCATCCCGGAAGCAAGGAAAGTTCGATTTGGTGATGTGAGAGTAAATTTCAAGTTTAACTATTTGAACTTGAAATTTTCTCACAATAGATAAGTGTGATGGAACGGCGAAGAACGACAAGATGGAAGAAGATGTTAGGTTCGAAGTAGAGGGATTTTCAACCACAATGGAGTTTTGGAAGAGTGCGTGAAGATCAAATTTGAGCCAATGTGGAGATTGTTGGGAATTGTGGCTCATATTCCTATTGGATTTCTATATAAAGTTGTACTTTTTAATATGTAATTTATTGGAGGACAAGTTGTCTTGGACTCTAAGAAATTGTAATTATTGTCGAACAAGGAATTGAGTTTGAAAACTCTATAAATAGAGATGAGGTTGAGAAGAAAAAAGAAAAAAGTGTGAAGAGAGAGAATTGTAAAAGAGCTGAGTTAAATTTTTGCGAAAGAGAAGAAAAGAGTGTATAATCTTTATATTAAAATAAAGACATCACTCGTGAATTAGGCAATTTGCTTAATCACGTAAATCTCGTCTTGTTTATGTATGTGTACTTTTTTTTATCTATTTTATTTGCCAATTGTTTATGTGAAATTTTGGGGGTAGGAATTTATATTCCTAACAATAAGTATTTTCCCAGAGAACCCAAAGGTTGTTGTTTGTTGGAACCAAGTTCCATAACTGTCTAGAAATGGCTACTCTGTTTAGGTTAGCTAAATTAGGCAAACCCAAACCACCCTTTGTTTTAAAATTGTGAATTCTAGACCAAGCAATCTTGGCTCCAAATCTCTTCAATTCAGTCCCAGACCAAAGGAAGGCTCCAAAGATGCAGTTGAGTTGGTTGATAACTGATTTTTTGAGGAGAAAGCAGCTGGACCGGTAGAGTTGAATTGCTCACTAGGATTGATTTGATAAACTGTACACGCCCTGCATAGGCATAGGATAGTGATCTGCTAGTTCAATTACTAACTCTGCTAATAGGCAGAGTGCCCTTTTGAATCCCAAGCAGAGATAGGATGTGAGTTTCAGTAGGTTGGTCATTCCAAGACAAAATAAAAAATGAGCTTTTAGTACTTTGACTGAATATGAGTCACCATGGGAGAGAAGAAGAATGTTATCTGCAAAAATCAGGCAGGAAATTAATAGTTTGTTGCAGCGCCAGTGGAATTTGAAAAGAGGGCTGTTGGAAATCAAATGGTGAGAGTGGGGTATTTATAATCTAAGCGGCTAATTTAAACACAAAGACAAATACACAAACACACACACACACATAGATATATAAGTTGGGATTTTGGATAAAGCATACAAAGAAATCCCAAAGTTGGAGCCAACTAACGCTTTTTCAAGAAACCTTGAGCCATCTTGAGATAATCTCCATACCCACCTCCAGATCTTCCGTTGCCACTGAAATGGGAGGACGTATAGGTGGTTGTTGTAGAGGTAGTGGTGGCCGAGTGGCCAGAATCAGTGGTGCTTCAATTTTCATTCAAAGCAAAAATAGCAGACTGTTTGCCAACAAATTGAAAAACAAAATACTGAATGTCAACACAAATCCAAAGAAAGTAAGATATGCTAGAAAATTAACAAGGGTCTAAATCTACAACTTTCAGTCCCTTTAAAATATATTAGCTATGGTCCATTTTTGAAGCCGACTCTCTACTTGAGCTTCTTATTTGTTGGCCTCAACTACAATTAGAAAACAAAATATATAAATTAAGGTCAGAATCTTGAGTGTGTACATATATGATTTGCCCAGGAAAAAAAGTGTATATATCACACACAGGATAAGGTCCGATGTATGGCTGGATGGTGGGTTGTGAAACCGGGCAATGGTTGCTGGGTTCTGCGCATGAAGATTGGGTCACTGTGTGCTCTTGGAGTGTGAAGAATGTGAAGAATAAGGGATAATATTTGTTGAAATGGTTTTTTTATTATTTCAAAAATAGTTTCGACATTTAAAAAATATTGACTGACATCGGGGTGGTCACAAATATTTGGACAAATATCAAGGGAGGTGGTTGACTATACTTACTGCTAAAAGTTTCATTCGTGAAATAATTTAGCAAGCCTCAGGAGAGGTTAAATATATTCACCATTATTTTAATTAGAGATTAATTTAGCAATAATCATTTAAGGAGGAAGGGTTGGGAGTTTTTATGACCAGAGCAATGTAAGATGTGTTCACTTCTCAAGGATCTTACCATTGCAAAAGCATTCCCTAATACATTTGACTCTGCCAATAATGGGCATGTGTGAAAAAATGGGCATTGTACCCATCCAGGCCAGGGCCTATCACCATCCAAGGAGAGCATTCTACTTGTTATCTCCACAGACAGAGGAAAGAGAAGAAAGGAATTGTGTAGGAACAAACTTGGTAATATATGGTGATAAAGTAGATGTACTTTGAGAATAGGAGGGCCTTTGCCTAAGAGGTTTTGAAAATAGGATAGGACATCCTGTTTAATGAGTAAATCAGGATCTTCAATACGCACCCCAGAATTGGAATTGCTCACAATTTCCATCGATTAGTTCTAGATTGGATGGATTTAAAGAAGGAAAGAGAAGAGATTGGATGGATTTAAAGAAGTCTCACAAAACTTCAATGTTTGCATCTAAATGAAACATACTACAGTTTTCATTTGCCTACAATCAGGAAATAAACCGTTGGCAAAATTATTTTAAGTCAAAAAGTTGGTAGAAAAGAAAAAGCTACCATACTGTCACACACCCCGCAAGAGCAACATTTTGCCATGAGGAAGACGCTGCATAGCATGTGAAGGAGCCTGGATTCAAGTAGCTCCATAGCAAGTGAAGGAGCCTGGGTTATAGAGAGGAAAGTTGTAGTCTAGTGTAGTAAAGTGTAGAATACTCTAGAGAAGTGTGGATTAATGTAGACTTGTAAATATTTTTGTAAAGAATTCTAGGGGGTTAATACTAGCCGTAGATTAGGATGCATCCTAGCCATCCATTAGGAAGGTGAATGCCTTGGAGTATCAAGTAACAGATAGAGAGAGCTGAGTTGAGAACTAGCCTTGTACAAAGCAAAGCATTCTTTGAGTTGTTCATAGAAGTACACGAACAAGTGCACAGGAGAGCGAGAGATGCAACATATTGGTCAGCACGGGTGAAGCCAAACTCATCATCTTATGAACCAACCAAATCCACAACAAAAAGATGATTTGCCACTAGGAATAATTTGGAAAAATAAAATCATCCATGTATGAAAATTTATCACTTAGCCATCAAATAACCCTCTTGAGAGACAGAAAAGAGGACAATTTTTTGCTCAACACAACACCTGACACTTTGGAAACCTCTCTGAGGTATAAATTGAGAGCACCATAGACAATAAACCTGGTTTCTCCTGAAAAGTGTGTCGAAATTGACCTGAGCACCATAGATAATAAACCTGGTTTCTCCTGTGGTTTCTCCTGAGAAGTGTGTGTCGAAATTGACCTCCACTGCTGCACAAATGGCATTCTAATGAATTCCTTCTGCAAAAATGGGATGGTAAAATAACAATTAATATGATGATGAAAGATGAAAGAGTAATTATGAAGGAGGGAAGGGCAGGAATGAGATACAGTATACTATGACTACCACAAGGAGTTGGAGCAAAGCCAATTAGTTGGAGCAATGCTTTGCTGAGTTATTCTTTACAACAATGCGTACAAAATCATGCTATGAGAGAGGGAAGGGCAAAAATGGGATTACTCTCCATAACAAGGAGAAGTCGTACCAATGCTTTGCTGAGTTAATCTTTACAAAAATTGTACCAATGCTATGCAGACAAAATCATTCTAACAAGTTAGCATAATATTGTGCTGACGAAATTATGTTATCATGGAATTCTAGAACTAAAGAATTCCCATAGCTGAATGACAAACTGTTGCCAAAAAAACTATAAACTTGAATGACAAACTGTTGCCAAAAAAAAAACTATGAACTGGAAAGGCTAGTTTTATAATATAAGATTAGAAAATATAATATGTTACAAGTTACAAAGAAAAAGGTCAAATTTTATACAGAATAAACTAATCTATATCAAAATAAAGATAGCCTATTCCTAGGGATTCACATAGAGAGAAGAAAATAAAATAATCAAATCCTGAAAAAGGGAAAAAACAAGTAGCCGATCTCTAAAGAGACATGATCTGTAGAGAGGCAGGAAGAACAACCTAAGATAAAGAGGACTAGATAAGCCTATTATAAGTTGAAAAAGGCAAGTGAGAATCTTAATTGCTTCAATTTAAAAATATTTCATAATGAATTTGTTCTCCCTCATGTAATTGGGATACACAGATAATAAATCATATGACTTAGTTGTTTAAGATTTCTAATTACAGTGGCTTCGATGGTTCGATTCATTTTCCTTTATGTGAAAAGTACAACATCATTGATTAACTAGGTTTGAGAAATACACATATGGGAATACACACACACACAGAGTAACACATCTACACTTCAAAGAAGAAAAATAGGGGGGTGGGGTGGGTGTGGACATGGACTGCAACTCCTTAGTACATGCTATATATTATATGTGATTGTGAGACGAATACAAACATTTTAAACATGATATGAATGAAAACTATGCTCAACGATTATAGATATATGGGATATATAGATGGTAGATAGGGAAGGACCAAGAAAGACTTTTAATTGAGTCTAGTTTATATAGTAATGGGAGTAAGGCCTGCCGACATTTACCTCTCTAAGACCTTGCTCAAGCGGGAGCCTTGCGCACTGGCTATGACCTTTATATATATATATATATTACATTTAAGCTTGGCGTTTGAATTTCCCCCCAAAAAAATTTCATCATCTAACGGTCAAAATTGCTTAAAAAACTCATCTGACGGTTCAAAATATCTATGCCTATCTACAGTCTAAAATTACTCTTCCTATCTTCAATTAACGATCATGATTCACTCCCACTTAAATTTAAATTTAAACATTTACCTACTTCCCATCTAAAATAACATTCCCATCAATCTATTATATCTCTCTCTCTCATTTCACGTCAGACCAAAACACCATCACTCTCCCTCTCTCTCTCTCTCTCTTTCTCTCTCTTTCAAACACACGATCAATGGAGGCTAGATCCGGCCGAACCCAGCTTGCTCCACTCCGGTCCAGCGACGAGCTGTTGGCTCGACTTGAAAGGCTAGATCCAGCCGATGAAACTCTTGACGTCTCAAGAACCCAACTGGCTCCACTCCAGTCCGACGACGAGCTGTTGGCTAGATTTGGAAGACGAAGCCGACCGGTCCGGCGTCAGCCGGCTCGATCTGGAAGGAGAAGCCGACCGGTCCAGTGTTGTTCTTGACCCATGAGTGATGTTTAGCTTAATTTGAGCCAATATATCTGTATATATCTAACTCTTTTCTGTTTTGGTTTTTGATTTGGGTTTTTTAGCATTGGATTGTGTCGTTGAAATTTAGGTGAATAATGCTTTGGTTATAGGTGGTGGAAAGAGGTAGAAGACTCCATAGTGCTTGATTCAAATGAGAAGAGAGGGATTTTGTACATGGCATCACTGGCTTTGTCTTATGCTAGGACAATGAAGATAATTAACAACCTATTTAACGTCGTGGAGGAGATCGCGCATCTGAGGGCGAAGATTGAGGAGTGGGAGAAGGTGGAGGCTAAATTGAGAGGGGGAGAGAGAGAGAGGGACAGAATGGAGATGAGAAAAAGAGCTCCCGGAAAGATCATACTCGCCGACAAACACGCCGTCGTTCACGGATCTACGGCCGTCGCTGCTTCTATCGATCTATATACTTGCGTCTCCCTTCACTTTCCCACTAATTCTAGTACACCCATTCGAATTGTCCCAAAGACACTCTTCATTTCCATACATGTGTTATTTTTCTTATAGTTTTATGTCGTGGGGTTGCCTTTGAAGTATAATCTAAAGATGCCTTTTTTAGGATTTAGTGGCAATAAGGCGTTGTTACTATAATCACTATCTTACTATTGTTTGATTTGGTTTGGAATGTAAATTTATTAGTTTGTTGACATTCATTTGATGTTTGATTTGGTTTGGAATGTACATTTATTTAGTTTATTGACACTTACTTGATCATGTGCCTGATCTTTGGTTATTTATTAGTTCTGTATCGTTGCGGTATAACACTGATGGGTGTGTTTATGGGTTGAGAAATTTGTAGTAATTTTGAATGTAAGAATTGAGAGATTGGAGTTATATTCATTGGATTAAAGATTTTTCACTATGGCTTTGTCATGTTCATTTTCCAAAGAGTATTGGAATATTTTTAATGAGAAAAAAAAACCTAATGTTATGTGTGAAGGGAACTATTTACCATCAAAAGAAATGAAACCTAAAGATAATGCAGAGCAAGGTGAGGGTTTGAATCCTTTCATGAGAAACTGCCTGAACGAAAAAGTGTAGTGAATCGTAATAGAAACCACTTGATATTCTCTTTGGTGATTTTTTTTTTATGGGTTTCTTTTGGTTTTACAAATTGAAAGATACCTTCAGGTTCCATCACATGATAGTTCATGATCAACAGATGATCACTTGGATTTGAATTGTAGATATAGTGTCATAGTCTAGGAAGCACGGACACGCCTAAGAAGGCAAAGAATCCGTGTCGGACACGGATACACGTCGGATACGCCCCGACACGTGTCGGACACGCCAAAAAACGTGTCTGGTTTTTTTTATTTTTTTGAATTTTCGGACACGGCGCGGACACGGCTCGGACACGGCACAGACACGGCGCGGACACACGTCCGACACGGCTTGAATTTTTAGACACGGCGCAGACAAGGCACGGACACGGCGTAGACACATGTTGGACACGCCAATTTTTTTTTTTCTTTTTTTCCTCTTGTTTTCATGAATCTTCTCTCTTCCATGAATTCTTACTTTATTTTTCACTAATCCCTAATTATTTTTCTAACAAAACCCTAATTGTTTTTGCTTTTTTCTTCTTTTTTAGCCTCTTTCTTTCTTTTTCCTAGCAAAACACAAGTCTAGAAATGTTGTTTTAATAATTCAACTATAGCCCATCTCATCTCTTCATCTTTGTTCTTTTTTACTCTTCTTACTCTTACTGTTCAACTACTATCTTTTACATGTGACTTTCTCATGATGCATTTGTATTTGGAGTAAGTTAGAATGATGATATTTAAATGATAAGACTAGTTTTTATTCTAATGTCTCGTTTTGATTTGGTTTTATGACTTTGTGACATCGTTTTCTTATAATTATTGTTGTTGTGGAGTAGATTCAATTGTGTACTTGTGATTTATGATTTGTGAATTTTTTCTTTATTAGGTTGATGAAAAATAATATTACTCTTAATTATTTAAAGTACGACATCAAATATTATATAAAAATAAATATTTATTATTTGCCGTGTCCCCGCCATGTCCGTGTCCTAATTTTTTAGGATTTGCGGTGTCGCCGTGTCCGTGTCGTGTCGTATCCGTGTCCCGTATCCGTTTCCGTACTTCTTAGGTCATAGTGATACAAAAATCCATATCGTATAAGTCTATTATTCCATGCAATTTTCACCATTTATATTCTCCTGCCACAACTTTTTTGTTTTTTAAACCGGAGCTCATACCTATGAGGTTATACCTTATGGTTTTCTACTTTTCAACAGAAGAATGCAACTAAAATTAAATTTTAATCTATTTGGGTCTTTCACAAAGGAATGGGAGAGAGAGATGAAGAGAGATTGGAAAAGTCATGGCCATTGACAAAAATAAAAGGTCATCAACAAAGATAGAGAGAAGAAGACAAATGGTTATCTAATTTATTTTGTATTATTTGATTTTGTGATCTTAATTAAAAATTAGTTAGTATTAAGATTTTTTTTATTTTTTGGCAGCCCTAGAAAGTTTTTTATATTTTATTTTAGCTTTTTAATATATAGTAATTTTTTATTATGAGTAGTTATTAAGAATATTTGTCATCTTGGTTATTATTTAGATGCATCTATTATTTTGGAATGAAGTATGTATTGAATAGAAATATTATAAATTAATGTTTTGATTTTTGCATTTATTGTTTTGGTTTAATTCAAGTTTAAGCCTAAAAAGGTAGATCTCCAATCCATATTTTTTTTAGAAAAAAGACTTGGTATGTGAAGATTTCTAAAATTGTTTTTTTACTTGTGAACTATGTTTTGAAGCATTTAGTCATTGTTTTTTTTTTAAGATGCCCATTGTTTTTTTATTATTATTATTATTATTTTTATGTTAAACAAGAGCTAATTCATATAGTGCCGTAGGCACGGGCAATACACTAGTGTGTGTGTGTGTGTATGTGTGTGTATATATATATATATTATCCTGGCATGCTTATGACTTTATCTCATGGAGTTATGCTTGGAATGACGGCATGGAACCAGACTCGGTTATTCAATGTGTTAAAAAATAAGCAAATTATTATACTCATGAATGGTAGATTATAATTGATCAAATTTGGTCGATGTAATTGAAATGAGCTATAATAAAATATCAGTGAATTGAGTGTCAAATAAATAATAAAGCATAATAACTACATAAATTTATAGAACAAGGATAACTAGAGATTAGTACTCTAAAAACTAACAAGCATAAATGGAGGCAGTCCTTATTAAGATGATCATATTTTTATATACGAAATGAGAATAGACAGAGAATGAGAAGGTGGGCCTTAGTGGAATGGTATGGTTGTTTCAATGTAACCTAGAGGTCAAAAGTTCGACAATGAAACAACCTCTTCATATGTGGAGGTAAGTCTGTGTACATCTAACACTCTCTAGACTCCGCAATGGCAGGAATCTCGGTATTGTGCTAGCCCTTTTTAGATTTAGAATCAGAATTGTGACTAATGATCACCATACATGCAAACGGCAATAGACTTTAGAGTTTGACAAGGAAATTGTGACTAATGATTAGATCCATACATCCAAAACCCAGCCCGTTGCCATCCCTGGATGTGCTCCTTACCATAGAAGTTGGATTTGTACCCTAAGAAGTTTGATGTATTCCTTTACCTATAATTTGAAATGTTTTAAATTACAAGTAAAAGTTAAAGAGTCTATAATGCCTAACAATAAACAATTAATTACGAGGATTGACAAAATTCTGTTTAGTATATCAATTAAAGAAGCTCCAAACAAAGTGATTTTGTATATCTCCAACTTTATTGTATTATTATGAACCGTAATACATATTATTATACAATTGTTCTTGAAGAGCTATGATCTTGCTGAACCTATGAGTTCACTCCTATTTCTAAACATTACAGGTAGCTGACTTCTATTAAGATTAAAGAGTTGGCAATGAAAATCAAGAGCCATCTAAAGATTTGTGTAATTTCCTACTTTCATTAAGTAATTATGTAGTGAGGACAAAATGAAGTTTATAGTGAATTGAATAATCAATTATTATTTTAGGTTGTTTAATTCTATCGAGGTTGATGAATTGAATTTAATTAGAGTGATTATCTATTAATTCATGGACCATATTTAGGTACGGAAAGAGTCTTAATATTCAAATTTGGGGCGTCACAGTATCTATGGGAGCTTGTAGTAGGTTGTAATGCCAACTTTACAGCATCCTGATTCATTATATATGCATGAAGATATCCTTTTCAGATTAAAAAAACTTCAGCACTAATTATAGAGAGAAGTAAATCCCATTAAGTAACATTTTCCTAGTGCCCTTTTATAAGTAAAGAACAACTCTATCTTAAAAGTTTTTAAATTTAAAAAAGGTCTCTAGATTATTGTAACCGCATGAAGGCTACTGAATGCTATACAAATGCTTTAGGGTTTCACATATGAGATAAGCAACTATAAAAACTCTTCTCTAGTCATTTATAGAGACTCCAAGAAAGATCTGTTTGAGATATTTATGACCAACTTACTTTGAGTTGGCAAGAACACCCAAAGATTATAAGGTTTGTACCAAGGCCTCCTCCCCCAGGACCTTCTGGTGGCAGGACCACAACTGGATAATGTCCCTTTTTTCCCCCCACTTTCCTAATTTCTGTCAAAGTTTACAACATTATGTTTTTGTTTCTATGACAAATTGAACTTCATTCCAACACCTGTTTTCTTTGAATAATGGTCCTTTTCCTTTTGATTCTACAAGGGCATATTCTGATGCTCATTTAATACATTGAATCATCCTCTATTCCACATTAGTTTCATCTTCTAAATTCCATATTGCTGCTTTTTATCATCTATTCTTAAATAATTCTACTTTCTCCTCTCTTAAATTCCACCATCTAGTTCTTACTTTACTTTCTCCTTTTTGTTGTCCTTTTACACACGCATCTAAAACAACTAGCCTATTTTGTGATATTAAGTTCTCTCCATGGATTAGCTTACAATCTTTACATGTTAAATGGTCTATATGTCTAATTAGGAAAAAAAGAAAAAGAAAAAACGGTTTGGCTCATTTTTGGTCCACTTAAAATTAAAGGCTACTAAATTTTCATCTCTCTTTTAAAATAAGTATTCCCATATTATATGTCAATGCAAAATCTAAGATATCCTCCCCAACATCATATATATCCCCAAATCCATGTCAAAATGTACCATCTCATACCTCCACAAGCTTTTCCTACATGACCATTAAAGTCTCTTACTTTGGGTATTCCTTAAATTAATTCATCCATATATTAATCGTGCTTTAATGTGTTCATCTGGTCACTTGCCAAAAAAAAAAAATTTGTGTTCGTCTAGTCCTACTTGGGGTGTGCATAAGTTCTAAGTATATTATCCAATCTTTTTTTTTTCCTAGTTGGGGGACACACTTTTTTGCCCATACCGGGGCTCGAACCCCTCCCCTCTTTGAGGATGGGGTGGTTATACCATTGGGCTACGAGCTTCTTTCTAATAATTATCCATTCTTCTTTCTAATAATAATAATATCTTTTAAATTCTCATTGATGATAACCCCTACTCCATTTCTCAGTTTCACTTTTCTAGTATAATAAAGTCTATATCCCGTATTCTCAATTGTCTAACCTTTCCTCCTACCTACTTAGTTTCATCTAGACATACAATATCACTCTCCTCATCATAATGAATCCAACTCCATTTCTTGCATGTTCATTTTCCTATATTCTAAGTCATTAGCCAAATCATACTATCATGAACTACCTTCCTTAATTATTATGAATTCAACAAATTAGTTGTTTTAAAGACGTGTCCGGAGTTTCACATAGCAAAACCCCACCAACACTTTATAAAAGAAATTTTTTTATATAAAAAAGAATGAAAGAAGAAGAAGTTAGTTATCATTTTTTTACCTTTGTTATTGGAGGACTCCAAATTTTTGTGTACATTGAGATGTTAGGATCCTTTTGTTCAAATTGATATCTACAAACACCACCTGAATCAATTAAGAAAGAGAAGAAAAAAAGCATATATATTAACAACTTTAAACAAGACGTGCCAGACTGTTTCTTCTTTGCCACACTCATGAAGTACAAGTGAGTTTATTGTAAGGGGAAGAAATCAATCAACAACCTGAAAACTTCGGTTGCCGCTCATCACAGGAACTTTCACATCCAAGTATGGAAATAAAGAAGAAGATATTCATTAGTGTTGGCTCCTAAGGAATACAGTGAAAACTTGATACAAAATAATGAGAACAAACATAACCAAGCCAAGAATGAAACAGAAGACCATATTCGATACAAGTAGATGGCATGACAAACCATATAAATACAAGAGGATGGAATGACAAACCAGTTCATATGTTTAAAAACTTCAAAACATTCGTTCGTGACTGGGAAGCCTGAGTCCTTGAGCTTGTCTACAAGAAGTTTTGCCATTTTTTCAGCCTGCTCTGGAATCTATTAAAAGGAACCAAAAGAAGGCAAATAAAATTGAAGAATAGCTAAAACAAAAAAGAGACAAGGGATCAAAAAAATGAGTTGTAAAGAGGCCATAGTCTACCAACCAACCCCAGTAAAAAGAATTGACTGGGATTGCAAGAGGTCAACGGTCAACCTACATAAAAGTTATTAGTTAGGCAATAATATTACACCAATGTCATCATTTTCACGAGAGTAGGGAACTGAGGAAGTATTGTAACGTACAATGCCATTTGCCTTATTCACGTAATATTCTAGATCATCACCTATCCTCTCATAGATTTCAAGCAACAACATCACAGACATCATCAACCTCTTCTTCTCCTTGCATATCTGATCCAATTTACTACTACTTCTACTGCCCATTAATTTCTGCTCCTCAACAATTAGTGAGACAATCTTAGCTGCAATGCGTTTACGTAGAGTTTCAATTCTAGTTAACCATTCGTTTTTTTTATTTTCTTGGTAAGTAGTTAACAATTCAGTACATGAATCATCATCATCATCAGATGAATAACAGAAAAATCCAACTGGAGCAAAGCAAAGCAAAGCAGCCAACTCAATGGGCTTTCCTTCTTCCGCATAATGGCAAATGAGATCCTGAACCTCCTTTGGCTCTGCACGATATACACAAGTCCTAATAATCTCCCATAGTCCCTGTCACAAAATTGTAATGAATCACAATAGGCAACCATTGGAACGACTTAGTCTAATTTATCCCAACACAATTAATTGATCTGAATGATAAATTTTCTAACATCAATATGAGTAATATGCTACAGATTATTTAACAAAAATATATATATATATATGCTACAGAAGCATACCATTTTCGGCAGGCATAATATGATAATCAACTTGAAAATAGAATCTTTAGGACTCCAATTAGTATCGTGGCTGTACCCAAAAAAATAAAAAATCAAACCCAAAAAATGAAAACAATAAATATATACAAGTAGTTCCTGTGTATAAGAAAGATTAAAGAAAAAAAACGAATGCAATATGATTTTTGACTTCTACCTTAGACATTCTAATATTTCATCAATAGGGGGCAACTCCTGGTCACAGGGCACCTGAACACAACCTCCCCACCCAGTCGACATCAAGTCCCAAAATAGTCACCTGGGAGCCTCCTTAACACGCGCAAGACTGCGTAAATTAACGATCATGGTAAAGATTGAACCTTTTAAAACTTGAAACATCAAGCAAATAGCAACAAGTTGTCAGGACACACACGCGCACGCATACACGCTCTGATAAGATCAAATGTTATTGCAAAGGGAAGAAAGAAAAAGTAACCTGGGGGGCAAAAACATAGATGGGACTATGATAGACACCAAGTAAAGATTGAACCTTTTGAAACTTGAACAGAATATATAGCAGAAAAATAATAATAATAAAGACAGAGATCTCTGAAATAATGTTACCCAGTAAATTTATAGGATTCAGTGGCGATATCCCAAGATCTGTTCTGCGAACCAACGGTGCGGCTTCAGGGCTTTAATAAGGATTGAACCGTGTAGCGTACAAACAGTGACGTATTCCAAAGCCTTTTGTCTCGACTCTTTTTCTCTTCTTTTACAATCTGGATCCCTAAGGTGCGTTTGGCATGCCTTTTGTTTTTGATATTTTATTTTTAAATAAAATAGAAATAATGTTTTTGTTTATGATATTTTGAATTGGACGCAAAAGTATGTTTGGTGACAAAATTTTATTACAAAAATTATTGAAACAGAAACATGCAAAAACACGTTTGATAACGACAAAAATTTTGAAAACAAGACACTAAAAACATATTTGGTAACTCCAGTTGTTGCAAAAAAATATAAGAAGCAAAAACAAAAAACATGTTTGATACTAACTGTTTCTAATTTATTATTTCATAGTTAAAATTTATTTATATAATAGCCTAATTTTTAGTAGTTGATTGGCAAATTTTGTACACATAATATTTTTTTGCGTTTCTCATTGTGGGCCAGATCACGTGGAGGCCATATGGTGCATCCTAAAGATAGATGTTTATACATGTGTTTGTAAGCATTTGATGATATAAAATTGATGATATGAATTAACAAAATAGTATATATAATGCTCGTAAGGAAGTTCAACCAGTAGCATATACCTTATGATTATTTCATCATATTGTCTATTGTGGTTTCTTATCAATCTATCATTATACAAGCTACTCAACTTTTTTCATTTCTTTTACAAAATAGTGTCACCCCACAAGGAGATATTACGAGTTTTGGCAATTTGAAAACCTGTTTGTTACCGAGAATTGTCCCTAGGAGGGGGGGGGGGGTGAATAGGGACAATAGGCAAACGATGAAAATTTTTCGGTTTAGCTCATTTTGACAACAGTAGACTTGTTTGGACTTTTGTCAAACACTTGATAAACTTATGTATTCAACAAGTGGGAATGAGAATGCTCTATCTATTATACACTTAAATGATCTAGTAGATACAACAAATGAAATGTTCATGAAAGTGCAACGTATCATGCTTGTAGTGTGTGGAAATCTTGATTGCGCATTTTATCAAATACATGATATGCAAATTGATTGGTAAAAAGGTAATCAAATAAATAGTCAATCAATTTATAATACAATCAATTCCACAACTCAACCAATATCCTCCAAGCATACATCCCATCCTCCTCATATGAAGCATTTAAACAATATTCATTAAATAAACAATTATAAAATAAATGTTAGCAAAATAAAGGAGTAAACCTATCAAGCACTTGGAGTGCTACTCATTCATTCATAAGATTGTTCATTGGATAAGGAATGAAATGAGCTAATTGAATATATGTCTATCAATGCTAAAATGGAATTAAAGCTCATATAGACATTTTATCAAACACATGGTGTGCAACTTACTCCAAGCATTCATCTAAAAAGCATTATGAAATTAAATATATAAAATGCTATTAAGTAAAGGAGTTAAGGGTTAGAGAAATGCAAACCAAGCAACACCACGATATTTACATGGTTCGGCAACTCCGGCCTACGTCCATGCCTCAAGAGCTCATCTTGAGATATCCACTATAGAGCCTTCCTTAAGGGTGGAAAGCAAACCATACAATTGCCAAGTGAATTATTTGGGCTTCCTTGCTCAATGAAAACCTCACCAAGACTTCTTTGCCAAGCTCATGACATGAGCTTCCTCTCTCTTTTGACGGTTAAGAGATAACCATTGCTCACTCTAAAGGGTGGAGAGCGCTACCCAATCCTTCTCCTTTTAAGGTAGAGAATGAACCTTTCTCTTTTTCAGGCTTGGAGAAAAATCCTTACAAAGCTTCTTCAAGCTACCCATGGCAAGAGAACCTCTTGGTCTTCTTCTCTCAAGAATAGGAAATTTGTGTACAATGAGTGTCTCTCAAATAGACAAGATATACAAATTCAAAGTTCTCTCAAATCTAGAGTTACAATTGATAAATCAATAAGAAAGCTCAACTCTAGAATGATGAATGAAATACCATAAATGAATTAATCTTTGGAAGAATTTGGTCACGTGTGGTGACTATCTCCATAGAATATGAATTCTAAGCTTAAGGATAGATTCAACCAACAATGGATGATCAACTATGGGTGTAGTGGTCTCTCACATCTGAAAAATACACATACAAGGTGTATTTATAGCCCTTTTAAGAGATATGGTCATTTTAAAGTTGTTGGGGGTTGTTGGAAGCATTAAATTATCTAAACTACCCATTAGATTCAGATCCAGCATCTTTAAGGCACCTCAAAATGAGTTTGAGATGTCTCATAAATTTTGAGGTGGCTCAAAGTGCATTTTGAGGTGGCTCAAAGTGCAGTTTGAGGTGCCTCTTGAGGTGGCTCGAAATGAGTTTGAGGTGGGTCAAAGTGAGTTTGAGGCACCTCAAAAAGCCTTCTCAAATGCTCTGATTCTTTCTGTAACTTTGAGGTGGCTCAAAGTGAGTTTGAGGTGGCTCAAAGTTAAGTTTGAGGGGCCTCAAAGTCTTCTAACATTTAAAGAGTCAGATTTCAAAGCAAATGTTAGGACTCATGAGCATGTATGGTCTTAGGATGTTAATATGTAAAGATCAAGACCTTTTTCATGAATTTTAGTGACCAAGAAATGATATGAATGTGAATGCATGGTCCTATCATAGAATTGAGTTTTTCAAAAGATATAAAACGTTTATACCAACTCAGGTCAAAAAATTTCTTATGAATCAATTTGATCCAAGTCTTATTGCTCTAATTCCTATAGACCATTCCAAATGATATGAGTGAAAAACATGGTCCTAGTTAGGACTTAATAATTGAGTTCTTCCAAAGCTTATGAAAGCTTGAACTAACTCAACCTTAGTAAAGGCCTCATGATGTTATAAATGAAGTTCATGGCCTATCGTTTATGCTATAAGGACTTATGAATTATATGAATGATATGCATTGGTCCTAGAGCTTTCAAGTGAGAACATCAAAGTAACTTTACAAAGATTACCTATACACTCACCAAGACTAAACTACCCAATCTTTAATATCTTCATTGATCTTGATGTGCATTGGGTGAAATCTTCTTTCTTTGATATTATTGCTTTCATCCTTTTCTCATGTCCTTGATATGAGCTTTTGAACATAGATGTGCATGATCAATGTGAGCTTTGGATACCTTTGCAATGTGCCATTGATCCTCTTGTCTTACTTTGAGTCTTGTTACAACGTAACCTGTTTAAGCACAAACTCAAGTAGACATTAAATCCTAACACTCACAATGTTTTGTTATCATCAAAATAACTAAGATAAACTTCGTTGGAAACCTTGGTTCAACACTGTTAGTAAGTTTTGCTTTTAATAGGGTCATTTATTTTATCTTATTAAGGGAATTTTGAATAATCATTGTTGATATTTTTTATGCTTAATGGTATACAGTGGTTGTAAGCAATATCTGATTCATAAACATAAAACATATGAATTAGGCCTTAGTGCTAAGAAGCATTGTTAATGTCATGGTTCCATGTATAGTTAGTTGGTGCCTTAGTGTTGAGAAGCATTGTTAATGTCATGGTTCCATGTATAGTTAGCTCCTCAATTAATTATGATTTTAGATATTCTGGGTTCAGCCTACTATTATAAATCAAGATAATACAAAATATAGACAACAAAATAACCAAAAGAATTAAAAGAAAAAATGCATTCAAAACATTAGTGAACTTTATTAAAGTTACTTTCCATAAAAATACACTTTATTAAAGTTGGTTTGAAACCTCAATCAAGAAAACAACTAAAAAAAATTCTAGATATAAAGTTGAAGAAGAACCATTTCCAAAAACCAAAAATAAGGAATAACAACGAAACTATTGTACAATTCCACCAATAAACACACCTACAAAAATGCTTCTTCCAAACAGAGTGAACAACCAAAACTATGTTCCTCCCAACAACTTCCCAACCCAACAGGCAATTTAATATGATTGTTAAGATTAATCATAGAAGTCCAACAAATAGAAAAATCAACCAAACTACAGAGTAAAAACCAGGTAATATGAGGCATATTGATTTTTAACATCTCCAAAGTCTCAAACATAGCACGTTTTGGCAATTTTCACAACATCCTGACCTAAATTAGAGTGGAGCACTTGATTCATATTCTATGATATATGCCAAATCCAAGCAGTGAAGAGAGTTCTCAAGAATTTCCTATCTTCTTCCTTATTTTTATCGATAAACCAGCAAACTAATTGATCAAAATAAGTAATAGACCTCCATTTACAATGGAATGTATTAGCTAACTGTAGGTACAAAAAATTGCTTAACCTATTATTGCCAAACAATTCGATGCACACACCCAAAATAAAGAACACAAAGTTTGTAGAGAGAAAGAGAGAAGAATATTGTGAGAGGTGGATTCGGGGATCACTTTCATTCATAATTTGATGAATATTTATACAAGTTGGGATTCGAATCCTTTTAGGATTTGAATTCCCTTATTTATAACTAACTTTTCTCTCAAGGAGTCTGAATTCCTTTTTGAGTTTTAGGTCTGCATTTGATTTGGGCTTTCTAGCCTTAAGATGGGGCGACTTGGCCTTTTGTAATTATTGACCCACCTTTTTGGGTTTTCTGTTGATACATGAGCTCAAGCCAACATAGGCTTGGTCTATTTTTTGTACCAGTTCAGCCCATTAGACCGAGTGATAATTTTGCCCTTACACATTGCCCCAATTTCCTTCCGTTATGAAATTCGCCATAATGGAGGGAATTTGTATGGGTTCTATCATAATTTTTTTGTTTATATCGAGGTTCCCCATTTAATGTTGGATACTAGCAACACGCAGAGCACATAAGTATCTTATTTACGTTTTCTCTTTGTATTTTGTTATCATACTTGTCATTTTCAGCCACAAATCTTCTACAACTGCTTGACTCACGTTCCTTTCTTTTTGACTTTCCTGGTGTCGATTTATCTCTTCAAGTTAGTTCTCATCCATTTGGTTTCATCTTTTTTCTTTTGAAAATGTCCTCTAGTGATAGCGACCGTACCCTTTCTGACAACCAAGAAATCGCCAAGTCCAGTTCCTCTCACCCTGTTACGGAGACTGCTTATGCTGCTGGGGTGGCTAGAGAAGTGGTCATATCTGATTAGGGTGTGGTTGCTGCTCTAGTGACAAGGCAGTTAGTTAACCTTGATAAAGTCAGAAGGGAATGTTGTATACCTAATGAGGTCATCATAGAGGGATACCCTTTAGATCTTAATTATAGCACTGGGGAAGGGGTTAAGTATGGAGAAGTCCTTTTCTCGATTTTCCATTTGAAAACCCTCAGATTTCCTCTTCATTCTTTCTTTAGCTTTGCTCTGTTCAAACTGAAGCTTGTGCCACTTCAGTTAAACCTTAACTTTTTTTGAATTATTTCTTACATGGTCTCTTTAAACTGTCTTCACAAGCTTGACTTGAACTTGAACGATCTTCTGTTCTGCTACTCTCTTCATCGGGTCAGATCAGAAGACAATCGTTACCATTTGTTCCCCATTAGTCAGGACAGAAAATGATGTTACGATACTCCCACTTCTAACAAGTTGTAGAAGAAAAAATTGGTTCTTATGAAGAGGCCCTGGAATGTCAAAGTGGCCCAAAAATTCTCTATCCCTCTTGCTTTCGGCAATACTGTGATTCCTCAGTTTTTTCTTTCTAGAAAGTTTTCAAATTTATTCCTCTTTTTGAAAGGAGTTTACATATTTTGTAATCTTACTGTGTTTTTCTTTGTTCTACAGACGAATGGATCACTTTTTTTAGGAAAAAGGTTTGGAGCCTTCGCCTTTCTGCGAATAAATACTTATCTCACTGGCAACTTCAAGCTAACGCCTGTAGTGCTCACGTTGCATCTGCCCACATGTATTCAACTTCAGATACTGAGATGGAATTATCGAAACACGCCCAAGACTAGAAAGGGCTCTTCTAGTGCTGCTAAGGTAAAAAATGTTGAGGGGCATAAAGGCAAATCTATCATTCCTTCTTCACCTCAAAAGAGGGTCTTTTCTGGTGCGCCAAAAACTGATGGTAAGTGCCATGAAGGGTCAGGGTTCTTTTGCTCTGACCTTACCTGGCGCTTCCAGCGACATAGCTGATGAGCCATTCGTCAGTTCATCTGAGCAATGGATTCTAGATTTGAAGAAGTCTCATGGTTCTTTCCTGACAGTGGGGGACTACGCTGTCCTTGAACGTGAAGTGATGAGGGCTCTTTCCTGTGGGATCTGGCTTCCCAGGGATGAGCTTTGCCAGCAAGAAGCTAATAGGGATGGGCTTCTCACTAATGCACCTCTCCATGCCATGGAGTTATGTCTCACCTTATCCTTTATTTGCTTATTTTTCCTAATGTCTCCATCTTTAATTTTGTCCACTTTCTGTGGTACAGGGTGTATATATGACCATATCCCTCTGCAAGGCTCTGGAGGTCAAACGTTTGAACGGACGCAAGGCCAAAAGCCTTGAGGGAAAGGTGAAATCCCAGACTAAGTCCCTTGCTAAAAAGAAAAAGGCAATTGGTTATTTTGAGCAGAGGGCATTGGAGGCTCAGAAGAAGGTTGCTGGACTTGAGGCTATGCTTCAGGTTTGCAAGGCTGGGGGCCTTGAGATATATCAACGATTTCTAAAAATCCCAGCCTTAAAACTTGTTGATGGCTTCTGTTATGGCTTTGAGCAAGGAGAGAAGTCTGAAGTTGAACGGGACTATGTTGGCCCGGATGAGTTTGATGCCGATTAGGCTATTGACTCATTCGGCAAATATATTATTCCCCCTTCTAGTGAAGCTGAACGCCAATTCGCGAACTTCTTGAAGAGTTCAAGCTTCATTCCCTGTTCTACAACCACCCCTCCAACTGTCCCTTCTGCTGCTTTAATTGCTGCTTTAGCTGCCCCCACTCCTATTGATTAGACCTTTATAAAGGTGCCACCCCAGCTAAACAAGGCACTCTGATTGTGGATTCCTTTGATCAAGAATTCAGCAAAGAAAATGGGGTGGCTCCTTAGGGTTAATTTTTGTTTTTTTGCTGCCCTTATAATGCTTAAAGGGAGCTTTTGCTTTGAGGGTAGACTTGTGCCCTTCTTTTTGTAATGAACATTTTGAGTAATACAAGTCTTTTTTCTTCTGCTTCAAGTCATGAGATACAGAATGACACTTCTGTTTCTAATAAGTGCTTGTGTTGACAACTGCTTTAGCTAGATGGGTTTAATTTCCTCCCATGGACTAGAAAGATTTTTTTTTGTTTTCATCATGTTGGCAATCAACGATTGGTTATTCAAAAAACTCAGCTAGGCATAAACTCAAGCAATCGGTATGTGACATTGTTCGCCTTTGCTGTAAATTGTTTTGAATGGGGCCTATGGCCTTTTGGTCATTCAGACCTCATCTTATTTTGGGCCCACAACCTTCTTTCTATTTAATTGCTCGTTTGTCTAGAGACCTTAGCTTCAATAAGCGATCGGTCATTTAAGACCTAAGCTTGATTTGGGCCAAGGGCCTCATTTATTAAATGATCGGTTGTTTAGACCTTAGCTCCGATAAGCGATTAGTTGTTTAAGACCTTAGCTTGATTTGGGCCAACGGCCTCTTTTATTAAGCGATCGGTCATTCAGACCTTAGCTTCGATAAGTGATCGGTTGTTTAAAACCTTAGCTTGATTTAGGCCAAGGGCCTTTTTTATTAAGCGATCGGTCGTTCAGACATTAGCTTGATTTGGGCCAAAGACCTCTTTCTGTTTAAGCAATCAGTCTTTTAGACCTTAGCTTTGACAAGCGATCGGTCGTTTAAGACCTTAGCTTGATTGGGGCCTATGGCCTCTTTTAGGTTTGGTCATTTTTGGTGGTGCAAAAGCAGGCGTAGGCTGTAATGGCGCATTTGGTTCTACGTCGTTCCATGTCCACCCCGTGCCCTTTAGGGCTTTTATTTCCTTTTTTATACTTTAGGAGACAAAAACTTTTATCCGGTGTGGGATTTTGTCCGTACATTCATTTCCAATGACCAACTTAAAAGTGGCTCTCATTAGGTTTGAGGCCAGTCATAAGGAAGGCGTATTCCATTCCTTTAAAAATAGTAAGGCTGTATTGCCTGAATTTAAATTCCAGATCTTCTTTATATAACAAATCTCACATAATTCTTCAAAGAAAATCGGGAATCATACTTGCAAAAATATGTCATGGTTGCCTTAGAGGCTAAAACGCCCTTGAAGTAAAGGCAAAAAAAAAAGGAGGCAATGCCTTGCCGTTGTGTATTTCAATCTTATACAGCAACCATGCCTTTCCAGGACAATAGGACTTCAACTCTGCACTTTATTTAGTATAAAGTACGAAATCTTTTGTTCGATGTGGGACCATGTCCTTTCTCTTTTTGATAGTGAAGTACTTTTTTAAAAGATATACTCTTTATTAATTTCTTCTATATTTTTTTGAGAATCAGAAGATAGTCTTTCAAAAAGGAATAACATAATACCTTTCTAAATAGGTTGTATTTCAAGGTTTGTGAATTACTTCTTCATCGCTAACTCTGCAAAGCCTGTATGCTTCCTTCTCAATCATTTCAGTGACTTCATACGGGCTTTCCCACTTCGCTGTAATTTTTTTGGAATTTCGTTCCTTTGTGTTGTCGGTAACTCTACGTAGCACCCAGTCCCCAAGGCTGAATGCTCGATATCTCACCTTTTTGTCAAAGTTGTTCTTGACCATTCTTTGGTAGAAAATGAGTCTTATTTGGGCTGCCTCCTTTTTCTCTTCCAAGAGGTCCAGACCTCTCCAGTGTCTCTATTTGGGTAGTTGGAGTGGATAGCTCGGTTAGTATTATTGCCTTGGATCCGTACGCTAGACAGAATGGACTCTCGCCAGTCAGACGCCTCAGAGTTTCGTTTGGTAAGCCTATAGGACTTTAGGTAGTTCCTTCAGCCATTTGCCCTTACGGTCTTCTAGCTTTTTTCGAACGTATTCGAAGATGGTCTGGTTTATTTATTTATGTTTGGCCATTGCCTTATGGGTATGATCTGGCAGAGAATTTCTGGTTGATTCCATACTTCTTGAAGAACTTATCTATTGGCTAGTTATCGAAGTTCGTGGCATTATCTATGATAATGGATTTTGCCAACCCAAACCAGCGGATGATGTTATTTCAGACGAATTTCTCGACCTGGACAGGAATGATTATTGCATACTCCTCTATTTCAACCCACTTTGTTAAGTAGTCGGGACTAGCCAGAGTTGTCAGGTCTTCCGAGGGTTGGTGAGGTATACTGGCATGCCATTGGCACTTATCACACTTTTTGGCGTACTCTTCTACTTCTCTAGCTATGTACGGCCAGAAGTACCCTTGGGTAAGAGCTTTATGGGCCAGAGATCGTCCCCCCGAATGATTTCCACACACACTTTTATGGATTCTGGAGAGCACCTCCTTCACTTCTGCAAGGGCCACATATCTCAAGTACGGCCCTGAGAATGATGTTTTGTAGAGGTGTTCACCGATCATAGAATATCTAGTAGAATTCATTCCAACTCTTCTTGCCTCCTCTTTTGAATCTGGCAACACCCCTATCAACAAAGTAAGCTTTGATGGGATCCATCCAACTAGGTTGGCTTTGTATGACCATCACCTCTTGTTGGGTATGGATGTTAGGTTCTTACAAGAAGTTGATAGGAGCTATTCTGATTAGATCTAGCTGAGCCACTGAGGCTAAACATGTTAGCCTATTGGCGTTCGAGTTTAAGTTTCTTGAGATTTGAGAAATTATGACTTCAAACTCCTTGAGCAATTTTTCCACCAAATTTTTTTAAGCTTTCATTTAGCCATCTTTCGGAAGGTAATCTCCACTGACTTGCTTCACGATTAGCTGAGAATCACTAAAAATTTGCAAGTTCTTTACCTGAAGTGTTTGTGCAAGTCTTAGGCTTGCTAAGAGAGCCTTATACTCGGCTTCCGTCTGGGGTCTGGATTTCCACACCGATTCTTGATCCTAATTGTGTTGATGACCCATCGACGAAGAGTCTCCACTGAAGATGAGATGGAAGCTTTGTCTCTTCGTCACTTTTAGGCTCGCATTCTAGCAAGAAATTTACAACTGCCTGCCCCTTTATGGTGGTCTGAGGTTTATAGGTTATTTCGTAGACGCCCAGCTCTATTGCCCATTTGGCTACTATTCCCCACTGATCAGGCTTATGAAGGATCGCTCTGATCGGGAATTTAGTTAGGAAAACGATCGGGTGAGCCTCGAAGTAATGTTTGAGCTTCCTCTTCGCCTAGACTTGGTCTAGCACAACCCTTTTCATTTTTAGTACCTCTGTTCTGCCACAGTCATGGTCTTGCTTGAGTAGAGCATTGGGCATTGGTTTTTGTCAAGTTCTCTGATCAAGATGGCGTTGGTGGCCGTTCGGGATACTGCAAGGTACAAGTATAAAGACTCTCAAAACTCTGGTGCCTAGAGCGTTCGCAGTTAGATTAAATACTGCTTCAACTTTGCTAAGGCTTCATTTTGTTCAGCCCCCCATGCCTCTTTTCCTTTTGATATGATAGCATCGAAAAAGGGTTTGCATTTATCCGATAACCGAGAAATGAATCTACTCAGAGCAGCAATGCCTCCTGTCAAGAGCTGAATGTCTCTGTGGGTCTTCGGCTCCTCATTTTGGAGGAGGGCCTTCACCTGAATTGGGCTCACCTCTATCCCTGTTCGATTCACGATGTGCCTTAGGAACTGTCCCGAGGAGACTCCGAAAGTACACTTTAACGGGTACAGTATCATGTTATGGCTTCGCAAGGTGTTAAATACTTCATGTAGGTGCTCCAGGTGATCTTCCCTCTAATGGCTTTTCACTACTATATCATTTATATATGCCTCAACTATTTGGCCCTTCAGGATTTTAAAGACTTTGTTTATCAGTCGCTGGTAAGTTGCTTCTGCATTCTTGAGTCCAAATGGCACTACCTTGTAGCAGTAGATTTACTTTTTGGTAATAAAGGAAGTCTTCTCCTGATCAATCGAATTCATTGGGATCTAGTTGTATCCTGAGTATACGTCAAGGAATGTCAATCGTTCGTACCCAGTTGTAGCATCGACTATCTGATCAATTTTTGGCAAGGTAAAGCTATTTTTAAGGTAAGCCTTATTTAGACTAGTGAAATCTGTACAAACCCATCATTTGCCATTCTTTTTCTGGACTACTACCATATTCGAGAGCCAGTCCAGGAACTGAACTTCCTTGATGAACCCCGCTTGTAGGAGGCGATCTACCTCTGAAGCAATGATCTGATTCTTTTTTGGAGCAAATTATCTTTGCTTTTGTTTGACAGAAGGGTAGCTAGGATTGACATTGAGTGTGTGACATGACACTAAAGGGTTTATGCTAGGTATGTCCATGTGGTCCCAAGCAAAAATGTTGACATTCTTTCTCAGCAGCTATATCAACTGCATTATGTCTGTTTGGCATAAAGAGGTCCTTAAGTTTGTGGGATCTTTGTCAGGAATGACCTCTATTTCCTTGAGCGACTCCTCGATTGGCCTTTCTCTTTCCGATTCCTTCGGAATGCCCTTCGGTAGAGAGTTCTGTAATTGCTCTTTGGTCGGTCCTTCCTGCACCGCCTTCCGTTTTAGCGTAAGAGCATAACACTTCTTGGTAGCAACTTGATCTCCTATGATATCGACTGTGTCCCTTCCATTTGGTGAGATACACCTCATCAGTTGGTGAATCGTGGAAGGGTCTCCTTGCATCCTATGTAACTAGCCTCTTCCCATTACCATGTTATATGAAGAGTTAAATTTGACAATGATGAAGGCCTCAGTCATAGTTCTTGCAGCTATAGTAACTGGGAGCTCCATAACCCCTACTGGAGTCACTTGCCTGCGGTCAAAGCCTACTAACGGCTCGACAGTAGGCCTGACACATTTTGGTTCTAGACCCATCTGCTGGAAAGCAAACAACGTCAAAACATTGGCGCTGCTCCCCGCGTCAACTAATACCCTTTTTACCTCACAGTTGGAGATGATGAGGCTAATCACGAGTGGATCCTCGTGAGGCATTTGAATCATACTCATGTCCTTATCTGTGAAAGTGATCGGTGTATTGGTTGAGTGATCATGTACTAAGTGGACTTCTCCAATTCTCTTGAATTTTTGGGTGTTCCTGAGATTTGACCCTCTTTCGAACTCGATGTCTTGGTCTGAGGCTAGTTGACCATGAATCGTATTGATAACCCAAACAGGAACGAGATTGAGCTGCTTGTTTGTTTTCTATTGTGGTTGATCAAAATTTTTCGTTTGTTCATCCCGAACAACGTACTCTGACAGACCCCCTTTAGCAATCAGAGCTTCGATCGGCTACCTTAGGCTCTTGCACTCATTGGTGGTGTGGCCGAAGTCATTGTGGAGGGAACAATGTTTATTCTTGTCCCTCTACTCTGGTGGTTGCTTGATGGCCGGAGAGGAGTGAGAAATTCATTTGCCCTTGTTTCATAGTAGAGTTTGTCCAGAGGTACTTTTAGAAGGGTGATCTTCTCCTCATTCTTTTTTTTTTTAGAACCTCTGGAGCAGACGAGGGAGGAGCTCGAGGTGACTTTGCTTTGGCCACTTGGTTCTTAGTTTGTTGTGCCACAGTGATCAAGGTCGATCGCTATCTTCTGGGTGCCTCATCCTTATCTATCCTTCTGTATTTTTAGGCTCAAAAATTCAGTTCGCCCATATCCTTCGGAGCGCTCTTTACCAAGGATCGGTGGAACCCCTTTTTCGAAGAGACTGCTATCTTAAAAGCTTCCACCGTAGCAGTCTGATCACATTGATCTATCACAGACATCTCTAAGTCAAAGCGAGTTAGGAAAGATTTTAATGACTCCCCTTTGGTTTGTCTCATGGTGAACAGTGAGGAGATCGTCCTTTTGTATTCCTGTTTTCCTACATACTGAGTCATGAACAGATCGCATAGCCGGTCGAAGTTTGGTATCGAATGAGGTGGCTATTGCTTGAACTAGAGTAGCACTGGCCCAGCCAAGCTGGATAGGAAGATTTTGCACATGAGTACATCATTTTTGACGTTGAGTGTCATCTTCTGTTGGTACTGGTAGATATACTTTACCGGGTCTGTCTTTCCATCGAAGGTAGCGAACATCAACAGGGTGAACCTCCTCGGCCTTTCAGTTCTAACTATATTCTCTATGAAGGGGGACTCGGTCTGCCTATTGGTGGTAAGCGATCGGTTGGCTGGATAGCAAGATCAGTCGCCCTTCAGTATGTTAATCTCCCGTTGTATCTAGATCCTCCACTCTGGAAGGGGCTGCGGGGGATTAACCTGGTCCTGGCTAGGCCGGTCAGGGTGATGCTGTCTGTCACCAGGCTGGCTGTGGTGTGAGGCGCTTAATGAACGGTTGCTCAAGCTGGCCCCTTTGTTTTGTTGTTGCCCGATGTTTCTTACGCTTTTGGCGTGTTCTACCCTTGCCTGCAGATTTGCGATCTATTGATGTGGGGCGTCATTCTGTTGGGTTAGCTGCTGAATGCTAGGGCGCGCCATCGGGTCTTGAGCCTCTAGCTGTATGGGCGGTGCTTCCTTTGGTTCTTGGGGGGTTAACCCAACTCCACCACATCGTATGTATTTCCCCAAGTATCCACCATGATTGCAAGTTTTTCAAGTTTTGGAAAATGACTGAACATTTCCCATAGACGACACCAAAATGTAGGTACAAAAAAATTGTTTAAGCTATTATTGCCAAACAATTCGATGCACACACCCAAGATAAAGAACACAAAATTTTCAGAGAGAAAGAGAGCAGAATATTAAGAGGGTTGGATTCGGGGATCCCTTTCATCCATAATTCGATGAATATCAAGTTGGGATTCGAATCCTTTTAGGACTTGAATTCCCTTATTTAGTTAACTTTTCTCTTAAGGAATCTGAATTCCTTTTTAAGTTTTAGGTCTGCATTTGATTTGGGCTTTCTAGCCTTAAGATAGGGCGACTTGGCCCTTTGTAATTATCGACCCAGCCTTTTGGGTTTTCTGCTAATACATGGGCTGAAGCCGACGTGGGCTTGGTCCATTTTTTGTACTAGTTCAGCCCATTGAACCGAGTGATAATTTTGCCCCTACATATTGCCCCCAATTCCCTTTAGTTATGAAATTCACCATAATGGATGGAATTAGTATGGGTTTTATCATGATTTCTTTATTTGTATTGAGGTTCCTCATTTAATGTTGAATGCTAGCGACAACGTAGAGCACGTAAGTATCTTCTTTACATTTTCTCTTTTCATTTTGTCATCATACTTTTCACTTTCAGCCACAAATCTTCTACAACTGCCTAACTCGCCTTCTAGATTCATTTTTTCTTGACTTTCCTAGTGTCGATTTGACTTTTCAGGTTAGTTCTCGTTCGTTCGCTTTCATATTTTTTCTTCTAAAAATGTCCTCTAGTGATAGCGACCGGACAACCAAGAAATCACCATATCCAGTTCCTTTCACCCTGTTACGGAGACCACTTATCCTGTTGGGGTGGCTGGAGAAGCGGTCACATCTGACCAGGGTGTGGTTGCTGCTCCAGTGACAAAGTAGTTGGTTGACCTTGATAAAGTCAGAAGGGAATGTTGTATACCTAATGAGGTCATCATAGAGGGTTACCCTTTAGGCCTCGATTGTAGCACGAGGGAAGGAGTTAAGGACGGAGAAGTCCTGTTGTGTGATCTCTTTTGTGTGTTTGGAAATCAAATTATATTTTACCACTCGTAATAGAACGAATCCTTAGTAGGATAGGGCTCTATATAAAGGGTGTCGATCCCAACAGAGACTATATTGGTTTAACAGTTAAAATCGAAGATTGGTTCCGGTTCAATTAGCAAACGGTGATTGTTTGTTCGCTTAAACTACATGAGTTATAGAAATTGCAATAATTGAAAAGAGTTTGAGAAAATATTAAAGAACTAGGGCTTAGACATCACCGCTAGCCTCATAACTATGTCATTGTACTAAATTGGGGAATGTATGAAAATGTGTATAAAAGATGTGTTTCGCAAGTGCTACATACAACGACGTTAACAAGAGGATGCATGGACCCTAACTAATGATAATCCATCTTCAATAGGCGTAATTTACCTACCTAACTATATTAACCTAACTACCTAATTACCTAAGTGTAGTGAAATTACTTTTTCTAAGCATGGAATGAAAGCTAAGAATTAACATATTCACGTGAAAATAAGCACAAAGCCATCACTCATAGTTCTTGTGGAACTATAAGTGCTTGAGGGTCATGTGAAACAATTAATGATTCTAAGACAAGAAAGATAAATTGCCAAACATGATCATATGAAATTTGTAAACTTGTATTGAAGACAAGGCACAAGGCTAAGTACATATACACATAATTACACAAAAAACTCCAATTCATTACAACATAAACATAGTTACATAGCTAGGTTTTTGTCCAAACCCTAGAGAAGGAGTTAGTTGGTCATGATGGTAATGAAGCACTCCATAGACAGAGATGATTCCTGTTCCATATGGTCTTCAAGGCTTTGTCAAAACCTTCTTTGAAGCTTTCCCTTTCTAGAAATTTTCTTCTCTTTCTAGAATCTCTAATATTTGCTCTCTATTACAAACTAATTCTATATCTAAATTGTATTTGCATTTAATTTCAAACTCAAAATATCCCAGAAATTATGTGCAAAGGCTTCTTGGAGGTGATTGGTGACAAGTGGCAAGTGTCTGAAATATCTTCTGTCAACTGTTTTGTTTTTTGCAGATTGGCGATGCATCGTAATTGGCATTACGATGTATCGTAATTACGATGCATCTAAATGAACATTACTATGCGTCGTAATTCCATGCCTTTGAAATTTGCTTTCAACTTGCATTGGTTTGGCTTCCGCACATATTCCGCAAATCCTCATTACAAGTATTCTATCATGTAGTCTTGGACTTGGAATGCATTCTTGAAATGATAGTAGAGTCGAATTAAGCTGGCTTTTGGAATAGAACCTAATATCAACAAAAACACGAAAGTACATAAAAACTATACAATATTTGCATCTATGGGATCAAAATACATAAGTAAAGGCGCGAGAATGTACAACATTCAACGCTTATCAAGTCTTTTTCTCGATTTCCCATTTGAAAACTCTCGGATAAAGTGGCTTAATTCGCCTCCCATTCTGGATAATTTGACTGAGGAAACAATCTATAGGCAAGTCAAACTGCCTCACAATATTATAACCATAAGAATGGACTAAAAAAACTCCTTGTCACCAGGGGTCTGTAAACCATGTTAGGTACAACATCCGGTTCTATTTCCTTTTATATGCTTAAGGAAATATTCATGCCCTTTTTTCGGTGATAAAATACAACTTTTGCAAATAAAATCATGTTGAATTTTCATAAAAATTCATAAGTCAAGATTTTGGCTTCTTTTTTGAACTTTAATGGATTCAAGTTTATTAAACAGTAAATGAATTGATGCAAAATAGCTATTAATAACTAGGGGATGAAACCAATAGCTTGTAAACATAATAATTTATCACCTAGACTTTGAATATAAGACCTATCATTCAGCCTCAACAACCAAACTTAGGGTGTGTTTCAATGGACACCCTTGAACCAAAGAAATCATTTTCGTAGTTTCTAACCAATATCTTCCCATTTAAGAGAAGAACTTCTGTCCACGATCATTGAGTTTATCATTTCCACTAATTTTGCATCATAACTAGTACCAGATTCTTGCACAGGTTTCAAGCTTACAACTTTGTTAGTTTGATTCCTTGCAACTAGACCAGAACTACGAGAACCAAAAGCCTTATGTAATGCATCTTTGCAAACAATAGACACCATTGATGGAACTGCTGCAGTTTGTGCATGAGTTAGGGTGTTCTGCAAAGAATGCATGTTTAATATATAGAACACAAAAATACAATTCAATCAATGTTATTCTGCCTAAGAATATGAAGAAACACTAAAGAAAACCAAATGTGTTGATTCCTTATGGAGAGACCGTGAGGGGTTTTGCACCTACATCAACTGTAGGAGTAGGGATATTTTGTTAGGATTATTTTAGTATTTATTGTGTATTTCATTCTATTTTCTTTTTATGGTTTGCCTATAAAAGGTTGCAGATAACATAACTTAATTGTTTTTTTTCTTTTTTAGGAATATTGATTATGGTGATTTTCTGATTTCTTTTTTAGTTCTTCTTCCCCTTTGTTCTTGGGTTTCCTCAACGCTTCTATCTGCTGGCCTATTTATTCACTCTCTTTTCTCATATCCTTCGTTTGCCTTCTCACTGCTTTTAGCCCCACATCATCTATCTCCTCATCCCCTATTTTCTTTCTGGTCTTACTACATTCTTCATCAGTTGGTATTTGAGCATTTTGGTCCTACTTCACATTTTTAATATTCAAAAAACTACAACAGGAGAAAAAAGGTATGACAAGTCACTGTAGGTTTATCTGATGCAACAATGTCTGTTAATTCATATACGATTTTTAGTCCAAGGGAAAATATGTTGTTAATTCCATGCACTTTAGACTATAAAATCTAAAAGTCAGATTAAATTAACTTAACAAGATATTGTGAGCAATTCCTACAAAAACTCATAAAAATCAGTACATGAAGGTAGCTCCATAGAGCTAATTCCTTCAATGCGCATGATGCACTTATATCTTCTGGTATCCATATATAAATGTTTGAAGAAGTCTCTAGAGATAAGTATCACTTAACAATACAATATTATCTCGGTGCTAATCATAAATTAGTTATTTAAAAAAATAAATGCACACTTGCGTATCAGGAACTGATTAGTTCAGACGAGTCACATGACAATTTCACCATTGGTCAATGGATCAATTTCCCCACAATGTGATGGCTTCACATGATTGGAACTGTTTTGTGGGGATGCCTAGATCAGCTAGAATTTATATTACCTTCATAATACGTAATTGGGCAATCATTATAACAAGATCGTTATATAACTTTGTATTGGTAAACATGTAAAAAACAGATGCAAAATTTCTTCTCAAGTTAAACAAAGATTTAGATACTTGTTGATTTTAACATAGTGAGATCTTACCCTGGTACGAAGATGGAGTAAGCTTGTCTACATACAACTAAAAAGGCTTTATTATTTGAGTATAATCAAAAGGGTACTAGGATTTGAAAGTTGGTTTCTAGTCCAATCGAATTAGTGATCAGCGTTGAATGTTACGCATTATAGCCTCTTAATTTGCATATTTTATTCTCTTAGTGATAGATTATTTGTGATTTTACTTTATTTTTGTGTTTTCTGTATTTTCAGGGCCTTAATGATTATTTCAATTAAAATCATGATTTTTGGGCTTTTAAAGATGACATTCAAGAGAGTTATATGAAGCTTACATCAAATGGATCAATTCAACTCCATATTTGAACTCAAAACAGCCCAAGGAAGTGGCCCAAGAGAATTATAACTGCTTAAGGAAATTCCGGGCTGAAATTCAATTCTGCGCGTAATCTAGTTTTCAACCCATTTTGAAAAATGGCCCGAAACTCTTATTTTTAAGTGTCAAATTAACTCAACTCATGATTAGATTGAATGCAATTCAATTCTGGACATTTTTGTATTTCACGTAAATTTAGTGAATCGGACTTTTAGTGGGTCAAACTTTGGGCTGAAAGTAAGCAGAAAAACCCACTTGATTAGGGCTTACGGAAAAATCCTAATTGACTCCTAATTAGGTGGGGACACTTCATATTTTCTTAGGGTTTAAAGTAGCGAATTTGAAGCTGTATTGGGAGACTTTTGAACAGCAACTTGCAGAGCTTGGAGTGAAGAACCATTGGAGAACAAGGTCTTGCGCGTATTCCATGAAGATGACGCATTCTTTCTCAACAGTTGAAGTAGTCTCTTCTACCATGAGCGACTAGTTCATCCACTAGGGTTTTGATGTAGCCCTAATTAAACATCAATGGATTGATTGTTCTAATTATTGGAGATTTTTGTATTCATGCATATATTGTGTAATTTAGAGGATTATTTTTATAGAATTGAGCAAGAAAAGTCTTACAAATTCAGTTTCAATGATTTCTTATCTTATCTTAGATACTTGATTATTGTTATTGAACTCAATCTCTGTTGTTTTCTGTGATTATGAGAGTGATTATTATACAATGGTAATCATTGAATATATCATTAAAAGCTTTGATAGATTATGTGTAGAGAAGTGGACTATATTGCACCCTAGAGTAAAGTAGTTAGGCAGATGACTCATGCCAATCGAAGATAGTCCATGACTTAGCCTTAATCATATATTATCTTCTTGACGGATGGAGGTGAGCTTGTAGCCACCGACACCACTTATGCATTATATAATGCCCCATAGTTAGTTCAATTGATCATTGATTGTGAAGTTAGTGGTGAAATCAATAACCCTAGATTCATCTCATATTTTCTACACTCTTTAGTTTTTCTTGCTTTTGTTTAATTGCTCCATTAGTTAATTTAGTTATGAAACTCAGTAACTCTTTTCTCTTAAATTTAATTATAATTAATTCCATATATCCAACTCAGTCAGACCACAGTCCTAGAGGTTCGACACCCTTTTCGATAGCCTTATTCTGCAAGGAATTCGTTCTACTGCGAAGTGTGGTAATTTAATTGATACACTTACCAACAAATCAAATTTTGGCGCCGTGGCCCGAGACTGTCTATTTTGATTGGTTGGATTTTTAGAATTAGTTCTAGTTAGATTTTTAGTTTAGGAATTTTTTATATTTTGCTTTTAATTTATTTTATTTTTGTTTTCTTTTTAGGTACCAATTAGTTTTATTTTATTTTATTTTTAGTTTAGAATTTTTATATTTGCTACTAATTTGTTTAATTTTATTTTTATTTCCTTTTCAGGTACTTCAATCACCATACCATTGAGCAAAAGGAAGAGATTATGGACGCCATGGCTGGTGTGCGTGATAATAATGAAAACAACAATATTGTGTCAAATGTTGTTGGGGAGAGGGCGAGATTGCTTAAAGATTACTATGTTCCAGAGACATACAATTCGTCAGCTGGATTCCAATTGCCTAATGTCACTGCTCAGAACTACGATATCAAGTGCAATCTTATTCAAATGCTACCATCATATTTTGGGCTGACTCATGAGGATCCGTACAAGCATTTGGATGATTTCATAGAAGTTTCCTCGTTAACAAAAATTCATAACTTCTCAGAAGATGCTTTTCGGATGTGACTCTTTCCATTCTCTCTAAAGGAGAAGGCTAAGTATTAGTTTAGATCTCTATCGGCAGGCTCTATCACTACATGGACTCAAATGCAACATGAGTTCTTGAAGAAATATTTTCTTATAGGGAAGATCAATCAATTCAGACAAGCTATCACTGGTTTCTCTCAATCTGAGGGAGAACAATTCTATGAGACATGGGAGAGATTCAAGGACCTTCTTAGGAAGTGTCCTCATCATCAAGTTCCAAAGTGACAGTTAGTGTAGTGTTTCTATGAGGGGCTGGTAGAAAGTAATAGACAGATGATAGATGTATCATGTGGGGGCACTTTTATGTTAAAAAGTGAAGATGAATCATGAACTTTGTTCGAGAACCTCAGTGACAATTCTTTACGACATGTGTCTTCATATCGTTCAAGCAGACTATCTAATTCTAATACAAGGAAGGTTGATAGTATTTTTGAGATTGGTTCTGCAGATGCTATGTCTACCAGTTTGGATGTTGTGGAACAGAGAGTGGTGCAACTCATGGCGGCTAGTCAAGTTCCTAATCCATCTTCAATAAAGCAGCATACTTTTCAGCCTCAGAACTATGTGCCACCACAACCATATCAAACACAAGTTCCTATGCCACCAAAGAATTCAGCTCTTGAAGATAAGATGACCCTTGCCCTAGCGAAACTTGATAAACTAGACTCTATTGTTGAAACAGTGCAAGCTACTACTCAATTAGTACATTCTCACTCTTGGTCGATTACCAAACTGAAATCTTAGTTTGGACAACTTGTCAATGCCTTGAGTAAAAGAGAAGAGGAAAAGCTACCAAGTCAACTAATTGCCAATCCTAGAAGGATACATGCTTCTTCGAGCAACCCACACCATAAGCAAGTGCAAGCCATCACCACTTTGAGAAGTAGAAAAATAATTGACTTTAAGGTGGGGGAGAAGAAACGTGATGAAGAAGAGGTGACAAAGAGTCCTAATGCTGAAATTTCTTATAAGCCTAAGGTGAAATTGAATACTTTGAATATCATTCAGCATCATCCAGATGAGAGTGATTCTTTCTTCATGGATGTATTTGATGATTATGTGGAAGAAGTTGATCTGGTTGCTCTATCTCAAGATGTTGAGAAGTCCATTGTGAAGGTGAATGCTATGCTTGATGTAGTGGCAATGAAAGATAAACCACCTTGGAGGATTCTGATTAAGCCATTGCCTCTTGTTTCTAGCACTCATCTGGTGCCATTATTGGAGTCTCCTCCACAGGTAGAATTGAAACATCTTTCATCAAGGTTGAGAGATGTGTTTTTAGAAGCCAATGGGGTCTTTCTGGTTACTTTGAGTTTGGCACAAGGAAGTGAGGATCATATAGGGGAGCGATGTTAAATCTCCTCAAGAGATGTGGCATTAGGTAAACCTTGAATTGAAGTCAATGAACGTCGCCTACGGACGTTAACTGTAGGGTGTTTTGTATTTTTGATTTCTTTTATTTTTATTCTTTTCGAATTTTTCTTTGATGTTTTTATTTACTTTCTTTCAATATTAGTTGCGTTTTAATGTGTGTTTTTTTAGTTTTCGATGTCTTAGATGCTTCTGGGGGATGCCGGGAGATTGACAGGGGTATTCACACTCAAAATAGGTGAAAAAGGGAGGTCTCGATAAACCTTGGGCGTTATATACCTCAAAAATTACACTCTCGGTCAACCTTGGGCAATAGACGCCCAAGGAGTATCAGGCTGGGCGATCGATCGCCCCTCTCTAAGGGGGATCGATCGCCCCATGGGATTTTTGAATGGGTAATGTAGCAGCTAGGCAATCAATCGCCCAACCCAAAGGGATCAATCACCCAGGTATAAGGGGGCTGATGCGTTTGTTTTGATGTTATTTAAGGGCCTTCTTGGTGACCTACTTGCTCCCACCCAAAAATTTAAGCTTTGGTGTCTCTTGTTGCCCCTCCTACATCAATATACACTAAAAAAATCTTCCACTTTTATTGCTATAATACTGCTTGATCACATCATTCATCACCATCATCATCCATTCCAACTTGTTCTTCTCCATTATCATTAAAGTTTCAAAATTTCTATATTTCCTTCTTCAAAAGAGGTGTGAATTAATTGTGGAGGTGGGGTGATTTCTTTGAGGGGGTTTGTGCTACAAGTTTGGGGGATGACATTGTGCATTGATTGTGAACTATTTGGTTGATTTTGATGCTCCATTCTAGCCTTGACCCAGATCCACCGGCACCACCTTCTCATTGATTTACCAGAGGTAACTATCTTTTGTATTTTTAGTTTTATTTTTATTTTTATTTTTATTTTTACTTTTCTTTATTGTATAAATTCAGTTTCAAAAAAAAATTTGTTTTTATTTTTCTGTTTTATATTTATTTTCACCCATGTTATTTCACTTGATCGTTGGAGTATAGTGGTTTGTTTTGACAGATTATCGTATTCAAGTTTAGGGGAGTGTGAGGTGATGCCTTTTTATGTGCTTTATGGCATTATGGGGAGAAATTTTGATGAAATTCTTCTTGTTTTAGGACTTTTTGGTTGTTTTATTTTCTTAGTTTTTTTATTTTCTTTTCTTTTGTTTTTAGATAGAGTGTTTTTACATTTTTTAAGGGTTTAATACTTTATGTAGGTGCTTAACTTGCAATTCTTTGGTATGTTTTGACTTTTTAGAAACTATGGTTTAAATTAGTGGTTTTAATCATTGTTTGCATTGACATGCTTTGGAGTGATTAGTTTTAGTTTCCTCACATGCACAGACACACTAGCATAATCTTGTGGGGTATAAACTTTAGTTCTGAGTTGTTGGGTTACATATGCTTGATATTAATAGGTATCCCTTGAGAATGAATACCAATGATATATTTTACTTGACTGCAATGAAAAAAAAGAAAAAGAATATGTGATGAATAGAAAATCAATTTGATCATTTTCATGAGTAATCGGGCCTCTTACCTCAATAAGCATTGAGTGTTCGCGTCAAAAGTGAAGGGATGAGAAAAGATAATCATTGGTTGTCTTAGTTTGTAGCCTGGTCGATTTGAGTTATTAGGTTCTTTGGGGTGTCTCGAAGCTTAGTGGTTTAAAGTCATCTGGTTTGGGAGTCACTAACTGAAAGCTTGCTACATGGATTTTCCAGAGAGCTTGATAGACCAAGACATTGTACAACCAATAAGGCAATGAAAAAAAATGAAAAATTCATGTATTCATGTTTGGAAGTATGGGTTCAATAATGGGAGCTAGTGAGTTGAACGAGTATATGACTTAGTATATTCGAAGCTGGGTAATGCCACGTGAGATGACTACTAGTTCACTTTTCACGAAGGAGCTAGAGTTGGTTTCTTTGAGATATGTTGATGTGAATTATGTGTGGGGACCATTGCTTTGAAATATGGAATTTAAAATTTTGAAATTATTCTTGAATGCAAGTCTGTAACTATATATTGTAATCTTCTTTTTTATTAATGTTTAAACAGAAATTTTGAATGTTTGTGGGTAACATTTCTAGAAACCCACACGAGACTATAACTCATCCACTAGAGGGAATCTAGGGGTTTAAAGACTTGTTGCATATGTTAAATGTAATCGTTTCTCCCACGAAAGAGGAGTTGGGTAGTTTAGTTAGTGTTTAGTAGTTTTCTTTGTTTTAGTTTTATTTTATTCTATTGCTAAGGGACTAGTAATATATAAGTTTAGGGGTGTGATCGGCGTTGAATGTTACGCATTTTAGCCTTTTAATTTGCATATTTTATTCTCTTAGTGATAAATTATTTGTGATTTTACTTTGTTTTTGTGTTTTCTGTATTTTCAGGGCTTTAATGATTATTACAGTTAAAACCATGATTTTTGGGCTTTTAAAGATGACATTCAAGAGGGTTATATGAAGCCTGCATCAAATGGATCAATTCAACTCCATATTTTAACTCAAAACTGCCCAAGGAAGAGGCCCAAGAGAATTATAACTGCTTAAAGAGATTCCGAGCTGAAATCCAATTCTACACGTAATCTAGTTTTAAACCCATTTTGAAAAACGGCAAAACTCTTATTTTTGAGCGTCAAATTGACTCAATTCCTTCATAATTTAAACAAAATTTTATTTTGGACATTTTTGTATTTCACGTAAATTTCGTGAATCGGACTTCTAGTGGGTCAAACTTTGGGCCGAAAGTCAGCAGAAAAACCCACTTGATTAGGGCCTAAGGGAAAACCCTAATTGACTCCTAATTAGGTGGGGGCACTTCATATTTTCTTAGGGTTTAAAGTAGCGAATTGGAGGCTGTATTGGGAGACTTTTGAACGGCAACTTGCAGAGCTTGGAGTGAAGAACCATCAGAGAACAAGGTCTTGCGCGTATTCCATAAAGATGGCGCATTCTTTCTTAATAGTCGAAGCAGTCTCTTCTACCATGAGCGACTAGTTCATCCACTAGGGTTTTGATGTAGCCCTAATTAAACATCAATGGTTTGATTGTTTTAATTATTAGAGATTTTTGTATTCATGCGTAGATTGTGTAATTTAGAGGAATCTTCTTTTAGAATTGAGCAAGAAAAGTCTTACAAATTCAATTTTAATGATTTCTTATCTTGTCTTAAATACTTGATTATTGTTATTGAACTCAATCTCTCTTATTTTATGTGATTATGAGAGTGATTATTATAAAATGGTAATAATTGAATATATCATTAAAAGTTTTGATGAATTATGCCTAAAGAAGATGGACCATATTGTACCCTAGAGTAGAGTAGTAAGGCAGATGGCTAATGCCAATCGGAGATAGTCCATGACTTAACCTTAATCATATATTATCTTCTTGACGGATCGAGGTGAGCTTGTAGCCACCGACACCACTTATGCATAATATAATACCCCATAGTTAGTTCAATTGACCATTGATTGTGAAGTTAGTAGTGAAATCAACAACCCTAGATTCATCTCATATTTTCTACACTATTTAGTTTCTTTTGTTTTTGTTTAGTTGCTCCATTAGTTAATTTAGATATAAAAATCAATAACTTTTTTCTCTTAAATTTAATTAGAATTAATTTCGTATATCCAACTCAGTCAGACCACAGTCCCAGAGGTTTGACACCCCTTTCGATAGCATTATTCTGCAAGAAATTCGTTCTATTGCGAAGTATGGTAATTTAATTGATACACTTACCAACAAATCAATTAGGTGCTAGATGATTATTAATTATGAAGTTTAATTATAAAATCCAATACTTTAAAATGAGATTTAACTTGGGAGTGACTTGCAAGAAGAATGTGGCAGCTGCTGCTGTAAAGTCTGTTTCTATACGATTGTACATACACACGAACACGTAAAATAAGTTCCGAAACATGCCTGCTAGTTTGTATTCAAACTTTAATTCCACATTTCCAAAGAGATTGAATACTATCTTTGCCAAATGAATAAGTAAACATTTATTGATTGAAAGTTTGATGGATAATGCATCCTCAACTATGATTCCAAGTTATACTAAAAAAAATTGGGAGGTCGAAAACCAAACTTCAAAGCCACAATTCCCCAAAAGTTCGAACACTATCTTCACCAAATTAACAATTAAACATTTATTGATTACCAAGCAAGCCTATTATTTCAACTATAAGAACCAAAAATGTAAAATTAATTGTACCTAGAGCTGATGTATGAAGGTAAAGTGGTGGAACTAGCCTCGACAATATGCTTTGAGCGTTCTGGTAATGCACAATCACATCATCAACCAAAACCCATTCTTCAGCCCTAACGGCCTTCACGATCTCTTCTTTGGCCAAATCGAAGTATCCTTTGAGCTTATACGCAACCTTTTAGTTCGAAACTGAATCCACAATGACATTTTCCATTGTTCGATTATTGGAAGAATTAGAGCTTGGTTCAGAATCATAGGAAGGAGATGAATCCGAGAAGATCAAGTCCAATGAGTCGATGAGTCCTCTGAAAAAACTTATATCTGAGAGTTTATTCAATAACATACTAGTCAAGTTATAGATACAATGTTTAGAGAGAGATAGAGGAGAAATGCTTGCCATTTTTGATAAATCAAGAGGGTACTGGGAATGTTTCATTCCACAGATAGATTATGAAACAATTTATCCAACAAAACGATTAATGGCTCGAGCTCTGCAAAGATGTGCATTCAAAATGGCTTGAGCTCTGCTCCTTCAACATGAAACTAGGGTTTTAGAATCGCAGCACCGAATCATCACAATTGCCATCACAGAGGAGAGAGAATCAATCGACAAAAATGCCCTAATTTTTGCACTTATACCTGTTGCAAGTTTGGGCTTTGTGTCATCTGCTATAGTGATTTTTGTTGTATCATTTCCACCGCTATAGTGATGAAACACCATACAACACCATTGGGCTATTTTGAATTTGGGCGTATTTTTTTGAAATGTTACACAATTGTGCAAAACAAAACAGACATACACCAAACATGTTTTGGGCCTACTTTTTGTTATTATAGCGGACCTGCAACAAAAACACAGAAAACAAAACACAAACCAAATAGCCCCTAAGCCATTGAGTCATCTAGTTTGGCTTGGCCAAAAGTGCTTCCATATTCAAATTCTAGCAATCACGTCAATATTTTAGCTAGCCACATCAGCATGTCAGGATATTTGAATTTTGGCTCTATAATAGTTTCTCCAAATTTCCGCTAGCCAAAAATAATAATATTTTAATAACTTATTAATTTTTTCCAATTTAAATTTAAAATTATTAAATATTTTTTATTTACTAACGGCTATATTTTTCATCTTATATAAACACTCATTTGATCATTTATAAAATCATCACTACTTTCATCTCTTTTATTCTTGCAAAAGTTCATTCACCATATCTTTCAATTTTGAATTTTCAATGGCTTCGTCATCACGACATTTTTCAAATTCTAATTCTCCACATTCTTCGCCATCTTCCTCGTCAATAGATCTTGACAAATTGCTTGAAGACCATGTATCTACCTACAAAGAAATTTTGAGCTGTTGTACGCTGGAGATTGTAGCTCAAGTATTTCAACCACCTTATAGGCGTCGGTTCATTCATTGTGACCGAGAAGGATGCCACCGTCAGCTAATGAAAGACTACTTTAACGAAAATTACTTATATACACTCGAGCAATTTCATAGACGATTTAGCATGCATCGAGAACTATTTCTTCATATCCCGAATGATGTTCAATCTTATGACGACTTCTTCGTCCAAAAAATGGATGCGAGTAGTCATTTGGGATTGTCTTCTATATAGAAGATGACAACTACAATACACATTCTTGCATATGGTGGACCAGCCGATTCATTTAACGAGTATATTAAAATTGGCGAGAATATTGCAATTAGTTGCTTGAAGGCATTTTGTACTGCTGTTATTGATGTGTATGAGCAGTAGTACATGTACGAACCAAACGAAACCAACATTGCACGACTGCTTCAAAAATAGAAGGCTATAGGATTCCCAGGTATGCTTGGTTCCATCGACTGTATGCACTGGGAGTAGAAGAATTTTCCAGTGGTGTGACATGTCAAGCACAAAGGCCACTCCCATAAGGCTACTCTAATATTGGAGGCGGTAGCCTCAAAAGATTTGTGGATTTGGCATTTATTCTTTGGAATGGCAAGTTCACACAATGATATAAATATGTTGGATCATTCCTCCGTATTCGACCGTATTGTTAGTGGGAGAATGCCTCCGGTTAATTATGTGGTGAATGGGCATCAGTATAGCATGGGGTATGTGATAGGTGTAGAATGTTACACATTCTAGCCCTTTAATTTGTGTATTTTATTTTTTTAGCAGTAGATTATTTGTGATTTTACTCTGTTTTAGTGTTTTTTGTATTTTTAGATCTTTAATAGTAATTTCACTCAAATCATGATTTTTGGACTCTTAAAGATGACATTCAAGAGGGTAGAAGAAGCCTAAAACAATGGGACCAATTCAACTCCATATTTCAACCCAAATCAACCCAAGGAAAAAACCTAAGAGAAGTGTAACTACTTAAGGAGATTAGGGGCTAAATTCCAATTCTGCGCAAAATACAATTCTGAACCCGTTTTGGTAATCTGTTCATAACTCCTGTTTTCAACTATCAAAATGGGCCAAATTTCATTTAGGTTGAACGAAATTGGATTTTAGATCTTTTTTTATTTCACAAAAATTTCATGAATCAAACTTCTAAGGTGTCAAACGTTAGACCAAAGTTCAGCAGGAAAATCCACCTAATTGGGGCTGTGGGAAAACCCTAATGTCTCTTAATTAGGTTAGGACATTTCATGTTTCTCTTGAAAAATAAAAGTGACGAATTAGAGATGTTTTGGGGACCTTTTGCTAAAGTTTTGAAGATCTTTTGGAGTGAAGAAATATTGGAGAACAGGACGTAGTACTACTTCCATGGAGATGATGTCTTCTTCCTCAACCGTTGAAATATCTTCTTCTACCATGAGCGGCTAGTTCTTCCACTAGGGTTTTGATGTAGCCCTAACTAAGCATCAATGGTTTGATTGTTCTAATTATTGGAGATTTTTATATTCATGCATAGATTATGTAATTCAGAGGATTCTATTATTGATGAATTGAGTAATAAAGTTTATATTCAATTTTAATGATTTATTATCTTGTCTTAGATACTTAGTTGTTGAGGAATTTGGCTACCATCAGAAGAGAGTATCCTGAATCACACTCGAAAATTAGACTCCAATGTTTTTGCGACACATATTTACGCTCGCCAAACTCAGTACCGTAGCAAAGAGACAAATGTGGAATCAGATTAGTGATGTATATGAGGATCTTTAAGTGATGTTGTTTTTTTATGTACACCTATCTTTAAGTTATGTTGGTTTTTTATGTACTCATTTCCTTAAGTTACGTTGGTTTTTTATGTACTCCTTTTTTTTTAAGTAATGTTGTCATTTTATGCACTAGAATTTTAAGTTATTTTGCATTTTATATACTAAAATTTTAAGTTATGCTGTATTTTTATGCTTGTAAGATGTTATAAAATATTACGCAATAGAATTTTGATTATATTGTAAAGGTATAAGTTCACCATTCACACTACAGACTCATCCCTAGCTTGTACATACTCAGTCATTGCTTAACTAGACCTTAAAACACTGTTTCTCACTCCTACCAGTTTGGGTCAGCTGATAGACTCCCCATCAGTCGGCTGAAAACTTGGCACTGCTTCGGTCACATAGAGACCGAGTTATTTTTGACCGATTTTTTTTCCTTATTATTTAATTTCAAAAAGAAGATGTGAATATATATATATAGATGGAGGGTATATATAAATATATACGTATATATATATACATTGTGGGTATATATTTATGTGTAATTATAAATAGATGGAGATACATATATATAATTATATATATGTGGAGAGGGTATATATATATATTGTTATATATATATGTATGTGGTTAAGATTGGTGGAAAGAATGTGTGGGAGAGAATTGATAGAAAAGATAAGGCAAAAGAAAGAAAATTAAAAGGAAAAAAAGGTGGAACAGATGGTGTCAGCGAAAAGGAAAAGAGAAAGAAAGAGAGCTCTAGAGAGAAAAAGAGGAAATAGAGAGAGGGTTCTAGAGAGAGAAAGGGGATCCGAGAGAGAGAGTGGATCTGGGTTCTCTCACAGCGTGTGATGGTGGTTGATGGAGGTCTATCGTGTGGGTCTTCATGGTTTTTCAGCTATGAGGTAAATGTAAGGCTAGTTTCAAAATGGGTTTGTGTTGCTTAAGGTTATTAGTTGGGCTAGCCGTGGCCTGGTACTCTGATGGTGGTGGAGACACGACTAAGTTGTGTTTCGTTCAACTGAGGTCAGCTAAGGTGTGGTGGTTCACGGCTAACCATAGTGATAATGGTAGTGGCTGGGGGTTGTTGGGCTTGGGTTCACTGGGTCTGTTGATGGGGGGTTTGGCAGTCAACGGTGGCAGCAACTTGTGGGCTTGGTGTAGCTTGAGGTTGAAGACGGTTGGGTGTTCACAACTAAAGAGAGAGAGAGGCTGATGATGATGACTAATTTGCTCTCCATTTCAGATGGTCAAGGGAATGCTTCAGTTGGCTGAAAACATCATTTCGGCCAACCGAAGCTGTACTCCATCCGGTCAACATTGGTGAATTGAGCTTTGACGGTGGTGGCTGATGGTTTTGACTACTCGTGGTGGTGTTCCGACAGAGAAGGTGGTTTTGGGAAAAGTTTGGGTCGGCTTCAATGACGGTTAGCTACTTGGGTTGTGGGTTATTTTGGGTAGCTAATCATGATGGGTTAACAGCTAGTTTGTGGCCGAAGATGGTGGGTTGAGGTAATGGCAGCCATGGTGGGTCTTCCATAGGGCTCGATTTACATGGCTTAGGTGACATGGGCTACTTGATTGGCGACTTCGGGTGGTTCTGGTGAGGAAGTGCATGGCTCGGTTGTGGTGTTGGGTTTGGTTATAGCGAGTTTATGGTGTACCGTGACTGTGGCAAAGTGGTGTAGTGTTAGCCCCTTGACAGTTGTCCTAAGCCAAGGCATGGGCATGAGGATGCATGGCCCTTGCAGGGCTAAGGGTTGACACACTTAGTCTTAGTGGCAGTTTCGTGATTATATGGAAATTTTGTTGGAAAGGTATTTTTGTAAATTGGAATATTGGGGATTTTTGGGAATTATTATTATTCCTCCTCAGACATAGAGTATATATTCTCCTAGCAGAACTGTGAAAGTTACTTTTGCATATATAGGGGGTATGGTTACTCGAAGGATTTTCTCCCCCAAGCCAAGGGTGGGCTATGCCATGGGCATGCCCCAAGCCTTGTGCAAGGGCTTGGTAAGCTTAGCACGCGCACGGCACGCGCATGGACACTTGAACACGGTTGACGGTTTTTGGATTATCGGGCGGACCATGGCTGATGGTGGCAGCACATGGACACGCATTGCATGGGACGTGCAATAATATGTGAGCAAGACAAGGTTGGTAGTGCATGGCATTGGGGTGTGACTTAGGCCATGGCACCCACACTCACTAGCTGGCCAAGCTAGTGAGCCCAGTCGACGGTTTTCCCAGATGCTACTGACGTGCATGATCTGTGATGCACACAAATTACTGAGACCACATTATCTATTCAGAGATGGACAGGTGTGGGCAGTTCTGAGCATATGCGGTTCGCTTGTGGCAAGTGATTATGTGTGACCATGCATATGGCAGTCAAAGGAGAACAACACGTGGTAGTTGCTGATGAGTTTGTGGCTTGTGGCAGTTGCTGGCCAGTTTTACCTTGTTGGTGCACTATCCTAGCAGTTGGGGGTGTCAACTGCATATGCATATGTGGCTAGATTGGATTAGGACCTAACCCTAGCAGTTTGGGGTGTAAACTGCATATGGGAGTGCTTGTCCCCCATTGGTTGGCAACCTAGGGCAGTTAGGGTTGTCAACTGCTATCTATACAATATATAAATATAGATATACTAGGCAATTTGTGGGAGAAAACCGACTAATATGTGGAAGCTTTATGATTGGCTGGAAATCCTATGTAGTTGGGCTGTAACCACCCTAGTGTAGTCATGGAGCATTTTTGGGTATAGGTAGTTATAGGCAGTTTTCTTGAGTGCCTATATATATGCACAGCTATTGCTGGGAAGGCATACAAAGGGTGCCTGAGCCTAGCACGAATTCTTTGTAAAACTTTGAGTGAATAAAGTTTGAAGGTTGGGACCTTGGTCCTGTAACTATTGTGTGCTTTATACTTCTGTGGTTTGTTAAAAGGCTGAGACTTGGTGGCCCCAAGTGCCATTACAGAGGTAGAAAATTAGGTGATAATTTGACCCTATAACAATTGGTATCAGAGCCCGGTTGTGACAATGGCTGGTGGTAATACAAGGGAGAGAGTTTCTCATTTGGAAGACTTCGTCAGTGCTCCTCCGTCTGAATCCACAGTACCTCTTGCTGTTCAAGCTGAACAACTCGCCGCTGAAATTCAGACAATGAAAACGATAATTGCAGGTTTGTCTTTTGAAATGCTGTCCTTGAAAACTTTTGTTGAAGAATTCATGGCAGTAGCTCAAGAAAAGATTGCTGGCGTCTTAGAAGACATGGTTTCTCTTGCTGATGTCTTCAAGGCAAACTTGAAGGACTGATCGGCGTTTAATTTTGATCATTCTAACCTCTTAACTTATGTATTTTATTCTTTTAGTGATAGATTATTTTGTTATTTTATTTCGTTTTAGTGTTTTCTGTATTTTCAGGGCCTTAATGATTATTTCAGTTAAAACCATGATTTTGGGCTTTTAAATATGACATGCAAGAGGGTTAGATAAATCCTACGTCAAAGGGATCCATTCAACTCTTTATTTTAATTCAAATCAACCCAAGGAAGAGGTTCAAGAGAATTACAGCTGCTTAAGAAGGTTACGGGCTTGAAGCCCAAATCTGCGCTTAATACAATTTTAATCTCATTTTAGAAAACATACCATAAGTGTTATGTCTGAGCGTCAAATTGACTTAATTTCTAACTAGGTTGAAAGAAATTTAATTCTGCACACTTTTGTATTTCACAAAAATTCCGTGAATCGGACTTCTAGTGGGTTAAAAGTTGGGCCGAACGTCAGCAGGAAAAACCCACTTGATTAGTGCTGCGGGAAAACCTAATTAATTCGTAATTGGATTAGGACTTTGGTGTATTCTCTTGGGTTATAAAGTGACGAATGGAAGGCTGAGTTGGAAGAGTTGGAGAGAGCTTAGAGAGCCTTTGGACAGAATTGAAGACATACTTTACAGAGCTTTTGAGTGGAGAACTATTGGAGAACGAAGTCTTACGCATAATTCATGAAGATGATGCCTTCTTCCTCAATCGTTGAAGCTTCTTCTTCTACCATGAGCAGCTAGTTCATCCACTAGGGTTTTGATGTAGCCCTAACAAAGCATCAATGGTTTGATTGTTTTAATTATTGGGGACCTTTATGTTCATGCATAGATTGTGTAATTTAGAGTATTCTTATTATAGAATTGAGCTATAAAAGTCTTGCAAATTCAATCTCAATGATTTCTTATCTTGTCTTAGATATTTAGTTGTTGTTATTGAACTCAATCTCTCTTATTTTCTGTGATCATGAGAGCGATTATTACACAATGGTAATCACTGAATATATCATTATACACTTTGATGGAGTATGCCTAGAGAAGATGAACCATACTACACCCTAGATTAGAGTAGTTAGGCAGATGGCCCATGCTAATCGAAGATAGTCCATGACTTAGCCTTAATCATATTTTATCTTCTTGACGGATGAAAGTGAGCTTATAGCCACCGACACCACTTATGCATGGTATAATTCCCCATAGTTACTTCAATTGACCATTCATTGTGGAGTTAGTGGTGAAGTCAAATACCCTAGATTTATCTCATACTATCTTCACTCTCTATTACCTTTGTTTTTATTTTTATTTTGCTTTTTAATTAGTTTAAATATAAAAATTAAATTTCTTTTCTTCTTAAATTTAATTAGAATTAATTCCGTACTCCAACTCATCAGACCATAATCCTTGAGGTTCGACACCCCTTTCGATAGCCCTATTCTGCAAGAAATTCGTTCTATTGCGAAGTGTGGTAATTAGAATTTGAGACGCACTCACACACGAATCAAGGACATGGAAAACGAAGTGACCCTGGTGAAGAAGGTACTCCATGGCCAGACCAGTGCTACTGGTGAAGCCCCGGCGTCTAAGATCAAAGTGCCAGAACCCAAGTCCTTTGGTGGTTCTCGAAATGCTAAGGAATTAGAGAATTTCTTATGGGATATAGAGCAGTATTTCAAAGTTGCCCATATTCCAGATTCTGAGAAAGTTACCATTACTAGCATGTACCTGTCCGACGATGCAAAGCTATGGTGGCGCACACGGATTGAGGATGATGCTTCTGCTGGCAGACCTCGAATTGAAACATGGGAAACACTCAAGAAAGAATTGAAGGATCAATTTCTTCCCTACAATACGGCATGGATTGTTCGGGAATCCCTTAAGAAGCTAAAGTATATGGGTACTGTATGTGATTACGTGAAGGAATTTAGTTCCTTGATGCTTGATATCAGGAACATGTCAGAGGAAGACAAGTTATTTAACTTCTTGTCTGGATTATAGACTTGGGCTTAGGCTGAGTTGCGTAGGCTTGGTGTGAGGGACCTTCCTACAATAATGATGGCGGTAGACTGTCTCGTTGACTTCAAAATGGTGGGTCCAACATCATCTAATGACAAAAAAAAGTCTAACTATAATGGAAAGAAAGATGGGAAGGGTCAATCTTCTAAGTTCGAAAAGAAGAGAGACGGTAAGAAGAAGGTGAACAACTTCAGTAAGTCCAAAGCAGCAGATAACAATCGTGCTAGCACTAGTGTCACCAGAACAACTGCAGGCTATTTTCTCTGCAACGGACCCCATCGGGTTAGAGACTGTCCTAGAAGAGAGAAGCTTACTGCTATTGTCGCTGACAAGTCAAGAGAGGGTGGAGATTCTGACTCGGATAACCCAACTCAAGTCAACCCTCTACAATTGCTGAATGTGCTTACTGTTGAGCAAATGAAAGGCCTAATATACGTTCAGGTAATGATCAATAATCAGGTTATTTTAGTAATGGTGGACACAGGTGCCACACACAACTTCTTTGCAGAAAGAGATATAGACAATTATGGTTTAAAATTGTCTCATAATTATAGCAAAATAAAAGCTATGAATTCAGCAGCAAGGCCTGTGCAAGGCGTGGCTACCACTACGTTGAAGATCGGTGATTGGTATGGGCATTGCAGTTTTATGGTCGTACCTCTGGACGATTTTGATATATTCTTGGGATAGATTTCTTTAGCAAACCCAAAGTGTCATTAATTCCACACTTGGGAGGAATTTTCATTACAGATGAAGGAGCCACATGTTTTGTGCCTTCTATTACAGTAGTACAAGACATTAGAGGGAAGCGGAAGCACAATGTAGAGATGATTTATGCCTTACAGGTGAATACGGGATTAAAAAGAGGAGAATGCACGTATTTGGTGGCTTTGGTGGAGATAAAGCCGGATCAGTTTGTAGAAGTGCCAAACTCTGTTGCTGAAGTTCTCGATGAATTTGTAGATGTGATGCCCACTGAACTTCCTAAACAGCTTCCTCCTCGGCGTGCTGTTGATCACATGATTGAGTTGGAACCACGGACAAGGCCTCCAGCTCAAGCCCCTTATCGAATGGCCCCTTCAGAACTTGCTGAGTTGCATAAGCAACTAGATGAACTACTGGATTCTGGGTATATCCAGCCATCTAAGGCACCATATGGCGCCCAAGTACTATTCCAGCGCAAACAGGATGGTTTAACGCGGATGTGTGTAGATTATCAGGCTTTGAATAAGGTCACTGTGAAGAACAAGTACCCTATTCCAAATGCAGCTGCTTTGTTTGATCGTTCGTCAAAGGCATCCTATTTCACCAAATTGGACTTGCGCGCTGGATATTGGCAAGTTCACATTGTAAAAGGTGATGAACCTAAAACAAGTTGTGTGACTCGTTATGGTTTGTTTGAGTTTCTTGTATTGCCGTTTGGGCTAACCAATGCTTCGGCAACCTTTCGCAATCTAATGAATAATGTGTTTTATGATTACATCGATCGCTTTGTGGTTGTTTATTTGGATAACATAGTTATCTACAGTGAGTCTTTGGAAGACCACTTAAGGCATTTGAAATTGGCATTTTCTAAACTGAGGGACTTTCAGTTGTATGTTAAGAAGGAGAAATGCTAATTTTGTCGCCAAAAAGTAATGTTTTTGGGACATTAGATCAGCGAAGGCCAAGTCCGGATGGATGAAAGGAAGATCAAGGCCATAATTGAATGGTCTGCAAAATTCACCCCGAGCTAGTCAAATGCTAACCTGTAAAAAAGGACAAGAGAAGAGTAATCGAAATGGTACCGGTGCGGTACTGGCCGACTACGCTCTAACGATCAAGTTAAAAATCGAGGAGGGCTTCTAAAGCTGTCAAGGAACTCAAAGGGTATTAAATGCGTACCTTGGTATATGAACCGACCGATATTTATAGCGACCAAGCCATAGGCGTGCCCTAGTAGAACTCTACCTCCTCAGCTTCCTTTCCTAGTTGGGATTAACCAACCCTGGTCAAAGTATTCTCCTCTTCCACGTCACATGTCTCGTATTAGGAGTCAACCACCCCATCAGATGCCCCCTGTTCATGAGAGTCGCATGTCGAGTATCAAGAACACATTACACAACTTCCTCTTTTTTTTTTTTTTTGCGCGGGCCCGGAGTCACTTAGTTGAGATCATTTCTTGGATTGGCAAACTATTATAGAAAATTTATAAAGGGCTATTCAAAGATAGCAAACCCTTTGACAGATTTGCTTAAGAAGGACAAACAGTGGGTTTGGTCTGAAGTATGTGAGATGGCTTTTGAGAAGCTTAAATAGGCTATTTCTTCAAAACCTGTTCTGAAATTACCTGATTTTGGTTTTCCATTTGAGGTGCATACTAATGCTTCTGACAGGGCAATTGGTGGCGTATTGGTTCAAGAAGGGCATCCTTGTGCTTTTGAGAGTAAAAAGTTGAAAGATGCTGAACAACGCTACACCACTCATGAGAAGGAAATGACAGCAGTAGTACACTGTTTGGACACTTGGAAACATTATTTATTGGGAACTAAGTTCACGGTTGTGACTGACAACGTGGCAAATACATACTTCAAGACTCAGAAGAAATTAACTCCACAACAAGCCCGTTGGCAGGAATTTCTCGGGCAATTTAATTTCATTTGGGTGCATAGGCCTGGAAAGTTGAATCAGGTTGCTGATGCTTTGAGTTAGAAGGAAGTACAAGAATATGTTACAGCGCTTACAAGTGTTCATGCTAATTTTCTTGAGAGAATCAAAGAGCAATCTGAAACAGACACCGCTTATGTAAAGCTCAACCAACAGGTGGTTGATGGGCTAGTACGAAGTTATTGGTTGGAAAATGCCTTGCTCTATGCCAAGGGTGGCAGACTCTATATTCCTAGTGGGGAACTATGGAGAGAAATCATGTGGGAGATGCACGATCCTCAATGGGCAGGGCATCCGGGGATTGACAGGATGGTTGCGTTGATCTCCAGAACCTATTATTGGCCTAAGATGTAGGAAGATATAGAGGCATACGTGAAGACATGCCTTGTTTCTAGATGGACAAGCTTGAAAGAAGGAAGGTGGCAGGGTTATTGCAACCCTTGCCAGTACCAGAGCGTCCATGGCAGTCTATTTCGATGGACTTTATTTCTGGTTTACCAAAAGTTGATGGTATGAGGACTATTCTTGTAGTTATGGATAGGTTCTCTAAGTATGCCATTTTCATTGCTTCACCACATGCATGCCCATCAGATATGGCTGCTGTTTTGTTTAACAAGTATGTTGTTAAATATTTTGGCTTACCAGAAGACATTATAAGTGACCGGGAAACCAGGTTTACTGGAAGGTTCTGGACGGTGCTATTTAACTTGTTGGGTTCAGAGTTAAAATTCTCTACAGCAAACCATCCTCAGACGGACGATCAAACGGAGAGGATGAACTAGTTGCTTGAAGAATATCTAAGGCACTATGTCACTGCAAGTCAAAGAAATTGGCTTGAGTTGCTCGATACTGCACAGTTTTGTTATAACTTGCACAGATCCTCAACAACCGGGATGAGTCCCTTTGAGTTGGCAACGGGTCAACAACCTCGGACACCGTAGGATGTTGCAGTGCAGAGGACCGGTGGTATTTGTCCAGCAGCATACCGATATGCCCGTTCTAGGCAGGAGATACTAGAAGAGGCACAGGACAGCCTTGCCAAGGCTGCTAGAAGAATGAAAAAGTATGCTGACAAGGGTCGGAGGCCACTAAAATTCCAAGTTAGAGACAAGGTATTTTTGAAATTGACTTCACAAATTTGGAAGAAAATTAGTAGCAAGACTGTTCACAGAGGGTTAATCCAAAAGTATGATGGTCTTTTTGAAATTGTAAAGAAAGTTAGAAGTGTTGCATATAGGCTAAAATTACCGGAACAGTTGAAAATTCATCCTACTTTCCATGTTAGTTTCCTGAAATCATTTTATGAGGATGTTATAGATATTGCAAGACAACAAGTTAAGAGGGCTCCTCCTATTATTCAAAATAGTTTGAAAGAGAAGTCGGGAAGATTCTAGCTCATCGGACTCAAGGTCAGAGCAAGAAGAACTGACGGACTGATTATTTGGTTCAGTGGAAGGGTAGCGGCAAGGCTGATACAAGTTGGGAAAGAGATGTTACACTTTGGTAATTTGAAAAACAAATTCGGGATTATTTGGAGAACCTCCCGACGAGGACGTCGGACTCTTTTGGAGGGGGTGATTTGTTAGCCCTTTGACAGTTGTCCTAAGGTAAGGCATGGGCATCAGGATGCTTGCCATGCCCTTGCAGGGCTAAGGGTTGACACACTTAGCCTTTGTGGCAGTTTCATGATTATATGCAAGTTTTGTTAGAAGGGTATTTCTGTAAATTAGAATATTGGGGATTTTTGAGAATTATTATTATTCCTCCTCAGACATAGAGTATGTCTTCTCCTAGCAGAACTGTGAAACTTACTTTTGCATATATAGGGGGAAATGGTTACTCGAAGGATTTTCCCCCCAAGCCAAGGGTGGGCTATGCTATGGGTAGACTATGCCATGGGCATGCCCCAAGCCTTGTGCAAGGGCTTGGCAATCCTAGCATGTGCATGGCACGTGCATGGACCCTTGAACACGGTTGACGATTTTTGATTATCGGGCGGACCATGGCTGATGGTGGCAACACATGGACACGTATTACATGGGACATGCAATAATATGTAAGCAAGGCAAGGTTGGTAGTGCATGGCATTGGGGCATGGCTTAGGCTATGGCACCCACACTCACTAGTTGGCCAAGCTAGTGAGCCCAATCGATGGTTTTCCCAGATGTTACTGACGTGTATGGTCTGTGATGCACACAAATTGCTGAGACCACATTATCCATTCAGAGATAGATAGGTGTGGGCGGTTATGAGCATAGGAGGTTGGCTTATGGTAAATGATTGTGTGTGACCATGCATATAACAGTCAAAGGAGAACAACACGTGGTAGTTGCTGATGAGTTTGTGGCTTATGGTAGTTGCTGGCCAGTTTTACCTTGTTGGTGCACTATCCTAGCAGTTGGGGGTGTCAACTGCATATGCATATGTGGCTAAATTGAATTGAGACCTAACCTTAGCAGTTTGGGGTGTAAATTGCATATGGGAGTGCTTGTCCTCCATTAGTTGGCAACATAGGGCAGTTAGGGTTATCAACTGCTATCTATACAATATATAGATATAGATATACTAGGCAGTTTGTGGGAGAAAACTGACTAGTATATGGATGCTTTATAATTGGCTGGAAATCCTATGTGGTTGGGCTGTAACCACCTTAGTGTAATCATGGAGCAGTTTTGGGTATAGGCAGTTATAAGCAGTTTTCTTGAGTGCCTATATATAAGCACAGCTATGGTTGGGAAGGTATACAGAGGGTGCCTGAGCCTAGCATGAATTCCTTGTAAAGCTTTTGAGTGAATAAAGTTTGAAGGTTGGGACCTTGGTCCTGTAACTATTGTGTGCTTTATACTTCTGTGGTGTGTTGAAAGGCTAAGACTTGGTGGCCTTAAGTGCCATTACAGAGGCAGAAAATTAGGTGATAATTTAACCCTGTAACATGTAGCATGGTGGAGGTGGCGGGCTACCATGGCTACTATGGTGGCGCGCCAGTAATATAGTGTAGTGGGTCTTGGTGAGTTCGGCTAGCAATAAGTGTGTGGCGGTTACGGTGGTGGTTGGTGATGGGTTGGCCATGAAGCGTGGCTTGCGACTGGGTGGTACCATGTTTGGGTTCGGTTAGTGGGCTGATGCATGGATTTTGGATAGTGAAGATAATGAAAGAGTGATGTATAGAAGTGGGCATGAAGCTGTGTGGTAGCCATGGCTAAGCTTGGTCTTTATTTGGTATATCAATGATATGGGTTAGGTTCTTGGACAGTGGGGTGTTTGCTAGTGTTGGGCTTCATTTTGATTGGAGCCCATTACTTCTATAATTTGGGCTCACTAATTTCTAGGCCCAAATGGGAATTGAATTTGGATCAATTAATTGAACTTTGATATAGACTATGGATGGCTTTGACGCTGGACTGGACCGGAATTGGATATAGGCAAAATTTGCAGGCGCGGACCTATTAAAATCAAAAACCAAGGCAAGTTGGTTCTTGCCTCAATCTCCTACGTATATATAATTACGTTATTGATTTACATATGTTCTGTTATTTGTATATATGTGGTATTTATTTATATATGTGCATATATATATATAGATGTGATTATTTGTATGTATGCTAAATGCATATATGAGATATAAATATATATATATTTGGAAGTGAAAGCATGATAAATTAATGCTTGTTTTGCATTGTGATATGGAGATGAATATATATATATGCATGTATTTAAAATTAAGAATATGCATTGTGGCATTTGTTTTACATCATTTTATGTAAATGTCTAAATATTTATATTTCTATATATTTATTGATGTTGGATTTTATTGCTTATTGAGCATGCTGAAAATGATTCTTTTTAAAATCATGTTTATCGGATTTATAAATGTCCTGAAATTGCCATATGAATTGTTGATTCATGTATGCTAGTTGGAGCATGATTATTTATTGTAATGTAATTAAATTGTATATTTTGAGAATATGTGGGAATTGACCTGCTAAAGCTGTGATAGCGTTCATCATATCTTGTTGAGCTTTTGAGCTCACACCCCCCCCCAATGTGCCCCCGATTTCATAGGTATTGCTGATGATATGGAGTCAGCTAGAGAACTGATAGTACCAATTAAAGAGATTGTTATTAAATTTAATAGAATTTCATTTATGTCTAGAATATTGGATAGATGATTTATTTTTTGATTAAATGTATTAGACATTTTATGTTGGATAGATTCTTCCAGTTGTAATTATACATTTGATTTATGTGTATGAGATGGATGTTCAGAGTTTGATTTAATTAAATTGGAAAAGAAAATTTTTCTTGGAAATAAAGAAAATTTGAATTGTAAGAATATTGATGATTAGATTGTAGATTTTTAACTTAATCATCTTTCATTTTCGAATTTCAAAAATTGGGGCGTGAAAACTTAGTATCAGAGCATGATATCAAAGAGTAATTGTTGTTAGAGTGTGGCTGATTAGCTTAATCACCTTCGCTTTTTGGGACATGGGAATCGGGGCGTGACAACTTGGTATTAGAACTCTAGGTTGTAATACCTAGGGAAGATGAGAAAAGGTTGAACCACATTTTGATGTTTTAAAGGATTTAATGATCTGAACTTTAGGTTTTTAACGAAAGGTAAGAATTTGAATATGTGTTTATTTGAGGTTAAAGATTTTGACTTGAGATTTGTATTGGATATACAACTTGTGCATTGTTATATGGAATATGATTTGATTCTTACATGTTTAGATAAGCATATAGTTTTAGATGATTTGGCTTGGGTTTTAAGTGTTTTCTTGTTGTCTATATAGTAAGATAAGACCACGAAGAGTTCACGAATGGGTAGATATAGTCCTTATGAATGGGGAGCAAGTTATGCTTGATATGGTTATGACCATACAACAAATTGCTAGGGAAACACGAGAGGAGACTCAGGCTCAACCTAGAACAGCTCCTAGTAGGATGATGTTGATATTGGGGCATGTCGGGAAACATAATCCCCCATCATACGCAGGATGGTTTGACCCTATGGTGGCTGAGAATTGGTTAAATGAGATAGTTAAACTCCTTACTACACTAGGGGTAGAGGAGGACTTGAAGGTGAAAGTAGCCGCTCATGATCTTACGGGTGAGGTGAACCATTGGTGGAGGTTCATCAGAAATTATCATGATATTGAGGTATATCAGTGATCTTTGGTTTATGAGTTATAACAAAGATTTATGCAAGTATATTAAGTTTCATATCATGAGTTTGTGTTACATGGGTTGTATTGCGAGATTGATAGAGCATGATAAGTTTTATATGTTTGAAAATCATGCTTCTGGTTTAAGCATAGTCGTTGCAATATGTCTTGTGTCTAAAATGTTTTGATGTTCATTGTATATCTGATTTCAATGTCCTAGTTTTGGGGATTTGATGCATCAAACAGAGATTTGGAATAGATTGATTCATGAGGTTAGAGAAGTACGAGTTATACTAGACTCAGGTTGTGTGAACCTAGGGCTAGTGGGAAAGGGTTGAGATATTTTGATGTTATCCATATAGAGATTTTTTTAGAATGGATTAGAGTTGGATGTATTAGTCCTTGTATATGTTAGGGATTTAATAGATATGGTCCATTAGCTTTATGCTAGAATGGACAGTTGGGATCGAAAGTAAGAGGGACAAGAAAGGCATGTTACCGGGGTTGGGCTAGCGGGAAGAAATGGCTTGGCCAGACATTTCTCTTCGATTAGTACTTTTCTTACAATGTATTAGGTCCAAGTAGTTGTGGAATTGATTCATTGGGTATTGGCAAGTAAGGAAATAAAATTGAGTGTTGTGAGTATATCAAGTTTTGCTCATAAATGGGTGTATGATTGAGATTGTTATGACAAGAGTAGGTTAGTTTAAACCGCTCTTAAGGTTGTGAGTTCCTGTACATGACAGAGTACTTGAGGGGACAGTTAAGGTTCTTGGAAGGTTACAGATTTTGGGATGATTATTGTGGAGTTGTCATTTAGACACAGTTTTTTCTATTGGCACATTAGTGGTTGAGGATGCAGTGTTATCTACTGACCATCTATTGAGGTTGGTGCTGTCATTTAAACGCAGTTTTGTCTATTGGCACATCAGTTGGAGGATCGGTATCATATGGACGTAATTTTGTCTATTGACCCATCCATTGTCATTTAGACGCAATTTTGTCTCTTGACACAGGTGGTGGTGACTCTAGGCATAGTTTTGTCAATTGTGACATTTGAGTGGTTTTGTCACTTAGACGCAGTTTTGTCTATTAACACATCAGTTGGAGGATTGGTGTCGTATGGATATAGTTTTGTCTATTAACCTATCCATTGTCATTTAGACGCAGTTTTGCCTATTGACACGGGTAGTGGTGACTCTGGGTGCGGTTTTATCCATTATCATATTTGTGGTTGGTGTTGTCACTTAAACGCAGTTTTTTCTATTGGCACATCAATGGTGGAGGACGCAATTTTGTCTGTGGACACAACCCTAGATTTTGTGATTTTCATTAAGGGACAGTTTAGTCGTTTGACACACTTGAGGGTGTACTTATTGTCATTGAGACATAGCTTTGTCTATTGACACACTTGTTGAGGTGGGATTTTCATCACTAGAGACAGTTTGATCTATAGATGTATCATTACGGGTAGTGTGACCTTGAGAGATTAAGTTTTGATTGACATATGGGATTTGATTCAGTTTCGGGACATGACTAGTTCAGATGTCATGAAGGGATGACAATGAGAATACCATTGGTTTTTCTTGATTAGTTGTTAACCGTGGAAAAGAGGTGATATGTGAGCAGCAAAATTTTCTGCAGACTGTCTTCCTGTGAATCGTACCTTGTGGTGCTAGTGGAATTGAAAGGATCTAAAGATCCATTGTAAGACTTAGAGAGTAAGGGTTCACGAGTTTTGGGAATGTGGTCGAACCAGTTGAAGATTAAGTTGTTAATCCTTAGGAAACATTGGCCTTAGGCCACGTATGAGGTGCGTAAGTTTGGATTGTGAACATGGTAATTTCTGGTGTGAGAACTTTGAAAATTATGATTCAAGGAGAATGATTTACTAGAAAAAGATGCATTATACTTTCGTTGATTGGAAAGTGGGTTGGTTGGAAAGTGAATTATTTATAGTTTTATCTTTTTGAACTTGGTTTGGGAGATAATTTTGGTCATGATAGTTCACAGTGCGATGATTTTACTACAATTTTGAAGATGTCTAGGTAGCTTTTGAGGTGTACCAACAGTGGATATTTCATGGAATGTAAAGTGAAGTGTGGTGTGATAACCAAGAACCTTGTTGGTTATGGAGTGAAAGTCGTGTGTTGGATACTAGCAAGTTTATAACTATTAGCAGTGATAAAAAGGAGTTCAAATGATTCACTAAAGGTTTAGTGACAAAACCCTGAGATTCGGAGTTTGTTCTAATTTATATGACGAAATTCTTTGAAGGTGGGGAGGTTGTAGAGACCGGGTTATTTTTGACCGATTTTCTTTTTCCTTATTATTTAATTTCAGAAAGAAGATATGAATATATATATATATATATATATATATATATATATATATATATATATAGATGGAGGGTATATATAAATATATATGGAGATATATATGTATATACATACATACATGGTGGGTATATATTTATGTGTAATTATAAATAGATGGAGATACATATATATAATTATATATATGTGGAAAGGGGTATATATATGTATTGTATTATATATATATATATATATATATATATATATATATATTTGGTTAAGATTGGTGGAAAGAAGGTGTGGTGGAGAATTGATAGAAAAGATAGGGCAAAAGAAAAGAAAGGGTGGAACATATGGTGTTGGCAAAAAGGAAAAGAGAAAGAAAGAGAGCTCTAGAAAGAGAAAGAAGATCCGAGAGAGAGAGTGGAGAAGATCAAAGAGAGAGAATGGAGCTGGGTTCTCTCACGGCGTCGGATGGGGGTTGATAGAGGTCCATAATGGGTCTCCATGGTGCTTTGGCTGTGATGTAAATGTAAGGCTAGTTTCAAAATGGGTTTGTGTTGCTTGAGGTTGTTGGTTGGGCTAGCCGTGGCTGGGTACTCTCGTGGTGGTGGAGACACAGTTGAGATGTGTTTGGTTCACCTGAGGTCGGCTAAGGTGTGGTGGTTCACAACTGACCATAGTGATGATGGCAGCGGCTGGGGGTTGTTTGGCTTAGGTTTGCTAGGTCTGTTGATGGTGGTTTGGCTGTCGACGGTGGCGGCAGCTTGTGGGCTTGGTGTAGCTTGAGGTTGAAGACGGTTGGGTGTTCATGGCTAGAGAGAGAGAGAGGCTAATGATGGCGGCCGTTTTGCTCTCTATTTCGGATGGCCGAGGGAATGCTTCGATCGACTGAAAACATCATTTCAGCTATTCTCCAGCCAGCCGACATTATTTCGGGTAAAGCTTGGATCGGCTTCAATAGTAGTTGGCTACTTGGGTTGTGGGTTATTTTAGGTAGCCAAACATGATGGGTTCACGGCTGGTTTATGGCTAGAGATGGTGGGTCTTCTAAGGGGCTCGATTTACATGGCTTAGGTGACTTGGGCTACTTGGTTGGTGGCTTCGGGTGGTTCCGGCGAGGAAGTATATAGCTCAGTTGTGGAGTTGGGTGGGGTTCTGTTATAGTGGATCTATGGTGTACCGTGATTGTGGCGAAGTGGTGTAACATGATGGAGGTGGCGGGCTGCCATAGCTACTATGGTGGCGCGCCGGTAGTGTAGTGTTGTGGGTCTTAGTGAGTTCGGCCAGCAATGAGGGTGTGGTGGTTACGGTGGTGGTTGGTGATGGGTTGGTCGTGAAGCGTAGCTTGCGGCTGGGTGGTACCATGTTTGGGTTCGGATTGTGGGATGATGCATAGGTTTTGGATAGTGAAGATGATGAAAGAATGATGTATGGCAGTGGGCATGAAGGCTATGTGGCAGCCATGGCTAAGCTTGGTCTTGATTTGGTATATCAATGATTTGAGTTAGGTCCTTGGACAGTGGGCTGTTTGCTAGTGTTGGGCTTCATTTTGATTTGTGCCCATTATTTCTATACTTTGGGCTCACTAATTTCTAGACCTAAATGGGAATTGAATTTGGATCAATTAATTGGACTTTGATATGGACTGTGGGTGGCTTTGACACTGGACTGGACCGAAATTGGATATAGGCAAAATTTGCAGGCGCGGAACTATTAAAATCAGAAACCAAGGCAAGTTGATTCTTGCCTTTATCTCCTACGTATATATAATTACGTTGTTGATTTACATATGTTTTATTATTTGTATATATATATATATATATTTGAAAGTGAAAGCATGATAAATAAATACTTGTTTTGCATTGTGATATGTAGATGAATATATATGTGCATGTATTTAAAATTAAGAATATGCGTTGTGGCGTTTGTTATATTATTCACATCTGGTAAAGGATGAAAGTATCAATAACGTAAAGGCTTCTATGATAAGTTATGGCCCAATAATTGGGGCGTGACAGCTTGGTATCAATGGGGATATCAGGGGGTGATCAATGGTAATTTGTCATGGTTTCTCGGATCATTGGATGACGATCGAGTGATCATGACACCTCACTACTCGGAGTTCGGGCTTGGATCGAGGGAGTCCCGGCGGTCCGAATTTCGGGGCGTTAAATCTTCATTGCCTTCAACCTCGTCGATCTTTACATTTCACATGTCTCCTTCCGCACATAGACTTAATCACCAAGCCATAATCCAACAATTCGATAAAACCAAATGCACGATAAAACCATCTTATACAAACATTGCCTAAACATATGTCAACTTTTTGCCATGTGTCAAGGAAAAGTTTTACCATCTGTATTTGCACCATCACCTTTAGACAAAATAATCAAGTGGACAGTCCCCACATAAAGACAAAGCATCATTTTTTCTTGGACAAGTCATTCCATGTCAGCAAATCGATCTTCATGTGCATATCAGTAGTCATCTCGCGCTCGCTTCCAAATGCCTCAATTGTGCTGTATTTTCACAGTTTTGTCACAACGTTTTCGTATGCCTACTAGTGGTAGTCACATGCCTTCGCGCTTTCATGCGCCACTATCGCACTTCTTGCGCCTTTAGAAGTAGTTATCATGCGCTTCTGTACGCCACCATCGAGCTTCCGTGTGGCTCTAGAAGTTATCATTCGCTTCCATGCGCCTATAATAGTAGTCACGCGCCTCTAGAAGTCATATTGTGCTTCCATACGCCTCAACATGCCGGGTCTTCACAACTTTGTCATTACTTTCATGATTATGTAACCAAACTCAAGTTGGTTTCATATAACCCACCTTGAGTTTGAGGGGGGATGTTAGTATATATTGTAGTTAGTTACTATTATACCCTTTCTTAAACCATTTAGAACTAGGATTTCTTGTCTCTTTAGTTTACTTAGACTCTAAGATTATGTGCCTATAAATAGGCATTTATGTATTCTTCATAAATCAATCAATTCAATATACAATTTTCTTATATTTCTAACACGGTGAGACACCACTGTCAAAGATCCACCATTGAAGGACAACTGAAACTTCACCAGCTATCCGGGTCCTTCTTCTCCATCAAGCCATTTCCCGAAGCTCCAAAGTAACAACCACCATAGCCCCATAGTTATTCCTTCTCTGATAAACAACCTCCATCGAGCTCCAATGAAGATCCATCAACTGAGGACCCACATCTCCATAGCCATTGTCGAACCAAAGTCTCCTCAATCGTGAAGAGCCTCACTGAGTCACTGCCAGACCCATTCCAATGCCGAGCATTCTACAACCATCTCATTAACCCACAATGCCACTGTCGAAGCCATATCCACCACCATCATTGAAGCAAAGTAATCCCACAAAACAAGTAAATAAAATAAGGTGCAATAAAGTAAACGAATGCACTAGATATACGTGAAAAATCTAGATTGAAAAATAACCACGGGTGAGGCTTTGTAGCCCTGGAGAACCAAATCCACTATCGTTGAAGCAAAGTATAATAGACTTTGTCTCAGACTCACACTCACCCCACTCTGACAAGAACTTGATGCAGAACACCTCAGGCTTACTATTGTGACTCCATTGTCTAATTGCTGCAGACTTTTGACTAATGTCACAATCCTTGTTAAAGGGTAACTAGAAGAACATGAACACTCAGCAAGTATTATGTCCCCTTTGTAGTGCGATCTTTTTCTCATTCCTCACCAATGAACAGTTGTAGAAGAAACCAATCCAGTAACTTGATCAATAAGAAATCTTTGGAGCAGTCTTTGAATGATTTATCAAGCAAAGAAAGTCATCCTAAATCACTCAATGAATATATGTGTGCTCTCAAAAATATAAATAGAAATACAAAGTTCTCTAAAGGAAAAATATCTCTATGCTTTCTGTCTAGAATATGAATTTCTTGTTTATTGAAAGCGTAATGAGAAACACACTAAGAGAAAAATCATATGAGGTATAAAAACTCTAATTTTTCTTGAAAATAAGTTAAAAATCAATAAGAAATGTTGATGGTGATGATGAGACACTTGGAGAGCTTCCTCGAGTAGTATGTGAATTTCTGGATGTATCTCCGGGGCACTTGACACAATTGCCTCCAAAATAGAAAGTGGAATTTATGATAGACCTTGCTCCGGGTACCGCGCCCATTTCGATGGCACTGTACCGAATGGCACCGGCTGAGTTAAAAGAGCTAAAGGACCAATTGCAAGAGCTACTAGACAAGGGATTTGTACGTCTTAGTACTTCACCTTGGGGAGCTCTGGTTCTTTTGGCTAAGAAGAAGGATGTGTCCTTGCGGCTTTGCATTGACTATCAGAAGTTGAATAGGGCAACGACCGAGAATAAGTATTATTTGCCAAGGATAGATGACTTGTTCGACTAATTTAAGGGTTCAAGATGTTTCTCAAAGATAGACTTGAGATCAGGCTACTATCAGTTGGGGATTAGAAAGGCGGACATTCAGAAAATTGCTTTTCGCACATGATACGGACACTATGAGTTTTTGGTGATGCCATCTGGTTCAACGAATGCACCGACAACATTCATGGACTTACTGAATCGAGTGTTCAATGCTTATCTGGACAAGTTTATAGTGGTGTTCGTTGATGACATCCTAGTGTACTCGTCTTCGGAAGAGGAGCACGAGGGTCACTTAAGGATCGTGTTGTAGCTTCTAAGAGAACATCAATTGTATGCCAAGTACGAGAAATGCGTGTTTTGGCTAGCGGAGGTGAAATTTCATGGGCATGTTGTATCCAAAGGTGGAGTTTCCGTAGATCCATCTATAATAGAGGCGGTGATGAGTTGGGAAAGACCTAAGAGCGTATTTGAGATACATAGTTTCTTGGGATTGGCCGAATACTATAAGAGGTTTGTGAAAGACTTTTTGAGGTTAGTAGCATCAATGACTAAGCTTACCCAAAAAGGAGTGAAGTTTGTGTGGGATGATGCTTGCGAGCATGCATTTTAGGAATTGAAGAGTCTATTGACATAGGCTCCAATTTTGATCATTCCGGACCGTGGGTTGGGGTATACGATTTATTGTGATGCTTCGTGACTTGGTTTGGGATGTGTGCTAATGCAAATCAAAAGAGTAGTAGCGTATGGTTCAAGGCAGTTGAAGACCCATGAACAAAATTACCTAACACACGACTTGGAATTGACAGCTATGATCTTTGCACTTAAAGTGTGGAGACATTACTTGTATGGTGAGAAGTTTAAAGTTTCAAAAATTATAAAAGTCTCAAACACCTTTTCTCACAAAAGGATTTGAATATGAGGCAACGGAGGTGGATGGAGTACATGGAAGATTATGACTTTGACTTGTAATATCATCCAGGTAAGGCCAATATGGTAGTGGATGCATTGAGCAGGAAGTCACATGGCAGCTTCGCGAGCTTAGCCATATAAGAATGGAAGATGATGGAAGACATCTCAAAAATGGGATTACATTTTTGTGAGGATGATGGACTGGTGGTGTTATTTACTCTTATCACTCAACCAACTCTTGTGAGTAGAGTGATTGAAGAGCAGAGGAAGGATAGTGAGGTTGAGGCTATTCGCACATGGATTTTGGGTGGCGAAATGGTGGAAGGATGGACAATTCATTCAGATGAGAGCATAAAATTCCAAGGGAAGATGTTTGTTCCCTTAGCTTGTCGGGATGAGATTCTGAGATAATTTCACAACACGAGGCTAGCAGTACATCCAGGAGATACCAAGATGTATCATAATCTATGCTGACAGTATTGGTGGAAGGGTATGAAAAGGATGTAGCTCAGTTTGTGGCGAGGTGCCTTACTTGTCAACAAGTGAAGGCCGAGCATCAAAGACTGGCAGGATTGTTGCATCCATTGGCTATGGCTATGTGAAAATGGGAGCATGTCACTATGGACTTTGTGATGGACTTTAAAGGTCGAGGAGGAGTCACGATGCAATTTGGGTGGTCGTTGACAAATTAACAAAGGTGGTTTACTTTATTCCCATTAGAGTGACCGATGATGTGAAAACTCTTAGTAGATTGTATATTGAGAAGATCCTTAGACTTCATGGTGTGCCAGTTTCTATTGTTTCAAATAGAGACCTGTGATTTACATCTCAGTTTTGGCAGAGTTTTCAGGCAGCACTTGATACGAATCTTTATTTTAGTATGGCTTTTCATCCTCAGATGGATGGTCAGTCTGAGCGTACTATACAGATTTTGGAGGATATGTTGCGGGCGTGTGTACTTGATCATCGGGGTAGTTGGGAGGATCACCTTCCTTTGGTGGAGTTTGTCTACAATAATAGCTATCAAACTAGCATTGAGATGGCTCCATTTGAGGCTTTGTATGGTAGACTATGTAGGTCACCTGTCTGTTGGACTGAGTTCGGAGAAACAGTTTCTTTGGGACCGAATTAGTTCGAGAGACTATAGAGAAGATCAAGGTAATTTAGCAAAGATTACTTATGGCTTAGAGTCGTCAGTAGAGCTATGCCAATATAAGGCGGCGACCTTTGGCATTTGAGGTATGGTTCATATCTTTTTGAAAGTCTCACCATGGAGAGGTTTGATGAGGTTTGGTCGTAGTGGCAAGCTAGCACCATGATTTATCGAACCATTTGAGATTTTGGACCGAATAGGGGAGGTTTCTTATCGCTTGGCTTTGCCACCGCAATTGTCAAGTGTGCACAACACTTTTCATGTGTCTATATTGAGGAAGTATGAGCCAGACCCTTCATATGTACTTGATTGGGCAGACCTTGAGGTGGAGGAGGATGCGTCATACGAGGAGAGGCTGATTCAAATTTTGGACACTAGAGAACAAGTGCTTCGGGGCAAGACCATTCCATTGGTTAAGGCGTTTTGGAGGCATCATGGGGTGGAAGAAGCTACATGGGAGCGAGAACAAGAATTTTGCTCAAAGTATCCCTAGTTTTTCATCACTTGAGGTACATTTTAATTTTTAGGACGAAATTCTTATAAGGTTGGGAGGTTGTAGAGACCGTGCCTAATTTTGGTCGATTTTTCATTTCTCATCATTTATTACTTTAAACACATTTTAAATGATGTTTAACATGTTTTGAATGCGGGGAACATGTTTAGAAGGTTGGAATATGATTTTGGAAAGTTTTGAAATAGTTTGACTTTTTGGTCACTATGGGGTCCCGGTATGAGGTTAAGTGAGTCTGGAAATTTTGAAAATTTTTATTTTTGGCTATGGATTAAACAAAATGTTTAGAATGTCATGGAAGTGATTTCGAGTCCAACGGAGTTTTCAAGAATTGATTTGGAGGTCACGAGGGTAAGTTAAGTGGCCCGGGGGTAAAATGGTCTTTTCGCGCCCCTAGGAGTGGAGTAAATATCTGGGGGGTCAGAGATATTCACTTTTACATATCTCTCTCTCTCTCTCTCTCTAAAGCTCCCATTTCATCTCTTTCCCTTCTCTCTAGAGTTTGAGGCCTTAAGGTGTGATTTGGACCTTCCCGAAGAAGGGAAGTGCGTAGGGGACATCAAGGGCATCAGTTTAAACTGATCAAAGTCTCCGCTTCATAAAGTTAGGATTGCTTAGATTTTCAAAAGAGGGATTCAAAGCTTAAGATTTGAGGTAGGGGTGCTAGACTCATTTCTACTTTGATCTTATAGGTCACTTTTATGTGACATGAAAAATAGTTTTGATTTCTTGAGCCTAGGGTTATGTATATGAGTATATATGTATACCATTGTGATTTCTGCATGTATAACTGTCTAACATGTTAGTTAAGACTCATATATGTTGTGTATGTGCAAATGAGACTATGAATGCTTTTGATGAAAAATGTGTTCATTTGGTGAAAACATGAAAATGTGGGTTTTTATAGACTTGTGCATGAAAGATATGTTTTTTCTTGTAAAATGCATAAGCATGATTATTTTCATGATGTGAGTGTGATGGCATTGTGACAATCTTGAGGTAAAAGGAAAATGCATTGATTTGATAAAAATGCATTCATTGTGTGGATAAGTGCATTGATGTGATTACGTGCATTACGTGAAAAGTGAATTTTTGGAGAGTGACAACATTGAGAATTAAGATGAGAGAATGGTCCCTAGGGTGAAAGACCCAAAACTTGGCCAAGCAAATGGCGCATTCATTAGAATAGAAACCAAGAAGCATAAGCAGAGTTTGGGTGCCGAAGAGACCCTTACTATGGATGTGGTGTGATAAGTTAGTCCCCATTGAATTGATTTTTAGAAATTTGTGGCATGAGTTATATATATATGAATTGTGACTTGTCAATTTGATATATATATATATATATAGGTATATGCATTAAGATATGAAGCATCACACATAATTTGAAAAACATGATTGTTTATGGGTAAAAAACATGTATACTTGTCATGTAGCGATTTCACGTGCATTCATGCATGGCTGACAGATTGGAGTGAGGATGGGTGGATCACTTCTGCTGAGCGAGACAGGATAAGATCACCCCCTTTTTACACAAAACTTTTTCAGATAAGGCGCCAATGGAGGATGAAGCATGATTAGCTCAATGGACCTTGTTGTGTTCCATTTTTGGACTTTTGACCCTTTTGGGATGTAAAAAGATGTCCATGCCGGTTTGTGTCATATGGACGATGTTAATGATGTTATATTTACATTTGATTTATATTAATGCACTCTAGTTTCAAACGTAATGATCATATATGAATCATATGTGATTTGTGGGTTTTGAATGAAAGAATGTTGGTTTTGACTCCATTATATATAAATTCTTAGATATGATTGTTAGAGATGTAGATTCATCCTTAGAATGTTGTATCATGATGTTTTTATCATTTGTAAATGTTGTGGATGATGTTTGATGATTTTTAGGCTTTTTAGAGAAATTTTGGAGCCTATAAGTTGAGAATTTTGACCCTTAAACAGCAGGTTTCAATACTTGTTATGATACATGTTTGATCCATCGCAACTTTGATACATCTACCTTACCACTTCGATGCATCGAAGTTACTATTTATAGCATGCTCCGAAATCTGTCCAAATTTGAATCGGGCATAACTTGTTCGTTTTAAATCAAAATTGAGTGTGATTTTTTTTAAATTGAGTATTTTTGAATCTTCTATCTAATGGTGAGGGTTTCAATTCTAAGTTCCAGTCACATAAGGAGTTGAGTGCTAAAATTGAGGGATTATGTAAGTGTGGCCTGATGTGGGACTCTTTGAAGTTGGTTGTGGTTGAGGTTGAATTAGCACATCCATGTGCAAGAAAAGAGTTAAGCTTTTGCAGTATTTAAGAATAAAGAGAGTTCATTAGTGATTGATGAGGTGATTTAGTGAGTGACAATTTATTCACCCTTGGTTTCCAAATAACATAAATCGGGGCATGACACATCCATTGTAGTGAACAGGTGTCTATCACTTAAAATAATTGCAACTCAAGTTGATATATTACGATATAGAAGTCGGGTTGTCACGCCCCGATTTTTGAGGCCCGAAAACCGAGGTGTGACTCCGTGATCCAATGTTCACAATACAACCATCAATATTCATACAATCCCAAATTTCTTTTTTTCTCAAGAAAATTATGCATCTCCAATTTAAATATAAATCAGTCCCTGAATGTCCATCTCATATACATAAACCAAATGTATAAAGTACAACTAGAGAGATTAAATCAACATAAATGTTCTATACATTTAATCCATAAAATAGATCATCTATCCAATATCCTGGACATACATTAAATTCTATAGACTTTAATCACTACCTCAGCAACTAGTACTATCAGTTTCTAACTGACTCCGTGTCATCAACAATACCTGCAAAACTTGGGGGGGGGGGGAGCTCAAAAGCTCAACAAGGTATGTTGAACCATACTAACACTGCTGCAATAGGTCAATCCTCACATATTCTCAAAAATATATATGCATTTAAATATATTATAATATTTAAAATCATGCTTCTCCTAGCATACATGAATCCAACAATGCATATGACAATTCTAGCATATCTAAACATATAAAATCTACTACACATGATTTTCAAAAATCATTTTCAATATGCTCAAAAGCAGTAAACATCCAACATCAATATGTATATAGAATATATATGTCTAAGCATTTACATAAATAATGTAAACCAATCACTACATCCCCTACTCTACAAGTAGCAAATCTCAAATGCAGTGTAGATGTATTTGAACAGTATAACATGTTTAATAGATAAACACATAAGCATAAAGGTATTTACACCTTCTCGGTCATAATTCGATACATAATATAATCATCAAGGCATGCATATGCTCTCACTCTCGACCCTCATCCGATACCCTACATGATTGGTCCACTCCGAGGATCATATGACCTTGGACACCTCTAATAACCATCCTATGACCAGGATAACTTTGAGGGGTCATTCTACCATGGAAATATATAAGATTGCCATAAAGTGAGGGGTCAACTCTGAGGCTTGATTCGTGTGTGAGTGCGTCTCAATTAAAATTACCATACTTTGCAATAGAATGAATTCCTTCCAGAATAGGACTATCGAAAGGAGTGTCGAACCTCAGGGATTATGGTTTGATGAGTTGGAATACAGAATTAATTCTAATTAAATTTAGAAAGAGAAAAAATCTAATATTTTATATTTAAACTAATTAAAAAGTAAAATAAAATAAAACAAAGGAAATAGAGAGTGAAGATAATATGAGATAAATCTAGGGTAATTGACTTCACCACTAACTCCACAATCAATGGTCAACTAAATTAACTATGGGGAATTATACCATGCATAAATGGTATCGGTGGCTACAAGCTCACCTTCATCCGTCAAGAAAATAATATATGATTAAAGCTAAGTCATGGACTATCTTCGATTGGCATGGGTCATCTGCCTAACTACTCTACTCTAGGGTGCAGTATGAACCATCTTCTCTAGGCATACTCCATCAAAGCGTACAATGATATATTCAATGATTACCATTGTGTAATAATCGCTCTCATGGTCATAGAAAATAAGAGAGATTGAGTTCAATAAAAATAATTAAATATCTAAGACAAGATAAAAAATCATTGAAATTGAATTTATAAGACTTTTATAGCTCAATTCTATAATAAGAATCTTCTAAATTACACAATCTATGCATGAACATAAAGGTCCCCAATAATTAAAACAATCAAACCATTGATACTTTGTTAGCGCTACATCAAAACCCTAGTGGATGAACTAGCCGCTCATGGTAGAAGAATAAGCTTCAACGGTTGAGGAAGAAGGCATCATGTTCATGAATTATGCGTAAGACTTCATTCTCCAATGATTCTCCACTCGAAAGCTCTGCAAAGTATGTTCAATTCTGTCCCAAGCTCTCTAAGAAACTCTCCAAGACTCTCTCAAAATAGCCTTTAATTTGCCACTTTATGCCCCAAGAGAATACACCAAAGTCCTAATCCAATTAGGAATTAATTAGGTTTTCCCGCAGCACTAATCAGGTGAGTTTTTCCTACTGACGTTCGGCCCAACTTTTGACCTAGGAGAAGTCCGATTCACAGAATTTTTGTGAAATACAAAATTATTCAGAATCTAATTTCGTTTAAATTACTCAAAAATTAAGACGATTTGAGGTTCAAAAATAACACTTCTGGTCTGTTTTCCAAAATGGAATTAAGACTGTATTAAGCGCAGAATTGGGCTTAAGGCCCGTAACCTTCTTAAGCAGCTGTAATTCTCTTGGACCTCTTCCATGGGCTGATTTGAATTGAAATAAATAGTTGAATGGATCCATTTGATGTAGGCTTCATCTAACCTTCTTGGATGTCTTCTTTAAAAGCCCAAAATCATGGTTTTAACTAAAATAGTCATTAAGGCCCTGAAAATACAGAAAACACTAAAACGAAGTAAAATCACAAAATAATTTGTCACTAAAAGAATAAAATACATAAGTTAAGAGGCTAGAATGGGTAACATTCAATGCCGATCACACCCCCAAACTTACATATTGCTAGTCCCTTAGCAATAGAATAAAATAAAACTAAAACAAAGAAACTGCTAAACACTATCTAAACTACCCAACTCCACTTTCATGGGAGAAACGATTGCATTTAGCATATGCAACAAGCTTTTAAACCCCTAGGTTCCCCTAGTGGACGAGTATAGTCTCATGAGGGTTTCCAGAAATGTTACCCACAAACATTCAAAATTCTGTTTAAACATTAATCAAAAAGAAGATTACAATATATAGTTACAAACTTGCATTCAAGAATAATTTCAAACATTTGGATTCCATAATTCAAAGCAATGGTCCCCATGCATAATTCACATCAACATCTCTCAAAATAACCAACTCTAGTTCCCTTGTGAAAAGTAAACTAGCAGTCCTCTCATGTAGCATAACCCAACTCTGAATATATTAAATCACATACCCCTTCAACTCACTAGCTCCCCTTATTGAAATCATACTTCCAAACATCAATACATGACTTTTCTATTTTTTTTTTATTCTTTTTTTTTTCATTGCTTTATTGGTTGTGCAATGTCTTGATCTATTAAGCTTTCTGAAAGACCCATGTAGCAAGTTTTGAGTTAGTGACTCCCAAACCATATGTCTTTAGGGCACTAGGCGTTAAGACACCCTGAATAACCTAATTACTTTTATCAGTCAGGCTACAAACCAAAACAATCAATGTTCATCTTTTCTCACCCTTTCACTTTTGACGCGAACACTCCGTGCTTCTTGAGGCATAGAGGTCCGGTTACTCATGAAAATGATCAAATTGATTTGCTTATTCATCACATTCTTTTTTTTTTTTTCTCTTTTCTCTTTTTCATTGAAGTCAAGTAAACACATCATCGGTACTCATTCTCAAGAGATACTAATTAATATCAACCATATGTAACTCAATAACTCAGAGCCATAGTTTACACTCCACAAGATTATGCTAGGAAGCCTTTGTGTGTGAGGAAACTAAAACCAATCACCCAAGACATGTCAATGCAAACCATGATTAAAACCATTTAATTTAAACCATAGTTTCCAAAAAAATTAAAATATACCCAAAAATTGCAAGTTACGCACCTACATAAGGTATTAATCCCTCAAAAAATGTAAAAACATTCTATCTAAAAATAAAACAAAAGAAAATAAATAAAAAACTAAGAAAATAAGATAAACAAAAAAATCCTAAAACAAGAAGAATTTCATAAAAATTTCCCTCATATTGCAATAAAGCACATAAATAAGGCATCGCCTCACCCCCAAACTTAAACTGTACATTGTCCCCAATGTACACCCAATCGAAGCATAAAGAAGAGTAAGAACGATATTACCAGGAATCTGTAAAGAAGGAGTGGCAAGAAAATATAGCACACCAAGTTGTATGAAAGCAATGCAAGCACACCCCCAAACTCGGATGTTACAACCTGTCAACATAAACCACTATACCCTCCGACCAAGTGAAATAACATAGGTGAAAATAAATATGAATTTTTTTTTTTGAAACTATCAAGAAAGAACAAATAAAAATAAAAATAAAAATAAATGAAAAATAAAATAAAATACAAAAGATAGCTACCTCCAATCAAGGATGTGGTGGTGGTTGAGCATCCGGATCTAGGTTCGTCTGGCGCATCCATGCACGCAGCATCCTCCTCATCTCTAGTTGATCCTGGCGAGTCTCACGAAAGTGATCTGCCATCTCTGTCCGCATAGCTCCAAACTGTGTGGAAACCTCAGTTTGTAAGGTGCCAAACTGGGTGGTCAACCTAGCAATCTGCCCCTCTAAATAATGATAATCATGTCCACCAGCTTGTGTATGGACATCCTCTTCTTCTGCTTCCATCTCCTCTGGATCCTCCATTGGTGGTGGTATGTCTACAGCTTCCCCTCCTTGAGCCAATCGAGAAACTTCACCTGGCACAGCAATGACTCTTTGATGCATATGAGATCGGCTCAAATTCCAGTCATGTGTGCTATAGTGAATATCTCGTGGAAAAGGAAGCTCGTCCTCATCAACTGCATAACCCTGTGCAATGAGTAACTGATGAATGATAGTAGGGAATGGAAACTCCCAGTCACTTGCACTGTCCGGTGCTTTGGCCACAACCTTTGAATATAAATTTTCAATTTGGTCCCAGACAATCTGTGGGAATGATAGTCAATACCCAAAATGTATGGCATATAAAGCTCTAAGGAACTCTTGATGCCTCTCAGTTTTATGTCCAATAGGACACATATTCTTGTACAAAACAGCATCAAGGAACCATAGATGACTCGGCATAGAAGACTTTGAAGCTGCATTACGCTTTGGCCCGGAGAATTGGTTAGCACACAATCGTGCAACCAAATTACCCACCAACAAATCATCAGGTAAAAGAGTGTAGATATTGGTCAAATCAGCCAGACATTCATCAGGACAACCCATGGCAATAGCAATCGAAGACATATCAACCTGAACTCATGTTCCATCCACCGAAGAAATAAGCACGCCCCGCTCATCAGGTTTTGGCATTAAGTTCTGATAAAAGACTTTGACGAGCCTCGGGTATATAGTAGAAGATAATGGAACAAAAATCGATGCCAACTGATGATGATGGATGTTAGAAATCCCCCATCGTGTCTCGAGAAACATGGCATATAGTTCGGCGATGTCAAACGTCACTTCAAAATTCAAGGCTCTTGGATGTCATCTCTCATGAATTCCATCTCGGCAAGATCTTGAGGAAATGGGTGTTGGATCATGTCGTGCTCAGTGGGGATTGCGCGAGCTTGAAGCACCTTGGTGACTTGCTCTCTTTGGTGCCATAGAAATAGAAAAAGTTTGGTTGAGGAATTAAATCAAACACTTGGTTTACACAATAAAAGTTTCTCCTTCAACCTCTTCTTTCGGTAAATTTTTTACCCCAAATTGAACAATTCAATCCACCAATTATGTCCCCCAAACTTGCTCTTCAAAAACCCTCAAAAAGATTGGCACAATTTTGCAAAATAAAAACTCTACTTACTTTTAAGAAGAACTTGAGAAAGTAAGAGTTTTCTTAAGAACTAGTGATGATCATTCCGGTTTTGATGTTGATGTTGATGATGATCAATGAGTAATATTTGTAGAAGAATCACCAATTGAAGAAAATATATTCCCGGTTGATGTAGGAGTCAAATTAGATCACAAAGTAGTCAAGGAAGCAAGTAGTACCAAGTAAATGAGAGAGGGGGGCTATATATAGAGCAAAAATTTTGGCCAGCCCCTTTTCTTCATTGGGCGATTGATCCCCCTTGGGCAGGGCGATCGATCGTCCAGCTGGTTGCTCTCCCAAGTTGGGAAAAAATGGGGGCGATTGATCCCCCTTCAAATGGGCGATCGATCCCCCATGCAGATACCTGTTTGATGTCTATCGCCAAGGGTCGACCGGGAAGTGTATTTTTGATGTATCTATCGCCCAAGGTCGATAGAGAACTCATTTTTTCACCCGTCTTGAGTTCAAAGACCTTGGTACACCTCTTGGCATCCTCTGGAAGCAACTTATACATCAAAAACTCAAAGAAAACACATCAAAACGCAACTAGAATTGAAAGAAAAATTAAGAAAACTTAAACTAAAAATTAAAATCAAAGAAAACTAAAGAAATTAAAGGATAGAAATACATACAAATCCTACAATTTAACGTCCGTAGGCGACGATCAACTCTCCAAAGGGATTAAGTCGAACAGACGGGATCCGTCAAGTCGACGGACTCCACGTCTCTTGTTGGCACAAATCCTTCTACACAATGCTTCAACCTTTGTCCATTAACTTTTATCAAAGTATTATCTTGAATACTCTGAATTTCCATAGCCCCATGAGAAAAAATTGAAATCACTTGGAATGGTCCATCCCACCTTGAACGTAACTTCCCGGGAAACAACCGAAGCTTTGAATTGAAGAGCCACACTTTATCACCGGGAGAGAAGGACTTTCGTGAGATATGTCTATCATGGAACGCCTTCATCCTCTCTTTATAAATGCGTGAACTTTCATAAGCATCACGTCTGAATTCGTCCAGTTCATTCAATTGTAACTTTCTCTCTTCTCCAGCTCTTTTCGCATCAAAGTTGAATTTTTGGATCGCCCAAAGTGCCTTGTGCTCGATCTCTACCGGAAGATGACATGCTTTCCCGTACACTAACCGATATGGCGACATACCGATAGGAGTCTTGTAAGCAGTCCGATATGCCCATAGTGCCTCACTTAACCGTAATGACCAATCTCTTCTATCCAGTCTTACTATCTTCTCAAGAATGTGCTTAATTTCTTGATTGGACAGCTCCACTTGCCCACTCGTCTGAGGATGGTAAGGCGTTGCCACCATATGTGTCATTGAATACTTAGCAAGTAAACTTCTCAAGAATTTATTGCAAAAGTGAGAACCACCATCACTGATCAAGGCTCGAGGAATTTTGAATCGACTAAGGATATTCTCGTGCAATAATTTGATTACCACCTTGTGGTCATTGGTTCGAGTTGCAATGACCTCCACCCATTTGGAGACATAATCCACACCAACCAGAATGTACTCGTAGTCGAAAGAGGGCGAAAAGGGTCCCATGAAATCAATTCCCCATACATCAAAAATCTCAACCACCAGAATGGGGCTTATTGGCATCATATCTCGTCTTGACATCGAACCCAATCTTTGACATCGATCACAAGTTTTACAAAAAACATAGGCATCATGAAATAGAGAAGGCCAGAAAAATCCACATTGAAGTACCTTTGCTGCTGTCTTTCTTGCACTAAATTGACCTCCACATGCTAACGAATGGCAGAACCTGAGAACATCTTGAAACTCATGGTCCGGGACACACCGTCGAATAATCTGATCTAGACAATATTTAAATAATTTCGGATCCTCCCAAAAGTAATGATGAACTTTAGAGAAGAATCTGTCACGCTCTCGCTTGGTCCATCCTCGTGGCACTTTTCTCGTGGCCAAATAATTCACGATATCTGCATACCATGGCATAGAGTTGTCGGATAGTCCAAATAATTGCTTACCCCAAAGTGATTTAGGTGATTTAGCACATATAGAATTTACCACAATTGTAAAAAATTGATCTTCTAGCACATCCTCGTCCTTTTGATTTTCTTGAACCTCTATTTCTGTAGGATCAGACACATCCGCAGAATCTATGAAGAAGACATCAGTCTGATCTGAAGGATTCTCAACAGCATTGAAAATATTAAGCTTAACCTTCATGTTGCCAAATGAAATATCCATGATCCCCGACCTACAATTTATGCAAGCATCGGTAGTAGCTAAGAAAGGTCGACCAAGGATGACTGGAATGTGCCTCCTTGGGTTATGAACTGGCTCAATGTCAAGTACAATAAAATCAACTAAAAAGTAGAACTTGTCCACTTTAATGAGCACATCTTCAATGATCCCTCGGGGTTGCTTTGTTGATCTGTCTGTAAATAACAATACCACCGAGGTAGGCTTCAATTCTCCCAAGCCCAATTGTAAATATACTAAATAGGGTAGCAAATTCACACTTACACCCAAATCAAGAAGAGTTTTATCAACATGGTGCTCCCCAATGATGCATGAGATAGTTGGAGCACCAGGATCTTTGTACTTGGGAGGAATGCATTGCTGAATTATAGAACTCACTTGTTGTGGCAGCATCACCTTCTTTGGCACATGACTTTTAGAACTCCTCTTTTGTATGCACAAGTCATTCAAGAATTTAGCATAAGGAGGAATTTGCTTGATGGCATCAAGGAGTGGCAAATTAATCTTCACTTGTTGAAACACCTCCATCATGTCATGCAGCTTGTCCCCTTGCTTCCCCAATTTAGATGCTTCAATGAAATATCGTGGGAAAGGAGCCTTGGGCTCATAAGAATTTTCAGCACTTGGACTTGTGGTCACTTTTTCTTCTTCTTTCCTTTCCCCCACCTTGTTATCAATTATTTTCCCATTCCTTAAAGTGGTTATAGCTTGAACCTACTCATGGTGTGGGTTACTTGTGGAAGCTTGCATCCCTCCTGGATTAGCAATTGGTTGACTAGGGAGCTTGCCTTCTTCTCTTCTACTTAATGAATTAGCAAGCTGTCCAACTGAGATTCCAGTTTGACAATAGATTGAGAATGAGAGTGTACTAGCTGAACTGTAGATTGTACTGTTACTGCAGTAACTTGCACTGTTTCTATAATGGAATCGAGTTTATCAAACTTTGCTAAGGTGAGTGTCAGTTTGTCTTCAATAGCAGAAATTCTTTGTGCCATAGGAACTTGTGTTTGATATTGCTATTGAGGCACAAAATTCCTAGGTTGATATGATGGTTGCATTGTTGCCCCTTGGTTACTGTAAGAAAAACCAGGATTATTCCTCCATGTAGGATTGTAAGTATTACCTCGTGGAGGATTCATTGGTCCAGTGAATGTAACTTGGACTTGCTCATGTTGAACATCAAAAAATTGTCCAATTGAAGGGCAATTGGTCACATTATGCATAGGACTAGAGCAAAATTCACAAAGGCCTAGTAATGAAGGATTTGAAGTAGAAGGAGCTTGATTGGTAGCCAAAATTGTTGTTATCTTCTGAGCAATTAAATCAATGTCGGTTGGCATAGCTTCTGAAGCACCAACCTCAAAAATCCAATCAGTCTTCCTTGTAGTGGCAGGTTTGCTAGAACGAGTAGAGGATACATGTTGTAGAGAGTTGTCACTAAGATTTTCAAATAAGGTCCATGCCTCTTCTTCACTCTTCAACATAAAAGTACCTCCACAAGACGCATCAACCATCTGTCTGTTGGCTTTTGTCAGCCCTTCATGAAAACTTTGTACTAGTTGCCACTTAGGAACTTGATAATGAGGACAATTCCTAAGAAAGTTCTTGAATCTTTCCCATGTCTCAAAAAATTGTTCCCCCTCATGTTGGGAGAAACTAGTGATAGCACGTCTGAACTGATTGGTCTTCCCTATCGAAAAATATTTCTTGAGAAACTCATGTTGCATCTGAGTCCAAGTCGTGATAGAACTTGCCGGTAGAGAATTAACCCAATACTTTGCTTTATCTTTCAGGGAGAATGGAAAAAGTCTCATTCTGAAAGCATCTTCAGAGAAGTTGTGAATTTTGGTAGTTGAGCACACTTCAATGAATTCATCTAGATGCTTGTAAGGGTCCTCTTGAGTCAGCCCAAAATAGGATGGTAGCATCTGAATAATGCTGGACTTGATCTCCTAATTCTGTGCTGTGACATTAGGCAGTTAAAAACCGGCTGGTGAAGTGTATGTCTCAGGAACATAGTAGTCCTTAAGCAATCTAGCTCTTTCTCCAGCAGCATTAGGAACAAGGTTGTTATTCCTTTCTTCCGCCATGTCTTCAATGAATTCTTCATCTTGCACAATGGTATCAACAGGGATGTTCCTCTGTTATCTAAGAATACGTTCAGGCTCAGGATTAAGAGGTATCAAAGGATTAGCCACAGAACAACGATCTTGCATATATTAACAAAAAGTACCTGAAAAGAAAACAAAAAACAAAATTAAAAACAAAATATAAAAATTTCCTAAACTAAAAATCCAATTAAAATTAATTCTGTAAAATCCGATCAATCAAATAGATAATCCCCGGCAACGGCGCCAAAAATTGATTCGTGTGTGAGTGCGTCTCAATTAAAATTACCACACTTTGCAATAGAACGAATTCCTTGCATAATAGGGCTATCGAAAGGGGTGTCGAACCTCAGGGATTATGGTCTGATGAGTTGAAATACAGAATTAATTCTAAATAAATTTAGAAAGAGAAGAAATCTGATTTTTTATATTTAAACTAATTAAAAAGCAAAATAAAATAAAACAAAGGAAATAGAGAGTGAAGATAATATGAGATAAATCTAGGGTAATTGACTTCACCACTAACTCCACAATCAATGGTCAACTGAATTAACTATGGGGAATTATACCATGCATAAATAGTATCGGTGGCTACAAGCTCACCTTCATCCGTCAAGAAAATAATATATGATTAAAGCTAAGTCATGGACTATCTTCGATTGGCATGGGCCATCTGCTTAACTACTTTACTCTAGGGTGCAGTATGAACCATCTTCTCTAGGCATACTCCATCAAAGCGTATAATGATATATTCAATGATTACCATTGTGTAATAATCGCTCTCATGGTCATAGAAAATAAGAGAGGTTGAGTTCAATAACAACAATTAAATATCTAAGACAAGATAAAAAAATCATTGAAATTGAATTTATAAGACTTTTATAGCTCAATTCTATAATAAGAATCCTCTAAATTACACAATCTATGCATGAACATAAAGGTCCCCAATAATTAAAACAATCAAACCATTGATGCTTTGTTAGCGATACATCAAAATCCTAGTGGATGAACTAGCCACTAATGGTAGAAGAATAAGCTTCAACGGTTGAGGAAGAAGGCATCATGTTCATGAATTATGCGTAAGACTTCGTTCTCCAATGATTCTCCACTCGAAAGCTCTGCAAAGTATGTTCAATTCTGTCCCAAGCTCTTTAAGAAACTCTCCAAGACTCTCTCAAAACAGCCTTTAATTCGCCACTTTATGCCCCAAGAGAATATACCAAAGTCCTAATCCAATTAGGAATTAATTAGGTTTTCCCACAGCAGTAATCAGGTGGATTTTTTCTGCTGACGTTCGGCCCAAATTTTGACCCAATAGAAGTCCGATTCACGGAATTTTCATGAAATACAAAAGTGTCCCTAATCGAATTTCGTTCAATCCGCAAGAAAATTAAGTCGATTTGAGGCTCAAAAATAACACTTCTGATCCATTTTCCAAAATGAGATTAAGACTGTATTATGCACAGAATTGGGCTTAAGGCCCGTAACCTTCTTAAGCAGCTGTAATTCTCTTGGACCTCTTCCATGGGCTGATTTGAATTGAAATAAATAGTTGAATGGATACACTTGATGTAGGCTTCATCTAACCTTCTTGGATGTCTTCTTTAAAAGCCAAAAATCATGGGTTTAACTAAAGTAATCATTAAGGCCCTGAAAATACAGAAAACACTAAAACAAAGTAAAATCACAAAATAATCTATCACTAAGAGAATAAAATACATAAGTTAAGAGGCTAGAATGTGTAACATTCAACGCCGATCAAGGCTCACTAATCTTGGACATACTCCAATTCTAGGCATTAAGCCTTGGTACGGCGGGTCCACTCCGAGGGCCATACGTAATGGATAATTATACCACTTCTTGTGACATGGTTTGGACCACTCCGAAGTCCCGTGCACCTCTTTTGCGTTAATTTTTTCTCAACCTCCCATATATTCAATGTGGATGCACATGTAATCAAGCATTTTATTTTATGTTATCTCAATGCACTAACTAGTTTTAAAGTACATAGCATGCATTTCCCTCTCCATCAACCCATATATAATCACGTATATGTCATTTCCCTCCCTTATTTGCAATGTGGATGCATATACACCTAGCATATTATTTTCATGCTCTAACCCATGCTCATTAATACTAAAAAGAAGTATATGGCATATCTCACATCACAACATACTACATATAGCACATATATGTATAACACATGCATATTACACGACATATGCATACAACTTCAAAATTAACATACCTTACTTATGCTTCACTCAATACATACATTTAGTATATAGAACTAGCATGCATTCAACAACTACATTTTCACATATAAACACATATATGTCACATCTTGCATATAATCACATATGCACATATACTAGTATAGATTGAATCATGTTATCATTCACGCGTGCCTTTACTACAAGTAATCTAGTATGCATCCAAATCACAATATATATTCTGTCATTCATATACGTATTATATACATATATCACACTTAGCATATATCATTTTTTTAAATACTCATCAATGCTATATTCATATTGAGCATGCATTTCTACTACTGCGCCAAATATATAATCACATATATATTTACATATACTCAATTTATGCATAAAAAGTCACATATGCATGCAAGGCACACTTAGCTAAACATATACAATTTAGCATGCATTACATGGACTTTAATCTATACCATTCATGTATATCACAATGCAAATAGCATTAAAAATCTAACATGTTTTAATTCCCTAAATATATACACACACACATATATATATATTTACTCACATCCTACGTATATACATATCCACCTATATATATATATATATATACCACATACGATCAAATTAAGAAACATATGTAAATTAATCAATGAAATTAAAATATATACGTAGGAGATAGAGGCAAAAATCAACTTGCCTTAGGTCCCGCTTTTAATGAGTTCGTGTTCGCAAAGCGTCCTAATTTCGATTCCGATCCAGTTCCGTGTCATAGCTCACACTTCTAACACTAGTCTCAAGCCCAACCATCACATTTCCTTTTAAAATGACAATGGGCCTATTTTTAATTTTCATCTCAGTCCATTATCAACACCCACAAGAAAATCCACATGGCCCAAATTAAAAAGCAATTGCACATATATATATTTAGTCCATCATCAAGCCCAAATGTTAAGCCCATTTTCATCAAAATTCTAGGCCAACAAACAGTCCAAAAACCAACCGATCATCACCACTGCTGGCACCACCACCAACCCTTACCGTGAACAGCCTTGAGCCACCTTGGTGGCTACAAACCTTAACCAATAACAATGCACCAACCCCCCCTGACAGCCAAAAAGGCCATTACAAACCAGACCCAAATCAGTCGAGCACCATGGATTCTTCAACTTCAAGCTACCACCTACAACAGCAGTTGCCATGTTTCAACCGAAACCACCACTAACCAAACATCCATGGCCGAAATCATGTGAACCACTACTCCGGCCACCGTGAACCATCCACGAACACCCATTTCGCTACCATCGGATACCATGGGAAACCCCCAACAGCCCACAAGTAAAGCATTAGGACACCCCCATCCCACGCTAGTGCACCACCGTGAAACACCCCACTGTTCAGCCATAGCAAGTCACCACTTGGTAGACCCATTTCCCGTGCTAGAATCACCCCTCACCAAATAACACCGTGACCACTACCACCTTAACACAGTCACCACTTGTACCCTGCCATGTATAGTCGGGCCTTGAAGACCTAGACATCATCCCAATCGAGTCTCCACCGTCGGACACCACCATGGTCGGAGCACCATGGAGCTATAACCCCAAGTCAAAAACATCCACCACTCACCATACCCAGCACCACTGAGCCTCAACCGTCAATGAGCCATAGCCAAATGGAATCCATTCGAAGACCAAATCCAACCAACTAGCAACTGAACCCAGTGACTCACCTCAACGGACCCAGCAATCCAAGCCAGCCAGCCCTACCATCACCGTCACCCAGTCCGAAGCCCCACCGTGAGCAACCCAGCTGCCACCGTCGCAGCTTCTCTCTCTTTCCCTTTTTACTTTCTCTCTCTAACTTTCCCTTTCTCTTTTGCTCTTTCTACCGACCACACTTTGGTTTCCTATTTCTTTTATTTTTGTAATCTTATCTACTTTACCACACCACACATCCTCCCAACTCATTCCATCCACATATTTATATTTTATATATATATATATACCTCATATGTATATAACACCATACACACATATACATACAATACCATATGGTACTGTATATACTCACATTCTCCACAACATACATGTATTTATTAACATACATGTATCTATATATATTTATAATTTAATATAAAAATATCCCTTTTACATATATATATATATAATTCCACACACACACACACACACACACACACACACACACACACACACATATATATATATGTATGTATAGATTCTCACTTCCTTCCGAAATTAATTAATCCAAAAAAAAGAATTCGGTCCAAAAATAATTCAAAACTAGTTAAAATAATCTGGGTCATTATACGGGTTATGTTAGGTTATCATATGCGAAACTTATACACCTCATTTTGCACCGCTCTAGTTCTAGGAAAATGTCAAAACACCTAGCACACAAAATCAATATGAATATTACCCATTGTCCAAATGATAAATTGTAGAGACCATGCCCAATTTTGGCCCCTTTTTATCATTTATTTCTTTAAATACAATTTAAATGATATATAACGTGTTTTGAAAATGGGAAGTTTTGGAAACTTTTGGGAAAGTTTGACTTTTTGGTCAACTAGAGTCTTGGGATGAGGTTTAATGAGTCCGGGAATCCAAATATTTTTTTGAAAAATTTTATTTGTGGTTATAGACCAATTAGAATATTTGGAGAGATATAGAAGTGATTTCAAATCCATAGCTTCTTTCGGATTCAAAAACGGAGGTCGGGAAGGTACGTTAAGTAAACTAAGGGCGTTTTGGTCTTTTTCTTCCTAGGCCATATAAATATCTGGGAAATAGATATTTATAGATTATTTTCTCTCTCAAATCAGCCGTGAACCTCTCTTATCTCTCTTCTTTGCGTTCTTCTCATTCTCTTTAGAATTATAAGGTGTTAGGGCTTGATTCGGAAGGCGTCGAAGAAGGGAAGTGTGTTCTACATGAAATGGGTGTCATTTTGAACCGAACAAAGCCGTGAGTAGACAATTTTGGTGTTGGTGAAATTGTGGGATAGCTTGAAACTAAAGCTATTAAGGTAGGGGGTGTGTGTTGTGTCTTCTAGTTTCAAGTTTAATTTCATTTCTTTTGCATAACATGAATGATTTTCATATCAAATGTGATAATATGAACTTTTTGTTAAGTTCCTTGTTCTATATGGATTTGCATATATTTCTTTCGACTAAAAATTGTTAGTACATACTTAGAATGACATGATTTGTAAAGATGTACAAAATAAAGCTTAAATTGCATATATGGGATTTTGGGGGATAAATGATGAAAACCTACTTTTTGGGGTTAAGTATCTATATATATATTTTTATAAGCCTTGTGTGACATACTAGGATTGAAGTAGGATATATAATGGGTGCAATGAATTGAACTTGTGAATGTGTGTGCAAAATGTGAAATATTTTGTGTGAGTGTGGGGTGTGTCTCAGAAGTGGCTCAGGTGAAAGTAGTAGGTGAACATATCCTCTAGGGCTGAAAGATCTCAAACTTGCCCAAAAGGGTTGGTTACCAGTGGGTTAGTAACCCTAAAATAACTAGGAATTGGGATATGGAGCTTCGGCACATATCCGGGATGTGTGTGAGTGTGAACCAAATTTGAGAAGGTGTGTTGAGTCTTATGTGTAACTTAAGTGAATTACATGACTTGTGTGGATGTTTATCCATGTTCAATCTTTGTCATATGTTACATGTATAATGGAAATGTGTTATGTGTATGAGATACATTTTATATAATTATCAATTTATAATTGATGTGTATGCTATGACATGAACGAATTGAGCTTTTAAGCTTGCAACTAGAATGCTAGGGAGCATGACACGTAGTTGATGGACATGAATTGTGTTTTATGCATTAAATATGAAATGTGGCTTTGAATGGGTTGCACAATACATTAACCTTGAGCCCGTTGAAAATTGCTCATCCCCCTACACTAACACTTTCAGGACATGGCAAGAAGGTGGTTGAGATGTACAACCATGAGTTGAACCTAGAGTAGAAGAATATCATTTTTGGACTTTTGCATCTTTTGAGACTTGTGTATGGACTTCCATGTCGACTTGTGGCATGTGGACTAGATTAGAAGTATTGTACTTATTTTTGGATAAGAAGCATATATGAAACTTTCAATTATATATGATAAGTTTGCTAACTCGTGAATATTATGTAAAATTGGTGGTTTTTTTGAAGTAGGTGTATGATAATGCATGAATTATCATTTTTGTGTTACAAGTGTATGTGGTGGTATTAAATAGTGATGATTTATCACTTTGTGGAAGTTTGAAAATTTGTTAGAATTATATTTATGTTCTATGATTGTTTGTTCGAAGAATGGATTGAGAGGAGAATGGTGATCGTTACCACTTAGTGTTTTTGTTAGTGTTCCAGGCTAGGTGAGTTTGATGCATTGAAGTCACCATTTCGATGCATCATTAATTAAGGATGAAGATTCCGTACAAAAATCCAATAGGTGTCATAGGATATTTCGCATCTTCGTCGATGCATCGCAAGTTCGATGCATCAAAACCAACACTTCGATGCATCGAAGTGTGTGGCTGAGTGTATTTGTTGAAATAAAATTGAAGAATTATTTAGGGAGGAAAATACATCACCACGTGTGAGGCCATAAGTAGTTATGTACATAATTATATTTCTACGTTGGTTTAGTGATTGAGGTGGTGTATTAGAAATAAATGGATGAAATCGCCCTTGTAATTACGAGTAAGATTCGGGATTGGTTCAAACTTCAAACAGGCGTAACTTCTTCGTTCTAGATCAGAATTGAGCGTAGTTTTTTTGAAATTGAGTATTTTTAGATGCTCTTTCCAATGGACTAAGAATAACTCTGAAATCCCAAACATACAGGGAGTTAGGATCTGGAATTGGGTAGTTCATGAGTGTGAACTGGGTGAGACTTTCACTGTTCACCTCCACTTTGTATATCGATCTTTGTATCGAAAGGTAGGGGTGTGATAGCATGGTATCAAAGCATGGTACTATAATGGGGATAATGGTCAGAGGTGATGGTTTATTACATAATCACCCTCGTTTTCGAGTATTGGAAATCGGGGCATGACAGCATGATATCAGAGCACTAGGTTGGAATACCTAGGGGCGACAGGTAATGGTTGAGGAATTCATGATTTTTGGATTACTATTACAACACTAGGTTGGGATACCTAGGGTCGAATGTCGATATTAGGTTAGAACACCTAAGGACGTGGGGTAAGGGTTGGGTCCCAGTGACTTTTACGAGTTATGTGATTTAAATTGCATTAAGTGCAATGACATGATTTTATAAAGTGAGTAGAATTGATTAATTAATATCTATGTGTGATTAATCTTTGATTGGAAATGTTTATTAGAATCATGCCACACAGACGAGGACGTGGTAGGGGTGTGGATCAAATTCCACCACCACCACCATTGATAGATGGAGCGCAGCTAGTTCGAGAGATGACTGCTGCCATCCAATTGTTGGCTCAGACTGCCAATGAAGGTCCACAAAATCAAGCTGAGGGAGGTGGAAATAGGGCAATGAAAGCCCTTGAGATGTTTAAGAAAATGAACCCACCTATGTTTGATGGGAACACGGATCCTATGGCTGCGGAAGATTGGCTCGAACAAGTGTCCAAAGTATTTGATGTGCTTAGGATAAACAAAGATGACTTAAGGAAGATAAACGAAGGTCTCCCACTCATAACGTGAGGAACATGGAGTGAGAGACCTTTAGAAGGTTGTTTCTAGAGAAGTATTTTTCGGACACAGCCAAAGAAGCTTTACACGATGAATTCATACACTTAATCCAAGGAGGGATGAGTGTAATAGATTACGAAAACAAATTTATTGCCTTATCTCGCTTTGCACCGGAGATGGTAATAAACGTGCAAGCTAAGGCAAGGAGGTTCATAAAAGGGCTTCGGTTTGAGCTAAGGGCCAAGGTCACTATCTTAGACTTACCGAGCTATGCAGAGGTAGTGAGAAGGACACTATTGGCGAAAGTGGATGACAATGATATACAGAGGATACGGGACTTGAGGAGTCAATCGCGAAATATGGGTTCTCATTTAAAGAGCAATCCAAAGAAGAAGCATAAGGGGAGTAGTTCTTTCCCTAGAGGGCCTCAATAGACACAATCATTCTCTACAGTGTATATGCCTACTGGATCATCTCGGGACAAGGTAAAGTGCTACAAATGTCAACAAGTGGGTCATTACCAATTAGAGTGCCCACAGTTATGAACCGCTCCCAAAGGGCATGCAAGAAAATGTTATAGGTGTGGACAAATGGGGCATGAAGTGAGAGATTTTTCTCAGAAGAGGAGCAGTTCTTATGGTGCTACGAGATCACAGCAGTAATACTCACAAGCTTCTAGGGTATAGTCAGGTTTCAAAGTTCCATAGTTGCCACAGCCTGTACAGTCTGTTCGGAGTTCACAACCGAGGAGGGGAGCGACTCCTACTGCTTCTACGCAACAATCAGGTCATTAAGGAAGTGGTCAAGCAGGATGAAGAATATAGGGTCATGCCTATGCTATTACTCCAGCCGAGACTTTTGTGGGTTCATCGGTTGTGAGAGGTATGTTTCTTGTATCTAGCTCATGGGCTAGAGTTTTAATTGACTCAGGAGTATCACATTCCTTTATATCAATTGTTTTTGCTTCTGCATTGGGGTTAGAGGTGTCTACCTTGGATAGAACCTTTTGCATTGATATACCAGTTGGGGGTAGGGTGACTCTGGATATGGTGTGTCGGGCATGTGAGATAGAGATAGCAAATCGGTGGTTAGTATTTAATTTTGTGTTCTTAGAGATGACAAGTTTTGATGTCATTCTCGGAATGGATTGGTTGTATTCATTTAGAGCCAACATAGATTGCTACCGAGGAAGAGTGTTAGTGTGCACACCAGAAGGAGATTGTTTTTGCTTTGTGGGGGAACGGAGTGAATTTCATTCTTCGTCACTATACGGACTATAGGGTTGGGATGGTTACGGCTTTTTCCTAGCTAGCCTTATGACCGGTGAAGAAAGGGAAAATCTTGGGATCTTTCCCGAAGTGGTATGTGAATTTGAGGATATTTTTCTGGAGGAGTTGACAGAATTACCTCCTAGGCGAGAAGTTGAGTTTGCCATTAACGTCATACTCGGTACGGCACCCATTTCGATGGCACCGTATTCAATGGCACCGGCGGAGTTAAAGGAGCAAGTAGAGGGTCTAAGGGTGAAAGGTTTTATTCGACCTAACGTATCACCTTGGGGAGCACCAGTTCTATTTGCTAAGAAGAAGGATGGGTCACTACAGTTATGTATTGACTATCGAAAGCTAAATAGTGTGACGATCAAGAACAAATATCCTTTGCCAAGGATAGATGATTTATTTGATCAACTTAAAGGAGTTACGTGTTTCTCCAAGATTGACTTGAGGTCGGGGTACTATCAGTTGAGAGTCAAGGAGGAAGATGTTTTAAAAATGGCGTTTCGAACACCGGCGGCATTCATGGACTTAATGAACTGGGTGTTTAATGCATTCCTTGACGAGTATGTAGTGGTATTCGTGGATGATATTCTTGTGTATTCTTCATCAAGAGAGGAACATGAGAATCATTTGAGGACGGTGTTACAAATTCTAAGGAAAAACCGGTTGTATGCCAAATATGAGAAGTGTGATTTTTGGCTAGTGGAAGTGAAGTTTCTCGGACATGTGGTTTTGGGAGGGGGAGTTTCCATGGATCCTTCCAAGATACAGACCGTAATGGATTGGGAATGTCTGAAGAATGTATTTGAAATCCAAAGTTTCTTAGGGTTAGTCGGCTATTACCGGAGGTTTGGGAAGATTTCTCACGGTTAGCGGCACCTATGACGAGACTCACTCGTAAGGGAGTCAAATTTGCATGGAATGAAGCTTGTGAGCTTACTTTTTGAGAATTAAAGAAGAAATTAACCACCGCTCCAATTTTAGTAACTCTGGAATGTGGTTTGGGGTATGTTATATATTGCGATGCTTCACATGACGGACTGGGTTGTGTGTTGATGCAAATGGGAAGAGTTGTTGCTTATGGGTTACGACAGCTAAAACTCACGAGTAGAACTATTGACTCATGACTTGGAATTAGCGGCAGTTATTTTTGCCTTGAAAGGGTGGAGACATTACTTGTATGGGGAGAAATTTGAAGTCTTTTTCGATCACAAGAGTCTCAAATATCTGTTCACTCAGAAGGATTTGAACTCTAGGCAATGGAGATGGGTTGAGTACATGGAAGATTATAATTTTGATCTTCAGTATCACCTGGGAAAGGCCAATGTAGTAGACGATGCCTTGAGTAGAAAATCACATGGGACTTTGGCTAGCATTGCCATTCGTGAATGGAAGATGATAGAGGACATAACGGATTTGGGCTTGTATTGCAGTGATGGTAGTGAACTAGCTAACTTGTTTAGCCTTATTACCCAACCGACTTTAGTTACTGAAGTGATTGAGGCACAAAGGCAAGATGAGGAAATAAAAGCTATTCACACTTGGATTTTGGGTGGTGAAGTTGTAAAAGGTTGGTCCTTGCATACGGATGGAAGTTTGTGGTTTAAGGGGAAAATGTATGTACCTATTCCGTGTAGAGAGAGCATTCTCCAAAAATTCCATTGTTCTAGAGTTACGGTACATCCCGGTGGGATAAAATTGTATCACAACCTAAAGCGACAGTACTGGTGGAAAGGAATGAAAAAGGATGTGGCTGAATTTGTGGCTAAGTGTCTTACTTGCCAACAAGTAAGGGCCTAGCATCAAAGGCTAGCTGGGTTGTTGCAACCTTTACCAGTGGTGGAATGGAAATGGGAGCATATCACCATGGACTTCGTGACGGGACTTCCAAAGTCACAGAGGGGACATGATGTCGTGTGGGTCATAGTCGATAGATTAACAAAGACGGCTCATTTTCTACCTATTCGAGTCACAGATGGTGTAGAGAATCTGAGTAAGCTATATGTGAAACATATTGTGAAGTTTTATGAAGTGCCAGTTTCTATTATTTTAGACAGAGATCCTAGGTTTACTTCATGATTTTGGTAGGGTTTCCATTTAGCCCTTTACGGAGTTGCATTTCAGTACAGCTTTTCATCCTCAGACTGATGGCCAGTCGGAGCGTACCATTCAGATATTGGAGAATATGTTGAGAGCTTGTATCTTGGATTTTGGAGAAAATTGGGAAGACCATTTGTTGTTGGTGGAGTTTGCCTATAACAATAGCTACCAAGCTAGTATAGAGATGGCACCCTTTGAGGCATTGTATGGTAGGCCGTGTAGGTCACCAGTTTGTTGGACCGAGGTGGGGGAGACAGCTGCCTTGGGACTGGATATAGTTTATGAGACAACGGAAAAGATTAAGTTGATTTGTCAGCGGTTGATCACGACACAAAGTATACAGAAACGTTATGCCAATCGGAGGAGGAGACCTTTGTCATTTGAGGTGGGGGACCTGTGTTTCTCAAGGTTTCTCCACGCAAGGGGCTGATGAGATTCGATAAGAGTGGCAAGTTATCGCCAAGGTTTATTGGATCCTTCAAAATTTTGGAGTGCATGGGTGAAGTGGCCTATAGGTTAGCTTTACCGCCAAAATTGGAAGGAGTCCATAATGTATTTCATGTTTCCATGTTGAGGAAATATGAGCTAGATTCATCACATGTTTTGGGCTGGACAGACATTGAGGTTGAGGAAGACGTGTCGTATGAAGAGCGACCAGTGAAAATTCTCTACAATAGAGATCAAGTGTTGAGGGGTAAAACAATTCCATTAGTTAAGGTTTTGTGGAGACGCCACGGACTAGAAAAGGCTACTTGGGAACGAGAGCAACAAGTTCGATTCAAGTACCCAGATTTGTTTCTTCCACAAGGTATGTCCGATTTCGGGGATGAAATCTCCTAAGGTGGGGAGGTTATAGAGACCGTGCCCAATTTTGGCTAGTTTTTCTTTTCTTTTAATCATTTATTACTTTAAATGATACTTAACATGTTTTGAATATGGGAACTTTTGGGAAAGTTTGACTTTTTGGTCAACTGCAGTCCCGGGATAAGGTTTAATGAGTTTAGGAATCCGGATATTTTTTTAGAAAATTTTATTTTTGGTTATAAACTAATTAGAATATTTGGAGAAACGTAGAAGTGATTTCGAGTCCATAACTTCTTTCGGATTCAAAAACGGAGGTCGAGAAGGTACGTTAAGTGAACTAGGGGCATTTTGGTATTTTTGCACCCTAGGGCTTATAAATCTAGGAGACAGATATTTACAGCTTATTTTCTCTCTCAAATCAGTTGTGAACCTCTCTTCTCTCTCTTCTTTGTGTTCTTCTCCTTCTCTCTAGAATTAGAAGGTGTTAGGGCTTGATTCGGAAGGCACCGAAGAAGGGAAGTGTGTTCTACGTGAAAGGAGCGTCGTTTTGAACCGAACAAATCCATGAGTAGACAACTTTGGTGTTGGTGAAAGTGTGGGATAGCTTGAAACTAAAGCTATTAAGGTAGGGGGTGTGTGTTGTGTTTTCTAGTTTCAAGTTTAATTTCATTTCTTTTGCATAACATGAATGATTTTCATATCAAATGTGATAATATGAACTTTTTGTTAAGTTTCTTGTTCTATATGGATTTGCATATGTTTCTTTTGACTATACTTAGAATGACATGATTTGTATATGTGTACAAAATAGAGCTTAAATTGCATATATGGGATTTTGGGGGATAAATGATGAAAACTTACTTTTTGGGTTAAGTATCTATATATATATTCTTATGAGCCTTGTGTGACATACTACGATTGAAGTAGGACATATAATGGGTGCAATGCATCGAACTTGTGAATGTGTGTGCAAAATGTGAAATATTTTGTGTGAGTGTGGGGTGTGTCTCGGAAGTGGCTCAGGTGAAAGTAGTAGGGGAACATATCCTCTAGGGCTGAAAGATCTCAAACTTGTGCAAACTGGTTTGTTACCGGTGGGTTAGTAACCCTAAAATAACTAGAAATTGGGAGATGAAGCTTCGGCACGTATCAGGGATGTGTGTGAGTGTGAACCAAATTTGAGAAGGTGTGTTGAGTCTTATGTGTAACTTAAGTGAATTACATGACTTGTGTGGATGTTTATCCGTGTTCGATCTTCGTCATATGTTATATGTATGATGGAAATGTGCTATGTGTATGAGATACGTTTTGAAAATTGCTCATCCCCCTACACTAACACTTTCTGGACATGGCAAGGAGGTGGTTGAGGATGCACAACCATGAGTTGGACCTAGAGTAGAAGAATATCATTTTTGGACTTTTGCGTCTTTTGAGACATGTGTATGGACGTCCATGCCGACTTGTGGCATGTGGACTAGATTAGAAGTATTGTACTTATTTTTGGATAAAAAGTATGTATGAAACTTTCAATTATATATGATACGTTTTCTAACTCATGAAGATTATGTAAAATTGGTGGTTTTTTTGAAGTAGGTGTATGATAATGCGTGAATTATCATTTTTATGTTGCAAGTGTATGTGGTGGTATTAAATAGTGATGATTTATCACTTTGTGGATGTTTGGGAATTTGTTGGAATTATATTTATGTTCTATGATTATTTGTTAGAAGAATGGATTGAGAGGAGAATCGTGATCATTACCACTTAGTGTTTTTGTTAATGTTCCAGGCTAGGTGAGTTCGATTTATCGAAGTCACCATTTCGATGCATCATCAATTAAGGATGAGGATTCTGTACAAATATTCAATAGGTGTTGCAGGATATTTTGCATCTTCGTCGATGCATCGCAAGTTCGATGCATCGAAACCAACACTTCGATGCATCGAAGTGTGTGACTGAGTGTGTTAGTTGAAATGAAATTGGAGAATTATTTAAAGAGCAAAATACGTCACAACGTGTGAGGCCATAATTAGTTATGTACAGAATTATGTTTCTACATTGGTTTAGTGATTGAGGTGATGTATTAGAATTAAATGGACAAAATTGCCCTTGTAATTACGAGTAACTTCGGGATTGGTTCAAACTTCAAACGGGCGTAACTTCTTCGTTCTAGATCAAAATTGAGCGTAGTTTTTTTTGAACTTGAGTATTTTTAGATGATATTTCCAATGGAATAGGAATAAATCTAAAATCCCAAACATATAGGGAGTTAGATTCTGGAATTGGCCAGTTCATGAGTGTGAATCGAGTGAGACTTTTACTGTTCACTTCCACTTTCTATATCGATCTTGGTATCGGAAGGTAGGGGCGTGATAGCATGGTATCAAAGCATGGTACTATAGTGGGGATAATGATCAGAGGTGATGGTTTATTATATAATCACCCTCAGTTTTCGAGTATTAGAAATCGGGGCATGACATAAATGGACTTCACCATTGAGTCCAGAGAGGTCAAAATTATCAGAAAAGATACTTACGGGGGTCGTGAGTCTTCCCGAGCACTCAATTTTGACCAAATCGTAAATCAAGGTCAAATTGGTCAACTTAAAAGTTTGACCAACAAACCAATTGTCAAATGATTCTGCGCTACTTTGGCTTCGGACTGAGATGTACCTCAAAATTGAACAATGTGTAGCTCTACATGCATTGCAACAAATTATATTCTTTTACTAATACTTTTATTCAAATTCAGTACTTAATTATCTCAGAATTGAACAAATAATAGGTCATTAATGGGAATTGATAACTTTCTGATCCGTATTTCTATATTAATGTTCCAAATATTACCATACCTAAAAATTCTCAGTCAAATTTTGGAGTGGTCATGTCATAGTTAAAGAGGATGAAAATGGTTATTAGTGCGGTTGACACGTTTGACAATGGGTTGTTGACTGATTAATTAATGCCTAATTAAGTTGGGGTATTGTGGAGGGAAAAATCCCACAAATGAAAGATTGGTAGATGTAGAGTATTATAGGCAGTAACATGACGACAATATAAATGCACAGGCAAACCTATGTGGCATCCTACATGGCAAAATTCAGTCAAAACCAAATCAAAGGATTTAAGAGGAGATAGTTCGAATCAATTTGAGTTTATTTGAATTGCTTGCACCCAATCAACTTATTTCATGGGATATATTCTTATAATCAATTTTTCCAAATTAAGGAGGGAAATAAGTAATCAATTATGTATAATTTGGATATAAATACACTCTCTAAACCCCTTGAGAGGGTAGAGTGAAATTTTCACGAAATTCTTGAATTTACTTGAGTGCTTTTGTACTAATTTTTTTACGAGTATATTTTAGCATCTATGTGTATCCTATCACTATTGATAATCTATCTGATCAATATATGTGGATTATTGTTCCATATATGATCCATCATTACACGCCATCATCTGGTGGTGGTGGTTGGTTATTTCATCAATTTGATAGGGTGACATGAAAATAGGGTTCATATCGTTAGTGTTTGTAAAGAACGTTTGTTAAACAACGTGGTTGCATTTACTTAACCGTAGCCCATATTATATGATATTCAATCTTTCTCATAACACAATATTGATTAATGTGTATTGCTAGTGTATTAAAGCATAAACACCCCAAACATGACTTCATAACATATTTTGCATACACACTTGTTACAATTAACTTTAATTTGCACAACCATAAGCATATGCATACCAACATACTAAATACGTGACATAATTAGGTAGATATTGGTTAGTTTGCTTTAACATAATATGTGGATATATAGGCTCCAAATATTGGTATCATACAAGTCAGTATGAGATGTCCCCTATACGACCCCTCACCATTGTCCCTATTCATTCTCCTCCTCCTTGAAAAGTGGCAAGGTTTCAATCCGTAACACCCACATGGTGGTTCCAAGGATCAATCCACTTGTAAGTGATGTGGCTGTAGTACACTGACAAATCAACCCACATTGGAATCAGCCATATGTCATCATCGCACCCCAACACACACACATGTCTGTTTAAATTTGGCAAAGGGAGAACATTGCCTTATAACAATGTCATGCATAATCACTAATTTCATCATTAGTCGACATATCTTCTGTCACGCCCCGATTTTTTACACCCAGTTAATAGCTAGGGAAATGGGGTTGGTGATTAGGGAATGTATTACGATCCGTCACTCAAACCCTAGTCTATTTAAAATCTCATAATCACATAAGCATAGTCATAATCATACATACAATGTGTGTACGTATACGTATATAAGTCAACTTGCTCTAACCTCAATTCTTTACCCGTCAATACCTAACGAGTCAACTCAATAACTCGTTGGACCCGACACATTGTAAGATAAGTGATAATCTAAAAAAAATGTCCGACCGGGTCATTTTTCCTCACTACCCCAACTCCGGCAAAATGCCGTTGTTGTCCTCACATTTTAGGTTCAATAAGAACCCAACCATATCACCACAATCTAGTGTCGAAGTTCCACACTAAAAACACTAAGGCGCACCAAACCTTTCCTAACAAACTTTTTAACCACATCTTAAGCTCTACCAACCCTAACAATGTCCCTCGATAACACGCAATTGAGATATAAGATTCCATCTCCACTACAGAGGCAGATCGACCAACCTTATCAAATCCCTACTAAGGTTCATAACAACCGATAAGTAAGAGATCAAACCTCTGTCTAAGTTTCCCAAGTCCCGAAAACTAGAATCTCAAATGGTGACACCATTCCAATCAAAGCGTATGCAAAATGTAAGAGAAATATCTAATTACAATGCGCGATCACATACGGCATGCTCAACACATAACATGTAGTACATTGTACAATCCATATGGTATTTAACATACTTCTCTAAATATAATCACAACAATGCATGGTATGCAACATGATGCATATATGCTAAGTACATCCCACTAACTCACATAGACTACTAGTCTAGTAACGTCTCATGTCGACTTGCGACCAAATCCTTATCCTTATTCTAAGGTTCCCAAATCTAAATCAAGATAAGCTATAAATTAAACAATGGTTCTCAATCCCCAAGTGGTTTTACCCTCATTCATCATCCACATGTAATTGTACCTAATGCTCTATCAATCTATCCATTAACATACAACTCCAAACCAATGAGTGATTCGACCTTTACCATTCATCCTTAAGTATTTAAACCTGGTTGCTCTGATACCAAATTGTCACGCCCTGATTTCTGACACCTGGTTAAGAGTGAGAAAAATGGGGTTGGTGATGGTAGCGTGTGTGACCCGAACCGTCACCCATGCTTTTAATCAATTTGAAATCAACATCAATTCCTAAGGAATCGATGATAAGGTGGAGATAACACCCCTACCTATTTCTGGAGTGAGAACTCCAAACCTCCAATTGTGAAAATACTACAATCGATAATTAACTTCGTTAGACCGGTCCCAATTTTCTGCCCAAACAAAAAAATATTTTCAGCAAACCCATGCTTGTTTTGAAAAATCACAAAAAATAGCATACTAATCCAAATCACATGTATCCAAGACCATATGAAAGCTAACTTACTCTACTATCATCTCAACAAATCAAAAGAGCAAGTATCTCAACCTATAAGTTCAGTTTTTAATAAAAAATGTGTAACTAAAATTCTGTGTGAACAGTTTCTCACAACATACTACTCACAACTTCACAAATTCACCATAAATCACAAGTTCAACCTTTTACTCCAAAATTCTCCAAATTTATTCTATAACTAGTCTATGTTCAAATCAAATTTGAAGTAACACAAAATTTCACTCATAAGTTGAGTTATTACCAAAACAATCAAAGCGTAACAGATTCTGTGCAATCGTGAGAAATATTTAATAACTCACTCAATTCTTATCCAAATGAGGCATATGATACATCAAAATAAAGTTAAGTCATATATCTATATCTTTGTAAAATTTTGTAGAATTTGAATCAATACAGCCTCTGAAAACTAAAACATTTTCACAGTGGTAAATTGCTGCCCAGTTTGCTCTCAACATGAAATGTGATTTTTATAATATTTCTTTAACAATTAAATCACATACAATACTTGTAGAGTTAAAAACAAGAAAGTTAAACATCCTTACCTCAATTCCATGCTCTGGATTCAAAAAGCCCCAAATCACAAAATATTAAAATTCCTCCGAATTTGATTTTCAGACTGTAGAAACGTAGATCGTAGCAAAGAGAACAACTTTTTTTTATTGAGTTATCCCAAATCCAAACCTTAGTTTTGTCCATTTCTTCAAACCTTACCAAATTGAATTTTGAACCGATAAAATCAAAGAGACTGATGAGGGGAATAATCTTTTCTCTTGAAACAATCTTCAAATCATACTTTAACCCATCTAATTTTTAGAGAGAAGTTGGGATGAAGTTGTAGTGAGAGAGATGAGAGAAAATCTTATTTTTATGGTGAAATAAATGACATAAGTCTACTTATAATTACCATCTTTGCAACTAAGTCCCTCTCTTTCTTTTAATTTGCTTTTTGTTACTACTAACTCTCTACTACTCACTCACTAATATTTTTTTCTCTTAACTTATCCTTTAGATCCTTCAAGTGTTCATATACGTCCTTATATAAATTTTCAAGACTCGTAAAAGTCTTTCGGGTCATCCAGCTCATCCCAGACTCCACACCCGAATCCAAAAATTTGAAAAAATTTCATAACTCACAAAACACATTTTTGAACAAACTTCTCACAATTTATCACAATTAAAACAGAGTTAATTGCAATTAAAAATAGAATTAAAATTCAAGGCATAACAACTTCACCTCACAAACACTACGTCTCTGCATGAAGGTTATGTCTCGAATCTCTTTCATCCTGTCAACAAGATCACCCAACAGTAATCCAATGCCCCACACAAAGAGGGAAGCAGCATGACCCCGCTTCAACGCATCACATAATAAGTTCCACCCAGCATGACGGTATATTTCCATGTAATCAACGAAATATGCATGAAAGTAAGCACGTAAGATAAGTTCGAGTAAGAATCAGTAAAGAAAAAAGTCATACAACTTTAAAACTTACCACTCTTTGAATAAACATAGCATTTGTGTTGTCAAAATTAAGACATCTTCTAAATAAGTGACAACCCCTTGGGTTAGCATACAGTTTATGAGGCGTACCAATAGAAGCATGTCATCGGCATCGATGGCGTCGTGACGAGTTGAGCTTTCAAGACAAAGAAGTAGTACTTCATATTCTTTGATGACATCGAAGCATGAAAAGAGAGAATTATTTTGGGAGGGATTATGAGTCTGCTGAAGTCGGTTTTCCCAAATTGGTTTCACGCACAATTATTTGTCGATTACACAATTGAAAGATACATGCACTGTGAGCGTTAAAGGAAGGTATAAGCGGAGTTAAGAATTCGATTAAAAAATTAGGCTAAATAATGGAAAGTTGTGGCCCATTATAGGCCTTTTGTTTCGAACCAGTCCAACAGTATACAGAACTGGATCCAGGTCCGTAGGAAGGAGGCTCAACTGGTTAATATTTCAGCCAAACTGTGAACTACGAGGAGGTCCTTTTTTGAATTTTTTTCTGCCAAACTGTGAACTATAATTAAAGCCCTGAAGCCGCACCGTTGGTTCGCAGAACAGATCTTGGGATATCGCCGCTGAATCCTATAAATTTACTGGGTAAAACTATTTCACATCTCTCTCTCTCTCTCTCTCTCTCTTTTTTCCTGCTATATGTTCTGTTCGAGTTTCAAAAGGTTCAATCTTTACTTGGTCCCATCTATGTTTTTGCGCCCCTTTTTTCTCCTCAGGTTTCTTTTTCTTTCTTCCTTTTGAAATAACATTTGATCTTATCAGAGAGTGTATGCGTGTGCGTGTGTTTCCTGACAAATTGTTGCCATTTGCTTGATGTTTCAAGTTTTAAAAGGTTCATTCTTTACTTAATTTACGCAGTCTTGCGCGTGTAGGAAGGAGGCTCAATTGGGTAATTTTTCAGATCTCTATAAACTTGTGAACTTGGTGTCTATCACACTCCCATCTCTGTTTTTTCAACATTTGAGTATGCCTGACAAATTATTGGGTTGATACGTATTTGCTTGATGTTTCAAGTTTTAAAAGGTTCATTCTTTACTTAATTTACGCAGTCTTGCGCGTGTAGGAAGGAGGCTCAATTGGGTAATTTTTCAGATCCCTATAAACACTTGTGAACTTGGTGTCTATCACACTCCCATCTCTGTTTTTTCAACATTTGAGTATGCCTGACAAATTGTTGGGTTGATACGTATTTGCTTGATGTTTCAAGTTTTAAAGGTTCAATCTTTACAGCGATCGTTAATTTATGCAGCCTTGCACGTGTTAAGGAGGAGTTTCAGGCGATTATTGTGCGACTTATGTCGACGGACAGTAAATTTTTAACTCTTGTGCGGGAGGGTCTAAATTGTAATTTTCCTCAATACAATGCCATGCTCCCTCTTAATGAACTTGTAGGATATGTAAGGTAGAAGTCAGAAATAATCTTGCATTTGTTTCTTTCTTAGTTGTTCTTATACACACCGAAAGGAACTATTTATTATATTTATTTCCTTTTTCTTTTTTCTCTTTTTGTGGCTAATTTTTGTTTCATTGACGTTGGAGTTTTTTGTCAGCCACAATTTTGAGTGGAGCCCTACAGATTCTATTTTCAAATTGATTATCATGTTTTGCCTGCCGGAAATGGTACACGCTTCTCTAGCATATTACTCACACTGATGTTAGAAATTCTACCATTCTGATCAATTCATATTACTCACATTGATGTTAGAAATTCTACCATTCTGATCAATTCATATTACTCACATTGATGTTAGAAATTCTACCATTCTGATCAATTAACTGTGTGGGGGGATTAATTAGACTAATGTAGTTCCAGAGGTCCCTTATTGTGATTCATTAAAATTTTGTGACAGCAAAAGAAGTGGGAGACTCTTAGGTCACGTTTATTCATTACGAAGCCTAAGAGCATTCAGAAACACATTTTGCATTATGCAGAAGAGGGAATGCTCATTGAGTTGGTTGCTTTGCTTATGATAGATCCGCCTCATTTTCACTCTTCATCAGCTGATGATGGTGAAACTGAAAGGTTAAGTACACTTGAGATATCACGGGAACGCGTTGCAACTAAGATCATGTCACTAATTGTTGAGGAGCAGAGATTAAGGGACAGTAGAAGCAATAAATTGGCTCAGATATGCAGGGAGAAGAAGAGGTTGATGATGTCTGTGATGTTGTTGCTTGAAATCTTTGAGAGAATTGGTGTTGATATAGAATATTTGGTGTCCGGATCACATTGCATTGTATGTTACAATACTTCCTCAGTTCTCCTATTCTTCTTAAATTGATGACATTGCTGTTAGTGTTAACTAACTAATAACTTTTACATTGGTTGACCTCGTGCAATACCAGGAGATGGTGACCTGGTCTCCCCCCTCCGTCTCTCTCTCCCCCTCTATTCTTTAAGATTCTTTTGAGTGCGGTTTGATGCTAGAATGTGGCCTCTTTACAGAACCTTTTTTTTTTAAATCCCTTTCTCTTGTTTCAGTTATTCTTCAATTTTATTTGCCTTTTTTTTGGTTCCTTGCAGCAGACTCAGAGTGCGAAGCGGGCTGAATCAATGGCAAAGTTACTTGCATTCAAGCTCAAGGATTCAGGCTTCCCTGTCACAAATGAACTTGAAGTTTTTAAACATATGAACTGGTTTGTTATACCATACACTCGTATTTTATATGGTTTCGTGTTTCACTGTGTCTATGTTTCTGTTTTTTAGACGTAAGAATTCATTAACAGGTGCTCAAGAGGGGAGACCACCCAAGAGATTTGTTTAACTTTGTTACCCTGATTTATAACAAGTTTGCCCTGAATTCCTTAATAGCCAACACTAATGGATATCTTCTGCTTTTCTTCTATATTTGGACGTGAAATTAATGATTTATTAGCAAAACTTGCTTGGATGAGCGGCAAGGGAAGTTATCAGGTTGTTGATTGGTTCCTTCCTCTTACAATAAACTCACTTGTATTTCATGAGTGTGGCAAAGATGAAACAGTTTGACATGCATCTTGTATAAAGTATCTTGCATAACGTTGTTAATATATAGTACAACCAATTCAGGTGAGCTTTGTGGATATAAATTTGAACTGAAGGATCCTTACGTCCCAGTATACAAGAAATTTGAGAGTCCTGCATTAACAAAGGTTAGAAATGATGCCTAAACATTTTTTTTCTTCTAAATTCCTTTTATAAACCGTTGTCGGGGTTTTGATCTTTGAAACTACTCACATGCATTTATAACATGTAATGTGTTCAATTCATAGTAATTAAGAAGTTAGTTTATGATAGTATGATTAGGCTAGGGAGTAGAGAATATAGGAACATTGTCAGGCAAGGAATGGAGTTGGTAGTCATGATGATTAGAAATTAAGTAGGTTGGAGAAAAGGTTATAGATTGAGAACACGTGAATATAAATAAAAAATGAAGTAGGGATAATCATTGATGAGAATTTTAGATGTTATAATTATCATTAGAAAGAGGATTATATAATATATTAAAGCACGATTATGGGAATATATGGATGAATTAATTTAAGGGTAAATTACACTGACATCCTTGGAAATAGGTTAAAGAACAGGGACCTCCCCTATGTTTTAAAAAATAACATTGCACTCTCTTGAAGTGTTGTTAGAGTAACATTGACCTCCCCTGTCAGTATTCCTAGGTACGAATTATGTTGATGTCTGGTTTTTAGAGCAAGAAATACACCCTTTTTCATAATTTTTGTGAACAAATTTGCCCTTTCCTCAAGGCTCAATCTATACCCCAATGTACCTCTGCTCTCTCTTGTTCGGATCGTCATTCACACAAACTTTTCTCTCACTACATCTCTCTCTCTCTCTCTCTCTCTATATATATATATATATATTGTTACAGATCCTGCAACTACACCATTTCTTGTTGCGCCCCTTCTGCTTCCCACATTCTTGTCCCCTTTTTTACTCTATCTCTCTCTAAATGAGTACACTGGGGTCACAACAATGGTTGTTAGTGGATTGAGGCTTTAAGCTGAAGGAATAACGGTTGGTGTGATGAAACACAAAAATGAGAGAGAGGGATTTGGATGTCGCTCACCCAAAAAGAACTTTCTCCGTGTCTCTCTATATGGGTAGATAAGTGTTTTAGTTTATCTCACGTATGAAACCCTAAAGCTTTTGTATAGTGTTCATTTAACCTTGATGTGTTAACAATAATCTAGAAACCTTTTAAAATTTTAAAACTTGTAAAATAGAGTTGTTCTTTACTTAAAAAAAGGGACCCTAGAAAAATGTTGCTTAATGGGATTATACATCCACCCCCCTCACCCCTGCGCCGATAAATAGTGATGAAGTTTTTATGTATCTCAGAAGGATGTTTATATGTAGAGTTGGCACTGCAATGTACTACAACCTCCCATGGATATAGTCACGCCCCAGATATGAATATTAAGACTCTTCCCATACCCAAGTATTGAGCATCAATGAATAGACAGTCACTCTAAATGATCAATCTCAATAGAATCAACCAACTGATGATTTAATTGACTGTAAACTTACATTAATTCCTCACTACACAGTTACTCAATGAATGAAAGAAAATTTCACCAATATTTAAATGACTCTTGATCACTACCAACTCCCAACTCTTAAATCTTGATAGAATTCAGCTACCATTACTGATAAGAAATAGGAGTGAACTCGTAAGTTCATCGAGATCATAACTCAACAAGTGAAACTCTTACCTACTTGACTACTTAAAAAAAAGTTGTATTATAATCTGTATTATGCTTAATAATAATATGATAATAATTATGGAGACATACAAAATCACTATGTTGTGAGCTTCTTTATTTGATACTGAACAAAATTATGTCAATCCATTGATTAATTGTTTATCATTAGGCATTAGGCATTATTAGACTATTTAGCCTCTATTCCTTGTAATGTAAAACATTCCAAATCGTAGGTAAGGAACACATCCAACCTCTTAGGTAGGAGACAAATCCAACTTCGAAGGACCACATCCAACGTTGTAAGTAGGAAACTTATCCAACCTCTTAGGAAAGGAACGCATTCAACTTTGTAGGTAGGGAATACATCTAAATAGTAGATTGGGAACACATCCAACCTCTCATATATCCAAATTATATCTAAGAACACATCCAACCTATCACGCATAAAACACATCTAGATAGTATAAAACGCATCCAGATTTTTTAGGATTGATTATATTTTTATATATTTTCTTACGTGAATTCCTGTGTTAAGAAGCACAGGCGGAACTCCGCTTTGTCTTCTTACACAACCGGTCCCAAGCCCGGATAAAGGAGGAGGGTTGAGTCAGGTAGCTTGACAATCGACGTAAAATTATGTCATAACCAATATGAACACAGTCAATCCCAAGTAATTGGGAAAAGGCTTGGTGGTGGTTGTTTTTACGTGAATTGTTAGGAATAGGTTATATTCTATTTTGATATAGATTATGCTTTCCTCTATATAAAATTTAACCTTTTTCTTTTTAAATTTTAAAATATTACAGTTACAAACATCTTCTCATCTTTTTATACATTTAGTTCTAACCTTGACGTGCAATTTTTTTTATTATATTTTGAAATTATATAAAACTAGCATTTCAAGTTTATAGTTTTTCTGACAACAGTTTGCTATTTGTTTGCATTATATCTGCTCCCTAAATTTATGTGCAGATAGAACACATAAAATGAAATATATATTTGAGTATAATGAATTCAGAATTCACCTATGGGGGATATAGCGCTAGATTTCCTTCATAACATTACCGTATATGTAATGTCTAATTCTCATGTTTTCGTCATGAGTGTTGTGAAGAATAACTCATCAAAGTGTTGTTCCCACTCCATGGTTTAAAGAGTAAGGTAGTTATAGTATACTGTATCCTATTTCTGCCTTCCTTATTTATTATCTTAATTATGAGATTAATTGCTGTTTAGCTTCCTTTTTTTTTTTTTGCAGAATCGAACAACTACAATGGCATTTGAGCAGCAGCGCAGGTCAATCTTTACACACTCGTTACAGGAGAAACCAGGTTTATGTTCTTTGAGGCAGTCATTTTATATGTCACAAAAGTTTAAAACAAGTTTCAGTCCAAAGTTTTGCTCAAAGACTGAAGCTCAAACATGGAAAACATTCCAAGTCATCAGGATAAATGTTCCAGGTCTTGTGTTGAGCGAAAAAATTTCCTCTTTTCTGTTGGCCATCAAGAGGGTTTTTTGATATGCTTAGGTGACATATTTTTCAGGTATGGATGATGATTTTATCCTCCGTTCATGAGATTTTTCTTTGCTAATTTATGGATCCAAATTGTTTATAGTGGCATCTTCTCTTTATGAATTTGGTTGATTCTCAGGTTGGTAGTTTTGCTTTTTTACTTATTCTTGTTGTGAGTTGCGTGTTGCGGAATTGGTTGAGAAGTTTAAACAAAACCTAGAGGGGGATGAATGGGTTTACTTGCCTTTTTTTCCGATTTTGAGATTATTTTAATTTTACCAAAATTAAAAATAAATCAATCACACAAAGCAAGTCAATAAAGTGCAGTAAAGTAGAGATGACACTAGGATTTTTTGCGTGGAAACCTGAAGAGAAAAACCATGGAGACTTAGCCGTCTCGAGTATTTTTTTGTGAAAAATACTCTCAAAAAGCTTTCTTACTCCAAAAACAATAATCTAATTAAGTGTGTTTTGTAGAGAAGCAAAGAGTAGTATTTTCATATGAGATTCTTAAAATTACTTGAAAAAGAGGTTTAAAAACAATCAAATTTATTGCACTTTATTGGAAACTTGAAGGAAAACAATCAAACTACCGAACTCGTGGAAATTGGATATAAAACCCTGAGGATCAAAAAGTGTCCGACCGGTCGGTAAAAAGGAAATTGGATCGAACTTAGGATCAAAAAGGGAAATCGGATCAATAAGGAAACCAAAATTTGATTAAAAAACAATTTTATTTTCAAATCAAGACAAGTCCGACTGGTCGGTAAAAGTCCGATGGGTGGGACTTAAGGTTCCAACTATCGAACCAAGTTGGACCGGTCAGAAAATGTCAAAATTTGAATATAAAGCCCTAATTTTTCAATCCCAGCCTATTTAACTTAGTGTGCATAGTGTCCTCACATCACATACTTTACTAAATTATATTCCGTTCTTCAGCTTCCATGATCAAGACCCAAAATAAAAAAAATAACTCTATCAATTCAAGTTTTGACATCGAAATTTGCCAACAATAATGTATCTCACAATTGTAAAATGGTCAAAGGGTCTACCATAAGCATGCATGTATTATACATGCGTGCTTATGGTAGCATTTTGTTCTTTTTGAACAACACTTTTCTCCATGCCATTGAGGAAGAATCTCTTAAAACTATGGTGTGACACAATAACAAGATGACATGTTTACTTTTTTGTATTTTTAAAAATATGTAAAGAAAAAATGAAAAAAATCTTAACTTCCTCTCTCATATTTAAAATTCAAAACAGGGACGTGCCATTCCATCTTTGTTCCACATCGGTAGTTTGGAGGAGTTTCCTCCTCATTGGCATGGAGGCAATTATTGTACTTTTTTTTTTACCAACTTTTTAACTTACAATCATTATGTGTATTGTACTTTCTTTTTTTCCAACTTTTTAATTTCCAATAATTCTGCTAATGGTTTATTGCGTCTAATTGTAGGCTAATGAAAAAAGTAGTATGTTTCCGTATAGATGCAAATATTGAAGTTTTGGCTCTATACTATTGACATTATATTTGTGGTACTTGAATGAAATAAGAGATTTCTGCATATTAAAAACATATTTATCGCTGTTGAATTAGATATTATTTTTCTTTCTTCAGTCCAAAGTTGAAGCAAGAATTACTTGAGTTTATAACTGACGATGGACCTGAAATTTTGCAGTTAGAAACTTAGAATTGAAGTTGCTTTCCATTTGGGTTTCTTTTCTTGGCTTTAAGAATTCTGCTTTATGGAAGCATTGTGAAGAAGTAGGACCTTTGAATAAATATTTATTACCCTGGCACCTCCTAATGTTCATTGAATGTGGTCATTGTTTAACATATTTATTCTTATTATTTTTGGAATATTCTTAGAAAGTCAAATAACTATTTTGAAGTATGGCCTGTTGTTCCTTGAGATTTTTAAATAGCTTTCAAGTGCATTTATGTTTTCCTGATAGTTTTCACATCACATTACTCTCCCAGCCCCAGCCTTTTAATAACATGATACCTTTTTCTAGTTTCATAAGATCAAAATCTGCTAGCCTTATTGATCCATAATACCTTTTCTAGTTCTAGTTTCATAAGATCAAAAAGGGCAGGCTGACATAATTTTTAGAACCATTTTGACAAGCCTTTTTAGACCCGATGAGACCCATTCCCGATTGGAATTGGGCCAACGATTAATATTCACGGACTTTGTATGTGACATCGTTTTTTGGTCATATTCTATGGTTTAGTGGCTCAAAATTGTGTTTTTCGGTTCTATAAGTAGACTATTGAATATTTCAGAATTTTCGTTGGAGGTCTGAACGGACTCCAAAATTTCTGAATTTTAGTATTTAGTAGTTGCAAGTGATTGGTTTTCATATCCTGTTTTGCCTTGTGCTTTAAACGTTCGTCTTGTGACCTTCCCATAGATGTGCAACATTAGTTTGCAATTTGCATAGGCTATTCCCTATGTGTTTGTCAAAAGGATTTAGATCCTCTAGAAGGGCCTCTTCTATTGGGATTATTTCCACTTGAAGACGTTGAAATGAAATACTCTCATACTAGGCTCCAATTTGAATTTGTGTTCAATATAACATGGGTTGACAAGTTTAGGCGAAGAATGTTTGCTCCTTTGATATCTTTTGGTCGCTACTGCTATCTTATTGTATTAATCATCGTATTTAATTACCAAAAAGCGTTTGAACTTAGGAGATTCAAGTAGGTGGGTAGCCGGATTGAATTTTGATAGTTGATGTTATGATTGACCTTTAGCTTGCTTAATGAGGTCTAAACAAAAGATTATTTGGGCAACACACACATGTACATTCTCTCCTATATAATACAAGCTGAGTAACCTGAGTTCTCATAGCTGTACTTGGATACTGGTGTCTTATATGGAATCAAACTGCTGAAATAGCTGGCATTGGTTGTGGCCACAACTCTATATCCAATAGCATATTTTTTAGTCATTCTGGCTCTTTGCCTGATGCCGCTAAAGCAATAAACTCAGATTCCACAGTGGAATGTGAGATACACGTTTGTTTCTTAGAAGCCCATGAAATGGCTCCACCATCGAAGATAAAACCTCAACCACACATCGACTTGTTATCATTTGCACTAGTTATCCAACTAGCTTCACTCTGTATCCTTCTAGTATGGCTGGAAAATTGTTATAATATAGTCCTAGTCTAATGGTTCTTTTAAGATAGCCAAGAATTTTACCAATGGAAAGTATTAGGATGACTTGTATATCTAGAAAGTTTGCAAACTGCAAATGAAATATCTAGCCTTGTGCAATGCATTGCATACATTAAGCTACCAATTACACTAGTATATTGTAATTGAGCAATTGTTCTGCCATAATTCTTTGTTAATTTAAATGAGGAGTCATATAGAGTACTTGCTTGTTTGTCTAAATACTGAAATTTAAGCACATTCTCAAAATAATGATATTGACACAACATAACCCCCACTATGTTGCTTTATTTTAATTCTTAAAATAGTATCAGCTTCATTGAGATCTTTCATCTTGGATTTTGAAGTTAGATACTTTTTAGTTTCATTGATTCTTTTCATATTAGTTCCAAATATAAGCATAAGCATGTCATTCACGTAAAACAAACCATCACATCATAATTATCTGTGAATTTAGAATAAATACATTAATCAGCATTGTTATGCTTAAACCCATGGGATAAATCACAAAATCAAAATTTTCTTGCCATTGTTTTGATATTTGTTTTAATCCATATAACAATTTAACCAATTTACAAACTTTCTTTTCATTTCCGGTCATAACAAACCCTTCTGATTGTTTCATATACACTTCTTAAGCAAGATCACCATTTAAAAAGGCGGTTTGTGGGGTGTACGATGCACTAGTTTGATGAATAATTTCATTATCTTCATAGTACGATATAAATTTAGTAGGAAATATTCTCCACCTCTATCACTATGAAGAACTTTAATTTTCTTTTCCTCAACAACATTCTAATAGTATTTCAACATATTAAAGATTTCGTCTTTATTTTTCATTAAATGTACATGTATATATTTTGAAAAATCATCAATGAATGTAATAAAATATCTATTTCTTCCTCTAGTTAAAACACCATTTAATTCACGAATATCAGAATGTACGAGAATTTCTATTAGCCTAAGGAAATGATTTCTTTGTCATTTTGGCTTGAATGCAAATTTAACATTTAAAATTAACATGACTATTATATGAAATTAGGCCATGCTTAGACATAAATTTCAAAAAATGATAATTTAAATGGGCTAAACGAGCATTCTACAAAGAAGAAGACTCAATAATATAAACAACTTATTTTATTAATACTTAATTTGAACATTTCATCACAAGAGTGCTCCTTTCCAATAAACATTCCATCCTTGGACAAAATGAGATTTTCAGATTAAAGAATAGATTTAATTGGTTTGTAGACACAAGATTCTTCCTAATTTCGGAGAACTATAAGTTTCTTCCCCAAATAAACTAAAGATCAACACTTCCCTTTCCCATAACCTTGACAGAATTGTGATTTTCCATCAACACTTCATGTCCATCATCTGCATCTTCATATTGCTTGAAGTCTTCTGTATCTTCATATTGCTTGAAATGAGATTTGTTGTTGCATACATGGACAGTAGCGCCTAAATCAAACCACCAATCAGAAGACGTTGCTGCTGCCATATGCAGTTCCGTGATGATGCCAATTTGCATTTATGATAGCATATCAACAATATCAGAAGTCTCCTTTTCAACCATGTTTGCATAATTAGAATTTTTGACTTTTTTTGTCTTCTATTTCTTCAAGAATCTGCAATCACGCTTAAAATGTCCTTTCTTTCCGCAGTTATAACCAAGTCTTATTTTTCTTGTTCTTGCTATAACTACTAGAATTGTGAGAGTTAGAATCACTATGTTTCCTCTTGTTTCCTCCGAGATTCTTCTCGTTATAATTAACATAATTCACTTTAGAGTCAGATTGTAAAATCAAATTTTTATCACGAATTCGAGTTTCCTCTTCAATTCGTAGATGTTTATGAATCTACTCTATAGTAAAATCTGTTGTTCTATGCATCAATTTCTTCTTTTAATCATTCCAACTTTGGGGAAGTTTAGAAATTATAGCCCCCACTTGCAATGGTTCAAAAACTTCAACCTTAAGATCCCGGAGTTTGTTCACTAGGACCTGTACATCATGAACTTGATCCATTACAGAAATATTTTCTACCATAGAAAATTCAAAGTATTTCATGATAAGAAATTTATTTACACCTTGCTTTTCTGTATTGTATTTAAACTCCAGCATCTTCCATATCTCTTTTGGTGATTTAATTGATGTAAACAGATCATACAGACGATCAGATAATGTATTTAGAATGTGCCCTATGCAGACCACTTCATCTTCTTCGTGCTTCTTATGTTCTGCTTTAATTTGGTCTGTATCATCTGGCTTGGGCTCTGGAATTAGTGGCAAATTCGGATCAAGAAGGTAAGAAATTTTTAGTTCAATAAATAAGAACATCTTGTCCTGCCAGCGGGTAAAATTTATTCCATCAAATTTGTCTAGTTTTACGAACTCTTAATTCATAACCTTGAAAGGTACCATGTCAGAACCTGATTCCATTGTGATTAATACCTTAAAATTTTTAGTATGAAAATTAGGATTTTATAACTCTGAGGCGTGTTTGAGACACTATCTTAAGGTATTAATTGCCCCCACTCAAGAAAAAGTTTGATGCCAATTCTGAAGAATTTCTTTAAAATGTTCTCACAAACTATTTACTTGAGTGAGAGAGAAAAAAAATAATGAATGTATAATTCTGAATTGCAGCCTTGTACTTATAGACTTGCAATGGTGATTAGTGAACAATTACAACTCTCTGGAAAAACACATTTTCTGTAAAGACACAACTCTGTATTTGAATGGTGTCTTAAAGACTTTAAAAGAAACCCGATAGAAATAACTTCCAAGTGTCATGATCGATACATTGGTTTAACCAATTAGAGTTATCCATACAATTTGATCGCACATGGAGTTTAATCTTGTGTATCTCACTTAATTTGATTAATAAAAAATCACCGTATGATTTAATCGTTTGTAAGCAAACATGTTTGGATCATATTCAATACTACTCTCATTCTCACACAAAATTACTTAATGAGATTTGTGTCACTTTATATATTCAAAGAAACTTGTGTAAAGTTTCTATGGGAAACGAACACAAACTCACTTTTTCACTTTCCACTTATCATTATGTTCTATCAAAATATTCAACAGGACGTAGATGGTAGTGGTTGGCAGGAGGAGATTGGCTGTGTCTTTGTTGTCGATGCGGACAAAACAATAATTTTTATAGGGATCCATTAAGGAACTGGATTGTAACTAATATGGTTCCAATCCATATTGTTTGTTAGTTCTGGGGTTGGAGTTCACGGGAGATGGTGCAATGATGGAGTGGAAGTTACGAAAGTTCATGAATGAACATTAGAATAACTTTGAATTCACAAAGTTCATTGAAACAAATTCTAATTTGTTAAGGTAAGAGAATCCTAAAAGGAGAAAGGAATCTTACAAACAACATAATTTGGCACTCTTCTAAAAATTAAAAAAAAAAAGATAAGAGTTAAATTCTCAAAGACTAAACTAAGATAACTGCCAAATTTTAGAAAAATCCGAGTCTGGTTCGATCTCTAATAAAAGTTATGAAATATTCTGCCAACTTCCTATACCACTCAAAAACACAATTTTGGGATCTTAAACGATTGAATTTGGTTGATAAACAACATGTGACAACGGACTTGTTGAAATTGCATCAAAAATGTGTCAGCATACATGTTTGGACTTTTGGTGGTTTAAACGGGTCATTGCAATTAATTCTACATCATGAAGGGTAAGGAATGCGGAATTTGGGTTTTATCTGCATGAAGGGAGAATGAAGGGGGGTGAGATAGGGAATGGGAATAGGAAAAAAAATCAGGGAATTGCTAGCAGGTTAGGTGTTAAAGGGGGTTGTCTCACATCGGATTTGGATAGGAGGGTCTTAGGCTTATATGGGCAGGTAGACAACACTATCAAATAACTTAAGTTTTTGAGTCGAATGAAAGCATCCAACCCCGTTGTAAGTGGTATTAGAGTTGGCCTAATCTTTGATCCGATGTCATGCCAAGCGTTCACACGAAGGGCTAGGTTCATGCCCGGGTCTTGTCATTGTTATGGTGTCAATTGCGAGTTTGGGTTGAGGAGAATGTTAGGGTTACTTAGAAGTGTGGGTGGGGAACATCGGATGCAGATGGGGAGGGTCTTGGGTTTATATAGATGGGTGGACAACACCACCTAATAGTTTAAGTTTTTAGCTAAAATATTAAGCTCCCGACCTGTTACACCACCAGTTCTATTGAGAATTCACACTTAGTTAAGTGTTTGCGTGTATTTTTCCTCTATCAAAATGAAAAATAAGGATATGATGGTCATATTCATTTAAAAGTAATGCTATCATGAGAGCTCCCTCACCACGATGTCTTCATGTTTAACAAAGATGTATTTAATGATACATTTGACTTTTTACGAATCTAAAAAAACCATCTCAATCTAGTAATTAAATATGGAGAAATCATGACCCTTGTCATTAGAGGACTCACGTAAAAACATTACTCATTATTTAAGGGCTAAAATCACAAAACTCGTATTTTAACATATTACCTTCCTGCATTCTTGTTGATTTTTGAATTGAGTTGCCATCCTCACAACCAGATACACCCATTTAACCGACTGATTGCAAACAAATTCACTGTGTATTACTTTTCTCCGCCTTTCTCTAATACATATGTATCTGTTAGAATTTGGTAAAGGCCTAAAATGAATCTTTTAGCTTCTCGAATCCAATATATTAGACAATTCTCTATCAAGGAAGAAAAACATCAGTAATTTTCGCTTCGGATATATATATATATATATATATATATATATATATATATATATATGTGTGTGTGTGTGCGCGCGCGTCTGTGTGTGATCTATGAATATAATATACGGTGAGAGAATAAGTAGTGACATGTAACGACTGAAACTTGTATGAGAGAGTCAATGGGCCATAATAGCAAGGAAACTCAGCCATCTTCAGTATGACCTGCAACTATTTTCAGGATTATGCTTTTGGTTTCAAGTCATACAAAAATAACAATTTTCCGTTTTAAAACAACTATTCACACCGCGAGGCAAAGTGAAACATTTCACACTATAAATAACACTCTTAAATGATCAAGGCATTTTTTTTGTTTTTTGTGATTTTACCCCATTATTTAATGGGTAAATTGCATGAAACCTCTTTAAACTATGAAGGTTATACGAAAAATACCAATGTAAAAAAAAAAAGAAGTAATTAACACTAACCAGCCGTCTAAGTTAAGTAACAAAATTGAAAATATATTTCCTGTTTAATCAAAATTTATACTAGATAATTCTTTCTTTTGCATTCTCTCTTTTTTCTTCTTTTCTTTTTCTTTTTCTTTTCATTTATTGAAAAATAGCCATATACCTCAAAATTCAAATGAGGCTCAAACTCTCAACCATCCAAGCTAGTCTCTAGTTGGTGAGAATTGGTACTATTGATTAGTACGAGTACACTCAGTTTTGTTCCACCATTTGCTACATCGGTCGCATTTTTCCCAACACTGTTCTCACAGTGAGGTGTGATTTGACTTTTAGGGTATTTTGGTCCATATATTTAAGGTTAAAATGATAATTTGAAATAGTAAGCAAGATTACGAAAAGTAGTTTTGACATTTCCATTTATCCATCCAATTCAACTGACAACAGGGTGAGAAGAGTAAAATCAAGGAAAAGTTGACCTAATTAAAGCAATCTTGGAAGAGATTGAGTAAATTGCCAATTAAGTAAAGATAATAAAAATTATCACTGAATTAAAAAAATAAATTACTCTCATCTATAGTTAGTGTGAGTGAAACTCACAATTTTACAATTCAATTAATGAACACTCTCTTTTACTTTACAAATCATTATTCCTAAAATAATTGTCATGTCATCTCTTCCCTTCACTCACAGGTACATTTCTTTATTTCAATTTCAATTAAACACTAATTCTTCCATTCATGATTCAACTACCTACCGCATCAGCCTTTGAATGCCACATTATTGCCACTTGTTATCCAATGATTAGTTATTTCGGCTGAAAGAGTAATTTTCTTAACTAGAGCATAAGTTAAAAAATTAAAAAATCACATTACTAAAAAACTTTTCATATTTCATGTTTTGTTGTCGTCCCTTCCACCGCCATTGTCACCATTGTAGTGTTGCCACCGCCTTCCACCATTGCCATTGTCACTGCCGCTGTCACCTTTCTCCATTGTCACTGTTATTGTTGCCATTGCTTTCCATCATCGCCACCACATCGACACTAACTCCACCACCACCACCTCCACCGTCGCATTCACCTTCTATTGGAGGCTTGCAATAATTGTTAAAATTATAAAAAAAAATGTTATTTTGTTAGTTTAATTTATTTGTTGCTTGGAGAGTATTTTGAAAATTTTAATTTAAAATTTATTATGTTCTATGTTTTAAATTAGTCTAATCAAATACTAGAATGGTGATGATCATTTTATTTCTATATCATTTCATATATGCAATCAAACAGTAGAAAAAGAACAACCATTCCATTTCCATTCTTATTCTTATTCCATTCCCACCTACATTTCATTTCATTTTCGCATGCCAAATATAGCCTTTAAGGCTTTGAATTATTTACAACCAAACTTTGTCTTAACCCATTTAGAGTCTGTAGCCTATTTCTCTTAGGGGTGCAGTGGTGTCCAAAGTCAAGTTGCACTTGATTTCAGGTTAGAGAGTGTTAGTTCCAACTCGATCATGGTGTTGAGTGGGTTTATATCTAATTCAAATATTCAATCAAATTAGATTGATTTTTCACAACAATTAAATTTTTTTGGATAAAGAAATTTGCACAATTGCATACACATACATACTGTTCAAAATATTGTTCTCGACTTCTTGGGTACATCAGAACATAGTAAAATAAGTTACGTGAAAAAATGGATTTGGGAACGTACGAATATAATATGTTGTTTTTAAACGTTACAAAAATTTAGCCAAAAAAAATCGGCTATAAACTTGTTATTTATTTATTTATGTCATATCTTTAGTGTTGACTTCATGGTTTCAATTCTAAGTTATTTGAGAAATTTTGATGGTAACAACTTATTGTAGTGTCGATTTAATAAGTTTACTTGAGTGTGTAGTTTACAAAGTATTATACTATCTTAAGTATCTTAAAGGCATTTGGACTTCAAAGGAAATTCCAATAAAATATATAAAGTCATATGATCATGGAACTCAAAGATCAATAATCAAGATTAATGACGAAGTTAAAGAGAATTCAAGCCATATGATTAAGGAACCCAAGAACTTAAAGAATTGAAAATCAAAAGACTTAGGTAGGCTAGTCTTGGGTGAGTGCTAGATTTAATGTAAAGTTATTTTTGAAGTAACTTATTTTGAAGGTTCATTTATTGACTTAGTGTACCTTAGGACCAATGCATATCATTCATATCATATCATGGTTCTTTGGACACTCAGAATTAGGCTATGAACTTCATTTAGTCATCTTGAAGGCCTTCCTTGAGATTAAGTTAATTTAAGCTTATATTTAACTTTAAAGGAACTCAATTCTTGAGTAAACAAATTCTAGAGCCTACATTTGAATTAGAAAATATTATTTATGGTTCTTAGACACATTGACATAGGCTTTGAACTCAATTTTCTCACTTTATAAAGCCGTGTGCACAATTGCTATTTCGGAGACTTAGCGCAGAAATTTGACTAAGTGTTGGATTCTAGGGGCAAAAATATAAATATGAGTTTTTCAATGAATCTTGACATAAAAAGTCCCGATAATTGTACTTCATGATTTATCATGATCATATGAATCTTCTTAGCCCTAAATGACTTGATTTGGTCATTCATATTGCACGATGAATTTTTATGTCAAATGTGTAAAAATCCGTTTTGTACTAAAACTGAAAATTTTAATTTTGATTCACTTGGAATTTCATTTTGAAATTATTTTTTTAATCTAAATGGGGGGGGTACTTTATTTATTTACATTGAATAACTTAAAGTAAATCAAAATATAAGAGATTTACTTAAATGTTTTCAATATAAATAAGTAAGCAATGTGCAGTGTGCTGATACACTGTGTAGGACTATATATGAGTGAGAAAAATGGCTAAGTTTGAGAATGGTTTTGACCAGGTTCTTCATGGTGTCGAATAGGTAGAGACTGTGATGTTTCATCCATTTCGACAAGTTCCTAAACATGTCAACAAGGTTTCTAAGCATGTCAACATGTTTACTTAATATGTCGACACATTTAGGAACCATGTCAACATAGTTATTCACCATGTCAACATGGTTATCCAATATGTCGGCACATTTAGGAACCATGTCAATATGATTATTCACTATGTCAATATGGTTATCCAAGATGTCGATGTGACGTATCTTTTTGTAATTGGCAATCTTCGGTGTCAAAACTAGACATTATCAAGTTGTAATCTTTTATATATATTCTTATACTTGATCATGTAATTGAAGTCTTAGAATGAGCATAAAGTTCTACACTAACCATACAAATGTTCTTCAAAGGATGAAGCTTGAATATTCGGCAGAAAACATTGATGAGCTGAACAAGGATTTGATCGATTGAAGTTTTTGGATGGTTCCAATTGCATGTGGATATCGTTGATCAAGTATAAGAGTCATGTAATCCAAGTAAAGTAGTGAGAACACATATATTTCAAATCAGGAGGTTCCGACCTTGAATAAGGTTTTGTAGCAATTTTTGAGAAGTTTCAATGTTGGATTGGTCGAGCTCAAACTTGGACCAGTCCATGAAGTCTTGGCACTTCATTTCCCTGGACCGGTCCAAGTGAAGGTTGGACTGGTCTAAGGCTTTTGGTGGCAGATTTTTGCCTTCTAGTGTCCTGTTTTGACCAGAATTTGATTCTGAAATTTTCTTAAACTTTAGAACTTATTTCTTATTAATTTTTAACTTATTTTTTAAGAAAAATTAGAGTTTTTATACCTCATATGATTTTTCTCTTAGTGTGCTTCTCATTACGCTTTCAATAAATAAGAAATTCATATTCTAGAGAAAGAAAGTATAGAGATATTTTTTAGTAGAGAATTTTGTTTTTCTATTTATATTTTTGAGAGCACACATATATTCATTGAGTGATTTAGGATGACTCTCTTTTCTTGATCAATCGTTCAAAGACTGCTCCAAAGATTTCTTATTGATTAAGTTACTGGATTGGTTTCTTCTACAACTATTCATTGGTGAGGAATGAGAAGAAGATCGAACTACAAAGGGGACATAATACTTGTTGAGTGTTCAGCTTCTTCTAGTTACCCTTTAACAAGGATTGTGACGTTAGTCGGAAGTCTACAGCAATTAGATAATGGAGTCGCAATAGTAAGCCTGAGGTGTTCCGCATTAAGATCTTGTCAGAGTGGGGTGAGTGTGAGTCTGAGAAAAAGTCTATTATACTTTACTTCAACGATAGTGAATTTGGTTCTCTGGGGCTATAAAGCCTCACCCATGATTTTTTTTTGATCTAAAATTTTCACGTATATCTGGTGCATTCGTTTACTTTATTGCCCCTTATTTTTTTTACTTGTTTTGTGGGATTACTTTGCTTTAATGATGGTGGAGGATATGGCTTTGATAGTGGCTTTGTGGGTTAATGAGATGGTGGTAGAATGCTCGGCATTAGAATGGGTCTGGCAATGACTTAGTGAGGCTTTTCACGATTGAGGAGACTTCAGTTCGACAATGGCTATAGAGATGTGGGTCTTCAGTTGATGGATCTTCAATGGAGCTCGGTGGTGTTGCATGGCAGTAAAGCTCGAGGGAGGTTGTTTATCAGAGAAGGAACAACCATGGGGTTGTGGTGGTTGTTACTTTGGAGCTTCGAGAAGTGGCTTGATGGAAAAGAAGGACCTGGATAGCTGGTGAAGCTTCAGTTGTTCTTCAATGGTGGATCTTTGACAGTGATATCTCGCTATGTTAGAAATAAAAAAATTGTATATTGAATTGATTGATTTATGAAGAATACACAAATGCCTATTTATAGGCACATAATCTTAGAGGTAAGTAAACTTAAGAGACAAGAAATCCTAGTCCTAAATGGTTTAGGAAATGGTATAATAGTATATGTATATACTAACTACAATATATACTAACATCCCCCCTCAAACTCAAGGTGGGCTATATGAAACCAACTTGAGTTTAGTTACATAATCATGAAAGCAATGGAAGAGCTGTGAAGACCCGGCTTGTTGAGGTGTATGGAAGCACAATATGACTTCTAGAGGTGCGTGACTACTATTATGGGTGAGTGGAAGTGCATGATAACTTCTGGAGCCACATGGAAGCTCGATGGTGGTGTACAGAAGTGCATGATAACTACTTCTGAAGATGCAAGAAGCGCGATAGTGGTGCATGGAAGCGTGAAGGTGTGTGATTACCACTAGTAGGCATGCAAAAATGTAGTGACAGAATAGTGAAAATACGGCACAATTAAGGCACTTGGAAACGAGTGCGAGATGACTACTGATATGCACATGAAGATCGATTTGTTGACATTGAATGGCTTGGCCAATGTTTGTATAAGGTGGTTTTATCGTGCATTTGGTTTCATCGAATTGTTGGATCATGGCTTGGTGATTAAGTCTGTGTGTGGAAGGAGACACGTGAAATGCGGAGATCGATGAGCTTGAAGGTAGCGAATATGTCACACCCCTAAATCCGGACCGCCGGGACTCCCTCGGTCCAAGCCTAAACTCTGGGTAGTGAGGTGTCATGATCGCCAGATTGTTATCCCACGACCGAGTAACCATGACAAATTACCATTAATCACCCCCTGATATTCCCATTGATACCAAGTTGTCACACCCCAATTATCGGGTCATAACTTATCGCAGAAGCCTTTACATTATTGATACTTTCATCCTTTACCGGATGTCATAATAATCAATGATCTAAGTTATCATTTCATAATCAGCGGAATCATTAATCATACACCAACATCATCATATACCATGATCATTCTCATTATGGGACCTCACGTACACATCACACCCACCTGTTCACTACTTACAGATTAACTCAACACACTCAGCATGTGGTCTTTACGATGCATCGTCATTGAGATGTTACTATCCATTGTCCATGTTGCGTAATAAGGTGTGAAACCTACTATTTTTGAACTTCTCATTTTTTTCAATTTTTTGATACGTCGTAATGCACATTTTTATGCATCGTAATGTCCATTACGATATATCATAATGTTGTGGCCTATTATGCTTTCAACAAGTACATATGTCCCATTTTTACATCTTTGGTCCCCATTTTTATCATACAAGTACCTCATTTTACCAATTCATCAACAAAACCATTTTCACAAATTATAAATATAAAAATGAATATAAATGAAGGATCAACATTTAAAATGTTTAGCATTCTACCATACTCAATACCATGCTTATAATATAAGAAATCATAAGTCATAACCCATATATGCTTCAAAAATATTTAAATGCACACAACCATAAAGCATAAATATTACATGTTCCCGAAACATAAATGGTCATTACATGTTTGTCACATGCATATAGTCTAAAATCTGAACATGTATTCAAATAAAACAATAATAAAGTCTTCAAGTAAACTTATACTACTCCACGCCAACTTTACCATTGGGGAGACTCCGCCATCTCCTTTTCATTTCCTTAAAAGAGTTAATCTTTATGGGATGAGCAATCACACGCTCAGTAGGAATGTCTAAAATATAATTTCGTAAGTCCCGTGAATACCACATAAGCATACATTTGCATTTAAACATGTTAAGCAAATATTCGTGTTACAACTATATCATAAGCAACTTATAATGCAACATGATATACACGACTCCCTGATACTCACCACACATCCATTAGACTCCGCTACCCAGGATCATCCAATATCCCCTAACCAAGGCTCCTTGACCGAATTACCTCACCATAGGACTCCTCATTGGGGAGCATCATTTTCCATTCTAACTAGAGCTCCCTTTATTGGATCACTCTGTTAGGTTCCTTTACCGGATTGCCCACGAGGGTTCCCTTGACCAGATTAGCTCGCCACTCCTCAAGAGAACTTGGCCGCCCAATTAAGCTCACCACCTTCAACACATGTCTACCCACAATGATGATGGATTATACATATTCATAGCAATTATGAATGAGAAATTTGAAATAAAATAACATTTAAGGGTTATGCTTACACAATTCATCAACTAAGCATAACTTCTTCGTTTTAAATCGGAATTAAGCATGATTTTTTTTTAAATTGAGTTTTTTTAGATTTTATATCCAATGGTGTAGGTCTTAGTTTTAGGTTCCAATCACACAAAGTGTTGAGTCCTTGAAATGAGTGATTCATGGGTGGAAATAAATAAAATTTTTACTAAGGTGATATGGTTTGATGTAGGGTTCACTAAGGTTAGATAAGGTGGAATTGTGCACATTTATGTGCAAGAATAGAGCTAAGTTCCCACGATATTTAAGGGTAAAGATGATTCATTGGGGCTTAATGGACGGAAGTTACCTCGGGTTCTCCAAAAATCAAAAATCAGGGCGTGACAGCGTGGCATTAGAGCATTAGGTTCAAAAACCTAAGGCTAAAGGGTAAACTTAATCTAGTGATCACTTGAGGTTAAGGACATAGACATAAGGATTTGGACCTAGGGTTACAAATTCCTTACGTGTAACATGATTATATGTTTACACTTTCATAACATGCCCTTATGAACTAAATTGACATGGCGTGTGTAAGTATGGTGAAAATGGTGTAAGAGCGTGAATTATTGGCCTTAAAATTTTTGTTGTTGTGTATATAGCAAATATCTCTAAGAAGAGCGTGAGATATAGGCGCTGATGCTCCTCAGCTGCTAACTAATAGAACACAATTGATGCCTGACATGATGGACACTATGAGAAGAATGGATAGGGAAGGTTGGGAAGAAGAGATTCAGGCATTGCCTAGGGTTTTCTTAAGCCAACTGATGGTGGTTATGAAGGAATATGTGAAATTTAATCCGCCTACCTTTGATAGTGCACGTGATCCACTCGTGGCAGAGAGTTGGATTGACCAGACTCACAAGCTCATGGTTGCTCTTACAATTGATAAGATCTGAAAGTTGGAGTGGCGGCACTTCACTTGTAAGGGGAAGCAGATCGGTGGTGGCAATTTATTGAAAATGTCCATAACACTAAGACCATGGATTGGGAAACCTTTAAGGGGTTATTTTTTGACAAGTTCTTTTCGGCTTCGGTAAGGGACCAGATGAGGCAAGAGTTTATAGATCAAGTCCAAATGGACTTAGATGTTATGGGATACGAGACCAAGTTTACATTCTTGGTTGCTTTGCCCCGGAGATGGTGATGAATGAGAAATTGAAAATGAAAAAATTCGTGAAATGGTTGAAATCAAAAAAAGGGTATCAATTCTATGTTTGAAGACCTACAATGAGGTTGTTGGCAGAGCCTTGGTGGCTGAAGAGGATGACAGAGACACCCAGAGGATATGAGAGTCTAAACAGTAAGCAAAGAGTGCGTGAGCATCTTCGGCTGGTTAGGGAAGAAAGAGGCACAAGGAGGGCAGGTCAAGTTTTTAGGGGCAGCAGCAGGCTCACCCGATACCTTCATTGGCCTTACCTTATAGATTTTGATGATTATCTATGGTGTGCTATACTTGCCAGTAGACTGGCCATTACAGTAAGGAGTGCCCACAGGGACATGTCGTGGCACTAGTGCCAACAGGAATAGTGAGGGAAAAGGTATATTTTAGGAGATGTCAGTGCAGACAGTTGCAATTCAGTCTGGCTTTAGGGCACTACTACCACCTCATCCAACACAGTCAGTTCAGGGATCTCGGATAGCAAAAGGTTCTACGCCTGTTTCTAGTCAGCAGTCGGGCTTACAAGGGACTGGCCAACAATGTCATTGTGGATTCCAAGGGCATAAAAGTAATTGGTGTAGAACGTACCATAAGCTATCCCACTGACCTTACTGAATGTGAAGGACCACACTTGAACCTCTTCTTTGTGTGTCCCTTCGAAGCAACTGTCAAAGCCTTATTCTACTTCCAAGCCTCTGTTTTCTCTTACATATCCCTAGCCTCATCTTCATCCATCAAAGCTTTCTCTATCACTTCGGCATATACCTTTATGCCTAATATCAACATCATTGACCTGATGGAACAGTGAAAGCCATTGAAAAACCTCCACGTCTTCTCTTCCTCATCCCTCACCACTTCAGGTGCAAAGAATGAGAGAGAAATGAATTTGTTCTCATACTCGGTCACTGTCATGCTGTCATGAGTTAGATCATTAAATTTCTTCACCCTAGTTTAGGTAGACGATTCATGCCAACTGAAGATGGGTTATTGCTTAGACCTTAATTGTATGTTCATCGTTCCATGAATCTTATTTATGCATATTGTAAAATTTCCCCCAAAGTAATTTCAATCAATAATGGTATGATGCTAGTAGTGAACTCAAGACCCTAGACTTCTCTCTCTTGAATTTTTTCTATCATTTAATTATGTTTTTATTTTATGTCATTTAATTTCAGCACCTTAATTTAAAACAAACAAAATAAATTATTTTAGTAGAGTATTTGTAAGTTTTTATAAATTCTCTTTTGTAGAAGTGTAAAACAACAACGACACTATTACATAATATTTTATCACGTTTTGCATGTCAAACATGGACACTTCAAATAGATGAGTATCTTCTTGAATGAATGCATGAATAGAAAATATGTGGACAAAAGACATATAAGAATTTCAACCCGTCTGCTTATGATATAGTTGTTGATGCAGTTAATGCATAATTTTATGTGAAATCGAATAAAGACAAAGTGCAGAATCAACTAAATACTTTAGAAAGGAAAATGGATGTTGCTTTAGAAGTTCTGAAGCGTGGTAGTGGATTTGTTTGGAACGATGCTACCAAAAAGATTGATACAACAAATCCTCTGCTGGATGCTTTAATTAAAGTAAGTAAATAAATGTCTTATGCATTTTTCTAAATAACTTTCTTATGCATTTTGTTTTGAATTTTCTTATATTACAATTTTCACTTGTCAAATTTTTATATCAAAAGTCTTATCCTGATGTAAAAAAGTGTGTAATGGTACACTTCCATGCCTTAATATTCTTCATGAATTTTTTGAACCTGCTAGCCTCATGTGCAAAAGGCAACCAAAATTGAGAAACTTAACTACAATATTAGTAATTTTACCGACTTGATGAACAAGATTGTAGGTGCCCTTGATAGAGCTAATATTGTGGCTGAGAAAGACAGACATCAATTTTATTTAGAAAGAAAAATAAGGTATAATAAGCTATTTGTGATCATTTGGGATTCAATTAGGTATTTTATTTGTTATTGGGATTCTTAACTCAAATAAAATTTAAATATGTTATAGAAAATTTGATTACATTACCGGATAAATATTGCAAAGTGTTAATATATATTAGTATATTATATTTTATATTTATCCTTTTTCACATCTAATTAGGATTCCTCTGATGTATAGGATAACTTGCTCCCCACTCTTTCTTTCTCCTATGTATATGCCCTCACTGTATATTATTTCATATCATTCATTAATATAATTCAGAGATATTTTCTCTTCTCTTCTTATTTCTAACATGGTATCAGAGTAAGGGTTCTAAATTTTTCTACGTAAATTGTTCTCATTAATCAAAGAGAACTTTTTTTTCTATTTGGTACCGAAACTCAATCTCCTGGACCTGTTTTCATCTTCTGAATATATCAGATCGAAGCCCTCGAGAAAAAAATAAAAATAAAATAAAAAATTTCAGCCTGAACAGTGCCATGTCATCAACCACGTCATCGTTGACTCATCTGACACGTCATCATTCTGGACTGTCACGTCAGCTTTCTTTGCTACGTGGACCGACACGTTAGCTTCTGTACTGTGTGGACTGCCATGTCAGCCCTTCCCTGCCACGTGGACTGCCATGTAAGCTTTCTCTGCCTTGTGGACTGCCACATCAGCTTCTGTGCCGCGTGGACTACCACTTCAGCCCTTCACTGCCACGTCATCAACTGAAAAAAAAAAATTCGGGGCTTACCTTGCGTGAAATTTCACACTGATTCTAATTTTGCAATCGGTTTTGTCATTTGGGCTTTCTAAATAGCTCAAAATGAGCTTTTTCACCACAAAATGAGAATTCAGTCTAGGTCTTCACTTCATAGCTATTATTCTTTTTGGCCTTCACTCAACATATATTCTTCTTATTACAATGGTGGTAACAAACAACGAGCACAGTCATTTAATCCCAAACCTAGTGAACATTCCTACAAATATTGTCACAAATCAGGGCATACAATTGAAAAGTGTTTCAAACTTTTTAGACCTCGCAATTCTGCAGCTATGGGTACCACAAAGAGAGTGTCCTCTCATTTTTCTCTTTCTACACCAGTTACTACTCATTCTTAGGCATCCCCATTTACATTTTCTGGTGCTGATCTGGAGGTAATTCTCAACCAGGTTCTATCCAAGCGAGCAGGTTCAAGCTCATCTAACTCTGTTTTCTCAACCGCACCAGGTACACCTAAATCATGGATTTTGGACTCTGCTTGCTGCAATCATATGACACTTGACCATACTTTGCTCACTGCTCAGACTCCTACATCTCGTGCCCCTATTATTCACATAGCTAATGGTTCCACTATGACCATTAGTCACATAGGCACTGTCTCTCAGTCAAATCTGTCTATTCCCAATGTTTATCTTGTTCCCAATCTTTCTCTTAATCTTTTGTCTGTTGGTCAGTTGACTGAGCTAGGTTTGAATATAACCTTTACCTTTACTGGCTGTGTTGTACAGAATCTTCAAACAGGTCAGATCATTGGGACAGGCCGTAAGACAGGGCGCCTATTTGAGCTTTCTTCCTTACATCTACCTACCTCATCTGTCACAGCTGCATCTACACAATGTAGTATACCTACTCTTGAGTTGTGGCATTCTCGTTTGGGTTATGCATCGGTATCTCGAGTCAAAAGTCTCGCATCTAAGGGTATATTAGGATCAGTTAAAACCAATTTTTTTGATTATTTTTCTTGTCAATTAGGCAAATAGCCTGCTTTACCATTTAATAACAGTAAGTCATTTGCTTCTTCTCCTTTGATCTTGTTCATTCTAATGTTTGGGGACCTTCTCCTGTAGCCACCATGGGTGGGGCACGATATTTTGTTATATTTCTAGACGATTTTTCATGATTCACTTGGATATTTTTAATAAAAAAATCGTTCTAAATTACTCAACATCTTTTGTGATTTCACAAAACTCAATTTTTCACCAATATCAAAACTTTTCGTTCTGATAATGTTACAGAATACAGGCAAAATGAATTTCAAAATATCCTTAAACAATATGACACTATTTTTCACTCTTCTTGCCCTGGTACATCTCAACAAAATGGTCGAGCTGAACGAAAACTTTGACATATTTTAGATTTGATTAGATCACTTGTCATTTCTTCTTCTGTGCCATCATCGTTTTGGGGTGAAGCATCCCTCACTGCTGTCTATACCATGAATCGTGTACCCACACCACTTTTACAAAATCAAATACCCTATGAGCGTCTTTACGGGCAAGTTCCTGACTATAGTAATCTTAGAGTTTTTGGGTGTGCTTGTTTTGTTCTTCTTCATCCTCATGAGCGAACAAAATTACAACCTCGTGCTCAGCTCTGTTGTTTTCTTGGGTATGGACTTGAACAAAAGGGATATAGGTGTTATGATCCAATTGTGAGACGTCTTAGAGTCTCTTGTCATGTTATTTTTTGAGAACATAAAATGTTTCACACCTTATCCACATTCACTGGTATTCCTGATCATTAGTTTCCTATTCATTCTTTAGATATATCTGTAAATCTTTTTTCAGATTCTCCTTCTGCTAGCTCATCAGATACAGTTGACCCTTCTGGCTCATCACACGTGGTTGACCCTCCTGCAGTTGAGTTCCAATCATCTGTCCCGCTTGAGGCTCCTAATGCTGCCACTACTTTGGATCCTCGTCGATCCACTCGGGTAAGAACCTCCCCTACACATCTTCATGACTATCATTGTTATCATGTTGTTGCAACCCTCCATGAACCTCACACTTTTTGCGAGGCCTTCTCTAACCCTTTATGGCAGCGAGTAATGAAAGAAGAATTAGATGCACTTGCCCAAACTCATACATGGGATCTAGTTGAATTGCCTCCAAGGAAGTCTGCCATTGGATATAAATGGGTTTATAAAATCAAGACTCGTTCAGATGGGTCTGTTGAGCGCTATAAAGCCCAACTTGTGGCAAGGGAGTTCACACAGGAGTATGGCATTGATTATGAGGAGACTTTTGCTCCTGTTGCTCGTCTTCCTTCTGTTCGTACTCTTATTATTGTGGCTACTTCCCGTCATTGGAAACTTTTTCAGATGGACGTCAAAAATGCCTTCCTCAATGGTGATTTGCTCGAGGAAGTTTATATGAAGCCTCCTCCAGGTTTTGATCATCCACCTCATCAGGTTTGTAGACTTAGACGTGCTCTGTATGGTCTAAAACAGGCACCTCGAGCTTGGTTTGCCAAGTTTAGTTCTAATATTTCTTGCCTTGGTTATTCTACCAGTACATATGATTCAACTTTATTTATCCGGCATATTACAAATGGTATTATTCTTCTCTTGCTTTATGTTGATGATATGATCATCACCGGGGATAATACTCAAGCAGTTTTTCAATCATCAGTTTGAAATGAAAGATCTTGGACCTCTCAGTTATTTTCTTGGACTGGAAATTACTAGAGTTACTGATAGTTACTACCTTACTCAAGTAAAGTACTGTTCTGATCTTCTTTCCAAAGCTGGCATCACAGACAACAAGATTGCTGATACTCCACTTGAGCCTAATGTGAGACTTACTCCACATGATGGTGAACTTCTTCGTGATGGTACTCTGCATCGTCAGTTGGTTGGTAGTCTGGTATATCTTACTGTCACTCGTTCAGATATTTCTCATGCTGTTCATATTGTCAGTCAGTTCATGGTTTCATCGAGATCAGTTCACTTTGCTGCTATTCTTTGTATTCTCCGCTATGTCAAGGGTACTGTATTTCGTGGGCTCTTTTTCTCTCATCAGTCTTCACTGGTGTTTCGTGCTTATTCTGACACAGATTCGACTGGTGACCCAACAGATCGTCGTTTCACTACAGGATATTGCTTCTTTCTTGGAAGTTCACTGATTGCTTGGTGTAGTAAGAAACAGTCTGTTATTGCTCGATCTAGCATTGAGGCCGAGTATAGAGCACTTGTCGATACTACTTCTGAGCTTTTATGGTTACGATGGCTTCTTCAAGATATGGGTGTTTGTTCACCCACTGCTACTCACATCTATTGTGATAACAATAGTCCTATTCAGATTGCACACAATAATGTTTTTCATGAGCGGACCAAACATATTGAGATCGATTGTCATTTTATTCGTCATCATCTACTTCAGAATATCTTGCAGTTACGATCGGTCACTCATGATCAGATAGCAGATATCTTCACCAAATCTATTCCACCAGGGCATTTTCGAGAGCTTATTTTTAAACTCCAGATGGTGTCGTATAATCCACCTTGAGTTTGAGGGGGAGTGTTAATATATATTAGTATATTATATTTTATATTTATCATTTTCCACATCCAATTAGGATTCCTCTGATGTATAGGATAACTTGCTCCCCACTCTTTCTTTCTCCTATATATATATACCCTCACTGTATATTATTTACATACCATTCATTAATATAATTCAGAGATATTTTTTCTTCTCTTCTTATTTCTAACACAAAGAAATATCATGACATTTTAAATATTCTAGTTTATATAGTTTTGTGTGATGAAAAAAAAGTCAAGTTTGATACAACTGATTTTATGTGGTATTATTGAGATGCAAATATACGCCGTAATAACACACATATTTATAGAGGTAAAATGGTTATAAAAAAAAAGTTACTTTCTTTATAATTTCTTTTCCAAATATAAAAAAGTAATTCATTTCATTTAAAATACAGTTTATTTTAAACACAAATAAAATTTTATTTTAATTTCAATCCAATTCCTTTTCAATTCTAAACTCGAATTGCAAACAATTTGGTTCCAAACACATATTTGTAATCAATAACCTAAGTTCTTAAATTGTGGCCACGTATTTCTTTCTTATTGAATCCATGTTTGATCCTTGGAAATCATTGGTTTGAAGAAACTTAAAAAAGTGCATCCCTACGGACCTACCTACCGACCAACCTTTAATCAATCGTCTCATCATAAAGTTGGATCAAGTCTTAGCCAATAAGCAATCCACTTGTCCTTAAGTCAGCGTAGAAAGCAGAGCCACCTTGGAACCAATGGGTGCAATAGCAATTGCATCCATTCAACTATTTTTATTCAAGTCAAGATATTTATGACGTCTCTTTCTTTATTATTTATTTTGTCTCTATATATATTTTATTTTCTTTATGTAATTCTATATTTATTTTCTCTTTCGCTTGTATTCCTTATCTAGAATTTTTGATAATATGTGTGTTATGTACTTTTATTCTATATATATAAAGATTTTTCTCAAAGTCTGTCTTATATATATATATATATCATCCCAAAATATTTGGATTAATTCTTTATTTCAGAAATTCAATGCTTGACTGTGACATTACAACAACTACACAATTAATGACCTATGATGATGCTTCAAATGGGTAATCAATAGATGAATGAATAATTGATTGGTTACTTGTATATTTTGACAAAGACATAACAAAGGTATCATGCAACAATTTCAGAACATGAAATCAAGTCTAAGGATTGACAATTTTAAATGTATTGAATGGAAATGAAATCTAACACATATATTTAAGATTTTTGTATTTCTTATTTTGGTTCAATTTTCCCATCTTATTCTTGTTCTAGGTTATATGCCACTAAAGTAAATTTCTAACTCAAAGGAAAAGAAAGACATGTTTTCCACTGACCCCAAGTGACAATTATCACAGTTGTTTTATATATAGTTATTTAAATAGATTGAATTCTGACTTTTAACTCAAAAAAATAATCTTAATTTTTTTTTTCTAATTGGTACACACTCGCTTCTAAAAAATTGTTCCCACCAAGAGAGCTTTTGATCCTCAAACCTAATGCTTGTTAGGCGCTAGAAAAGTTCTAAAAAAATAAATAAAAAATTAATTCTTTTGGAATATAATATCTAAAATAACAATTTAACACGTTAATTCTCCATCTCATGCAGTATAAATGAATTGAGTTAAGCCCTGTTTGGATTGGCTTTTGAAAAGTGACTTTCGACTTTTTAAGCTCAAAAGTTATTTTGGAAAGTGTTTGAATTGGTAAGACCGAAGAGTTTCGGAGTCAAAAAAGAGCGTTCAGAGGAAGTTGGTGGGTACCAAATTCGTCATTTAGTTCTGCTTCTCTTTTTCTTCTGCGTAAAAGCCGAAGAAAAAATTCTGCCAAACATGACCTTAGTTTCGTGTCAAATTATTGTTCCCCACTATTAGTTTTTTTTTTTTTTTTTTCTAATAAATACAAATATCTTCAAAACAACTCAAAAAAATTTTTTTTTACTAGACATATAATGATAAATTTATTAGAATAACCGATGACTGAGTGGCTAATCATTTATAAAAATTAATAAAAGTCTACTCTTTTATTAATATTAATTCAAGTCTTGATTGTTATTAAGTGATGTATATATTGAGATAAACGATCGAAGAAGAAAGAGTCTATCAGTCTATCTTATTAATATCAACTCCGACTAAGATTGAGATGAATGCTATCTGCTACAGTCGCGGAAAAAATACAATCTGCCAATCACAGCATTACTAGTTATTTATTTATTTATTTAATCTGGAATTGAAGCCCTAGTTTATATGGAAACCTGACCTACTGGTCCAGAACCTACTGGTCTTAGTTCACTTTAATTGCAACGTGCTCGCTTGCGTGGGAAATCTACCCAATTAACTTAGAGTCACAGCCCGTCACGACTAACATTCTTGGATCCAATAGTTACGTGAAACGTGTCACTCAATCTATGTGGCTCGAACCATTGATCTGATTCTCGTCCCAATCAATGGCTGTCACATGACAGATTGCTGTTTAGACAAATAGGAGAGTATTTCCCAACCGCCGAAGAAAAATCAGTTTATATAAGTATATTTATATGTTTGTATTTACACTTCTTCTCATATACGTAACATTTTTCTCTCTTGCCCTTTGATTCTGACTTGAAAATCCCCACCAATTTTCAGGGAAAAATCGATCGGAAAACAGGTTTTTTTGTTAATCGGTATTTCTCAATTTTCTTCCCCAACTTCCCTCGAATCACATTTCTGTATTTTTTTTTTAATTTTTGATTCAACATTGGTTTATGTGTTCGTTTTGGAATTGAGGTTCTTGCTTTTCCTGAGGTTCTTGTTAGTTTTCTAGGGTTTCTAGGCCTTTATTTCCAGTATTTATACTTGCAATTTACATTTTAGTATGTAGCATTATCACCGATTGTTTGTGATTTAGAGATTAATGTGTTCTGTTGGAGTATTCCTCTGTTTCTTGTTAGGGTGAAATGTGTGTACGTTATATGAGCTGATTATATTTGAGTTATTCACACTACATGTTTGATCACTTTGAATTTGGAATTCATTAGAGTTGTTTGGGTTTCTTCACAAATGTCCTGGTCATTATGCACTTGCAGTGTACACTGGATTTGTCGAGACTTAAAAACTGAAATAGTGGTGGGGTTATAACATATAAAGATTGGAAAAAATAAAAAGCTAAAAGAGTGTTGCACATGAAGTAGTTATAATGGGGCAATTATTCAAATGGGTTTGAAGGGTTTATCTTCTTCATGGGACTTATTTTACAGACATGTTGTGCAAGTCTATAAGAAATGCAAAGTTGGAACAGGAACTGCATCCTCAAATTTTTAACATTATGATCTTGGCATGTTAATCGTACGACTGAATGCTGCATTGTTTCTTCAAATTAGCAACTTGGTTTGGCAAACTTATATACTGAAGGTTAATTTAGGAATCAAAACCAACAGTGTAATTGATCTTTGATCATTCTAAATTGAAGGTGTAAACATGTGGAAGATAGGACCAAAATGAAATTCCATTTAGAAATAGTTTAGAGGACATGCCTACTAGATTTAAAGCCATTGACAAACCAAGCTGGTAGTAAATAACACTTGTTTGCTTGATGGATGGATGAGGAACTGTGTTATATTATTATCTTTTATTGTTGGTTGAACTGTTGCAGATTTTAGATGCCAATACTTGATTTAATGAAATTTTATCCATATTATTTGGTGTTAGTTACATTGACCATGTTCCTAAAAGTTTAAGGAGGAGTAAATTTCCACATGGTTTACTTTGCCACAGAAAAAAACCATGGAATAGAGTTTTCCAGAAGCTAATTTGATGGGGTGGTTTTCCCTTTCTTTCCTCTTCTGGAGATAATGAGTTCCCAAGAAAAATTGATGTCACTAAATAACATTACAAAGAAGCACTTTACAAGTGTAGTGGCATTCTTATGATGAGTCAAAGAGAAAATTTAATTAGCCTACAGTGTGTATAGCTCAAAGGCCATGACTTTTGTCACAGCTTATTAATGAATAAAATTTTAATATTTTAGATGAAGTTCTGTTAGGAGGCAGCCTTGCTCTTGTTGTTGCCAATTACTTGAGTGGTTAATGGGGCTACAAGCTTCATGCACAATTAAATTTTGTAGTGATTTATGTGCAATTCAAGGCAAGATAGATGCAAAACTAAATTGTGGATTGTTTCATTTGAATGCCAAGTGTTTCAGAATAAGTTGGAAAGTAACACTTACTATGCATCTCTGTTGGCTGAATGCTTTATGGGGAAACTATACCTAAGCAATTCTATAACTAGAAGCATTCTGTCCTTCTAATTTTTGCTGGAATCTAGTGACTACTAGTGGTTGCTGTTGGAGAGGAGGCTATTGATATCGATGAGACGCAAATGCTAGGCAATACTACTGGAGAGCATCTTTCAACAAATTAGGGTTGGCAACTGCAGGTTGTGAAATAAAGCTGGTATTAAGATTGTAAAAACATTCATCAAGATGACTAGAGATTGCAATTTCAGAAGAGTGTAAGTTAGTACCTTCTTATTAGGGCACAGTGTAAGACTAGAAGGGTATGAGTAGAATCACTAAGTACACTTTCAATAATTCATGCTTTGATTTTCAGATTTATCCTTGTACAATCCAGGCAAAAGAAGCATTATTGTTGATGTTGTTGGTGCCTTGTCTTAAATTCATAATTAGGTGTTTATTAGTTTTTGTAGTGGCAATGGAAAATTTTCCTATGAAGGATCATGCATTCTTTTCTTGAGACAGTGGATGTGATTTGTAAGTTGATAAACAAAAGGTTCAGTGCTAGGTCAACCAACTTTCCCCTTTTTTTGTTGGTGTTACTTGCATCATGAAACAGTCACATTATCACCTTTCTTTTACTAATGTCTTACTCTTCCTTGCGATCTGGTGTCTTGAACTTGTTCCTATTTCTTCAACTTGAATGGTGTGTGTTAGTTTTCAGTTAGTGGTCCTTTATTAAGGAGTTTCAGCATATTGGGTTCTAGTTTGCTTGGTTTTGGGAATCACTTTTTTTTATTCTTTTTTCAGTTGAAGTATTGATCAAATTAAGGTTAGAGAAATTGGCCTTTGACATAGGAATTAGATATTTCAGAAGGCGTTTCAATATTTTATTCTTCACGGTGGCAAGGATCCTCCATCTCAATGGGTAATTTTAATATTTGTGCAACTGTGTCATCAGATTACAACACTACTATGGTTTGTGGTAATGGGGTGGGAGATATTTTTATTTTGAGATTGAAATTTGTTCATTTAGAATGATAAATTTCTCATCTTAACTTTAATTGTTTGAACTTCATTAACTGTTTTAAAATTATTACTTGAGAATTGTGTTATATTCATTTTTATAGAGCTTTTATCAATCTACTTGTGTGTGTGTTTTTGGTAGAATCACTTGTTGAATTTCTTTTCCATCTTCATTGTAGGTTTCCAGGCTTTGGTCCTCATAGTTTCTCTATTTCCTTTTACCCAGCGAGAAGTCATTATGTACACCGTTTTCCTACAGTAATTCAAAAGATTCTCAAGGTTTATTGTGGAAGGCATTTGGGCTGGCCTTTCTCAGATGCGATATCATGCTCTAGAAGGACGGTTGGTTTGTAAAGTCAAACTAATTTGAAGGCCAAAAACAATATGATGTATATAAGCTTAATGGGATGTTCTTCACTCCTCACTTGATGTGAAGTGTGGAATAAGTTCTGCATACCCTTGATCGAGCACATTCTGTTTGTTGATGTATTAAGTGGTATTGATCATTAAGCTTGATGATGGGATGGAAGGGGCTTCTATTTTCATTATTTTTTCTTCTCTCCATTGTTGAGTCCTCAGGCAGATCAGTGAAAATGTGGTCTATTAGCTTGGGTACTGGGTCTTTATTCCACAGCTGGACAATCTGCAGTGCAGGCATATTTGTACTTGTTGCTCTTGTTCTATCCATGTATCTTATATTCGAGCATTTAGCAGCTTACAATCAGCCTGAGGTTAATTTATTTCTTGAAATTATTTGTCATTTGGTTCTTCTGTTTGCATCATCTTTTGCTTCTATGCACTATCTTTTTCTATTTCCTTATTATGTTATACAATGGGGTCTGAATATGTGAATACCCTTGTAACTTGCACTAATCATCTTATGTGGATCGTCTCCCGGTATTTCTTCTATTCGATTCTTCTTATACCTGGAACTGATGGTGGATGTTTGCTTTCAGGAGCAAAAATTCTTGATCGGACTCATTCTGATGGTTCCTGTTTATGCACTGGAGTCGGTACGAGGAATGCTAACAAAATTTTATGTTTTTCTTTTCGTTCATTGCTTGCCCATTTATATAAGTTAAAAATAAGTTTTTGCTTCTATTTAAATTATTTTGCCCAAAGGGATATCAGTGTTTTAAGAGCTTGTGGGATGCAACAGAAATGAGAATTTTAGTGGTGATATCTGACATATTGAAGTTATGCTGGTCTGATTTTGCTGAAAACTTGGTATCAAATAATCATCTTCATATTTGCTCAGCTTGCAGAAATGCAAGTGTGCAATGTGAAATGAACATATGTTGACGTACATGGTGCTATTCCTTATGTGTGAATGTGTTTTTTGGGATTCTTTTTACCGCTTTTGTCGAGTTGGGGTGCGGAAGGTTGTCTAGTAAGGACTCACATGGGTTTTTTTGGTTGGTTTGTGTTAGTCTCAAACCCAAAATTAAGCTGATGCTGAGAACTAAACCGAAGCAAAACAAAAGTCAGGTTGGTCCAGTTTGGGTTGAATGACACTGAAGTATAATGATGGCAACAATGCACAACAATAATCAAATTCCATTGCCCATCTTAGATGGTTAGATCACATATAGAAGGAAGTTGAAGAAGATGAAACTGATGTTGATTCCTAAGATGCACAACAACAACAACAAAATCTTTAAGCCTGAATGCCCTATTATGACTTTGCATGATTGAGAAGAAGAAAGACAATGATGTTGCAAATGAATGATTAAGGGTCTCACATGGTAAAATGATGAGGACCAAGGGAATGCTGGAATGGGAGTCATTGTGAGGTTGAACCAAATGATGGAAGACGTGAAGTCTTTAATTATGGCTTCAGCATGCTGATTGGATGTGCTTTCTTTCTGGTGTATCATAGTCTACCTTATTAAAATGCTCAAACAATTAGCTAAATAACACACAACATTCAAAAGTTAAAATTCATAACTAACATGGCCTTCTAATTAGGGATGATAATTTGCCTTGCCCTGCTGGTCCTGCTCCGCCTTGCCCCCGGGTTTGAGGCAGCTTAAATAGGGTTGGGGTGAAGAAAAGAAAATCTGCATGGAGTCGAGGTGGTTTGGAGAATGGGTCCCTTGGCCCCACCCTGTTCATGTATGAAAATGTACAATATTATCTTTTATTTTAATTTCATTATTAAAACATACCAAATAAATACATGTAATCCTGTATTTCCTATCGTTTTAATTTTTTTTATAATTATCCATCAATAATGTTAATACTGTTATCCATCTAATGCGTTATATACTCTAAAGGTTTTCCAAATAACATCATTAAAAAAAACAGCCAAAATAAAAAAATAAAAAATCGGAGGCGGGGTAGGGTGGGGTGAAGTGAGGTATCCACGGGGATGGGTGGGGAGGGGGGCTTATCTTAGACGCGGCAGGGTGGGAGCAGAGGCGCCTTCCCTAAACGGGGGTGGGGACAGGGTGGGGGTCGCTCACTTGTACCTTTCCCATTCTCATCCCTACTTGTAAAGAATGAAAAGAAAAAATAAAAAACCATATGAATGAGGTGGTTTGTTCTCTGGTTGGTTCGGGTGAAACCGAATCTCAAACCCTGATTCAATTTGTTTTCTAATATTTCCAACCAAGATTGAACCGACGATGCTAGAGAACTGAACCAAAGCAACCCATCAAAGTGGGATTGGTTGGTTCTCTGGGTGAACTTGACCAATTTTCACCTTTAATTCCTATAGCAAAAAGGAGTGCCCAAGTTACTATTGTTTGCTAAAGGTCATCATTGTTATTTGCAATAGTAAGATGGAATTTTTTTTTAGTCGGTTGAAGGTATATATATGTTGTGCTTTTGATCATTTGTGATGCAGGATTTTCATCTAAAGCACCAAACAATTGATGGATCAAGATTTTTGAATTGGAAGTTAAAAGAAGAAGGAACTATTAACCCGTTAACAATTCTCTCTATGCGGTCAATTAAGTTATTATATTCTTAGAAATAGATCTATGTAATTCTTGAATGTTGCACTATAACATGTTTTTGTTTTAAATGAATATCAGGTTGTATTTAGTGCTATGTGATGCTGCTCTGGCTGCTCTGAGACTTGAACCTGTGTCCTTACGATAGTTAGTTCGAGCTTTTTACTGGACTTGAACCCGTGTCCTTATGATAGTTGGTTCGAGCTTTTTACCATTAGACCAAGCTATGGTCCCTGTAACAATAAGAACTAATAAAATAAAATAAGATCTAATTGAGAATACATGATCTGCAATTTTGATTCTGATGCATACTCTTATTTTGGCTTAACTTTCAACTGTTAATTTTTTATAGTCATGAGTTCCTATCATATGGCAAAGCATTGGATCATTCACAAATGTGTTTATCTTGGCATCTGTATACCAACTCCTAATTTATGGGTGTTGCTTTGAAGTAGTTCAGACTAACTTTGATTAAACGTTTCTACAGATTTCTAACACTATTTATTTATTTTTGGACAGTATTTGTCACTATTGGACTCAAATGCTGCATTCAACTGTGAAATAATCAGGGACTGTTATGAAGCTTTTGCTTTATATTGCTTTGAAAGATATCTGATAGCCTGCTTAGGTATGTCCAGAATACTGAATGTGTATCTCTGCTCTTTTCATTGACAGTCATTTTTCCTGAACTTGGTTTTTCGAAGATTCAAACAGTGCAGTCCTTAATTGATCTAACTTTTCCTCATTCCATTTCTGTGGTATAAAAGAATATTTCCCTCTGATTACAAGCCTTATTGAGGAACCTTTTCTTATTATTGCTACATGTATTTATATGCACAATAAAGAATTTGAATTGTGGTCTGTTCCACTTGTTTATAGTATCTTTATAGTCTTCGCCTGTTGAGATGATTTTCGAAGTTAGAATCAACTATATAGTATGTTTCACATCTTCTCATGAAGTAAAGTTGAATACTATTCCTTTAACTTGCACAACAAAATCATTGTTGATGCTATTCCCTGGAAAGTATTGATAGTGTAATCAACCACGAAATTGGGAAATACAGAGTAATGAAATGGTTGCAAATTCATATTTGGTGTCTTCCATAATAATGTCATTCTATTTGTGTCACCATGACAGTGTTATTGGTTTAATCGAAAGGGAATAACAAATTGTAATTGGAAAAATAAGAGGAAAAAAAAAACACAGAGGTTATGCGAGGTAAGGTGCATGTGCAAGTTGTATGCGACCACTTTATGGTTAGAGAAAAAAGATGATCTAAAGACCACGGATATCTTTCATATAGATAATATGCATGGGAAATTATATTTTTACTTTCATTTTTTGCATATTCACACAAAATGCAGAACACATATTTTTTTGCAGTGGAGACTAGAGAGATTATATTTTCTTGAATCGTGGAGTGTGGATCAGCACCAATTATTGAACAATTATGGAGAACATGTAATTAGTTATACTATATAATGATTTAAAATTTTTAAATGTATCACATATTGAAATAGTGATACATATAGCAATGTAATTTTGAGTAGAAGCAAAATTTTCAAAAATATTGCGATAGATGGTCTAAAATCACCTCTTGAGTTACTTAGAAAAAAGAATATTGATCCTGTCGATGCAATACACTTGGTGAGGAGCATCTAATTATGGGTTGCCCTAACATTACTTGCTACTGTAATTTGTCTAATAAGAACTCATGGGGAATCTTGTAGCCAACCAACACATAGATGACCTATTGCTTCATGTCCTTTTCACTACTGAGGCAAATGAGGCTTCTGATGTAGCTTATGTGGCATTTTGGCTACTGTTTTATAATGTCAGTGTGCAGATGCATGTATAGGTGCCTGGGTGTACATACTGTCTGTGTGCACACAGATTCATATATAGGTGCCTGTAATGTCTTACAATGCTAAACAGAAACATGTCTTGAAGAATAATGATAAATCATCACCCGGAAAAATTGACACTGACACTTGCAACGTTACCTGCGTTCTATGCTACTTGTGCAGCTTGAAGTTTGTTTCTTCTTGTAACTTGTTTGTTAATTATCTGAAACTTTTTTGGTACCCTTGATGGAAATTTCCTGACATGTTTCTGACAAATGTATTGCTACTTAAAGGTGGTGAGAAAAGGACAATTGAATTTATGGAAAGTAAAAGTCTTGCTACTTCCAGTATACCTCTTCTGGAAGAGGCTTATGCTTATGGAGTTGTGGAACATCCTTTTCCGCTGAATTGCTTGCTAAGGGAATGGCATCTTGGTTCTGACTTCTATCAAGCTGTAAAAATTGGCATTGTTCAATATGTATGTGCTCTTCTATGATCACTTTCTGGTTTGAATTGCACAACATTTTGTGAGGTACTCCACTGAAATGACTGTTTTTCAGATGATTCTGAAGATGATCTGCGCACTTCTAGCAATGATATTCCAATTCTTTGGTGTTTATGGGGAAGGGAAATTCCAGTGGAGATATGCGTAAGATATCCTTGTTTACTCTGTGTTGTTTTGGAACATTCTAAAACTTACTCATCATTACAGTATTTTACTCTTCCAGCCTGTAAGCTGGATTCTTTTAAAAGATAGGACTAATTCATTATATGCCTTGTGCTAGGGATGCCGATGAGATGGGTAACATTTATTCCAAACCCACCCGACAAAGAAAAATTAATTTCCAAACCTGTCTCACTCTGCCTCCACTTTGGAATTGGGGTGGGTTTGGTCCGCGCCACTACTACTTTTTTAAGAAAAAATTCACTCTTGAATAAGTTTAATAAATTTTAAAAAAAAATCTCATCACAAACAAAAACTTAATAGTCATACTCACGATTTTTTTTTTTAACTTGTTAAAATATTAAATTATCATGGAAAACAATGAAAAGGAAGAAAGGAAAAAAAAGCTTTAATTAAATAAAAACACACACACACATACATTTATCCCACTTAACGGAGGGAGGCCCAACCATTTATCCCAAAAGCCGTAACTGATGGGAAAGGCAGAACCAATCCCTTTATTGACTGGCACCCTGGGCTATGAGATAAAGGGATTGGTTCCGCCTTTCCCATCAGTTGCGGCTTTTGGGATAAATGGTTGGGCCTCCCTACATTAAGCTGTTAGAGAAGGTGTAACTTAAATATATAAATCCTTCAACACGTCTCCTCACGTGTGGTCTTTTTTTGGTCCAACACGTGTTTCAATTTTAATTATCAGGGTGACGATGAGGTTTGAACACGAGACCTTTGGCTCTAATACCATGTTAACAACCATCTACTTCAAAAACTTAAGCGGTGTAACTTAAATATATAAATCCTTCAACAATATATATATATATATATATATATATATATATGTATGTATGTGTATGTATGTATGTATGTATGTATGTATGTATGTATGTATGTATGTTACTAATGGGTGAGTTAGGGGTAGGTTCAAGTTTCTAACTTTCTTCCCAAACTTGCCCCTAACCGATTATCATGCACCAAACCTGTTCCATTAGGGGCGGTTAAATTGACATCCTTACCTCATGCAATGTATTTCTTAAATATAATCTTACAAAATGGATATATTTTTTACTGTAGTTAACTATGTAATTTGCCTGCAGGTATCCATACTTGGCAGTTGTTCTTAATTTTAGTCAGACTTGGGCCTTATATTGCCTCGTGCAGTTCTATTCTGTCACCAAACTTAAACTGGCACCGATTAAACCTTTGGCCAAGTTTCTGGTGTTTAAGTCAATTGTATTCCTGACATGGTGGCAAGGGGTGGCTGTTGCATTTCTTTTCTCAATGGGAGCCTTTAAAGGGTCTTTAGCACTGGAGTTGAAGACACGCATACAAGACTATATCATCTGTATTGAGGTGTGCAACAATATGATTTCATTATCTAAATGCTATGTTCCGCTTGTGTTTGGCCCAAGGCTGTTCAAGGATTTATATATATTAATGTTGTTTATGCATTAACATATAATGCTGCTGAGTTATATCCTTTAGACAGTTTGAAATTGGAGTGTTAAATTGATGTTGATAGGACATTTTTTGAACTGAAAAAAGAAGCCCTGGATGGTGGGTGTTTCTATGCATGAAGGCAGATGATGTCATCAGGAAATGGTACGGAGGCTAGTTTGTAGTTAGAGATGATGATGTAGGATGAGAATGCTATGATACCACTGATGTAGGACAAGAATGATGACATGGCAACTAGGGTTAGGATTTCGTGCTTGAACAGTGGGTTTGGCTGTAATGGTGATTTGTCGGTTTGTTTTGGTTTAAAGTGATAGGAACACGATGAGCAATGAATGGATTTTGTGAATGCTTGAATCTTTTTCTCTTAACTTGGATGTATCAGCTTTGATACCACTTGATACCAACTGAGTTTGGACGGGAAATAAGACTGAGACACTCTGAAATCAAGTTGATCTAGAATAGAAAGAAAGGGATGAGAAGACAGAAGAAGAGGTGAGGCTAAAAGAAGGGGTGAGAAGACAGATGAAGGGGATGAAAAAAGAGAGTAATTGATAGACTGGACAGATGGAGTAGTTGATGAAAGCAAGAACAAAAGGGGAAGAAAAGAACAAAGAGAGAAATATGAAGAACACGATACTCAATATTCCCATAAACTAATGAATTCTGTTACATGCAGCCTTTTATAGGAAAACTCTAAAGAAAATATAATAAAATATAGAGTAAGCATTAAAAATGTAAATACTAAGATATTCCTAACAAATCCCCCTGTATGGCTTTATCGGTCACAGTATAGTTCAATAGGGGAATATTAGTTCTTAGTGCAAGTTGTAGGATATGCATCATCTCTTTCTATACCATTAAGAAACCTATATGTTAATGCCTCCTACAATAATACTGATATAGTAGCACAAATTTTCTTGGCTTATGAAAGAGACCAAGCTTTTAATTAATTCATATGAATTAATAATAGGGCATGAATGCATGATACATGAAATCAGTCTTTACAAAATAATGCTCTATTATTTTTCTGGTGAGTAAAATTTCTGATAGGTATGCATATTTAGACAGAATTTCATCTTTTAATTTCTGTAGTTTGGAGGTTTCTGATGTGAACTTATCAAACAGATGGGTGTTGCTGCTGTGGTACACCTTTATGTTTTCCCAGCAGTAACTTACAAGCGTGGAGAAAGATGTGTACGTAATGTTGCCGTGATGGCTGACTATGCATCCTTAGGAACACCTCCAGATCCAGAGGAGGTTCAAGACTGTGAAAGATCTACTAGAATACGGCTTGCTCGGCATGATGATAGAGAAAAGCGTTTGAATTTCCACCAGAGTGTTCGTGATGTGGTTGTTGGAAGTGGTGAAATTGTGAGATTACTGAACTTCACATTCTTTTAGTTACTGCTTTTGAATTTCTTGCTCAGTTCTGATCATTCTCTGACTGTGGATTCTCTGTTCTTGTGTTCTTTTTAGATTGTTGACGACATGAAATTCACAGTTTCACATGTTGTCGAACCAGTTGAAAGGGGAATTGCAAAAGTAAACAAAACTTTTCATCAAATATCTGAAAATGTGAAACGTTATGAGGAGCGTAGAAAGAACTCTAAGGATGACAGTTATCTTATCCCCTTGAATTCATGGAGAAATGAATTTTCTGAAGTGCACGAGAACCATATTGATGGGAGCATAAGTGACAGTGCTTTGCCTGATGGAAAGAGACCACATTACCAATCCAAAGCAACATCTCGGTTTACATGATTCACCATTATTCATTACAAAAGTAAGATTTTAATGACATTGTGAATTTGTGATGTCCAGACGACGTCAATATACTTGGTAAGCATACTCATGAATGCTTACTTCGTTTCCCATTTATTTTCAGATAAATAATTAAATACATATATGAAATAGAAAATATTGTATGAAAGTTGTGACGGGATGTTTCCTTTCCAGGTGAAGTACCTGGGAGACCAAAAAAATCTTGATGCTTTTTTACTGTGGAAATATTTGGAGAATTTTTAAAGGGTACTAACTGCTACCATTAGTGGAAGTTGATCAAAGAATTTGTTGCAGAGCCAGTGAAAGAAGAAAAATATCAGTTTAAACAGGCGCTTGTTTCGAGTATATACCTAAAGATGAAAAACAAATATTTCGCCCCATTGGGGACATCTGATAGAATTGGAAAAGCCAACATTTCAACTGTAAAGGTAAAGTACCATACATATTATGGCTCTATTCAGTTTATTTTAGTCCTCAATGGAAGGGGGTTACTGTTTGGATAGTAACTTGTGTAATATTTGTTGTACTTGAGATGTCTTTACGTGTTTTTCAGCTGTTAATGAAAATGGCTCGTGAATATGTTCTTGCTTTTTTTTAGTGTTTTCTTTTTCTTTTCTCCATGTAAATGTTATGGTAGATCTTTTATGAGATTAACTTTGTCTCGGACTTGGTTTTTCTTGCTTTGCATGGGTTTTGAGAGGAAGACAGAGTAGCCAGCTGGTCCTTATAAGGTTTTGAGTTTGCATGTCGGACTCGGATTGAACTCAGATTCTGTACACATCCACAATGGAGTAATTGGGGACAATTGTAATTTTTATGAGCTCATGATCTCCCCCAAGTTTAATCAATTTCATTGGCTTTATGCAGAGAAACTGTGTCGTCATTTTGATTTGGTTTTGTTGCTTTGCTTTGTTTTGGGTTGATTTGACACGTGGAATATTGGCGGAAGAGCATCAAATTAGTGAATCACTTCACTTCAAAGTGATGTGAGTTTTGTGACACAAGGTTGGGACTCTGGATTCTACAACTTGTTTTGGTGTGAGATGAGTTTACACAGATCCATGATTTCTTTCTATATGAACATTTCATGGCTAATGCTCTCTCTAGGAATATGCTGATGCTTGCAAGAACTTAAGACTGTAGTATATTATATATATATATATATATATAGTCTGGAATGCTAGAAGCAACTAGGGTTGAATATTTCTCAGTGAATTAAAAAGTTGATCTACGTCTGGGATTGACAATTTGTGTGCCACTGCCCACTAGTAATCATGTGCATTTTGTGTTGAAAAGAATAATTCCCTTGTGTTTGAGATCATTTCTATACATGTTGAGTTAGCTTTGGAAGTCTATATATATATATATACTTCCAAAGCTAACGTTGAGGACAAAGAGGGAGGCTCATTGAACTTAATGATGAGGACGAAGAGAGAAGAAGTGTTGCCAATCTCTGGTGGGCTATATCTCCCAAAGTACGTATGATGTTTCGACTTGCAAACAAAGATGAAAGATTGCTTTGTAAGATTGACACAAGTTTCCTTGTAAAAAAGAAGAGATGTGACAAGAACTTGCACGAAGGGAGTGTCGGTAAAGTAAACTCCGACGATTAAATTAGTGCTATAAATATTTGTATTTCAAAAAGTGAAATTTATATATGTACTAGTAAAAAGCACATGTGATGCACGTAATGAAAAGTGATTGATAATTTAATTTAATTTAATTTAAAGGGTAAATATCATTGACACTTCCTGAGGTTTGATGTATTATCATGCAGCTATAACTTTATGATTTTTCATTACCGTCTCCTGTCAAAATTTTCAATTTTTCAATAAGTGAAATGTTCTAATCGTCCCTGATTATTTAAATGAATTTTAATATAAAAATGTTAGAATTGAAAAATGACAAAGTTGCCCTCAATTTTATATGCCCACCATTTTTCTCTCTACCTTCTTCAACCACAATCAGAAACCCTAACCACTGCCACTAATCACCACCACCACCACCAACCACAACCACCACCACCAGTTAACCACAGCCACCAGCACAGCTTCTCCCTCTCATCTCCTCCTCCAACCACCATCGCCACCAACCACAACCACAACCACCTGTTAACCACAGCCACCACCACCGCTTCTTTCTCTCTCATCTCCTACTCCAATCACCACTGCCAATTAACCCCAGCCACTACCTCAAAATCTTTTCTTTTCCTCCAACCACAATCACCACTACCAATTAACCACAACCCCCACAATCTTTCTCATATCAATCAAAACCCCTAATCCATTCACCATCCAAACAACCAAACAAAACCTATATACAAATTATAAAAAAAATCATAGAGTCCAATATTCACGTTCTTTAGATTGTAAATGCTCTAATTCATCCTTGTTGAAAACCTGAACATATTCAAGTTCTCCACATTCTAATATACTTTATTCTTTTAAGTTTTAAATCTTTTGCACAAGTCTACTCTAAAAGATTAAAGATAAGATAAGTTTAAATGAAATAGAGTATTAAGAGGTAATTCTATGTATCTTAGAGTCCTATAAATAAGAAAATCGTTAAAAGAACATAATTTTAATTAATTAAATTATAAAAATTCACAAAATGCATGTATATAGAAATTAAAAAAAGTTATATATATACATATATATAGTAATAATCAAATTATCAAAAATAGAAAATACATATAAAAAATAAAAGTCTATCGACTTGGACACTGAAAATTTTATTTCTCTTGTATTATTATTGTTCTACCAACCTTTTTATGGTCTATTATTTCCTTGTGAATCTTTCCTGTGTTCACCATAACCTCTTTTTCTGGATTAATTGAAGTTCTAATGGTGAAATCTTGAGATTTGTGCAGATTTGACGATTTGTGCAGGTATAAAAGTGCATGCAACAAATTGTAAGAATTATTAAACAATCTGCAAAAGATTTACTTGAACACAAGGAATAATGATCCAAAGCTTATTCTTTATTTAAATTAATTGTTAATAAAGAACTGGTGCTCTCTATATATATATATGCATGTTTTGTTGTATAATTAAATTTTCAATTATTCTTCCTACTGATGTATTTTGTTAGTTATTATTTTTCAAAATTTTTCATTAAGTATTATTATTTCATATATGTGGCAATAAATTATTATTGTTATGAGAAAGACTAAAGCAAATAAAACTAATTCCATCGTGTTCCAATAAGCTCAATCATGCGTAATAATAATCAAACTAATTATTAAATTATGTGTTTAAATTATTATTGTACTCTAATCACGTGTTTTGAATTTTGCCACTGATGGATTTGACTCATGCTTTAGCATTCATAAATTCTACTAATTATTGTTTCTTCATATTTTGGTATATTATTTGCTCTTATATTATTGTCTCTTGGGTTGCTAGCTAGATACTAGTTACTTGCAATATACATAAAAGTGTATTTATGCATGTATATTATATAGAGCTGATTAGATTACCTATCCAAGAGACAAAATTGCATGCAGGATAGAGAGAATGTAATTGTACCTTGAAAATGAGTAAGATTGAATGAAACAACCATATAAAATTTTACTTTAACAAAAAAAAAAACTATATATAATTTTAATGTGTTCAAATATATGTATCAATGTAGAGAGAGAAGAAACCTTACCTTTGAAGAAAAGTATGGTAAAAAAGGGAGAGAGATATGATAGAGGTTTTTGGTAATTGAAAGAGTTTGTATATATTTATTTGACAGAGGGATAATTAATTTTTTAGTTTAAATAGAATTCTTATGTTGCATTTAGTACGCAACAATAAAATAGAATGGAATGTCAATATTACCTTTTTGGATTCATTCCTTTGTTTAGTAAGAAAAACTAAAGTAGGAAGTATCATTCCGCGTCATTCCTTTGGAATGAAAAAGAATGAAAATTCATTCAACTACTCAACCTAATTCCATTCTCAATAAACATTAAAAAATAAAATCTAGTTACCAAAAATAATGTAATAATCATTCCATTCCTTTTATATTTGAAACCAAACAATAGAATGAGAATGACCATTCCATTCCATTGTTGCATACCAAACGCAGCATAAGAGTTTAGGAATAATAATTATAAAAAAATTTAGAACTTACGATTTATTAATAGAATAATAATTATAGAAGAATTTAGGTGTATAGTTAATTTATGATTTTATATAAAGGAATAATAATTATAGAAGAATTTAGGACTCTATATAAATGAGTAATAATTATAGAAGAATTTAGGATTCTATATAAAGGAATAATAATTATAGAAGAATTTAGGTGTATAGTTAATTTAGAACTCTATGTAATTTACGTTTCTATTTTTCTTAATTAAAAAAATTAAAAAATATTGAAAACTCTTTATACTTTTAATAGTAGTATAGATTTTTCTTGTACCTTTTAATCTGCACAACTCTCCTTTTACTGGGGGAGTGTTTGGTAGTTGTATTCAAGTATGAGACCCTTTCATTTCACTTACTCTCTCCATCACTACATAAGAGAGATATTAGTAGGCAATGTAGTTATCCTTATCTCTGTCATATCTTATCTTGTCCCTTTGACTCTCTCACCCTCTGATCTTCCATATCGCTTTAAGATTCCATATCAGATGTCTATTTATAATTTTGAACCGATTGTTCCCAATCGATGTGAATTTTGGGAAATTAATGGTTCTGTAGTTTGAGAAATCAATAATTGTTTATTTGTTTTAAATTTAAAAAAAATAAAAAAAAGTAAATCATAGCTGAAAAAGTAATTTAAGATAAAATATACATCATTTGGTAAAAGAAGCATTTCAACGTGAAAGTGATTGTCAAAAGTGAATTTCCAAAAAAAAAAACTGTGTATAGTTTAATGACCTCTTAGCAAGCAAACGTATTTAACAATATAACATAACCCTAAAATTGCAAACATTTAGTACCATAAAAAATAATCAAACCTTTCAAAATTAGTGTGATATATATTTTAGGATAGATTACACTTATATCCCCTTGTAAATAGGATAACTTAAAGAAACCTTCCCTTAATTTTGAAAAATCTCACTCACCTCCCTCTTTAATGAACACTTTTGTAACAATCGACTTCTATCGTCGGTCTCTGTTACGGTCAAAGGTAGTCAACGCTGATGTCATCACTCTATCAAACTAAAAATACATATTCTATATTTTGTTAGGAAGAGATTTTTGCCCATTTAAGCTTGTGTAAAAAAACCTTTATATCATCACTTAAAGAAATCCATGGACTAAACACTCACATACTCTCTCTCTTTGATACAAAGACACAATGTCCACTCCCTGGTGTCAATTTTCTAGCAACCCCTTCTCCTTAAACCATCAGGAACAACTTTGCTAGACCCCAAATCAAACTTTGGGCCATTATAATAGCATCTCCCACGACTTAGCCGAAGGAGTGTTTGGCGATGCAAAGACGAAAAAAGAGTTCCAGTGGCTTAGCTAAAAATGGGTCTCACAATTTACTTCGCTTAAGGCTTAGCGGAACTAAGCAATTCATTTGGTCAAGCAACATACCATTTAGAAAGAACACACTACACATAAGGACATCCCATTCTCCACATCGAGGCGATGTGGGATTGAGCACCCTGTAACATTCCAGTGTGGTAGCTCGCCCAGTGTCTCTCACACCTGCTCACAAAAGTCACCACAATCCACCCCCTAGGAGGCCCAACGTCCCCGTCAGCACACTTCCAGTTGGGTTCGGCTCTGATACCATTTGTAACACATCGCTCCACTTGATGGTATGATATTGTCCGCTTTGGGCTTAAGCCCGCACGATTTTGCTTTTGAATTTTACCCCAAAAGACCTCATACCATTTAAAGAGAACACACTATATATAAGCACATTCACTTCTCCACACCCAGGCAATGTAGGATTAAGCAATCTGTAGTCTACCAGTGTGGTAGCTTGCCTAGTGTCTCTCACACCCGCCCACAAAGGTTACTACACAGAATTCAGCAGATATGTTAACCAAGGCAATGACTATTGAGAAACTGTGAAAGATTGATAGAAAGTGTAGAGTCTGATTATACTGTACACATTCACACTTGTTATGTAGCCCTAGGAGGTGCCTATATATACAATTTGAACTCTTTGTAATTGGATGTCATTTTTCTCATCATAATGAAAACCCTCCAACACTAATGACGTATCCTTAGATTTTGGGTGAACCTCGTAAATTTGCGTGTTTGATCTTCTTTTATGTTAATTTTCACAACATAAGGTGGAGAGAAGGTGAAGATGTTGTGCAAGTCATTAGTCTATTCGTTGGTGAGGTTGTCAATGTTCAAGAAGCTGATATTGTGCATACACTAATTTAATGCATTGTTTCCACACAACAATTCACACATTATGAGATTTAAAAAAATTAAAAATACATTTAATAATGAGGACAAAAGAGTAATTTCAGTTAGGTCGTTAACGAAACATTAATGTCTGTCATTTTAAGGAAGGTTTCTCAAAACGGAGGGGAGGTTTTGGTAATTTATAGAGGGAGCAAGTGTAATTTACCCTACATTATATATATGGGTAAAATGCTCAAACACCCCCTCAAGTTTGGATTTATTGTCCACATAGTAAACTTGTATCAAAAAAGGCTCTAATACTTTCTCAGGTTTGGTTAAACCAGCCCTAACACTCCTTATTGCCAAAAATATCCTCAGATTCTTTCTCTATAAACTATGTAGCTTAAATAATAATTTATTATTAAATATAAATTATGTATCATAAATAATAATTTATTTAAAAAATAATATATTTTATAATAAACTATGTAGCATAAATAATAATTTATTTAAAAAATATATAATTAATAATAAACTATATAGCATAAATAACAATTTATTTAACAAATATATAATTAATAATAAACTATATAGCATAAATAATAATTTTTTTAACAAACTATGTAACTAAAAATAAACTATGTAGCATAAATAACAATTTATTCAACAAATATGTAATTAACAATAAACAATGTTGTATAAATAATTTGTTTTGAATTATAAATTATGTAACATAAATAATAATTAATTTAACAAATTATGTAATTAAAAATTAATTTAACTAATAATAAACTACTTAACATAAATAATAATTTATTCAACAAATATATAATTAAGAGAAAGAATCTTGAGTTATATGACTTATAAAAATCAGTGGTGTCTTCGGTGTCCTTTGAGAACAAAAGTTAACGTAACTTATTAGTTTTAAAATATATTAATCCTCTCTTTTAATTGATATAAAAAATAATATAAAATGTATAATATATATATATAAGTGGTAATAATAATATAGATATAGATATAGAAATGTACATAAATAATAGTAATGGCTGTAATTGTAATATAAATTAGTCAATTAGGGTGAAATAGTAATCTTGACAAAACGATAGCGATTAGGGTTTGTGTTTTGGAAGCCTCTGCCGTCGGCTCCTTTTTACTCTCATTGTGTGTGTATATATATTGAATCAAAGCATCTTCCCATTCTCCTCCCATGGAGCTCTGATATTGCGACGATAAGTCTTCTCTTCAGAGATTGCGTTTGCAGATCTCTCTCTCTCTCTCTCTTTATATATATATATATATATATATATATATATATATATATATATACACGTATTCTATATCTATGGTTTTGGTCTATAAGGTCGGAGGGCTGTGATGAAAAGTGAAGAAAGTCATGCACCACTCTGATTTTAGTGATGATAATCTTCTTGTACCCATTTTATCTGAGCCCTTCGGTTCCTTTTTTCCACAGATCAAAATTATTCCCTTTCTTATTGTTGTTCTCGTTTTTTTATTAAATTTTCTTTCTCTCTCTAACAAAAGGGTTTTCAATATGAACAAATACGGTACCCTTTCATATATATATATATATATATATATATATATATGAAATTATAAGTATATTTGAAGAGGAAGGAAGGAGGAACCAAGTGATGCGGTCTTTCTTTTAAGAAGAAAGACCAAACCATGATGCGGACCGTACAGCAAATGCTTCTGGGGATATATTTTTGGTTTCTGATGGTTCCTTTCCTTTTTATTTTATTTTATTTTATTTTATTTTTGTGTGTGTGTTATATTACTAATATTGATAAATCACATTTTGTTATATATATGTGTGTATATATATATATATGTGTGTGTGTATGTTAGGTAGGAGATTTCTTTCTAGTAGACATTAAATTGCAGTAATGATACAAATGAAATGTTTGAATCTTTTGTAATTTTCATTGAATCAACAGAAAAACAGTAAACCTTTGTAGCAAACACATTCATGAATCAACGAAAAAACAGTAAAGACTTTCTAGAAAGGCAAAACCATTGTTTCTGCACAGGATTTCTTATAAAAAAAGGCTATAATTGATTTTTTCTAATATTTCTCTTTTTTATAATTTTAGTTAATATTTTTAATTAAATTCATAATTCTGGTCATATTGGTTTTCTTTCAATATTACCTTTTTTTATAAAGACATTTTAAAAAGGATTATCATTTTGCTCAATGTAGCCTTGATCTAATTCAACATATATTAATTAAAATTTTCTTTTTATAGATATTTTAGAAAATTTAGTAATTTTTTAAATTAGCATTAAATAACATGAGGGTGAAATGACAAAAGTGGACAATTCTTTAAAGAAAATAAAATCAAAGAATAAAGCTACTGTTATTCTTTCAATATTCAACAAGGAAAACAATTCACTCAACTTCAATATTCTTTTACAAAAATTGTTTATAGAGTATAAAGAACCCTGTAAACTTCCCCTAAATCTTTTAAAATTAGAATGACAAATAATTTATCTGAAATTCAATAATGACTAACTTATCTCAATTAATTATAGAAATCAATAAAAACTGACTACCAAACAACATACGTAAACAAGTGTGTATGAAGTTGAGCATGGATCTGTAGTGGACTGTGACATATATTTATTTCTAAAATATATTTAAAATTTAAAATTGAGTTTTAGAAAAATAAATTAACTTCTTTAAAAATAGAATTGAGTTTTTGAATTAAAAAAATATGTTATTTATTTAAGAAATAATGTGTTAATTTTAAATAAATTTATTTAAAAAAATTAAATAGGAACATAGTTTCCCTCTTAAGAAACTCTCGAAATTTTTTTTAATACAGAAATGGTTTTATTGAAAACTCCAATTTATAGTAAAAATTGTTGAAAGTTTAAGGGAAAAACGCGCGCACACATATATATACCCAACTAAAGAAAGATAATAAAAAAATATTTTAACTCTTTCCTGCACTAAACAATCCAAACTTTTTCCAAGACAAAAGAAAAATAATATAATAATATTATAAACTCTTCTACAAGAAAAAAAAAACTAATAAAATAATATTATAATATATTTTTTTATATTTTCACTTTATAAATTTTCACTCTAATCCTAAGTGTGTTAAATTTATATAAATTCTAAAATTTATAAATATTTATTTAAACTCTTTTTATCTCTCTAAAAATATATATATTTGTATATACATATATTATTTTTAAAATATATTTGAAAATTTAAATTGAGTTTCAAAAAAATGAATTAACTTTGTTGAAAATAGAATTGGAGTTGCTGAAATAGAGAATAATGTTATTTATTTATGAAGTGAAAGTGTTGATTTTAAATAAATTTATTTTTTTAAGTACGAAAATAACCTAAGTAGAACTCAAATTGAAGCTCTCGGAAAATAGAATTGGAGTTGCTGAAATAGAGAATAATGTTATTTATTTATGAAGTGAAAGTGTTGATTTTAAATAAATTTATTTTTTTAAGTACGAAAATAACCTAAGTAGAACTCAAATTGAAGCTCTCGGAATTCTCTTTCTAACAGCATTGGTTTCATCAAAAAGTTCAATTTGTAGTAAATGTTATTAAAGTTTAAGTGACAGAAATACAAATATATGTATATATATGTGTGCGCACGCACGTGCACAAAGAATTGGGGTATGATTTTGATAAAAAAATTTCAGTATGATTTTTATCTATTATTAAATGTAACAATTAGTCAAAGCGATTGCTTAAAGCATCGCTTAGTTAAACGATTGTTGATACCATTAAAGCAATGGGTCACGCAAACCCAACGGGGTTGCTATTATGTGTGTTAAATCTCTATAAATTCTAAAATGTATAGATATTGATTTAAACTCTCTTTATCTCTGTAAATCTATATATATACATATATTATTTCTAAAATAGAAAATTTAAAATTTAAATTAAGTTTTGGAAAGACGAATTAACTTTGTTAAAAATAGAATTGGAACAATTGAAATAGGAAAATATTTTGTTTATTTATGAAGTAAAGTTGTTGATTTTATATAAAATTACTTATTTTTCAATTTGAAAATGTAAATAAAATTAAAATTGTTGAGAAAAAATGAAATATGATGAATTATGAACCAAATGAGTACTAACTTTTCAAATTTTTATATCAATCAAAACAAAGAAATATAAATTCAATTAGTCAAATGAAGAAAAATATTTAATGAATGTGCATTTCATTGCTTTCTTACATTGAGCCCACCTAGGGTCTTGATTATTGTGTTTCGAGTATTTAATAATTTATAAACACAATAATATAATGAATAAGACCATATTTTGATTTTGACCAGTTCCTAAAAAAATTACCCTTTAGGTACATTACGTGAACCATATTCTGTAATGAACCCAAATTATTTAAATCAGTACCTTCACTTTTCAGTAAATTTAAAAAATATAATTTTTATTTCAATCAAAATAAAGAAACATCAAATTCAATTAGTAAATTTGATTTGTTTTTTTTTTTTTTGTTATGAATGAGCATTTCATTACTTTCTTACACCGAACCATACCATACATGTGTGATTTTCATTTCAACGACTTCCCTTTCAATTTGAAAGAATAAATAAATAAATTAAATTTGTTGAGAAAAAAATGAAATATGATTATTTGTGAACTAAATGAATTATAACTTTTCAAAATTTTACTTTTATAAGTTCTTTTTGTAATATTTTGTTTTGAATTTTCTCTATTTAATATTATATTTATTTTTTTGATAAATTACTATTGAGTGTGTCAAATATATATAAACTCTAAAAATCTATAAATATTTATATATGCATTATTTCTCTCTCCAAGTCTATATCTACACACACACACACACTAATGTTATTTCTAATTGAGATTGAAAATACGAATTAATTACAATGAAAATGCGAATTGATTTGTTTATACTTGCATTAATAATTGGTTGACTTCAAATTTTATGCATTTTTTTTTCATATTTTTAATTATTGATGCTTTTTAAACATAAAAATATTTATTATAAAGGTTTTTGCCTCACTCATTATGTGTTAATGAATATTCGTCATACACTAAACTACTTTATTGGTTATACACAAATGTAAGTATCTAATGTAATGTACATTTATTAATGAGTTTGCTAAAATTGAAGAATTGAATTTTATATTTATTAATATTGATTGAAATGAAACTTTAAAAATTAAAATTAAGTTTTTAAAAGGTGTTAAAATCATATTATGACACACCCCCTTGTTTAGGCTAATTTTCATTGATTGAAATTCGTAAAGTCCATTAAGAGGTACAGTCAAGGAGTTTCAAGACTCCAAATTCACCTGAATGGTGGAGTTTCATTATCTTATTATAGTAAAAATCATTCTCATCGTTGAATTATACAATTGAGTTCAAATTGGGTTTGAATTAGGGATTTTAATACCCTAATTTTGATTTTGGCAACCACTGGAGGGTCATAATTTTTCATCAAAGTCAACAGTGATTTAAAATATTAATTTGGATTATAATTCATCCAATTGAATCATTTGATTTGAAAATAGCTCATCCAATGAGCCAATTTTGCAAAATCACGAAATACAGCTTTAGGGCCCACATTGCCCATTTTCGATTAGTCAAATCTTTATCTTCCCATCACTAAACACTCAAAGTAATCATTCTATGATAAAATTCAGTTTATTTTACCTAAAAGTCCTCAAGTTACCTTCTCGATTGGATTACTTTTACAGGTTGGATCGAATTTGGTCATCAGAGTTTTTCGATCATGGATATAGATTTTCTAACTCTCAATTCTTCATATTGTCATTATCAAATTATAAAATTGATAATTGCATCATGAAATTCAATTCATTTAATACAAAAATGCTTAGAATTTCACTCAGATTAGGTAACCTTTAGTGTTAGACCAGAAAAGGGGCATTTGGACTGCCGGATCAAGGCTTTAGAAATGACCTTTTCAATCAATGGGGAAAGTAACCCAATTAGAGTGAAATTTTGAGGGGTCATTAAATAAAATTACTTAAATTTAATGATAGAATCATCAATTTTTTTATTTGATGATGGCAAGATGAACAATTGAGAGTTAGGAAATTTGTATCCTTGATCAGACAACTATGGCGGCTTGAATTTGATCCAACGGTAGAAGTAGTCTGATCGAGAGGGAAACTAAAGGGTTTCTTGATAAAATGAAATTAATTTTAGCATATAATAATCAATTTGAATGTTTGGTGATGGAGAGATAGAGATTTGAGAAATCAGAAATGAGCAATGTGGACCCAAAAGCCCTATTTTTGCGATTTCGCAAAATTGGCTCAATCGGGTGGACTAATTTGAAATCAAATAGTTCAATTAGATAAATTATGATCCAAATTAATATTTTGATCCAGTTGATTGACTTTGATGAGAAATTATGACCCTCCAGTGTCAGCCGAAATCAAATTAAGTTGTTAAAATTCATAATTTAAACCCAATTTAAACTCAATTATACATTCCAACAACAGAAAAATTTTTAATGTTAAGATACGATGGAACTCCAATTTGGGTTGGATTTGGAGTCTATTTGATTAAACTATTTGATTTCAAATTAGTACACACAATTGAGCCAATTTTAAGAAATAACGAAAATAGGGCTTTTGAATCCACATTGCCCATTCTCAATTAGTCAAATCTCTATCTTCCTATCACCAAACACTCTAATTGATTATTTTATGATAAATTTAGTTTATTTGACCTAAAAGCCCTCAATTTACCTCTTAATCAGACTACTTTTACCGTTAGATCGAATTCAGTTGCCGGAGTCGTCCTGTGATGGATATAAATTTTTAACTCTCAATTCTTCATATTGCCATCATCAAATTATAAAATTGATAATTGTATCATAAAATTCAATTAATTTAATATAAAATCCATCATAATTTCACTTTGATTGGATTACCTTTAGTGTTGGACTGGAAAAAGGGACATCTAGCTTGACCGATCAATATAAGGCTTCATAAGCACCTTTTTCAACCCAACGAGGAAAGTAACCCAATCAAAGTAATATTTTGAGGATTTTTACATAAAATTACTTAAATTTAATGATAGAATCATCAATTTTATGATTTGATGATGGCAAAATGAAGACTTATATCCATGATGGCACCACTATGGCAGCTCGAATTAGATCTAACAATAGAAGTAGTCCGATTAAGAGGGAAATTTGAGGGTTTCTTGGTAAAATAAACTTAATTTTACCATAGAATAATAAATTTGAGTGTTTGGTAATGGGGAGATAGAGATTTGAGAAATCGGGAATGGGTATTGTGGACCCAAAAGCCTTACTTTTGTGATTTCTCAAAATCGGCTCAATCGAGTGGACTAATTTGATATCAAAAAGTTCAATTGGATAGATTATAATCCAAATTAATGTTTTCAATTGCTTGATTGACTTTGATGAGAAATTATAACGCTCTAGTATTGGACGAAATCAAATTAGGGTATTAAATTTCTATTTTAAACTCAATTTGAACTCAATTGTACAATCCAAATGTGGGAATGATTTTTACTGGTAAGAGATGATGAAACTCCACCTTTGGGATGAATTTGGAGTCATGAAACTCCTTGATTGTATCCATTAAGGGACTTTATGAAGTCCAAATGACGAAAATTAGCCTAAATAGAGGGTGGGGTAAAATATGGTTTCTATACTTTTCTAAAACTTAATTTAAACTTTCAAAGTTTCATTTCAATCAATATTACTAAATAGGGGTGGCAATTCGCGTTCCCATGTCGTGTTTGTGTCGTGTCAATCTATAAGTATTCTACTAAAGAGCTCAATCCTAACCCAACCATTTAGTAATCATGTGAGAGACCCTCAATACTAACCCAATCCGTTTATTAAACGTGTTATCTGTGTTGACCCGTGTAACCTATTTAATAAACATGTCTTATAATAGCACGACTTATTTAATAACCTTTTTAATCTGTTAAACTTATATCACATGAGTTTCTCCACCCCTAAAAACCTCTTTGAAGATTATATAAAAAATAAAGTACATATCAATACATAAATCCTAAAATCAAACTATATTATAAATTTTATATCTATATATAAACTCAAAAATATACTAAGGTCATTTAACAACTGGGAAGACACCATAACAATCTTATGCTTGCGTTTTATGGCAACATCAGTCCTGTAAACAAAAAAATAGATTACAAATAATTACAATATATATAAATATGTAAATATAAGTTTGTATAAAACCATAATATATGAATAACTCATGTTGTAATCATGTTGTAATCATGTCACGGGTTATATAACTTAAATAGAAACCCAATCTGATTTTTACGTGCTGTGTTTGTGTCGACCCATTTATTAAATGCGTTGGCTTACCACAAACCCAAACCCGCTTAATTCAAGTCGTGT